>OY747135.1:67324562-68524562 GCA_963556465.1 Berberis vulgaris
AAGAGAGAATAGAGAGTTATGGCTGGTGATGGTGTGGAACAATTGAGGCTATGAACAATGTGGCTAGGGTTGGCGACGATAAAGGACGACGAGATGAGGGATGATGATGACTGGTTGGAACGATGGGTTGTGCAAAGAGGGTTGGCGACGATCAGGGACAACGAGAGAGAGGGACTAAGACGAGGGTGTGGAACGATGGAGGTTGTGGTCGAGGAGCGGGATGGGTCTTAGCGATTGCGTTGAGGATGCTGTGGATAGATGATGACTTGTTGTGGTTGCAAGCGTGATTGTTTCAGGGTAGGTATCATTCCTTTTATAATTGTTTTCTTCGTGGTTTCCTTCTTTGCGTAGTTTCCTTTTGCAATTAGTATTTCTAAATTGCCAATTTGCTTCTATTGTGGAATCTTGTTACTGGAAATCTACACAAACACGAAAATAACAATTAATACCATAATTAACAAGAAATAACTAAAATTATATATAGAAATATGGTACTAAAATAACATAATTATGCTCCTATCAGCAGCACGGACCTCCGCCTCCGACAGACGATAGGGAGCAAGAGCAGGAAAGCCAAGCACCCGTCAGTTCCTATTGGAATAAAGGAGGTTGCACGGCTAACACTGAGTTCAACGCCAGGGCAGAGAGGCTCGGCCCTGAGAACACCCTCCGCAGAGGGGCGCGCCACCCAAACATACTGTATCGCCTATCCGTCCCGCCATTTGTGAACCGAATCATGAACGAGGCCCTACCGAGGAAGTTCACTCCTCTAAAACTCGACTCCTACGATGGAACCACCTGCGCCATTACCAGCATGTAATGGCCCTTAAAAAGGGACCTGAATTCGTAATGTGTAGGACCTTTCCCACTAGTCTGAAAAGTTTCGCATTGACGTGGTTCCACAACCTTCCGCCGAAGTCCATCGACTCCTTCAAAATGCTGGCGAAGGAATTTCTGACCCGTTTTGTCGAAAGTCAACGCTTCCGAAAAGGCCCGCACTACATACTCTCCCTTAGGCATAGGTCAGATGAGACACTCCGAGAATATGTCACGCGCTTCAACAATGAGCTGACCCTTCTAGATGGGTGCAGCGATGATACAGTCGTGACAACCTTCACTGCGGACCTCAAAGAGAGAAAGCTCTACGAAGATCTCACCCTGGAGCTTCTTGTGGACATGGTAGAGCTCTTCAAGGGCATCCAGAGACACATCACGCTGGAAGGGTCGAGGACCTCAAAGAGGGAGATCGAAAGGGACAGGAGGCCCTTTGCACTCAGAGGCAAAAAGGATGGAAAGAGACCCTAGATGAGGAACGAAGCAAGAGGAAGCGCGGTGACAATAGGCCAAACCCTGGTCTGTTCAGACCGGAGAAATCGTCCAACTACATTGGATCCAGAGCAGTGACTCCCCTAAACGATAATCTGTCGAACGTACTCAAATAAATGAAAAATTGGGAGGAACTGAAGTGGAGCCAAAGACACGCGGAGACCTCGCCAAGCGTGACAACGACAAGTACTGCGTGTACCACAAAGAAAGTGGCCACAACACCAATGATTGTAATAGTCTGAGCTACGAGGTTGAGTTCTGGATCTGCAAAGGCAAACTGAAAGAGTTCCTGTAGTCCAAGAAGCTAACAGAGCAGACAAAGGACAAGGGGAGTCAATTAGAGAAATAAAAAATGAGACTCCAGGGATAATATATGTCCTTCATGGAGTCTGACCAAATGAAGACCAGTCACACAGGTCTCGCAAGCGGACACTACTAGATATGCAGGCATAATCAGTGGATGAGGACAAGCACATCTGCCACTCAAGGGTCGAGAAACTTATTCCTACGTTGACCTTTACGGACAAGGACGTCGAAGGAGTTCGAGCGCCACATAACGACGCCTTAGTCATCTTGGTCTCCATAGCAAGGTGGGAGGTAAAGAGAGCTCTTATTGACAAAGGAAGTTCATTTAACGTTTCGTTCTACAACGCGTTCAACAGCATGGACCTAAAGGAGGAAAACCTGACCTCTTCAGAACACCCGCTAATTGGATTCAGCGAGAGAAATGCCTCCCCATTGGAAAGATAAGTTTAGCTACTGTAGCAGAAGGTCCTATTTATGGAGTTCATGGTGATAGACGCACCATCATCCTACAATCTCATCCTAGGAAGACCATGGCTCCACCGGATGGAAGCAGTGGTCTCCACCCTTCACCAGCGTGTTAAGTATATTGTTAACCACTCCGAAGGAACCATACATGGAGACCAACATACGACACGAGGCTGCCACTACGTCGTACTGAAACAGATAGAGTGCTCCCAGATTCAACTACATCATGCAGAGCAACATGACCCAATACAAGTCCAAAAGGACGAGAGAAACACCCTTTTCAAGCGGTACAGGAGCAATCAACTCTCCTGCACACTTCAATGGCCTATGTAATGTCTCGATAATCCGCTAAAACGATCCGCGAGAGCAACCCGAATTCACTTCAAAGCCAGGATCAATTTCTCCATCAACAGTTAGTTTGCTTTAAGTTGTTTATTTCCCTTTCCATAGTCAATATTGAGTTTTAGTTCTTAAAAAGCTTATGTGATTCACAATCATTTAAGAAGTAAAAGAAGAATTACGAAAAACAAACTCTATTGATTATCAGAAAGATATAACAACAAACACCTTGAGGCAGATACAAAAGACTACATATTACGAACGCCCTGAACTTGATACAAAATACTGAAGTAAAAGATTCATTTAGACAATCCTACATGATTTTACTACTTGAGGCATCCGAAAAAGACAGGAAAAAAACATCATGTTCAAATGCTCCCACAGACATACCCCTCAAATATGGCCCGAGGTGGTACAAAATCGGCAACCGGGGGCACCGGCAAAAATTCGAAGCCCAATCCACACACTCTGTGAACTTGGGACAAGTATTAGGTGAGCTAGAATCGCATATACCTTCCCGCGCAAGGAAAACAAGAATATTTGGGAATCAATGGCCAATTTCGACAGGTCATGTCCATCTCCGCCTCAACCCAGATGCTGACTTCCAGTGCAAGGCGAAACGACGGAGTTAATCGAGAAGTGGCGGAGGAGGCCACCACGAAGTAGGACGCAAATGCTATCTCTGAGGTCAAACATTCAAGAACAACGATAAGGTCCCTGCACATAAATGACAAACTCTTCTCTTGGGAGAGAATCCGTACTACTTCTTCGCATTATGAGAAGAAATTATGAGACATCAGCGGATCAACTACGTGCTCACCCAAAGTAGGTAAGCACGCATAACTGCAACTATTACTGTGCCTGACCTTTGCAAATGTCAAAACATTCGGAGACTTCATAGATGGAGATCCACATTCAGCCTTTAGAAAACCCAAAGCACTCTCTTCAAGCGAGAACATTACAGAAGATAAACTTTGGAAAACATAGTGCCTACAACAATTGGAAAACACAATTATATAGACATGATGGTTCACAAAGCGGGCACTCCAGCATTAACTGTCAAGCATTGAATACGGTATGGGAAATGAGACAACGACGGTTCCCAAAGAAACTGCGAAGACCACGTCTTTCAAATTAATGGTGCTGCACGCAACCCCATCAATTCAAGGGGAGTAACCGATACTCAACCATCACACAACCTATGTCGTACACATGTTACCACACGATTATTCAACCTATCCTTTGCGGGCCCATGGGCTCAACTCATTATTCAAACAACATTTTGTCGCATGCTTGGCACGAGCTTTAAGAGATCCTAGCCGATCCTGACTTACGGATTGTACCTACATATCACCTGCTGATTTAAGGTAACTTCATCCACACTATGCTACCACTAAATTCACACGCCCCCAACAGGTAGAACTTCTTTTCAAACCATGCAAGCTTAAT
The DNA here is from genome assembly GCA_963556465.1 of Berberis vulgaris. Lineage (NCBI taxonomy): Eukaryota > Viridiplantae > Streptophyta > Magnoliopsida > Ranunculales > Berberidaceae > Berberis > Berberis vulgaris. The sequence goes on from OY747135.1 coordinate 67,328,448, forward strand.
CAGCCCAAGCTGATGACGACAACTTCTAGTTCAACCCAACACCTAGTCCGCTCAGCATGGGCATCAACGGTTTAAAAAATGAGAGTCTAATCAGCGTTATCATGCCTAATAACAACGACTTTCCAGGGATCATTACCCCCCATTGCGGCCAATATTGCCAAACCTAATCAGGTAAGCCTAGCTGGTGAAGACTAGCAACGAAAGCTTCTAATCAAAACCTGGACTTGTAGCCCCCACTGCGAGGGTGTAAATAATCTAGAAGGTGGGAGTCTAGTTAGTCCCGAACTAATTTCGATGGCTCGCCATGGGACCATTGCTTTTCAGCGTGGCCGCCAAATCACCAAACCTGGACTTGTAACCTGCGCTGCGAGGGTGTAGATAGTTTAGAAGGTGGGAACCCAGTCAGCCATGACCTGATTCCGATGGTTTGCCATTGGATCTTTGCTCTTTAGTGTGGCCGCTGAACCTTTCCAAATTTGTGGCTTGGTGCTCTCAGGTGTAGATAATTTGGATGGTGGGAGCCTAGTCAGTCCCGATTTGATTTTGATGGCTTGCCACGGGACCACTGCTTTCAACCTGGTCGCCAAACCTCTCTCGAATTCGTAGCCTCCACCGCGCGGAGAGGGTGTAGATGGTTTGAAAGGTGGGAGCTTAGTCAGCCTTGAACTGATTGCGAAGTCTTGCCACGTGACCACTGCTCTTTATCCAGGTTGCCAAACTTTTACTCCCCGAATTCGTAGCTCACTTTGCTTTGTCATAAATGATTCGGAAGGTGGGAGCCTAGTTAGCCTTGAACTAATTCTGACGGCTTGCCACGGGACCACTGCTCTTCAGCATGGTCGCCAAACTTTTACTCCCCGAATCCATAGCCCACTTTGCTTTGTCATACTCGATTCGGAAGATGGAGCCTAGTCAGTTTCGCATAGATCTCAATGGCTAGCCACGAGGCCACAGCTCTTCAGCGTGGTTGTCAACCATGAATCTAGCTGAATAAGCGTTTTCATGCTCAAACGAACTGGCATCCTAATATTCACAAAGTTTATTCACGCCTGACTCGGTACGAATGCTCCGACACATGTGCTCAGCCATTGCAAATCTCTTTTAGCAGCTACCGCGGCCGACCGGTCGGACAAACAGGATAAGCCTCAAGCAGCTTACCTCGGGAGCAAGACATAGCGCGGGCAACCCCTAGCTAAACTATGTGCAACATGCACACTATCGAACATGGCTACGCAGCAACGACCTTGAGTCGTTCACAATACAAAGCGGTCAAGCTCTCTATCGCAGACAGACTAGTCAAGTGTCCTATTGACTCAACTAGCCTGATGATACATTAAAACGGTCACGTCCCTGAGCCGTACACGTGTCGTGATAATCTCGAGCCTCAACATCAGGCCAACATTGAATAGGTCCAAAGCGATTATAAGCCCGCTCAATTCAGTTTGTCAGGCGGACCTGGACTTTCACAGCACGCTAGGCCCACACATCTCACAGCCGTCCTCAATACTCGTAAGCCCTCCTTAGGCAAGTATCTCAAGGATCTGCTTCGGACAGGCAACTACAACTGCTCTTTGCTCCTAACTAGGAAGCAAACATTAAAGTATCTTCCACATAAGGAAACTCCCTTCTACGAAATGCTCTTGGATCGGGAACTATCTCTCGCGTATCTAAGAGCGCAGAGCTAACGAAGAACTTCCCTCCTATAGCACGACTCCTAATTAGAAAGGGATCTCCACGAAGATCTCCTCCCTAATTTACGCTTACAATGGCCTGGTTAAACCAGGACTCCTTACACTATAAATAAGACACGAGGTTGATAAGCTAAGGTACGCTACAAATTCCTTGTTACAACATTACACCTTACTCAGAGCTCTGTCTAACTTTAGCATCGGAGTGTAATCGACCAACACAACGGTGGTCTGTGGCTCACGTGTGCTAATTGTGCAGGTTAATAGGTCAACATGAACCAGATCGGAGTAGGGAGCAAAAATCGACTGCATCAAAATTTTTCGTCGTCCGTGTGGACGACATAGCTCATTACTTTATAGTAAGCGTCGCCTCCTTTCGAAACACAGAAAAATGGTGATCACCAGGTCATGTAACAACGGAGAACCAGGGGACACGTCAAACATTTCGGTCGTCCTTATATCGCCTCCTTCAGCAGTTTCTATTTTGCACGCGCAGCCAACTCACACTCCCATACTAACGACAGCAGCGATAAATCCCAGAATCGATACGATGGCATTCAAAATACAGTGAATCGCCAAATCAGTGGAGGCTTTCACGCGACAAAATCCACCACCCGCCAATGGAGACTAGGAGCAGCACAGGCCTCCGCCTCTGGCAGACAATAGGGAACAAGCGTAGGAAAGCCAAGCACCCGTCAGTTCCTATTGGACTAAAGAAGGCTGTGCGGCTAACACTGAGTTCATCGCCAGGACAGAGAGGCTCGACCCTGGGAACCTCGTCCCCAAAGGGGCGCATGACCCGAACGTACAGTATCACCTCTCCGTTCTGCCATTCGTGGACCGAATCATGAATGAGACCCTACTGAGGAAGTTCACTCCTCCGAAACTCGACTCCTACGACGAAATCACCAATCCCTTCGACCACTTGCACCATTACCATCACGTAATGGCCCTTAAAGAGGGATCTGAATCCGTAATGTGCAGGACCTTTCCCACTAGTCTGAAAAAGCTCCACATTGACGTGGTTTGATAACCTTTCGTCGAAGTCCATCGACTCCTTTGAATCACTGGCGAATGAATTTTTGACCCGTTTTGTCATAAGCTAACGCTTCTAAAAAAGCCCGCACTGCATACTTTCCTTGAGGTAGAGGTCCGGCGAGACACTCCGAGAGTAAGTCACGTGCTTCAACAATGAGCTGACCCTTATAGACGGGTGTAGCGACGATACAGCCGTGACAGCCTTCACCGCGAGCCTCAAAGAGGGAAAACTCTATGAAGATCTCACCCTAGAACCCCCTCTGGACATGGTGGAGCTCCTCAAGAGCGTCTAGAGACACATCACTCTGGAAGAGTCGAAGACCTCAAAAAGGGAAATCGAAGGGGATCAGAGACCCTCCGCGCCTAGTGACAAAAAGGGGAGAAAGCGACCCCTGGATGAGGAATGAAGCAAGAGGAAGCGCGGTGACAACATGCCAGACCCTGGTCGGTTCAGGCCGGAGAAATCATCCAACTATGTTGGATCCAGAGCAGTGACTCCCCTAAACGCTAACCTGTCGGACGTACTCAAATCAATGAAAAACTGAGAGGAACTAAAAAAAATGGAGACCCTGCCAAGCGCGACAACGAAAAGTACTGCGTGTACCACAAAGAAAGTGGCCACAATACCAATGACTGTAAGAATCTGACGTACAATGTTGAGTACTGGATTCACAAGAGCAAACTGAAAGAGTTCTTGCAGTCTGAGAAGCCAGCGCAACAGACAAAGACAAGAGGAGTCAGTTAAAGAAATAGAAAAGGAGACTTCAGGGATAATATACGTCCTTCATGAAGTCGGCCCAAATGAAGACCAGACACACAGGTCCCGCAAGCGGACACTATTCGATATGCGGACACAATTAGTGAACGAGGACAGACATATCTGCCACTCAAGGGTCCAGAGCCCTATTCTCACATTGACCTTTACAAACAAGGACCTCGAAGGAATTCGAGCGCCACATAACGACGACATAGTCATCTCGGTCTCCCTAGCAAGATGGAAGATAAAAAGAGCTCCGGTTGACATAAGAAGTTCACTTAACGTTTTGTTTACAACGCATTCCCCAGCATGGACCTCAAGGAGGAAAACCTGACATCTTCAGAACACCCACTGATCGAATTCAGCGAGAAGTGCTTTCCCATCCAAAAGATAAGGTTGGCTACGGTAGCAGGAGAGTCGCAGCTCAGGAAAGTCCTATTTCTGGACTTCATGGTGGTGGATGCACCATCACCCTACAATCTCATCCTGGGAAGACCTTGGCTCCACCAGATAGAAGCGGTAGTAGGATGCAGATGCTACATCTGAGATCAAACATTCAAGAACAATGATAAGACACCTGCACATAAAGGACAAACTCTTCCCTTGGGAGAAAATCCGTACTACTTCTCCGCAATATGAGAAGAAATTACGAGACCTCAGCGGATCAATTATGTGCTCACCCAAAATAGGTGACCACGCATAACGATAACTATTACTGTGCTTGACATTTGCAAATGTCAGAACATTCGGAGACTCCAGATACGGAGATCCACCTTCAGCCTTTGGAAAACCCAAAGCGTTTTCTTCAACCTTTGGAAAACCTAAAACACTCTCTTCAAGCAAGAACATTATAGAAGATAAGCTCTACAAAAGATAGTGCCTACAATGATTGGAAAACACCATTATATAGACATGATGATTCACCAAACGGGCACTCCAGCATTAACGTTAAGCATTGAATACAATATGGGAAACGAGGAGTCGACGATTCCCAAGGAAATTGCGCAGACTACGTCATTCAAATTAATGGCGCTTCACGCAACCCCATCAATTTCGGGGGAGTAACTGATACTCAACCGTCACACAGCCTATGTTGTACATGTGTTATCACGCTATTTACGCCGTACACGCACCACACTACACCCTAGCCCCTCCTCTTTAGGCCCATGGGTTTGGCCCATTATTCAAACAACATTCTATCGCATACTTGGCACGAGCATGAAGATATCCTAGTCAAATCTGGTTTACAGGTTGTACCTATAAATCACCTGCTGATTCAAGGTAATTTCATCCATAGTATGCTACCAATAAATTCACACGCCTTCCAACAGGATGAAATTTGTTTTCAAACCATGCAAGCTTAGTTAGCCAAAGTTGATGATGGCAGCTTCTGGTTCAATCCGACACCTAATCCGCTCAGCGTGGGCATCGACGGTTTAGGAAGTGGGAGTCTAATCAACGCTATCACGCCTGGTAACGACGACTCGCCAGGGATCATTGCCCACCCCTTTCCGGTCAATGATTGTCAAACATAATCAGGTAAGCCTAGCTAGTGACGACTAGCAACGAAAGATTCTTATCAAAACCTTGACTTGTAGCCCCAATTGTGAGGGTGCAAATAGTCTGGAAGGTGGGAGCCTAGTTAGTCCCGAACTGATTCCGACGGCTCGCCACAAAACCATTGCTTTTCAGCGTGGCCGCCACATCACCAAACTTAGACTTGTAGCCAGCACTGCGAGGGTGTAGATAATCTAGAAGGTGAGAACCCAGTCAGCCACGACCTAATTTCGACGATTTGCCACGGGACCGCTGCTCTTCAGCGTGGCCGCCGAACCCTCCCAAATTTATAGCTTGGTGCACTTAGGTGTAGATAATTTGGATGGTGGGAGCCTAGTTAGTCCCGAACTGATTTTGATGGCTTGCCACGGGACCCCTACTCTTCAGCCTGGTTGCCAAACCTCTCTCAAATTCGTAGCCCCCACCGCGCGGGGAGGGTGTAGATTGTTTGAAAGGTGGGAGCCTAGTAAGCTTTGAACTGATTCTGACTGCTTGCCACGGGATCATTGCTCTTCAGCCTGGTCACCAAACTTTTATTCCCCAAATTCATAGCCCACTTTGTTTGGTCATATACAATTCGGAAGGTGGAAGCCTAGTCAGCCTTTGAACTGATTCTGACGGCTTGCCCCTGGACCACTGCTCTTCAGCCCGGTCGCCAAACTTTGACTCCCCGAATCCGTAGCCCACTTTGCTTGGTCATACACGATTCGGAAGGTGGGAGCCTAGTCAGCTCTGAACTGATTTCAACGGCTTGCCACGGGACCACTGCTCTTCAGCCTGGTCACCAAAATTTTACTTCTCGAATCTGTAGCCCAGTTTGCTTGGTCATACACGATTCGAAAAGTGGGAGCCTAGTCAGCCTCGCATTGATCTCAACGGCTTGCCACGATACCACAACTCTTCAGCCTGGTCGCCAAATACTAATCTAGCCGAATTAGCGTCTTCACGCTCAAATAGACCGACATCCTAATATTTGCGAAGGCCATTCGCACCGATACAAAGATCGTATGGCCAGTGCCCAGATAAAAGCTATTTAGGATTCCAGCCCAAGCTTATGGCGCTTGACTCATCACGAACTCTCCGATACATGCGCTCGACCATTGCAAATCGTTCTTAGCAGCTACCGTGGTCGACCGGTCTGACAAACAGGTTAAGCCTCAAACAGCTTACCTCGGAAACAAGACTCAGCATGGGCAACCCCCCTCTAAACTATGTGCAACATGCCCACTATAGAACATGGTTACGCAACAACGACCCCAAGTTGTTCACAATACAAAGCAGTCAAGTTTTCTATCGCAGACAGACTAGTCAAGCATCCTATTGACTCAACCAGCCTAAGCATGACGATAAGGCAAAAGGAAAAAATTCAATAGAGACAAAAAGCACATTACTGATAAAATTGTTTTCATTAACTGCCAAAACTAAAAGGGGTACAATAACACCAAGGTCACTCCCTACCAGGAGAAGGTACAGAAACAGAAGAACTAGGCCTAGTGGAAGATGGAGCAGGGATAGCATACACACGCGCCGCGGTCTGCGTATCTGGGCCCACATTGTCTTCCTCATCCGACGATGCAAAGGCAATAGACAAATCAACATATGACATCTTCTTATACCGACTAAGATCCCACTCCGGATGCTCCTCCTTCATCAGTGCCAACAACTCCAGCCAGCAATGTACAACCCAACGGAACTCACACTTGCCTTGCTCCTTAAGAAGTTCTTCCTCTCGAACCTTCGCGTCAACAAGTTCATGCTTCAATAGCTCCAACTTGCCAGTCAGCGTGTCGACCTGAGACTGCTCTATGGCCAGGCTGCTCTTCACATCACTAAGCTCATGCCACCCCAATTCGAGCTGGTCCTCAGCCTTTCTTGCCTCGCGAGGGTAGAACTCCATATCAGATTCCAACTTTTGCTTATCAGCAGCCCAGTCAGCTTCTTTCGAAACACTCTCTTCAGCTCAGAACACGCCTTAGTTGCAACATCCTACGCAACCTCGACTTCTCGGCGGACCTGGCTCAACTCCTACCCGAGTCCGTCCTTTTCGGACACTGCTTCCGTCAGACTACGCTCGAGGTCCTTCAGACGAGCCCCCTAAGCCTCAGCCACGGTTGACTCATCCAACCACTTCTCCTCAGCCTGCTTCTTAAGCTGCTCGATTTCACGGAGCGTATCAGAATACAAAAGCTGCATGTGAGAGAAGACACACACCAAGGTATATACTCTTTCACGAGCCGCCTCGACTTCCGGTTTAGCAACTGTCGCGTGGCTCATATGAGACATACCCAACATAAGGTATTTCAAACCCTTATCCATGAATCCTTCCAACGTATCCTCTTCGGGTTTCAGAGCATGATCCATCAACCAGTTGTGGCACCTACTTATGTGCTTCCTTGAAGCATACTCTACATCCACCTATTGATGCCAGATTTGTGAGCTCATTTTTACCAAGTCAGGTGCAAACATGTTTATTCGTGTGTATGGGTGAAGTCTCTTACGCCACCGCCGCCCTTCATGGTTGCCACCGTCCTCAAACTCTCCTTCGTGGCCTTTCCTTTGTCAAGAACAACCGACCCTTTATTGCGAGATGACTCAATGTGATCTGAAGGGAGAGGAAAGAGCGAATTATCCAAAAGACCCTCCGACACTTCCAATTGTGGCCAAGAACCAGACGGTGAGTAATGCGGACTACAAGAGACACTACCGATACCGCGACCACCTTCAGGCGAATCAACAGTAAGGCGATCAGATTCTACCACCTCAAGGGAATCTTCACAAAAGCTTCCAACAACAATGGTCCCATGTGAATCAGCACCAGCGGAAACTGCCATTGCGACCAACACCCAATGGTCATTTAGAGCCTTGACCTGCGTGTCACTAGGGTTCGACTTGCCCATGACTTTTGCCAACCGCAGGTAATCTTTCTCCAAGACGGAAACGCCAGTCTCCGCCTCAGCAGGCTCAGGCTCATCTCTCACTGGAGCGGCCACGAAGGACGCAAGCGTCTCCGACGACTCCTCCACATCGCACAGAACAAAAACTTTTGCCCCAGCAGCCTTCCTCTTCCTAAAAAGGGCCCCATCTTCCAACTTAATGCGCGAATCACGATACAGAGTGGGGGCAACATGTCAATTGTCCCACAACCCACTACAGATGAAGTTGAAAACTCTTATGACATCGACCCCTTCATTTGCGACATGACATGAAACATCTCCATGGTGTTTTGCTCTTTTAAGGTGAGATGAGTGGTAGGAAACCTTCCTGCAAGGGACCACAAGTAATGAGCAGTCGGCTCGCTATCAAGCATATCAAAATCGCGAGAAAGGGATTGAACTTACGGAGCGGTCTGAACTGTCGCTCGAGTGGACGACCCCTGCACCGGAAATACTTCGAATTCGCAGGAGCCAAGAAACAATACTTCTGCCAGAACTTGAAATCATCAAACAGTTTATCGAAGCACTTTGGCGACTTCATCTTACAAACAACGTTGCTATTCAGCTGAGGAGAGATCAACAACTGGATCACTCGCGGAGTCATGCTAACACCTGCCTCCTTGGCACAGAGCAAAATCATGAGGATGATCCTATATCCATTAGGCCCCAACTAAGCCGGAAAAATCCCTAAGAGATCCAATAACTCCCAAATACGTCTAGTACAGAAAAACACACTCCAGTTTGGAGCATCCACGATGTAAGCATATGAAACTGGCAGGAGGTGACATAGGCGTTTGGTCACCCATTAAGAGATATAATGGCAGGTCCTCAAGAACCCCAAACTTCGTGCGGATTTTTGCAAGTTTGGGCTCGAACAACAACATATCTTCATAAAATTCTAAGGCCTCTGCCAAAACAACATCATCAAGAAGGTTTTCTTGAGCCATGAAGAAGACAAACGATCTTTTCAGAACAATATCTTTGAAAACAAACAAAGTAGAAGAATCAGACTCTGCACTGCAGATGATCTAAATAGATGATGGTTTTTCGCCTCTTTTCCGCTGAACAGACGCACGTGCCATTAATGCAGTGTGCGACTCAAGCAACAATTCGGGCTCAATCATCATGAGCGACACATCCCTTTAAGAGATAACTTAGAGAACCGATGTGACGACCCACTAACTTGGGGGGAGTAGCTGATGATACATAAAAACGGTCACGCCCCTGAGTTGTACATATGTCGTGATAATCTCGAGAAAATATGGACCCCAGCATCAGCCCAACACTGAACAAGCCCAAGTGGTTCTAAGCCCGCTCAATTCAGTCCGCCAGGCGGACACGGACTCTCACAGTACGCTAGGCCCATACGTCTCACATCTATCCTCAATACACGTAAGCCCTCATTAGGCAAGTATCTCGAGGATCTGCTTCAGACGGACAACTACAGCTGCTATTTGCTCCCAACTAGGAAGCAAACACCAGAGTATCTTCCACATAGGAAACTCCCTTCTACATAATGCTCTTGGATTGGGAACTATCTCCCGTGTATCTAGGAGCGCAGACCTAACGGGAAACTTCCCTCCTACAACACGACTCTTAATTAGAGAGGGATCTCCACAATGATCTCCTCCCTAATCTACGCCTACGATGGCTAGGTTAAACCAGAACTCCTTGCACTATAAATAAGACATGAGGTTTGTAAGCTAAGGTACGCTACAAATTCCCTGTTACATCATTACACCTTTCTTAGAGCCATGTCTGACTTTAGCATCGGAGTGTCATCAGCCACCACAACGGCGGTCCGTGGCTCACGTGTGCTACTTGTGCAGGTCAACAGGTCAGCAGGAACCAGATCAGAGCAGGGAGCGAAAAATGACTGCACTATTTATGAACTGTCAAAAGTGTGAATCTTGCGAGATTTAGGTAAAATAATATTCTTATTGAAAATTCGAATTCCTTTAGATTTTTGCAAAGTTTCGCAATACATTCTGCGAAATCCTGCCTAAATTTCGCAGCCTATATTATGAGATTTTGCATAAATCTCGCAAGTTAGGATTTTCAGTAAAAAAAAAAAAATTTACCCAAACACAACTTGTTCTGCGAGATTTACGCTCACTTTCACAACTTAGGCTGCGAGATCAAGTCTAAATCTCGTAGGATTCACACTTTTGACAGTTCATAATTTTTTTCCAATCACTTGCGAGGGGTGGTGAGATGGGGGTAAAACAGCAACAACAGGGTGGTGAAGGAGGGTTGTTGGAGGAGGATGAAAATTGTTGTGGGAAATGAGAATTGTTGTCGGAGGAGGAGGTGATTGTAGAAGAAGGATGAGCTCACATGAGGAGGTCGAAAGAGGAGAAGTTGCGGTGGAGAGATAGCAAAAAAGCAAAAGGATAGGATGAGAGGGGAAAAATTGCCTATTTAATGATGGTGTAAGTGAGTAGAAATGGTGGTGTTATGTAGCAACTACCTTCCATTAACGACCAATATCCATCATAATGTTCATTGCCAATATGAGGTCATCGACCACAAGCAATTCTCCCTCTAAACTGAGATTCTAATAAACATGAACAAAAATATCAAAAAAACCTAAACTAAGTTCTAAAACGAAAAAGAAAAAATATGACCTGTAGTATATATTGCTATATATCAGGCATCATTCCTGTTTAGCCCTCCCAAAGCCACCACATTTCTATTGAGTAATCATCTTGGTGGTGTAGTTTACATGTGGAAGGACAAAAATCGTTAAGCGTATTATCTTCTTCAAATGTTGGGTCGCACGAACAAATTTTTTTTTTTAATTGGATTTGCTTCTAACCTAATTATGGAAGAAAATGATCAAGATATTAAGATAGGCCTGCATCATTGAGATATTTTACTATGCCTATTGCCAAAGTGATAGGTGATATATACAATACTGGATAATAATAATGGTGGTGGCGAATGTGAAGAAAGGGTTGAAGAAAAAAATGAGGGAAACCAAACGGCTCAATGAATTTTAAAAATAGAGACTAAAGAATTCTTAACACGACATTTGTATAACATCTCCAGGAGAGAGCTCAACCTCAAACTCAAAAAGTGTGATCTCATTTTAGTTTGAGGTGAGTTCTCTCCAATGTATAATTTAACAAAACTTTAAAAAATGGTAAATTTTTATTTTATTTTATTTTGGGGGCGAACAATAAATTTTGTAATTTGCTCACTTGAATTTTAGGGGTCAGCTCAGCACTTACTCTTTCTTTCTCGAAAATTATACGGGCTCAAACCTTCGACTCGTTTAGCTTTGGGTCATCCATTTTGAAGCATGAAAAAAAGCTTTTAGCTTTGCCTATTACATAAAAATCGCAACATCTAAACAATATAACGAGCGCTCCTTAGGAACAATGCGTGTGGATTTTGTAATGATATTTGGTGTTCTGTTTTTGCCCTCCCAATTCCACTATATTAACAAGGAAAATCAACATAATAGTGAACAGTGGTTAGGGGTGTTTTGGTACATTCAATAATAAACAATAAATTTTCAAACTATGAACACTGTTGCTTTTTTTATTCCATCAACGCTCTTCAAATTTCATTCATCTTACATAAAAGTAAAAAAATATGAACAATAACTGAGGGCATTTGTGGACATTCAAATATTTCTTTTGAATATAAAATTTTTAAACATCACTGCTATGAATAGTAGTTGTCTCCCACTTTAAATTTGTCTGCCTATTATACCCTCACACGTGTTCTTATTATTTACAAAATATAATATATGGGTGAATAAGGATAGTGACGTATTTTAAGCATGGATAAACAGTTTAGAATAGTAAATACTATTACACATTTTTATTATATTATCCTTCACATTTAAAATATTTACATTGCAAACCAGCACCTCATAAATATCTGTAAATTATATTTACGCCTTTATTGTAAGTTATTTGAAGCTTCCAATTATATATATATATATTATAAAAAAGCCTTTATATCTAATATTTTTTTTCCTATTTTGCCACTCACATTTCATAATTTTATAATCAAAATTATTCCTCTTAAATATTGATTATTTATACTTAAGTCCCTAATAATTTATTTAAAGTCTTCTAATTAGTTATAAACTATATATGTCCTTAAAGTTATAAATAATTATTTTATTTAAAAATTCAAAAATAACTTTTTAATTATTAATGAATTTTTATAATAAAATACAAAAAATACTGAATATCACCCGTAGATCGTGTCCACCCCAATTTTAAGTAAATATCACAAAATTCGGCTATCGACTGCTTATTTCTCTTTCGTGATTATTCACACGTATCCAATAGCGTCAAATCATCTGAAATACTTGAATAAAGAAGGTAGAGCAATGTCACCATGGACGTTTTATTTCATTCCAATGGATCTCTCCCATTCAAGCGAGGATCGTTTCTCCAAGCCCTTTTTCAGAACTCAAATCAAAGACTTGCAAGGAATCAAAGAAAACCTTTCTTGATGATCATGTACTGGGCATTTGGTTAGAGCTTCCTCCATTATGGTAATCTTTTCTTGTGAAACTCTTCTACTTATTACGTCTTTCATGCAATCTTTCTTGATGTTTTAGTCATGAATTAACTGTTGGGGTTGTTTGATACTGAGATTATTGAAGCAATAGAATAAAAGAAACACACGAGAGATTTTATGAGTTTCGCAATGATGGAAAGGCTATATTATGCGCACTGCACTCCAATTTCACTAGGTAAAAAATTTAAAAGATTAAATATCAATATACATGCTACATATAATTAGTTGGGTCTGCAGATCAATTGTTTGATGACTTGTACCTTCAAGTTCCGCAATCGGTAAATCTTAAGATTTTGTTAGTTGAATTGGTTTCATTTTCAATAGAGTATCTCCCTAAAAGGCATGGTTCTAAAAGAATCACATGGGTTGTGTTGCCCCTGTGTTTGCAAATACATTTGGTACCTAATTTTTATTTCCATATTGGACCTTCTTTAGAAGGGCTTTTAAAGATGTATAATACGATACTTACTGAATACCGGCAGTATTTGTATCCTTTTACTATTCAACCGATGGATTTTTATTCTAGTATTGACATATGAACTTGGTCCTTACACTATTGTATTGTAATTTCGCCGCAAGCATCCTAAGTTCCTGGTGGATTAGTCTGAACAGGCCCTTGGTTGAACATCAATCAGGTCAAACATTTGTACCACTACAAAAAGAATTGTCCTTACATAAATATATGTAAGGTTATTAGATCATTCTGTTATCATTGTATTGGTTCACCATTATTCATAAACCCTTCGACTATATGATGATTCTTAACTTAGTCAACAGCTCATACTTGTAATACTAAGTTTTTTTAATTTTTCAACGAGGTCAGTCAGGTTGTATTACCTAAAAAATATGCATATGTGAATTCTCAATTGTCAATTCAGTTAGATATACTATTATGTGGTCTACTTTGTTAATGTACTAAGCAATTCAGTGCTTTGATCAATTGTTTGGAGAATAATTCTTGAGCTAGTTTGCTGTTATCTTGTTCTCAAGAACTTCATCTTCCTGCAGCGAGATGGAAAATCCAGAATTAAGTTCTCTTTGTTTGTTTGTATTGCTTAGTTTCTTTTATTGCGAATTTGTGCAAGTACAAACACCATATCTCCAACTCAATCAATGAAAGATGGCCAAACACTATCTCCAAAGGTCAAGTATTTGAGAGCTTCTTTAGTCTTGGAAATTCCAGTAACCGCTATATTGGGTTGTGGTATAACAAAATCCCTAGTAAAAAGGTGGTATGGGTTGTTAACAGAGAGAACCCGCAGTTGGATACCTCAGAAGTTCTACGGATTGGCCATGATGGCAATCTTGTGCTCTTAGATGGAACAAAACACGGTCTGGTCAACAGGCGTCTCACCTGATTCCAATAATTCCATAGCAGTACTTTCTGTTGGGGGTTACGCACTTGCTCCACTATACATAGCAACGATATTGTTTCCAACTTAAACAGGGGTCCACTATACATAGCAACGATATTGTCCATAACTTAAACACCACCATATTGGGCCTTCCATCTGGGCCTAGGTCTTCCATGTGGGCCTAGGTGGCGTGGGGTTTTCTCGGCCTTTCATGTGAGCCTAGGTGGTGTGGGATTTTCTCTAAAAGGCCTCGTTGCTATTAGGGAGTGAACCATTCCTTATAAACCTTTGTGACAACTCTTCTTATTTGATGTGTGACTATTCAAGCCAACACTATCCCGATAATCTCCATCTTTGGCGCGAATCGTCACACATCCTACAATTCATCCACCGGTCTCCTAGTTGTAACCTCCGCACTAACTCCACCTCGTCTGGACTTGTAGGATACTCCATTTTGGCAAGGATCCGGAGCCTAATCTGGATCATCCATCTGGCGGATCGTGCACCTGCGATGTTCCACCTGGCTCGCTACCCTGCGCCTAATCCGCTGAACAATGTGCCGCTTGCACCTCCACCTTGCCAAGGAGTGAACCATTCCTTATAAACCTTTGTGACAACTCCTCCTTACTTGATGTGGGACTATTCAAGCCAACACTATCCCAATACTTTCAAATACAGGAAATCTTATTCTTTCAAGAAATCAATTGAGTCAAACCTACAAATTATGGTAGAGCTTTGATCACCCCTCAGATACATTCTTGCCGAATATGGAAGAGTGGTTGGACATCAGAACTAGTGAACAACATTCCATTACTTCTTGGAAAAATGAGAATGATCCATCCCCAGGGGATTTCAGTCTGATGATTTTCAATGCACAGATACCACAATCCTTTATTCTAAATGGGTTAGTTAGATACCGGAGAAGTAGAGAATGGGATGGTACTAGACATATTGGTGTGCCCATGATGAATTCTACCAACTTTGTTGTCACTCAATATACTTTGGAATCTTTTTGAGGGGTGTTTTCATTTTCTACACCCAACAATGATGTTTCAATAGTCAACTTGGATTCTTTGGGTATGCTTAGAAGAATGAAATGGGAAGCAAATAACAAAGAATGGAGAGTTCTTTGGAACACACCTCGGAGGCAATGTGATGTTTATGGTCGTTGTGGACCTTTTGGAGTTGTAATAACTTGCATTCACCAATGTATACCTGCTTGAGAGGGTTTGAGCTAAAATTTCCTGAGGAATAGAATATTGGGAACTGGACTGGTGGATTTATTAGAAAAAGTAAACTTGAATGTCAGAGGAGAAATACTAGTCTGGATGAGTGGATGGGAGATGGTTTTGCACCATTAAAAGCCATGAAACTGCTGGATTTTTCATACCATTTGGATGCTCAAGACGTGAAGCAATGCCACAGTATTTGTTTCGAGAACTGTACTTGTGTAGCTTATGCATATGTTAACTCGATTGGGTGTTTGATTTGGGGTGGCAAACTAATAGATGTCCAAAAGTTCTCTTTTGGTGGAGAGGAGCTTTTCCTTCGCTATGCAGTTAAATTGGAAAGCGGTTGCAGCGTGGTCCAGGACCAAATTACGATTAAGCAGGATTAATCGGTCAATTTTTTCAAAGTATATATATTTTAAATTTAATCGTAGTCATAAATTACAAAAATAATTAATTAATTACAATGGTGTAAATTTGTAATTATATAACTTTACTAATTATATGTCAAGCTACTTAAAAAGAAACTAAATGAAAATTGTAGATTGTTTTAACAGCCAAGCTACCAAGACAAACAATCAGAAACAAAATAGATGTCAGATTTAACAAGAAAAACCAATCTATATATCCCACTAACCCATGAAGGTAAATCGTATTACTTTGCACTGAAGATATTTCTAGAAAGACCACTTTGTATGAATAAAAATACTCCACATCCAGAAGATTATGCTAATATATTCTAGATCAAAGAATAAAGGAAATCACGACTGAAGTGCAGGGGAGCTTCTTGCTTTTCTTCTTCTTTGTACGATCTGGGTTGGGGGGGGGGGGGGGGGGGGGGGACTGCGACTTGTGAATGAAATGAGAATCTTGAGTTTAAGTTTTTATTTTTTTATTTTTTTATTTTATATATATATATATATATATAGCGATAAATCGGCAAGTTGGTTGGGCCGATTAATCGGTGACTCTCCGATTAATCAGTGTTCGCTAAACCCCAACTGATTTCACTCAATTCGATTCAATCAAACCCTGAATTGCAATTAATCGGCAATTTTTTGCCTCATTAATAACTTAGTTCCTTCGCCTTGCACTGTAAGAATTAGGTAAATTTTTTTTCCTAGGTGATTGTTTTCACAATAGGATCTAGTGGTCCCTGGATTCGAGTTTGAATCAACTCCAGCATGTCTACAAATATAACTTTGTATTTGCTAAAGCCGTAAAGCAATTTTGATTATTGCGCCACAGCATGGTTCAATATTATAGGTACTGTGCCTGGAGTCGTCATGGATTGTTCCATGGAATGGTTCAGTCCATGTATCGTTCCATGAAACGTTAGTGTTTTCTAATCCTTCCGCTGTGGGGGATATTGAGACTAAATTTCACTCCTACTGGGCCAAACCTAGGCTGCTTGATATATGCTACTTTTGCCTTCTCCAAAAGCTTAAAGTTTTTTCGAGTAACTGGTGATTTGATAAAAAGGAATATTATTAAAGCAAAGAAGAATAGCACAGAATGGTGAACATAAAAAAATGAATATTTACAGTTAGCTTTTAAAGTGCATAAAGTTTATGTTTGAAAAATGCAGGTGAACATAAGAATACCAAGATGATCATCTTGTTTTCAGTCATTGGAGTACTTGGCATCGTTGCATGCATGTGCATATTTTGGAGATGGATGATACAAAGACGTTTAGTAGCTTTTCATACTAGCAAGGAACATATTTTGACTCATCGGCACTGTCAAGTTATTTATTACTCATTCTTCATAACCAGAGAAGAGGAAGAAAAGTATGGAGACACGGCTGGTGGTGGTGAAAGATGACACTAGAGAATCTTCAGAATCAACAGAGCTTGTTGAAATTAGAGAGCCAGCAGTTTTTAGTTTCAATAAACTAGCCATCGCTACCAACAAATTTCATGAAGCAAATAATCTCAGACAAGGTGGTTTTGGTTCAGTTTACAAGGTAGTTATTGCTCCACATCATTAATTCAGGGCATTGTTAACCACTTGTCTTTTGTACTCGGAAAGGATAGAACTGCTTCCTTGGAGACTCACCTTAATCAAGCCCAATTTGAATAAATAAAACTGCATAGCAATCCTTCCCTTCCCACCACTACCCACACACTGAAAATTTTGTCACCCTTCGATGCTCGAAGAAACTGTTAAAGTTCTCTGGTGAAAAGTTTTAATTTCTGAAGCAAGAGCATTTTCTACCTTTTAAGGGGTTCTTCGACTTATAAAACCTATATTTATATTTATTGTTGTTCTACAAAATATAAATATTAAATTTGGCCAAGAACCTTTGGTTTTGAGTCAGAATGTAAATCAATATGCACCCAACCAAATTGTTAACTTTGTAGTCTGATTCAAACGAATTTGATTATTACCTGCAGGGGATATTGCCAGATGGACAAGAAATAGATGTCAAAAGACTTTCTAAGAGCTCTGGACAAGGCTTCGAGGAGTTTAAAATGAAGTGCTGGTGATTTCCAAGCTTCAACACAAAAATCTTGTCATGTTTTTAGGCTGCTGCACTGAAGGGGAAGAAAAGATGCTGATCTACAAATTCCTGCCTAATAGAAGTTTGGATGCATTTTTTATTTGGTTTGATCTTCTTGAAACTTTCTGATATGTATATGATTGTGAAATATAGAACTTATTAAGTTTTGAGCAGTTGATTGATTTTATATCTTTATTTCATGCATAAAATTCATATAAGGGCATTATATTGGGAACATATTTTGAGTTAGCTTGTCATAAGTATATTCAATTCTATGCTAATGAATAAAAAGTATATTCAATTCTATGTTTGAGAAAGTAAGGCGTGCTAATGTTCCTTAAGTTTATTTAGCGTTAAGCATGTAAAAATCAGATAAAATGGGACCTTATATTAGAAAAATTGGTTCTCTCGCAACAGATGGTAAAGTTTTGGGTTCACAGCTTGGGAGGTCTTTGGGTCAGGCTATGTAACAAGGACACTTTATTTAAAAAATAATGGCGTGTCCATATGTATTGAACACTCCTGCAGTTGAATTTACGCTGGGACAACCCCATGGACATACCATGCTGAGATTCTCATTTTATTTTTTTTCTTTTTCTTTTTACATATCTTTTGATCCAATTCGAATATTTTTACACCCTGGACAGCATACTGTGATTCTGGATACCTTAAAACCTTGCTTTCCTTAAAAGCCTATGTATTATATGACAAACAAAATTAGGGTTGTTTTTGATAGTCCAACTGTATTGGACCAAAGTACACAAACTTGGTTTGTCCTTCTATATAGAATTTGTTCAAATCACAATTCAAGTGAGGGGTGTGTACTACCGGAGTGTATTCATGCATTTTAACTCAGTTTGGTCACCTGTGATGCAAGTTAAAGATGGAATTTTGTTTTTCTTCTGTCAAGGCAAATATGGTTTTATTCACTGTTTGGTTTTAATGTTTTATTTCCTTCCTGGATCAGATTCAACCAAAAAAGTATCCCTAGACTGGAGAAAACGATTTAGAATTATCAGGAATTCTTTATCTTCACAGGGATTCTAGATTAAGAGTTATTCACAGAGATCTAAAAGCGAGCAACATATTGTTGGATCAATATCTCAATCCTAAAATTTCAGACTTTGGAATGGCAAGGATATTTGGAGGTGACGACCTTCAGGCAAATACTAGACGGGTTGTTGGAACATAGTAAGTATATGTTGATATTGTCATTTCATTTCATGCTAGGGATGGATGGAATTGTTGCTAGAATTAACACATCAAAATGCCTTGAGGCTTCTTCAACACCACAAAGGTGTTGAGTGTTGACAGGCACCTATCACACTGAGAGAGTTAAACATGCCAGTGACAAACTAAGGGGGTGATTATTTTATCAAGAGTTCCTCTAATCAGAGCTAACATCTGCCTATGGGCATTGTATAACTAGAGATTGCAAGACCATTTTGTCAATGGTACTAAATAACTTTTAGATTTGGTTTAAACAGGGTAAAATGGAAAACATAGATAAGAGGAGGCTGCATACGTTGAGTGTCTAAATTTCCCCTGATTAGAGTTTGAGGCATATTAGTTGTTAGATGCTGACAACAAAAGCTCTGAGGTTTTGCCACGTAAAAAACTAGGTAACTAATTCTTTGTTATCACAGGGTCTTTTTTTTTCCCGACTCCCTAATCTAAGTGTTTTATTATCCATTCTCTAAACAAATTGAATATGTAAGAAATGCAGCGGCTATGTGTCCCCTGAATATGCTATGGAGGGACTATTTTCTGAGAAGTCGGATGTATTTAGCTTTGGTGTATTGCTATTAGAGATAGTCAGCGGACAAAGGAACTCTAGCTTTTATCATCATGAAGAATCTTGGAGTCTTCTGGATCTGTAAGTGGCAATTGTGTATGATGCACTTCTCCATTTAATATGTACTAGTGAACTATGCACTCTTAAGCTTTCTGTATAACATATTCGTATTTCAGGCATGGAAGATATGGAATGAAGGCAGTGCAGAAACAATAATTGATCCAACACTTTCTGAATCATGTTTTCTAGATGAAATTTTGAGGTGCATCCATGTGGGACTGTTGTGCGTGCAAGATTTCGCGAAGGACAGACCTAGTATGTCATGCATAGTTTCAATGCTTACTACTGATACAAGCATTCCTAATCCAAAAAAAACCTGAATTTTCTGGAAGAAAGTCGTGCCAGGACAGCTGCAGTACATATTCTATAAATGACATCACTATCTCAACTTTAGAAGGCCGATAGTTTGTGGTTTTTGCAATTTCAACTGAAGTTGAAGTCTTAACTCAATACCTTCATTCAACTTAGAGTGCTTACAAATTCTTATTTTAAATAGTACTGTTATTACTGTTCGAAATTATACTTATGGCAACTACAAGGATTGCATTTGAGGATCTGGCACGGATACTGCCATACTGGTTCGGTATCTCAATTCACATTTTCAGACCATCTTCCAGAGTTATTTGCATTCCTGTTTTTGTTTTATCTCGAGCAGGTATGGTTTCAAGCATCTTATTCTTGAATTCGTATTTTTTGGATATTTAATTTGACTAATACTCTGAGTAACTCAATGAACTTTTACGTGAACATAGTCCATCATGGTTTATGTGTAGTTCTTCTGTAAATTCTGTTTATACCCCTTGCTGCTTATGATTTATTTGTCTCTTTTTTGTTCCTGTTGGTCTTCTTTTTATACTTGCAATTCTTTTAGGGAGTTGCTACGTATACCTGGCTATTTGGTTCGATGCCCTCAACTTTAAAATTTGTTTTTAGCTTTTAAAATTGCTTGGTGTAACCAACCACATTTTGTTAACCTTAAAACAAAATACCAGGAAAAGAAGATACTCGTGTTGTTGATTGGGGAAGGATTCCTATCGTCAATTTTTTGATGTAGAATTTTTCTAGATTTTAAATGCAAATTTTTTTCGTGTATGATTTAATAGTTTTTTTTTTCGCTAAATAATATGATCTAGTGGTTGCAACAGTTTTTAAATTGATGTATTGATTTACATTTTTTTTTAATTTATTTATTTCTAATACGTAGTGGTTTTGTCAAGCCCTCTATGGTTACTGAACATATTGAAATTTAACGAATGTGTGACTTAATTTTACAGATAATAGTATCTTTTGTTCTTTCACTCAACAATCATTTATGTTCTTAAATGTGAAAATTCCACCACCAAATATTTTTTAATAAAAAAATAGTAAGTAGGTGTACATACTTTATGTTGGTGCAAAAAAGTCAAAAATTTCCAAAATATTGGTGCAACCAAGCCAAATAGTTTGGATACTAATACTAACTCCCTTCTTTTATTTATGTAATCATACTTTGTGGCTGCACAGTCTTAGTGCATTTTTATGCAAATTCTTGGACCTTTAATGGTAAAATTGTGGATATGTGCCAACATTTTTTACATTCCTTCTATTAATTTAGTTGATCAAATATAGCACTGTCTTTAAATAAGTTATGATAATCAAAATTTAAAAAGCAAGACTGTTTAAAGGAAAGTTATGATAGTCAAACAAAAGTAGGGATTCTAATCTTAGTTTTTACATTGTTTGACTTTCAATGGAAAATGGTTTGTAGCGGGTGTAGTAGTGTTCTCTCAAGGGTAATACATGAGGACATTTCAATGCTTAATGATGCTCCAGCCGACCATGAAGAATTCTCTTGATTACCTCCACATTAAGAAGAGAGGAAAACTGTCTTCATTTTCATTGACTTGTGTCCACAATTGTCAACTATATAAAACTTCTTCAGAACTATTAATCTTTTGATTATGACATCACAAACAATCATCAAGGTCAAACAATTCTGCAGCTTTGAATTTAAGATCAGAAACTGTAACCTAAAGCATAAAAATTATTACCCTTTGACCAAACTATATTTCACAAAAAGTCAATTTAGTTATAATTATTATTATTTTCTTTGATCGGAATTCCGAATCATTTGGTATGTATGAACAAGATAACAACTTACGACTTATGGAAGTAAGGGAAGGAAGTGGGCAGCTACCATTATCTTCTATGATTATAAACCTTGTCCATGGCTTCATTCAACCATGACTTTTTGCAATTATGGGTATTAGCAGAATTCCATTCTCTCTTCTTCCTTTCATGTTCTTTCTGTCCATCCCTAAGTTATATTTCTGTGATGCAGCAGGAATCATTACATCCACTCAACCCATCACAGAGCGAGAGACTATAATATCTTCCAATGGAACCTTCAAGTTAGGCTTCTTCAGTCCTGGCAATACTAGTAATCGGTATGTCGGTATATGGTACAACAAGATTCCAGGAGGGCTGACAGTTGTTTGGGTTGCTAACAGAAATATTCCATTAGCAGATTCTTCTGGAGTTTTTACTATTGGTGATGACCGTAATTTAGTAGTTTTAGATGGAAAGCGTAACGTTGTGTGGACAACAAATGTTTCAGACATTCCATTGAGTTCACATGCTGAATTACTGGATTCTGGAGATCTAGTTTTGAAGGAAGGAAATTCTAGTAATAGCAATAACAATGGGAAAATTCTATGGCAAAGTTTCAGGGACCCATTACAGACACTCCTTCCAGGAATGCGGTTAGGCATCAACGAGAGGACTGGGGATAAAATAGTTTTACCATCATGGAAAAGCAACATGGATCCGTCAACAGGGAGTTTCTTTTTGGAGCTAGATCCTGCAGGTCTTCCTCAAATTATCATGAAGAATGGATCTGACCGACACTGGCGAAGTGGTCCATGGAACGGTAGAGCCTTTATTGGTGTGCAGAAAAGAGATTCAGTTTATCTCGACAAATTCACTGTACTACGAGATGATCAAGAGAGAAGTTCGTATGTGACTTACTCTTATATGAATGAGTCTACCCTGGTAAGGTATTCATTGAATTCACAAGGGATACTAGCTGAACAAATTTGGGAGGAAGGGGATAGGCAATGGGTGGATGATTGGTCAGTACCGCGAACCGAATGTGAACTTTATGGGAAATGCGGGCCATTTGGATTCTGTAACACATTAAGCTCACCAATTTGTAGTTGTTTGAGAGGGTTTGAGCCAAAGTCTATCGAAGAGTGGGGTACAGGAAATTGGTCTAGTGGGTGTATGAGGAGGACCAAATTGCAGTGCGAGAGGAACAGCACGGGTAGTGAAAAGGCAAAGACAGACGGATTTCTGAACTTCAAAGGGATGAAAGTGCCAGATTTTGCAAGCTGGGTGGCTGGTTGGGATTTGAAACAGTGTGAGGGAAGGTGTTCATCGAACTGTTCTTGTATTGCTTATTCCTACGATACCGGTGCTGGCTGCATGTGGTGGAGTGGAAATTTAGTCGATATAGAAAAATTTTCCGTGGGCGGGCTTGATCTTTTCATCCGTGTAGCAGATTCTGAACTTGGTAAGAATGTCGTCCCTTTGCTCTGTTTTCTCAAATTAAACAAGAACCCAGTTGAGTACTTGAGCAATTTATTTTTTTATTTTTTATTTTTACTGCTGAGTGTGGTTACCACAACTACTTGAACTCAAAACTAGCAACCATATTATCTGGGGAAGATAAAACCAGCAAATGAAGGGGCACTTGTTGATAAATCATTACTCTTATATTTTATTTGTTTTCTTCTACGTTTTGAAGTCTTGCGATTTGTAGTTGATGAATAGTTCTTGAACTGATAGCGAATTTCCCTTAATCTATCTAAGCCATATTGCAGTTTCTGATTCAATTTATAACTCGGAGCTGAATCATTCTTAAAATGCAGATGAAAAGAAGAATGCAAAGGTGATTATAATAATCTCAACCCTCATAGGGTTACTTACTAGTGGTGTCTTGACCTATGTTTCTTGGAGGTGGATGGCGAAACATAAAGGTGATCCATGATTTATATTCAATGTAAGAAGCATTTACGTAGATTACTTTTGCTGATTATGTTTCACTTGTATGACAGATAAGAAGAAGAAAGACAAGCAAATCTTGTTGTTTGATAAGAGTGGGAACACGAGCGAATCCTCAGATTCAAGCAAACTTGGTGATAATCCAGAGCTTCCAATTTTGAATTTTGAGAAACTAGCAATTGCTACAAACAATTTTGATGCCTCAAATAAACTGGGGCAAGGTGGATTTGGTCCGGTTTACAAGGTAACCATTATAACGAGATCGTTGGATTTTGATGCGTCATTTACCCATCATCTGTATATTTTAAAATGATTCATTTTCTATAGGCTCCGACTGTTTGACACCACCATTTCCCCTTTTAGACATCACCTCCCCTACCTTTCTGCCTAACACCACCACCTGGTTTTTGATACCACCAATATAAACCCAAAACTCTCAATTCTCAAAATTTTCTCTCTTCTCCTCGCCCACTCTCAACGGTTTCTCCCCAAAACAACAACATTTGTTTCTCTCTCATTACCGTCGATGTTGCTACTGCCGCCCCCGTCGTTGTTCGCTTGCCACCATTTTTCATTTCTCTTTCTCTTTTTCTCTTATCTCTCTTTTCTTCTCACCAACAGCAGGCTGCAATAATAGTAGCAGCAGAGACTACTACCTACCACCCGCTATCGCTACTGCCGACCATCCCCCTTCCCTCCCCCTCCGCGTTTTTTTTCTTTTATCATTCACTCTGACTTCTGCGAGAATGAGTTCCATTTTCACAGACTCGCAAAGGTTGGAGGGAAAGTGGAATTTTTTTTCGCTCTCGCCTCAACCTCTAAGAGGATGGGTTCCATTCTCGAAGAGGTCGGAGTGAGAGCGAAGGAGAAAAGAAAAAGGGGGAGGGGGCCGCTGCTACTACTCTTATTGGTTGCTATTGAGAAGAAAAGAGAAGGCTGCAATAGCTTGCTGCTGAGAAGAAAAAGAGAGGGAATAAAGAGGAGGAAAAAAAAGAAGGGAGGGGTAAGCGAGGGCGAAGCGGTCAAGAGCAGGGTAGCAATGACAGTGACACTGTTGTTCCTACTTGCTATTGGGAAGAGATCACATAGGGAGAATGAGAGAAAATAGGAAATGAGAGGAAAAAAAGTCTTTTATTGGTGGTGTCTCTTAGTAGGTTAAAAACAAATGCGGTGGTGGTGTCAAAGAAGGGATTTAAACAGTCGCTGCCTTTCGTATACTCTATACAAATTTTACAAAGAATAATAAGTTTCCTATCTCTCCTATGCTTCATATCTACTCATCATATGATTACGCTTTGGTTAGTTTTATAAAGGTACTGTTTAAGTTGACTTTAATTCTGAGTTTCAAATTGATCATCACATACAGGGAAAATTTCAAGGTGGACAAGAAATCGCTGTGAAACGACTTTCTAAGAGCTCTGGACAAGGCTCAGAGGAGTTCAAGAATGAAGTTGTAGTGATCTCCAAACTTCAACATAGAAACCTTGTCAGACTTTTGGGATGCTGCATTGAAGGGGAAGAAAAGATGTTGATTTATGAATACATGCCCAATAAAAGTTTGGATGCCTTTATCTTTGGTTAGAACTTTCTCCGATATATATATTTCTCTTTTTTTTTTTTTTTTTTTTTATTTTTTTATAGGCTAAAATATATTGAAAAAGAGAAAAAAAACTTCCATTAGGAGAATGTGAGAACGCCAATTGGAATCGGGAATGACTCAAACCATCCCAAAACCAGGAAACCATGTGGCACCAAATTTCTCTAACTGAATGGCAATGAAAAAATAATTGTTGGATCCTCATTGTCAACACCTTTGATCACAAGAAGTATTAAATTTCATGCTCTTATGAGATAATACTTCTGTAGGCAACGATTTCCTGAGTCGATGCACATTTATCAGAAAGTGTTGGATAACATCCATGGGAAGACGATCCAAATCTAGCTTCAAGAAAATGGAGTTCACAGAAAAGTTAATCCCCTATCCAATTTCTACACGTTTATTCGGATCTTCCAAAAGCACAACATCACCCAAAAGAGCCATAAGTGCCTAATATGACTCCGTTCTCCCCATTGACAACCTCTCGTATATGGAAATTTAATTCCTAAGATATGGAACCGTCATCCCTCATCCTGTAGACATTCATTAGACCCATTCTTGAGCAAGAAAAACACTCTTGTAAAACAGGATTCAAAGAATATTCTTATTAATCCATACATTTTGCCATAACTTCATTTTATCACCCTGGTCAATCACCACTTCAATGCCTTCCAAGTAGGTTTCATAAGGTTGGACATGCTTTTTTAATGCAAGAACCATAGGAAGGAAGTGGATACTGAGAAGCTTTCTGTTTAATTAGCAAAAATAAGGAATTATTTCCCTATAATGAGACAATAGTAAGAAGGAATAACTTTGATGGGTAGTTGTATATGGTTTTTCATTTATAAATAACTTTCTGCCTAATTACCTGCTTTTACTGATCTTGTGAATCAGATCCTACAAAACGAGTTCTCCTAGATTGGAGAAAGCGATTTGAAATTATCATGGGGATTTGCCGAGGAATTATTTATCTTCACAGAGATTCTAGATTGAGAGTTATTCATAGAGACCTGAAAGCAAGTAACATTCTGCTAGATCAAGAGTTGAATCCAAAAATTTCTGACTTTGGCATGGCTAGGATATTTGGTGGGGATGAACTCCAAGCTAATACTATGAGGGTTGTTGGCACATAGTAAGTTTCATTTCTTCTGGTCATTAATTTTTATCTAAGACGTTGGACTGTGACATTTGTATTGATGAAATATGGTTATATGTCCGAACATACTTGTGGTTAGTGATTGATTGTGTACAATGCTAGTAGCAAACTGATATCATGGTTGACACACCTTAGCAGTGTGACCAGTTCTGACCCTTGAGGGTTGCAACTGATAAACTGACTAGTTCTTGTTCTCAAAGTCAATTTGCTCTTCATTTCTAAATATGTTAAATGCTTTAATGAATGCAGTGGTTATATGTCTCCCGAGTATGCTATGGAAGGACTATTTTCTGAGAAATCTGATGTGTTTAGCTTTGGAGTATTGTTACTTGAAATTGTAAGCGGAAAAAGAAATACCAGTTTCTATCATCACAAACAGTCTTGGAGTCTTCTAGGATATGTAAGTGTTTACGAATTTTGTTCACCTTTCTTATCTACAAAGATGCATTGTTGAAGTTTTTGAGCATAGCATTTTGCAAATATTTCAGGCTTGGAAGCTATGGAATGAGGGAAAGATACAAGAACTTATTGATCCAGAGACATCCGAATCGAGTTTCCAGGAAGAAATCCTGAGATGTATCCATGTGGGACTTTTGTGCGTGCAAGATTTTGCAAAAGATAGACCCGCAATGTCGTCCATTGTTTCAATGCTTCTAAGTGAAATCACAAGCCTTCCCACTCCGAAGCAACCTGCATTTACTGGTGGACAAGCGGAATCTGATTTGGATTTGTGCCAGGATACCATATTTTCTAATAACAATGTCAGTATCACAGTAATTGGTGGCAGATGATGCACTCCAACTTATACTGGAAGATCATTTGTTCGATAACATATTTCAAGAAAGACACGAGAGATTGTGGTCTATCATCACATTTTTCAGGTCGACAACTTGTACATTTTCAAATACTGAATAGGATCATGTGCTGCGGCCACAATGGAATACTGTGCATGAGATATAATTTATTGCAGTTGCCACCTATATGTGAAACAGTTGGCGTACATGGTAACTTCTACTAAAGGAATCACTTTACTTGTCCTGAGTCCCAACAGCTAATTCGTTGATGTGTCAGTAAGTGTATATTTTTTTGGTTCATAATTGTAATACTTACTTTCTGTCATTATTTGTACATGAGGTGAAACTGACGAGATCCAAAACTGTCTTTTGACTTCATAAGTTCCCAATAGATCTTGTGTTTGTACTCTTGAGGTTATTGTTCCTTATCTAATTTTTTTTCGAAAATTCTAGGGATCGAGGGAGGGAACGAGGGAAGGGGCGAGGGATGGGTGGAAGCCACCCATCTGCCTCAAGATGAGCGACATCGCACATCTCGTGGCCGATGTGCTCATCTCGAGGCGGATGGGTGGTACCACCCATCCCTCGCTCCCTCCCTCGACCCCTAGCAAAGCTCATTTTTTTTTTATCCTCTATAGTGAAATATCTGGGGGTAAATAAAAATTGTTTCATGATCCCGACCTAATTATAATATGTAAATTTATACACACTATGAATTCAAAATGCATTTAGTATCAGTGTATCAATTTAATAGTATGAATCTGGTCTAGTTGTACCAGATTAAGCAAGTCATCTTTAGACAAGTTCAACAAGTCTTATAATGTACGATCTGACGTGAAAACAGGTTTGAGTTTGAATTACAAAGGATCTTATATTAGAGCACGACACTCATTATTGCCACTCAACATATCTTTGTTTGATGTTTGAAAGTTTAGGTACAAAAAAATTGGGAAAATTCTAGGGGTCGAGGGAAAGGGAGCGAGGGATGGGTGTAACCACCCATCCTCCTCGCGATGAGTGCCCGTGTGCATCTCCAATGCGATGCGCTCATCCCGAGGAGGATGGGTGGTTACACGCATCCCTCGCTCCCTCCCTCGCTCCCTAGAAGGACTCAAAAAATTGATTTGTAATAAAACGATATATCCCTGTATGGTTCTAGTCCATCGTACTATTAGGCAAAGGGAAAATCTGCTGACTCACCTGAAATAAGTAGAATGATAATCCTTCAAGCTCCTATTGGCTAATTTTGTTAAAACTATGTTTACATTTTAGCAAGTTGTACTCCAGTTCTAATATAGATATTTATCAACTTTAGTGCCAGGGAAATGACAAAGGCTAATATGATCAGAAATTCTAGGGAGCGAGAGATGGGTCCCCCTCGAGATAAGCGAAACCGCCTTGAGATGTGTGGCGTCGCTTATCTCGAGGGGGATCTCTTACCCTCGCTCCCTAGAAGGGCTCCAAGGTCTGGTAGCGGGTTCAGGAATTATTTTTCATGGGCTATGATGAGTAATTATTTTTCAATCCTAAATTTTCCTTCTTCATTTGAGATGTTAAATTTAGTAA
Source organism: Berberis vulgaris (assembly GCA_963556465.1). Lineage (NCBI taxonomy): Eukaryota > Viridiplantae > Streptophyta > Magnoliopsida > Ranunculales > Berberidaceae > Berberis > Berberis vulgaris. The sequence continues at coordinate 67,357,062 of OY747135.1, forward strand.
AATATAAATAATTATTGAAGAAAAGATAAGCTAATACGTTCTTTTAAATCATTGTCATACATAAGTTGGGTGAACCATTGATGGATCAAGTAATAGAAAATGGGATGCAACAATACAATATTTATTTTACTTTTTCAGCAAGAAAATACATATTAAAAATAAAAACGTAAACTCTTTGAAGAAGGGTTTTTTTTTTTATAATCAAAAAATTGAAATTTTATTAAAAGGAAAAACCATTCAGGTCTGAAGAAGTTTCAATACTTATAGTTTTGCAGCCAATCATCAAGGACTTTTTTTTATAACCTCACAACTAAGAAAAGAGAGTATTAAGAAGTGAAAGAAAATCATAAAAAATTTTAGTATTGAACAAGATAAGCGCTCATGACTAATTGAAGTTATGGAAGTGGGCAACTACCATTGTTTTTAGAGAAATTCTAAATGTCGAGGGTTTGGGCGAGGAAACTAGCGAGGGAAATGAGGTGGAGGGGTGGAAGCCATTCAATTTCCTCGAGATGCGTGCGTTGACTTTTTGCGCGCGCATCTCGAGGGAGGTGAACGGCTCCCACCCCGCCACCTCCCTCCCCTCGCTCATTTCCTCGCCCAAACCCTCGACAGCAAGAATTACTCTTGTTTTTATGACTAAACATTGCCCATGGCTTCATTCAGCCAAGACTTTTTGTAATTATGGCTATTAGCAGAATTTCATTCTCTTTTCTTCCTTTCTGTTCATCCCTATGTTACATTTCTGTGATGCAGCAGGAATCATTACATCAACTAAACTCGTCACAGAGCGAGAGACTATAATATCTTCCAATGGAACCTTCAAGTAGGCTTCTTCAGTCCTCGAAATACTAGTAATCGGTATGTCAGGTATATGGTACAACAAGATTCCAGGAGAGTTGACAGTTATTTGTGGACAATGAAAGTTTCAAACGTTCAATTGAGTTTGCATGCTGAGTTGCTGGATTCTGGTGATCTAGTTTTGAAGGATGGGAATTATAGTAGTAGCAATGACAATGAGAGAATTATATGGCAAAGTTTCGGAGACACATCACAGACATCCTTCCAGGAACTAGGATGGGCATCAATCAGAGGACCGGGGACAAAATAATTTTACCATCATGGAAAAGCAACATGGATCCTTCAGCCGGGAATTTCTTTTTGGAGCTAGATAGACCCTGTGGGTATTCATCAAATAATCATGATGAATTGACCAAATCGACACTGACTGGATGGTTAAGGTTGTGGTGGTTTATCCCCATGTCTCATACTCTTACATGAGTTAATTGCTATTTTGGTTGTTTTGTACTAAATTTAAATATTTTGCAATACCTACTTAATGAATAAGTCTTGAATTGATACCACTTTTTTATACGGTAATTTTAGCATTTTTTCATTGACTTTATAACTTGGAAATTCCACGTTCCTAAAATGCAAATAAAAAGAAGTAGGGGTGGGCAATGTCGGTTCGGTTCGGTTTTGAGCCCCGAACTGATTTCATTTGGTTTGCCCAAAACCGAAACTGAATTTTGGATCGGTTCGGTTAGGCCGAAATTTCAGGCTCAAGCACTTGAAAGACTTTCATTAAAACATGCATAATTTTTTAACAGACCCAATTTTTTTATAAACCCAATTTTTAGCTTAAAATTGAAAAGTGAAAACTGAGAGAGAAATGGGTGATTCAGTGCAACAGGGTGCACTGCAGTGCATTTGTTGCACTAATCAGGTATTGACACCTACCTTTTATTTAGTTATTTATATATATCTAATTAATCAGTCGGTTCGGTCGGTTCAAAATTGTAAACCGATTTCGAACCGGTTTGGTTCGGTTTAAATTATTTTCTTTTTACTCAAATTTCGGTTCAGTTATCGAATCGAATTTGAAAATTGGTTCGGTCAATTAATCGAATTTAAATTGGTTTTTGCCCACCCCTAAAAAGAAGAATGCAAAGGGGATTATAATAATCACACTCCTCGTAGGGGTACTTATCATTGGCGTCTTGATCTACATTTCTTGGAGGTGGATGACAAGACAGAAAGGTGATGATCACGATCTACATATTCAAACTAAGAAATAGTTTTATTCAAACCCAGAAACATTTGCATAGATTACTTAAGCAAATTATGGATCACATACTATTGTGAATATTCTGTTGATTATGTTAATACCATATTTGAGGAACTAAATATTGTTTTTAGGAAGGTTGTTTATTGGGTCAATATTGTATAATATCTTTAAGGAAGTTAGCATATTCTTAGGGTAGTTAGGAGTTGCCTAATATTGGGTGATTAGCTTATATATAAACGACAGAACATCAATGAGAAAGGCAGAACATTATTCTCACAAAATCAATTCTTCTGTTTTGTTATTTTGATATGGTATCAGAGCCATAGCCATTAAACACCGATCATGGCCGGCGGCGACGTCCCTATCGGCGAACCTCGGAAGATGATTTCACCTTACAACATCACTTCTCTTGATAATCCCGGACTTTCAATTACTCAGGTTCAATTGAAAGGGGATAATTATGATGAATGGGCTCGTTCGTTTCGAACGGCCTTGAGGGCCCAGAAGAAATTCGGGTTCATTGACGGAACTATCACACAACCTGGTGAGCAGTCAGGAAACCTCGAAGACTGGTGGACTATCAACTCGCTTTTGGTGTCCTGGGTCCGAAATACCATCGAATCTACGATACGCTCCACTATCTCTCATGTGGAAATAGCGAAGGACCTCTGGAATGACATCAAGGATCAATTCTCCATTACTAACGGACCGCGGATTCAACAACTAAAATCCGATCTTGCAGATTGCAAACAGAAGGGTCTGACCATAATGGACTACTATGGGCGACTCAAGCAACTTTGGGATGAACTGGGTAATTTCGAACAATTGCCGACGTGCAAGTGCGGGAAGTGTACCTGCAATCTCGTTTTGATTTTGGAGAAGAAACGGGAGGAAGAAAAAGTGCACCTGTTTCTTATGGGTTTGGATGAAAATTTGTACGGAATGGTGAGATCCAACATATTGGCTCAAGATCCGTTGCCAAACATGAACAAGGTTACTCAATTCTCATCCAAGAGGAGCGAGTAAAGACAATCACTCGCGGCAAGGAAGAACGAAGAGAAATCATGGCCCTCGCCACACAAACCCGACCTGACGGAAGATATAAATCTAGTATGGTGTGTTCCCACTGTAAAAGGACGGGGCATGAATCTGAAAGTTGCTTTGCCTTGCACGGATATCCAGAGTGGTGGGGTGATAGACCCTGAAGTGATGGGAAAGGTGCTGGTGCTGGTCGCGGAAGAGGGCAGTCAAGTGCTCGAGGCAGTGGCCGAAGACCCAACGGTATGCATCGTGCCAACGCCGATCGGACCGGTTCTGCTGGGGCAGGAGTGACTGAGACAAATGCATCTCCACTGCCCGGACTGAATACCGAACAGTAGCAGACGCTTCTCCAAATGCTGGGTGGGTCAAAACCCGCGACGACCAAGAAGATGACTGGTAAGCCTTGGATTATTGACACGGGAGCTTCGAATCACATGACTGGCACGATTGGGGATCTTCGTGATTTAAGGGAGATTGCTCAATGTCCCATGGGATTGTCAGATGGGAGTAGCGCTATCGCCACTAAAGAGGGGACGATCACTCTTGAAAGAAAATTGTGTTTGAAAAATGTCCTTTATGTGTCAGGGCTAACTTGCAATTTAATTTTTGTGTCGCAATTGACTGATCACTATAACTGTTTTGTCCAATTCACTAATGGTCTGTGTATTATACAGGACCGCACTTCGAGGATGCTGATTGGTTCGGGTGAAAGACGAGATGGACTCTATTACTTCCGGAGGATGCCGCGGGTTCACGCAAAGAAGGCCAATAGTGTGGTGTCTCTTGATCTATGGCACAAGCGACTGGGTCATCCATCTCTACAAGTAACAAAGTTAGTTCCCGAAGTCAGTTTTAGTGAAAGGAAAAATAGCTTGAATAAAAATTGTGATGTCTGTCAGAGGGCAAAGCAAAGTAGAGATAAGTTTCCTGTTAGTGAACATAAAGCTTCGACTATTTTTGAACTTATTCACAGTGATTTGTGGGGACCTTATAGAACAACTTCCTCTTGTGGTGCTTCATATTTTTTGACCATCGTTGATGATTTTTCTCGTGCTGTATGGATTTATTTACTTGTTGATAAGAAATAGGTCTCTCATACCCTTAAAATGTTTTTCTCGATGGTTGAGAGACAATTTGATAAAGAAGTTAAAATTTTGCGAAGTGATAACGGCACTGAATTCACTTGTCTGCAACAATATTTTCTTGATTATGGGATTGTTTTTCAAACGTCTTGTGCGGGAACACCTCAACAAAATGGGCGGGTTGAACGGAAACACCAACATATTTTGAACGTAGCTCGGGCGCTGCATTTTCAGGGCTCTCTTCCTATTGAGTTTTGGGGAGAATGTGTGTTGACGGATGGATACTTGATAAATAGGACCACCTCCTTGATCTTGAATGGGAAAATGCCCTATAGTGTCTTATATGGCAAAGAACCCACTTACGATCACTTGCGCACTTTGGGGTCCTTGTGTTATGCACATGTGAAGACGGGGGATAAGTGTGCAAGTAGAAGTCATAGGTGCGTCTTTGTTGGGTACCCTTATGGGAAAAGGGGTGGCGTTTGTACGACTTGGAGAAATGAGATTTCTTTGTTTCTCGTGATGTTGTGTTCTCGGAAGGAGTTTTTCCCTTTGCTGATCATTTTAATTTAGACCACGATGGCCTGCCTAATGCCGAGGCGGTTCACGAGGACTTTGAGGAGACACTACGCCTATATTGAGGGGGGGGGGGGTGCCGAGGAGTTTGTACAGCCGGATGGGGCTGTTGGGCAGTCGGCGTGTGCATCGGATGGGGCTGCTGGGCAGTCGGTTTGTGCGAACCAGGAGGACGACCCGAAAGAAAGTCAGGAAGATATGTTGGGCAGGGGTCAACGTAGGAGGCAAGCCTCGGTTCGACTCCGTGATTATGTTACTCATACCATTCGGAAAATGAGTCCATCCGTACCAGCCTCACCCGTACCACGACATTCCTCAGGTACACCCTATCCTATAGCACACTATGTGAATTGTGATAATTTTTCTGTGCGACATAGACATTTTCTTGCAGCCTTGACAGCGGATCGGGAACCTGTGTGCTATTCTGAGGCCGTGAAAGACAGCCGCTGGAGGGATGCCATGCGACGAGAAATTGAAGCTCTTGAGAATAATGAAACCTGGGTTGTAGAAGATTTGCCACCAGGAAAGAAAGCTCTAGGATGCAAGTGGGTATACAAGATCAAGTATAATTCTGACGGTACCATTGAGCGATTGAAGGCTCGGATGGTTATTCTTGGGAATCATCAAATTGAAGGAATTGATTATACAAAGACATTTTCTCCAGTAGCCAAGATGGTTACAGTGAGGGTCTTTCTTGCCGTCGCGGCTACCATGAATTGGGAAGTTCATCAGATGGATGTCCATAATGCGTTTCTACATGGTGACCTTACGGAGGAGGTATACATGAAATTATCACCCGGTTTTCAGGTAGGGACTTCCGGGAAGGTGTTCAAGCTTAGGAAATCATTGTATGGGTTGAAGCAGGCACCCCGGTGCTAGTTCGCTAAACTGTCAACTGCTTTGAAAAATTATGGTTTTCAGCAATCTTATTCAGATTATTCTTTGTTTACTCTACAGAGAGGTGCGGTTCAGCTCAGTGTTCTTATTTATGTCGACGATCTTATCATCTCTGGGAGTCATCCGGTTGATATACAGAAATTCAAGGATTACCTCAGTGCTTGTTTAAACATGAAAGATCTGGGTCTTTTAAAGTACTTCTTGGGGGTAGAAGTGGCACGCGGACCAGATGGGTTTGTACTTTGTCAACGCAAATACGCGCTTGACATCATTTCTGAGGCCGGATTGCTAGGAGCAAGGCCCGCGGCGGTGCCATTGGAACAGAATCACCGACTCGCCTTGTCCACGAGTCAAGAGCTCACTGACCCGGAGCTTACCGTCGCTTGGTGGGGCGGCTAATTTATTTGTATTTTACTAGACCCGAATTATCTTATAGTGTTCATGTTTTATCTCAATTTACGCAGCGTCCTCGGGTGGACCACTGGGAAGCTGCTTTGCGGGTGGTCTGGTACTTAAAAGGTAATCCGGGTCAAGGTATACATTTGCGTAGTAAGTGTGACATGCAGTTACATGGGTGGTGTGACGCTGATTGGGTCGGATGCCCTTTGACTAGGCGGTCCCTCACTGGTTGGTTGGTGTTTCTTGGGGACTCGCCGGTATCTTGGAAGACGAAGAAGCAACATACAGTATCCCGTTCCTCCTCAGAGGCGGAATACCGGTCTATGGCTATGACTACGTGTGAGTTGAAATGGCTAAAATTTATTTTAGCTAGCCTCGGGATGCCCCATACACGTCCTATGTCTCTACATTGTGATAGTCAGGCGGCTCTCCATATATCTCAAAATCCCGTATTTCATGAACGAACAAAACATATTGAGGTCGATTGTCACTTTGTCCGTGATAAAATTGTTGCCGGAAATATCAATCCCACATGTCCCGTCAACTCACTGACATTTTCACAAAAGCGTTGGGCAAACGACAATATGAGTATCTACTTCGCAAGTTGGGCATACGGGATCTCCATGCACCAACTTGAGGGGGGGTATTGTGAATATTCCGTTGATTATGTTAATACTGTATTTTAGGAACTAAATATTGTTTTTAGGAAGGTTGTTTATTGGGTCAATATTGTATAATATCTTTAAGGAAGTTAGCAGATTCTTAGGGTAGTTAGGAGTTGCCTAATATTATTGGGTGATTAACTTGTACATAAACGGCAGAACATCAATGAGAAAGGCAGAACATTATTTTTTGTTACATACTCTTGATATAAACAGGAAATAAGAAGAAATACATGGAAATTTTGCTGTTCAATAATAAAGATAAGATTAGTGAATCCTCGGATTGAAACAAACTTGGTGATAATCCCAGAGCTACCAATTTTTAGCTTCGAGAAAATAGCAATTGCTGCAAACAACTTTGATGCAGCAAATAAACTTGGGGAAGGAGGATTTGGTCTGGTTTACATGGTAGTCATGATTATGTAGTAGACAGATTTTGACCACTGTTTATCTATCATCTGTAAATGTGAAAAGTGACTTATTTTCTCTGATCTCCAAATTTTACAAACAGTTATGTTTTTTATATCACCCCTATGTGCCCACACAACTGCACCAAGTGATAATTATTGAACTTACTCTTAAACTAAGTTTTTAGGTTAGCATGCAAAGGGAAGAGAAGGAGAAAAAAAAAGAGAAAAAGGAAGATAAAGAATGGAGAAAAGGAAATAACATTGTTATCTCCATTGATTTTACATAATTACACATTGGTTCTTGTAGAATACAATAGCTACAAATATATGTCCATCAATAACTAGCTTTAGACAATTGCATCAAGGTACTAATTGTGTAGCGGACTAATCCACTCTGAACTTCAATAGGAATAAACACATGGAAAATTGCGAGATGGACATGAAATTGCTGTGAAAAGACTTTCCAAGAGTTCTGGACAAGGCTCATAGGAGTTCAAGAATGAAGTCTTAGTGATCTCGAAACTTCAACACAGAAACCTTGTCAGACTTGTGGGATGCTGCATTGAACAAGAAGAAAAGATGTTGATTTATGAATATATGCCCAATAAAAGTTAAGATGTTTTTGTCTTTGGTTAGATCTTGCTGAAACTTAGTTGTTATACATAATTCTTTGAGAAACTAATCATCTTGCTACTGTTTAATGGAAAAAATTTAACAATGCAGTTGATTTTCGCTCCCTGCTTTGACTTTGACATGCAAAAGGAACACACGTGAGCCACAGACCACTGTTGCGGTGGCTGATGACACTCAGATGCTAAAGTCAGACATGGATCTGAGGAAGGCATAATGTTGTAAACATGAAATTTGTAGCGTACCTTAGCTTACCAACCTCATGTCTTATTTATAATGCTGGAGTCCTAGTTCGACCAAGCCATCAATGGCGTAGTTTAGGGAAGAAGATCTTCGTGGATATCCTTATCTAATTAGGAGTTGTGCTGAGAATGAGAGTTTCATTTTTAGTTTTGTGCTCCTAGATATGCGGGAGATAGTTCCCAATCAGAGAGTAGTCTATAAATGGAAGTCACCATGTGTGACATATACTTTGGTATTTGCGTCCTAGTTGAAAGTAAAGTGTCGCTGTCTTGTCTGTCCAAAGCTAATCCTCGAGATACTTGCCTTAGCACGGCTTACGGGTATTGGGGATACCTGTGAGACGCGTGGTCTTAGCAGGTTGTAATGATTTCAAGTCCGTCTGGCGGACTGCATTGTGCGGGCTTGGAGCCGCTTGGGCTGGATCAGTGTTGGGCTGATGCTTGAGCCAATTATTTCTTGAGATCATCATGACACGTGTATGGTGTAGAGAAGAGACTGTTTTGGTGTATCATCAGCTACTCCCCCTGAATTAGTGGGCTATCGCGTCGGTTCACTAAATCACTTCTTGAAAATATACAACACTCATGATGATCGAGTCTGAATCGTTGCTTGAGCCGCGCGCTTCATTAATTGAGTGTGCGTCGGTTCAGTGGAGAATAGGCGGGAAACCAAACCCTATTTCAATCCTCATTTATGCCGAGATTGACTCTTCCATGTATTTGCTTTTAGAGATTCTGCTCCGTTCATCTTTTGATTGAAAGCTTATTCACCTTTGTCATGGTTTACCAGAACCATCTTGATGATGAAACGTTGGCCAGGGGGCTCGAGTTTTTTGAAGATAAATCGATTTCTAAGTCGGGTCGTGGTGAAATCTGAAACACGATCAAGGTCCACGAGGACTTGCCATTGTATGCTCTCAAGGATGATCAGACGCCGATGTTCCCACCGGAAGGGTTCGTTTGTTTGCACCGCAGAATACTTCAAACTGGAGTTTGCTTTCCTATTCTTGGCGAGATTTTTGGGGCACCTTTGATTTCCTCGGAATCCCTCTTGCCCAGTTGGTACCCAATGGGTATAGGAACATCCTTCTTATTTTGATTAGAGCAAAGGATATTGGCGTCCATGTGACTTCGCGGGTGATCCAGTTGCTGACTTCTCATCGGTTGAATGACCATGTCGTTTATAAGATGACGTCTCCAGCCTGTTTCGAAAAGTTGCAAGATGAATTCAAGTTCAGGCAGAAAAACTGCTTCTTGACTCCTTCGAACTCTAAGTATTTCAAGTTCAGGGGTCGTCCACTTGAGTGGGAGTTCAAGCCACTTCGTAAGTATATCTTCATTTTTTGATTTCGTTGCATTGGGAAATCCAGATCATCCAGAGCAAGGGGGTTATAAGGAGTGTCATTTTCTTTACCCCACATTTCTATGTAGTAGCTGATATATTACCTTTCAATGTGCTCATCTTCTTCAAGTTTCTGCCCTTGTCTGTCATAAATGGTAAGAATCTTGTTTTTATTTCTCCTATTCAGCAGAGACTTATGGAAGTAATCACTGTTGCTATCCCCAGCTACCATCTTGATCATTCTGGACTTTTGCCTTACTTCAAGTTCCTCATTCCTAACAGTGGTAACGCTGATCATTGCATATGTTTCTTCGCAGGGAGTTTCCCTTCTATTCCTATTTCCCCAGAGGAGCAAGATACCATGAAAACATTCCGTGACTTGCCGAAGATGAGTGTGGATGAAGTCATATGTCTTGCTAACTTTTGCCGTAGTGGTTTGTGGGCCAACTGGCACGTGGCCGCCACTCTTTATCGGACGCCGAAGGTTAAGTCTGAAGGTGGGGCCCCTTCCAAAAAGAGGAAGGCTTCAAAAGTCAAGGCTCCTACTTCGTCTGACGTGGAAGGGCTTTCTGAGATATTCGCCTCCTTTATAAGTTCGAAGAGGTCCTGTACTAGGATTGAGCCTGCTCCCAAACGGTCCACTACGGTGAGGGAGGGGCGTGAACCTAGTAAGCCTGCCAGGGCGGAGGCTGAAGTATCCGGCTGGGAGAGGGACCATTTGCGATTAGCAGGGGTTGAAGATGCGTCAAATCTGAGTACAAAGCAAGCTGAAGCTTTGAGCGAGAAGTTGATGTTGGCTGCTATGGCGGCTTCTACTGGCGCTGACCACTCCAGGACCGTTCTGTTGGAGGTTTCTGATGAGGATTCGCCTGAGGTCCCAGAGTCCAATCGTTCCACTGATAGATCATCTGACAGTAACCCCGATGAAGTGGGTCATCCTTCTTATAGTCCGCATTGTTCCCCATCTCGTTCCAGGCCGCATATCAGGGTGATGGAGGGTCCATTGGACAATTTGCTTCCATCTCTTCTTTCGGGTTCCACTGAGTCGTCTTTCAATAAAGGGTCGGTTGTTGGTGATAAAGGAAAGGTCATGGAGGAGGGCCTGGGTACAATGACGATTACGAAGGGCGGTGCTGGCATAGTCAGCGTCCGGGAGAACTCCATCCAGATGCGCGGATAAGTTTGTTTGCTCTTGACGTAGTGAAGATGAGCAACCGGGTTTGGCACCAAGAAGTTTACGTGGACTATGCTTCAAGGAAGCATATAAGCAAGTGCTACAGTTGGCTAATGGACCATGTTTCGAAGCCCGAGGAGGATATGCTGGAAGGGCGTATGGACAAGGGTTTGAAGCACCTTATGTTGTAGATGTTTCATTTGAGCTAGGTGGCCGTTGCTGGGACAGAGGTGGAGGCGGCTCGTGAGAGGGTGTATACCATGGAGCATGTGTGTTATCGAATATGCAAAAGTTGTATTTTGATGCTCTTTTTGAAATTGAGCTGCTGAGGAAGCAGATTGAGGAGAAGAGGCTGGAGCAGTTAGCCATTGTTGCTGAGATTCAAATGGTTCGTCTGGAGGCCCTTGAGTCTAATTTGGCAGAGGCGGTGTCTGCAAGGGACAAATTAAAGCGAGAGTTGGATTTGATTCGCCATGATCTAGAGGTTGCGCCGGAAGCTGTGGCTAAGATGCGTTTTGAGTTGCAGTTTTTTGCTGAGGAGAGAGCCTTGAAGGAGATTGACTGGGCTGCCCAGAGGCAGCAGTTAGAGGCTGACATGGAATTCAATACTCAAGTAGCGAGGAGGGCTCAAGAACAACTTCAACTGGAACAACATGAGCTTACTGCTGTTAAGAGTAGTCTGGCCACAGAGCACTTTCAGATTGATGCGCTAACTGGCAAGTTGGAGTTGTTGGAGTGTGAAATTGTTGGAGCGAAGGCACGTGAGGAAGAGCTTCGCAAGACGCAGGGCAAGTATGAATTCCGCTGGGTCGTGCATGAGAGATTAGAGTTGTTGGTGCTAATGAAAGAAAAGCATCCGGAATGGGAGCTTGCGTATTTTGAGAAGATGTGATATGCAAACTTAGCAGTGGTCTTTGCATCATCAAAAAAAGAGGGGGATCCGGATAATGCTCAGGCTGAGGCGCTTGCTGATGCAACTCCCACTCATTCTTCTGTTTAGCTTAGTTCTCTTGTTTCTGTACCTCCTCCTGATGAGGAGTAGACTTTGTGCACTTGTACCTTTTTGTTTCAACTGTAAATGAAAACATGTTTATTTTGAGTGCACTTTATGCCCATGTTGTGTTCGGTTTCCCTATCTTGCGCTTTCCATTTTTCCTTGTCGTTTAAATTTGACACAGGTCTGGTTGGGTTAACAAGAAGCCAAGTAGTCTGTCTGCTGTTGAGAGTTTGACCATTTATGTTGCGGGTGATTTTGACATGTTCTTCTGTGAGGTTTCAGAGTCATTAATGCTTAGTTACACCTAATAGTGGGTGTTCTTCAGATGAGTTAGCAGTGGGTTACACTTCCCAGACTGTAGCTTATCCTTAAGCTAAGCCACCGTGGACTTAATTTGCGTATCTGAATGTCAGCTTCGGTGGCTGGCATGAATGAACTGTGACAACCAAGCACATGCGTTGTCTTTGAGTTAGAGCGCTTGTCCTGAGTCAAGTTCCTTAAGCTTGGGATGGTGCTCCATGTAACGTTCGTCAGCATGTCAGCTGGTTGGTTTTTAGGTCGGCGCAAGTGGTCGTTGCTGATAATGAAATGTCAGCCTGTGCGAGCGTGTAGATGCTGCCTGGATTGTCATTTATTTCGTCGACCGCTGTATTGAAAGGGAGTGGTGGTCGCGTGGCGAGCTGTTGACATCAGTCGAGGCTGACTGGGCTTCCACCTTTCGAACCATCTATATCCGTACGTAGCGGATTACAGGTTTGGGATGTGAGAATTCGGAGATCATGGTCTGTTGAAGAGCGATGATCCCGTGGCGAGCCATCGACATCAGTTCAGAGCTGACTAGGCTCCAACCTTCCAAACCATCTACACCCGTGTGGAGCAGGCTACAAGTTTGGGACGAAGAGATTCAACGACCATGGTCTGTAAAAGAGTAGTGGTCCCGTGGTGAGCCGTCAGAATCAGTTGGGGACTGACTAGGCTCCCACCTTGCAAATCATCTACACCCGTGCGCATCGTGCTACAAATTTGGGGGTTTTCTGTGACCATGGTCTTTAGAAGAGCAGTGATCCCGTAGCAAGCCGTTGTAATCAGTTCGGGACTAACTAGACTCTCCCTTCCAAACCATCTACACTAACATTGAGTGAGCTACATGTATTGGGTTGGTAATTTGGCGACCATGGTCTGTAGAAGAGCAGTGGTCCCGTAGCGAACCGTCAACATCAGTCGAAACTGACTAGGCTCCCACCTGCCAAACCATCTACCCGCGCAGTGGGGGCTATAGGTCTGGGCTTTGATCAGAAGCTGTCGTTGTCAATCGTCACCAGCTAGGATTAATTGATTGGGTTCCGACCATTATCCACGAAGGGGCAACGGTCCCTGGCAAGTCGTTGTCACCAGGCGTACTAGCCCTGATTAGACTCCCACTTCCTAAACCATCGACATCCGCGTTGGGCGGACTAGGCATCGGGATGAATCAGAAGCATTCGTCATCAGCCAAAGCTGACTAAGCTTTCCCGGTTAGGTCGGGGCTCCGCCTGTTACGGGTGTGCGAGCCTACATCCGCGAGTGGAGTGCATTATGCAAACGAGTTTTGAAGAGGCAGGAGTACCTTAAATCAGTTGGTGATATGCAGGTGTGATCCATGTGCCAAAAGTGATTAGGGTTTCTAATGCTCGTGTCAGGCACGTGGTAGAATACCACTTGAATAGTGGGTCGAGCCCATGGGCGCATAGAGGAAGAGCTAGGGTTTGTCATAGGATCAAGACGTTATGTGTACAACGTAGATTGCATGGTAACACATGTACGACGTAGATTGCGAGACGGTTGAGTATCGGTTATTCCCCCCAATTAATGGGGTTGTGTGTAGCATCATTAATTGGACGAACGTGGTTCTGTGCAGTTTCCTTGGGAACCGTCATCTCCTCGTTTCCCATACGCTATTCAATGCTGACAGTCAATGCTAAAGTGCCTGTTTGGTGAACCACTATGTCTGTATAATGGTGTTTCTTCATCGTAGTAGGCATTATCTTTCACAGAGCACACCTCCTCAAATGCTCTTACTCGAATAACATGCTTTGGATTTTCCAAAGGCTAAAAAGAGATCTCCAACGCTGAAGTCTTTGAATGTTCTAACATTTGAGCTGATGAGTACTGATAAGACTTGTTGTTATGCGTGGTCACTTGCTCTGTCAGGTGAAGTTGGACATGTCCTGTCGGAGTGGGCCATTGACTCTTAGATGCCCCTCTCATCCCTTCAACGAGAGGGTGCACTCGATTTGTTTCAACCTGATTCTTTTCCCAAGTTCATCTGATTGAGCGGATCGAGCGTGTGAGTTGGCCGTAGCATCGGCTGGCGTTTCGCGGGGCCCTCGGTTGCTAATTTTTTACAACCTCAGACCATAAATGAGGGTATGTGTCCATAGAGGCATTGAATTGGACACGCCTTTTCATCATGCTCTTGCTTCACGGGAAATGTTCATCGGAGAGTTTACGGAGTCTACATTCGGTACCTTTGATGTCTTCTTCTGGAGTTGGACTGTTTAAGCGAGTCTTTACTATATGTTGCATTGGATTCAAATGCTTATAGTTCGTAGTCTTTTGTATCAGCCTCAGGGCGATCATTGTTACATCTTTCCAGTAATCTATAGAGTGTGTTATCATAATTCGTTTTTATTTCTTAAATGATTTCCAATCACATAAGTTACTAAGAATCAAAACTCTACATTGATTATGGAAAGGAAAATAAACAATTGAATGGACTAACTGTTGGCGGAGAGAGATCGATCCGACCCTGAAGTGAATTCGCGTGGCCCTTCCTGGATCGTTGATACCTTCAGTGAACTGCTAAGCTTCGCTGATATTGTTGAGGTTACTGAAACAGAAACCTTGCATGGGAGTTTATTTTCGTCGACTGATTGTCGGGGGGGTTGTACACCCGTTTGCATTGACCTCTCCGCGTTGTTGGGTTGAAGAGCGGATTGCTCCTGTGATGCTTGAATGTTCTCCGTTTCTGAGTTGGGCCATCGCTTTTGGGATCTCGTTTCTGTGTGAGTGGAGTGACTCATCCACATTCATTGGGTCTGGCTTCAGTTCAAATTGCGTTGTGGGCTCGAGTTGGATTTGGGAACATTCTATTTGCTTCAGTGCAGCATAATGGCAGCTTTTTACCATTGGTTAGTCCCCACGTATTGTTCATTCTTAGTGATTAGCGGTGTATTTGACACATTGGTGAAGGGTTGAGACTACTGCTTCCATCTGGTAAAGCCATGGTCTTCCCAGGATAAGGTTGTAGGTACATGGTGCGTCTACCACCATGAAGTCCAATAACATGACTTTTCTCAATTGTGGCTTTCCTGCCACGATTGCTAACCTTATTTTCCTGATCGAAAAGCATTTCTCTCCACTGAATCCGATCAGCGGGGTAATATGAGGATGTAAGGTTCTCCTCCTTGAGGTCCATACTACGAAATGCGTTGTAGAACAAGACATTGAGGGAACTTCCCGTGTCCATCAGGGCCCTCTTCACTTCCCACCTTGCAATGGAGACCGAAATTACGAGAGCGTCATTGTGTGGTGCACGGACGCCTTCGAGGTCCTTGTCTGTAAAAAGGTTAAGGTGGGGTTGGGGCTTTACATCCTCGAGTATTATACATGTCTGTCCTCGTCTGCGGGTTGTGTCCGCATTTCCAGTAGAGTCCACTTGCGGGATTTGTTTGACTGGTCTTCATCCTATCTGACTCCATGAAGGATATAGATTATGCCCGAAGTCTCATTCTCAATTTTCTTGACAGTCTCTTCCAGTCCCAGGGTCGTTCTGGTCGCTTATCTGAACCTAGGAATTCCTTTAGTTTGCCCTTACGGTTCCATTATTCGATCTCGTACCTTAGACTCTTGCAGTCGTTGGTGTCATGGCCACCCTCCTTATGGTATGAGCAATACTTGCTGTTGTCACGTTTAGAAGGGTTTCCACGCTGCTTTGGGGCCACTTTAGATCTTCCCAATTTTTCATGGAATTCAAGACGTCCGATAAGCTGGAATTGAGGGGGGTCATGGATCTGAATCCAACGTAGTTGGAAGCCTTCTCTGGCTTGGCCCGACCAAGGTTTGACCTATTGTCGTTGTGTTTTCGCTTGCTCATTTCTTCGTCCTCTCGTCTTCTGCCTTCCTTCATGTCCTTAGGAACGAAGGGCCTCTTTTCAACTTATATTTCCTTCTTCATTGTTCTCATCTCTTCTAAAGTGATGTATCTCTGGGAGCCTTTCAGGAGTTCCGCCATTTCCAAAGGAGGTTCCAAGGTGAGGAAGTCATAGAGCTTTCCTTTTCTTAGGCCCGTGGTAAAAGCCATCACGGCTGTGTCATCGCTGTAGCCGTCAATGTGCATCAGCTCGTCATTGAAGCGCATGACATAATCTCTTAATGTCTTATTAGATTTCTGCTTCAGAGAAAGTAAGTAGTGTGGCCCTTTTCGGAGACGCTGACTTTTGGCAAAACGCGTAAGGAATTCCTTGGCCAGTGTCTTGAATGAGTCAATCGACTTTGGCGGGAGGCTGTGGAACCATGTTAGTGCTAACTTATTTAGGCTGGTAGGGAAAGTTCTGCACATCACCGACTCGGATCATTCTTTGAGTGTCATTACATGCTAGTAATGGCGCAAGTGATCGAATGGGTTGGTAGTCCCGTCGTAAAAGTTGAGCCTTGGAGGCGTGAACTTCTTTGGAAGAGCCTCGTTCATGATACAGTCCATGAACGGTGGAACAAAGATGCGATACAACACGTTTGGGTCGTGTGCCCCTATGTGGAGAGGGTTCTGCGTGGCGAACCTGTCTGCCCATAAAGTCGGGTCCACGTTAGCTGCGTCACCTCCTCTAGTCCAATGAGAACTAGCAGAGGCTTGACACTCCTGTGCTTGCTCTCTGTCGTCTTCCGAAGCTGTTCCTGATCTCCATTAGCAAGTGGAGGGTTCTGCTGTATGAGAGCCTCCACTCTTTGGAGATTTGATGTATTTGAGGCGACAACAAATCTATCCTGGGGTCTGTCGTTGTTGTTGCTGAAGCGGGGGTGTGAGCCTGCTACCCGCAGTGTTCTAAAAAATAGCCTAGGTGGGTGCTAGGCGTTAGAGAAACGCCCATATTAATGGCTGGGCGGGGTGAAAAATCGGGTAGGCGCCTAGGCAGATCTGGGCGGATTTTTTTTAATAAGGCTGAATGTATTCTTATTTTATTTTTCTTTCCTCTTTTTTGGAAATAAATAATTTAATTATTTTTTATTCAGTATATGTCCGAATTTAGCAAAGGATGATTACTTAATGGAATTCACAAAGGATCCGCCGGTACCAATTTTAGTAATGTAGATTTTATCAAACATGACTGAGGTCATTCATGCAATTTGAAATAAAATAAAAGAGTAGGTTTTGATATTTATCCACAAATTCAACTTTGTATAAAGTACCCATCATGACCAACTTGAGTCATATGAATTTTAATAAATTTTGTTCATGATTGTAAATTTTTTCATGTTTATAAATTTTGCATATGTATCATGGTATTAAAATTGGATGAAATTGATAAGGTATTATGCTTAACTTTTGTAAATTATTAAAATTATAATACAAAAACTTACCTGGGTGCTAGGCACCTGCTCGCCGCCCACCGCCTAGCGCTTTTTAGAACACTGGCTACCCGTGTGTCATCGGCACCGCTGACAGCGGTGGTATAGCGCCAGTCTGAGCGTTTGATGTGTCCCCTTGTTCTTCATTGTTGCGTGATCTGGTGGTCACCATCTTCTCGTATTTTGAAGAGAGGTGATGCTAGTGAAAGGTTAGGAATTTTATTGCCCCACGGACGGTGCAAAACTGATGCAGTCGATTTTCGCTCCCTGCTTTGACCTTAACCTGCAAACCTTCACAAGGAATGCACATGAGCCACGAACCACCGTTGTGGTGGCCGATGTCACTCTGATGCTAAAGTGAGACAAGGATCTGAGGAAGGCGTAATGTGTACCTTAGCTTACCAACCTCATGTCTTATTTATAGTGCTGGAGTCTTGGTTTGACCAGGCCATCAATGGCGTAGTTTAGGGAAGAAGATCTTCATGCAGCTTCTTCTCTAATTAGGAGTTGTGTTGTGAAGAGGAGTTTCCCTGTTAGCCTTGTGCTCCTAGACACACGAGAGATAGTTTCCAATCAGAGAGTAGTCCATAGATGGTAGTCTCCATGTGTGATATATACTTTGGTGTTTTCTTTTAGTTGGAAGCAAAGTGTAGTTGTCTTGCCTGTTCTAAGCTGATCATCAAGATATTTGCCTTAGCAGGGCATACGAGTATTTAGGATAGCTGTGAGGCGCGTAGGCTTAGCAGGCTGTAATGATTTCAGGTTCGTTTGGCGGACTGCATTGTGCGGGCTTGGAATTACTTGGGCCGGATCAGTGTACGGTTGATGCTTGGGCCTATTATTTCTCGAGATCTTCATGACACGTGTATGGTGTAGAAGAGAGACCATTTTGGTGTATCATAATTTAATAAATTTGTAAGGGTATTTTTTGGCCGGGTTTCTACAATCACTGCAGGGAGCGCCAACAACGTTTGTGCTGCTTTCATTTTTCTTTCTTTTTTTCAATTGCCTTTATCTTCGCTTATGATGGCGGATCAACTAGATTCTTCGATAAGTGCTAGGTTTTAATTTTGCCATAGCAATTCAATGGTAATAAACAATTATTTCATTGAGCAATGTCTACATAGTTTTTTAGTTTTATTACTCAAATTTTTGTATTATTACTGACATTTACTTGTCTTGTCAATGAGATCCGACGACACAATCTCCGCTAGATTGAAGAAAGCGATTTGAAATTATCACGGGGATT
This sequence comes from Berberis vulgaris, assembly GCA_963556465.1. Taxonomy (NCBI): domain Eukaryota; kingdom Viridiplantae; phylum Streptophyta; class Magnoliopsida; order Ranunculales; family Berberidaceae; genus Berberis; species Berberis vulgaris. Next base: position 67,375,435 of record OY747135.1, read on the forward strand.
TGTAGAGGAATTATTTATTCGTAGACCTACAATGTCATCTGTTGTTTCAATGCTTCTTAGTGAAATCACAAGCCTTCCAACCCCGAAACAACCTGCATTTAGCGGGGGACTGGTAACTTCCGATTCAGGTTTATGCCAAGATAGTGACTGATGATACACCAAAATGGTCTACTTCTACACCGTACACGTTTCATGATGGTATTGAGAAATAATAGGCCCAAACGTAGCCCGATACTGATCCGGCCCAAGTAGTTTGAAATCCACACAGTGCAGTCAGCCAAACGGATCCGGAATCATTATAGCCTGCTAAGCTCACGTGTCTCACAACTATCCTCAATACCCGTAAGCCCTGCTAAAGCAAGTATCTCGAGGATCAGCTTCGAATAGGCAAAACAACAATACTTTGCTTCCAACTAGAAAGCAAATACCGGAGTATATGTCACACATGGAGACTTCTATCTATGAACTACTCTCAGATTGATAACTATCTCCCGTGTATCTAGGAGCACAAGGCTAATAGGGAAACTCTCATTCATAGTACAACTACTAATTAGAGAAAGGATCTCCACGAAGATCTTCTTCCCTAAACTACACCACCGATGGCCTGGTCGAACCAGTACTCTAGCACTATAAATAAGAAATGAGGTTGGTAAGCTAAGGTACACTACAAATTCCCTGTTTACAGCATTACGCCTTCTTCAAATCCCTGTTTGACTTTAGCATTGGAGTGCCATCGGCTACGACAAAGGTGGTCCGTGGCTCACGTGCGTTCCTTGTGTAGGTCAGCAGGTTTGCAGGTCAAGGTCAAAGCAGGGAGCGAAAATCGATTGCATCAGTTTGGCGCCATCCGTGGGGACGACAAATTTCCTAACCTTTCACTAGCATCATCTCTCTTCAGAATAAGATAGGATGGTGACCACCAGATAACGCAACAATGAAGAAAAAAGGGGACACGTCAAACCCTCAGACTGGTACTACTTTACAGCTTTCAACGGTGCCAACAATGCACGGGCAGAAAGCACACGCTCCCGGAACAACAGCAGCAATGACAGGCCTCGAAACGGATAAAATATCATTTTATATACAACAAATCCTACTAACAATGAAGACGATCAATTCGATGAAACAAAAGCTTGACGAGACACTGAAAGCGTACCTTATGCGCTTCCGTAGCGATCTAACTTTCGTCAATGTGTGCAATGACGCAACAACCGTCTCGACCTTCATCGATGGTCTAAGGAAAAGGCAAGTTTTACAACTTCCTAACTCTAGAATCACTAGCAAATATGGCGGACTTGGTAAATGAAGTATAGAGTTACATCGCCCTAGAGGAAGAATGGACAATCAAGAGTAAAGTCAGGCATGTGGAGGAATCCCTCGACAAAAAATAAAGTGAAGAATCAACAGCCACAATACACGTGTTGCATGGGGCCCATTTCGAGTCCGAACTATCAAACAGATCCAGGAAAAAACTCTCAGAGATATGAGGGTACAAGCGATACGCGGCGAACAACGAACACGACCAAAGGCATGATCGTCCTGTGCCACTAGCCTTTACAGACGAAGACCTTTGGGACGTCTAACTCCCACATAATGACGCTTTGGTAATAACGATTTCCCTGACAAGCTGGGAAGTAAGGAGATCCTTGGTGGACACTAGTAGCTCATTGAACGTTCTGTTTCTCCGCACGTTCCACAACATGCAGCTAAAGGAAAAAGCGGTGACTCTTGATAACCATCCGATGATTGATTTCAGTGGCGAAAAGCGATTTTCGGTGGAAAAATACAACTAACAGTAGTAACGGGAGAGACGCCGACTCAAAAAACTATGTTTCAAAAGTTCATAGTGATCGATGCACCTTCAACAAAGGGGAGCAACAATCTCCACTCTACACTAATGCATTAAGTATCTGATAAACAAGTCGGAACGTTACGAGGCAACCAGGCAATTTCCAGAGAATGTCAGTACATGATACACTACTACCGAGTGACTCTCAGTTAACAGCTTATTTCGCGACCAAGATGCCTCTCGATCTCACCCGAGAAGCTGAGAAAGAGCAACCCAACCCAGATGACGAAGCTACCGTAAGTCCCCAGGTGTCACGCCCCAATTTTTGAGGAAAATGAAAATCCCAAAATCCACGTAGGATTATCCGTTTCCCCAAAACTCGGGACGTGAAATTCAATAACAACATACACATTTAGCAGCAACACTAAAACATCTTTTAGAAAATAGAACAAACTAAAATTTCTAAAAAAACTCTAACTAGGAAATTCCGACGTTGCTAGCCCCAATAGAAACTCCAGTAACGCTGCTCAAAAGTCTCTAAACCTGAAAGACTCATCGGCTACATTCCCAAAGGAATGTACCCAAGAAGCAAAAACTCACTTGGGTCAGCAATAAAGCTGGTGTGAGTAATCTTCATCCCAAAATCAATAAATTTGCACGTGATAACATCAAACTAAGCACAAACACTAAACAATCACACCAACAGGTAGTTCCTCAATGAGGCAAAGGTGTCATGCAAGAAAAGCACAGTTCAAAGAATTTAGTTCCTCAACAAAGCAATCATGTCATCATCCCAATTAAGTAAATATGCATTTACTTAAAGTTACACTGTAGAAGTTGACTATGGCAAGTCTGACCTGCAGAAATATTAGTAGACTTGCCATCCTGCATAAAAAAAAATTAAAAACAATATAAACGTAATTTATTAATTAAACAGTTGTCTTCGTACAATATTTGACTTACGCATGTTATTCATTTTCATTTGCATTTGATTCATTTTTAACGATATGATCACTTAGACGATACCACATTCACACCACCTCCGTGCCGAACATACATACCCGTATGCCTATCTCATATAAATGAGGACTTCTCCGTCATCCATGCCCAAGTGGGGACACATCACATACAGGCATGCATCACCGGATACTCCTAATTATATGAGTAACAAAAGCCACTCTTGGGCTATCAATGCACATAAAGTCACGTCACATTTTTTACGGATAAATATCAAAGCCTATCTTAGGCATAAAAACTCATTTCATTTCCTCAAGACTAACCCGAAGGTAATTTTAGTTTCTCTATAAGAAATAGGTGCCCCACTTCCGCAAGACAACCCGCAGGTTATTTAGTTTCTCTAGTAAGAGAGGGGAAATAATAAACAAAAAGAGGTGTGGTAGTTCTAAGTGATACAATTCCAGGTGATTATATTTTCAGGAATCAAAATTTATCAATATCATTTATTTTTGATATTTCATAATTCCTCCACAATGACATTTTGTCATTCGTCAGTAAATCAACCCATTCTTTTTGGGCACACCACATACTCACAATTCAGCAATCATATGGACATGTCAAACAAGATATAGAATACATTCATGCTTCTAGTTAAAAGAAATAAAACCAGATAGACATAGAAGTTAAGCAAAATGAGGAACCCAAATTTCCATAGGGAAATCAATACAACACAACTACAACCCAATCAAGAAAACAAGGTGACCGTAACTCATATTCATCAAATACCATTAACTCATATAAAGTTCATTCCATAATTTCTATTTGAAGGTCAATGTCGAGCTTTTTACTTGATCCCACTACAATACTGCATACCCATTACGGCTAAACACCACAATCATGCATACACAGTTGAAGAAACAAGCAAGACATAAGATCAAACACATGGTGTGCAACAATCAAAGAACAACAAACACAAAAGAAAGGAAGCATATTTGATGTTGGGCTCTCAAAATTTGTTTCGTCAAACTCCACTTACACAAGAATGCAATGGGATAAAAAAAAAGGATTCACCTCATCACTTCATTGAACCCTCAAACCAAACCAACCCAAACCCTAAATATCTCTGAAATCACAGTAAAAGTAAGGAGATGAAGAAACTCACTGATTTGATTCCCACACCACACATACTCGCACTGCTTAGTTCCTCTCTCGCTCGCAATCTCTCCCATGCCATTCACAACGCCGCCACCAACAACAAGAAAATCGTGAAGAAGGAGAAAAGGAGAAGGAAGAAGGAAGAAGGAGAAAAAGTTTTCTCTTATAGTTGGGTGGCTAATTGCCCTCACTAAAATTCCGAGGGCACCCACCATCTAAACACACTAAATAAAACCCTAAAATTTTGAAATTTAAATTCAATTAAATGTAACTCTATTTTATTTAATTCAAAATAAAATAAATTAGTTTTATGAAATTTAGGGGTGTTACATTATACACACGCGTTAAATGAAATCTCGTCCCGAGATTTGGAAGGTAAGAAAGTTAACTGAATTTCGTAAAAGAAATACGATTTGCCAAACGAAAGAAGATTTTAAAATACAAATTTCAATTGAATTTTCAGTGCATAAATTTTTTATTGTCATTGGAAAAATAGGGGTGTTACAATATATACAACTCAAAATGAATCTCGTCCAAAAGTGCTAATTGAACACTACGGATATCAAAACCCCCAAAAGAAAACAATACGAAATAATGTCACGCAAATATCGACATTATAAATAAGGTTACTCGCGCACACACAAGTCAATGAAGCCTCATCATGAGATTCACGAAAAAAGAAACAAAACTAAAGTTTTTAAGGTTCGCCCTTGTCACTTCATCTTAAGGCTTCTACACTCCTACACACTCATATCCACATTCCGAAGATCACCTAGACTCTACCCCAGCCTAGGCTAACCAAATGCTCTGATACCAAACTGTCACGCCCCAAATTTTGAGGAAAACAAAAATCCCAAAATCCACGTAGGATTATCCGTTTCCCCAAAACTCGGGACGTGAAATTCAATAACAACAGACACATTTAGGAGCAACACTAAAACATATTTTAGAAAATAGAACAAACTAAAATTTATAATAAAACTCTAACCAGGAAATTCCGACGTTGCTAGCCCCACTAGCGAAACTCCAGTAACGCTGCTCAAAAGTCTCTAAACCTGAAAGGCTCATCGGCTACATTCCCAAAGGAATGTACCCAAGAAGCAAAAGCTCACTTGGGTCAGCAATAAAACTGATGTGAGTAATCTTCAACCCAAAATCAATAAATTCGCATGTGATAACATCAAACTAAGCACAAACACTAAACAACCACACCAACAGGTAGTTCCTCAATGAGGCAAATGTGTCATGCAAGAAAAACACAGTTCAAAGAATTTAGTTCCTCAACGAGGCAATCATGTCATCATCCCAATTAAGTAAATATGCATTTACTTAAAGTTACACTGTAGAAGTTGACTATGGCAAGTTTGACCTGCAGAAATATTAGTAGACTTGCCATCCTGCATAAAAAAAATTATAAACATTATAAACGTAATTTATTAATTAAACAGTTGTCTTCGTACAATATTTGAACTTACGCATATTATTCATTTTCATTTGCATTTGATTCATTTTTAACGAATTAAACAATTAGACGATACCACATTCGCACCACATCCGTGCCAAACATACATGCCCGTATGCCTCTCTCATATAAAGGAGGACTTCTCCGTCATCCATGCCCAAGTGGGGACACATCACATATAGGCATGCATCACCAGATACTCCTAATTATATGAGTAACAAAAGCCACTATTGGGCTATCAATGCGCATAAAGTCACGTCACATTTTTTACGGATAAATATCAAAGCTTATCTTAGGCATAAAAACTCACCTCATTTATGCAAGACTAACCCGAAGGTTATTTTAGTTTCTCTATAAGAAATAGGCGCCCCACCTCCACAAGACAACCCGCAGGTTATTTAATTTCTCTAGTAAGAGAGGGGAAATAATAAACAAAAAGAGGTGTGGTAGTTCTAAGTGATACAATTCCAGGTGATTATATTTTCAGGAATCAAAATTTATCAATATCATTTATTTTTTTATTTCATAATTCCTCCACAATGACATTTTGTCATTCATCAGTAAATCAACCCATTCTTTTTGGGCACACCACATACTCACAATTCAGCAATCATATGGACATGTCAAACAAGATATAGAATACATTCATGCTTACCACCATCCTTGTAATTCTAAAGAAATCACCCTTACGTGGCAACTGCTTCATTAAAATCAATATCGACAATACAACTTACATTATCACTATAGCATTTAAATGAGTATCCACAAAGCATAAGGCAACTTGCATGACTTGGGTATCCATAAAGCATAAAACAACCTAGAAGTAAGTGACTACGGTAGCATTGCTACCTATTTCATTGTATCCTGTGACATTATGGGACCATTTGACCCAACCAAGATTGTACTATTGTAGTACCATCATGTGGTAAAAACCTCAGGGTAATCAGCTTATACGAACATCCATTTTATTCGCAGAGAAAATATGTTAGAAATCCACCAGGATCAAAAGGAAATTTTCATGATCCAGGATATCCTAATAACCCAAATAAAGAGCTAGATTTAATTGAAGTTCATCCTCAATCCAAAAACTCTACTAGAAGAATAACCATCCAACCCGAATCCTCCAATTTTCCAAACATCAATTACTATCCAAGCTTGAGGCAATATTGAACTCTCCCAAAACATAACAAATTCCAAATTTGTTATCCAATCCATATCCAGTTCTCCTCATTCATAATAGAAACATTAACACCCATTCACCATTCAATTAAAATAGAACTAAAACTTAAACAAAAGTTATGAACAACACAAGGAATTGAAGTAAGCGAAAATATACAAAAAAAACGAAGAGAACTCACTGGTTTTGCGTGCACTACCAGCAAACCCTGCAATAAGCCTTGTAATCACCCTGCAATCAACCTCGTAAACAGCCTGCAACCGCTCCTTAAGAGCCCGGTAACAACCCATAAAACCCCTCTAATAGCCCTTGACCACACACTCTGAATCAACCTCGATTCAGACCATAAACGCACCTGAATCAGACTCTGAATCAGCCCATAAACGCACCTGGATCAGACTCTGAATCAACCTTGATGCAGACCATAAACACACCTGAATCAGACTCTGAATCAGCCCATAAACGCACCTGGATCAGACTCTGAATCAACCTCGATTCAGACCATAAATGCACCTGAATCAGACTCTGAATTAGCCCATATGGTATGTCTATCAATGGATGCTTTAATGCACAGAGTTACGAACTATAAACAGTGTCTTCATTCTGGTCGATACTTTGCACATCAAAACCTAAACACCAAATCTAAGGCCCAGAAAATGAAATTCTCAACGAATCCTCTGTTGCTTCTCTGGTTTCTAGTTAAAAGAAATAAAACCAGATAGACATAGAAGTTAAGCAAAATGAGGAACCCAAATTTCCATAGGGAAATCAATACAACTACAACCCAATCAAGAAAACAAGGTGACCGTAACTCATCTTCATCAAATACCATTAACTCATCTAAAGTTTGTTCCATAATTTCTATTTGAAGGTCAATGTCGAGCTTTTTACTTGATCCCACTACAATACTGCATACCCATTACGACTAAACACCACAATCATGCATACACAGTTGAAGAAACAAGCAAGACATAAGATCAAACACATGGTGTGCAACAATCAAAGAACAACAAACACAAAAGAAATGAAGCATATTTGATTTGATGTTGGGTTCTCAAAATTTGTTTCGTCAAACTCCACTTACACAAGAATGCAATGGGATAAAAAAAAGGATTCATCTCATCACTTCGTTGAACCCTCAAACCAAACCAACCGAAACCCTAAATATCTCTGAAATCACAGTAAAAGTGAAGGAGATTAAGAAACTCACTGATTTGATTCCCACACCACGCAGACTCGCACTGCTCAGTCCCTCGCTCGCGATCTCTCCCACGTCATTCACAACGCCGCCAACAACAACAAGAAAATCGTGAAGAAGGAGAAACCGAGAATGAAGAAGGAAGAAGGAGAAAAAGTTTTCTCTTATAGTTGGGTGGCTAATTGCCCTCACTAGAATTCTGAGGGCACCCACCATCTAAACACACTAAATAAAACCCTACAATTTTGAAATTTAAATTCAATTAAATGTAACTCTATTTTATTTAATTCAAAATAAAATAAATTAGTTTTATGAAATTTAGGGATGTTACATTATACACACGTTAAATGGAATCTCGTCCCGAGATTTGGAAGGTAAGAAAGTTAACTGAATTTCGTAAAGGAAATACGATTTGTCAAACAAAAAAAGATTTTAAAATACAAATTTCAATTGAATTTTTGATACATAAATTTTTTATTGCCATTGGAAAAATAGGGGTGTTACACTAGGCAGGCCCACTGCCGGTCAATCGGAAGAAGAAACCATCACTGTCTACCTAGACAACCCTTTCAACAATAGGGCTATTCAAATAGGTTTTCGCTTGAGCAAAGAGTTGGCAGAACAACTCACAAAGCGTCTACAGCAGAACCAGGATGTCTTAGCATGGTCCATACGAGACATAGTGGGAATCGACCTGTCAATAATCACTCATCGCCTAGATGTGGACCCCACAAAAAAAACTATACGGTAGAAGAAGAGGCTCGTGGCGCCCGAGAGAAACGCGATCATAAATGAGGAGGTGCAACGGTTACTCAACACAGACATGATCAAGGAAGCACGATACCCAGATTTGTTGGCAAAAGTCGTTTTGTTATAAAAGAAAAATGGGAAATGGAGAGTATGTGTAAACTACACGGAACTGAACAAAGCTTGCCCGGATGACAACTTCCCGCTCCCCCGCATTGATCAAATCGTGGACACCACATCCAGGCACAACCTACTAAGCTTAATGGATGCCTACTCAGGCTACAATCAAATATTAATGCACCCCCGGAATCAAGAGAAAACCTTTTTCATAACTAAAATAGGAATATACTGTTACAGGGTTATGTCGTTTGGCTTGAAAAATGCAGGTGCTACATATCAATGACTGGTAAATCGAATGTTTAAAGAACAAATCGGTAGGAATATGGAGGTCTACATTGACGATATGCTGGTCAAGAGCCTCCGCAACCCCGACCACATAGGAGACCTCACTGAAGCATTCAACCAGCTCAGAAAATACTAGATGAAACACAACCCACAGAGATGTACGTTCGGAGTTGAGTCTGGAAAATTCCTAGGCTATCTAGTGAACAAGAAAAGAATCGAAGCTGATCCAAAACAGATTCAGGCCCTTCTCGACATGAAAGACCCCGACAACATCAGAGACGTTTAGAGCCTGACTGGGAGGGTGGTAGCACTCAACAAGTTTATATCTAAATCATTTGAAAAATGTCTTCCTTTCTTTAAAATACTAAGAGGAAGCAAAGGATTATCGTAAGACGAAAAGTGCAAACAAGCCTTTCAGAGCCTGAAAGCATACATGGGGAGCCTAGAGCTACACTGAAAACCGGCGACAGGGGAAACACTCTACTTATACTTGTCTATTTCCAAGCACGCCATCAGCTCAGCCCTTGTATGAGATGATAAGGGAATCCAGAGACCAGTGTACTACGCCAGCAAAACTTTCGTAGAAGCAGAGGCACACTACCCGAACATGGAAAAGTTAGCCTTGGCACTGGTTGTATCCTCAAGGAAACCACGACCTTATTTTAAGGCCCACTCTATAATAGTTCTAACCAAGTACCTGCTCCTCTCAGTACTGCACAAACCAGAGTTATCTGGCAGGATGTTGAAATGGTCAGTAGAACTTAGGCAGTTTGACATAAGCTATGCTCCAAAAACTGCCATCAATGCCTAGGCACTGGCAGACTTCATTGCCGAGTTCACCGGCAGGAATAACCAAAGACAGACCTTCATACCTCGGATTCGAGCATTCAGGAATGGACCTTGCGTTACTACAAATCGTCGACAGGAAAAGCAAACGGAGCTAGGATCACACTTTACTCTCCAAGCAACTTCACCCTCGATAAAGCCGCAAGATTTGACTTTCCTGTTTCAAACAACGATGCCGAATATAAGGTCCTCCTATCCCGCCTCAAGCTAGCCTTGGGGATCTAGATAGATCACCTAACGACATACAATGACTCAAGGCTGGTAGTCAACCAGGTCAAAGGTGATTTCAACGGTAATGACCGCCGCATGATAGCCTACCTCGAAAAGGTACTTCATGCGATGAGTGGGTTCAAAAGGTACGAGCTCGTGCAATGCCCCCAAGATGACAATAAAAGAGCTGACGCACTAGCTAGAGAAGTCTCAGCCTCTGCCGAAGTCTCAAGCTGTCTCATCGAATATCAAGAGCGATCAAGCCTTGATGAAAAAAAGCCTAGAGATGTTTGCGCTGCAAGCGCATCACCGAATTAGATGATTCTGATCCTCGAATATATCGCAATCGGAGCCTTGCCGACGGAGAAAGTCGAAGCCAGAAGACTAAAAAACAGAGTCGTGAGGTACACTCTCCTAAACGACAAGTTATACATGAGATCAGTGACAGGAACAATGCTCCAATGTCTGTCACCTCCAGAGGCGGATCATGTCTTGGGAAGGATCCACGACGGTATATGCGAAAATCATCCGGGTGAGAGAACCCTCGCCTACAAAGCTTTAACCCTAGGATACTATTGGCCAACGATGCAACAAGACACCAAAGATATTGTCCGTAAATGTGACAAATGTCAGAGGTTCGCGTCGTACACACAAATGCTTGCCCACCCACTGATGCCGATTACAAGTCCGGGGCCATTCGCACAATGGGGGATGGATGTCGAACCACTCCCAACATCAGCTGGTAAAAAGTTCCTTCTTGTGGTAGTCAACTACTTTACCAAGTGAGTCGAAGCCGAGCCCCTATCCAAGATAGGGCAGGTCCAGATAGAAAAATTCATATGGGCAACCATCGTTTGTAGGTTTGGAATCCCTAGAGTATTGGTCAATGACAATGGAACTCAGTTCGAAGATATCAAGGTCAAAAAGTTATGCAAAAGTTTGAACATCAATCACTGTTCTCCTCGCCAGGGTACCCACAAGCCAACGAAGCGGAGGTAACCAACCGAACAATCCTGGCGGCGATCAAAAGGAAGTTTGACGCTGCCAAAGGAAAATGGGTTCCACAGCTACCAAGAATACTTTGGGCACATTGGACAACCAAAAGAATCCTTACCAGAGAAACACCCTTCGCTTTGGCATATGGGTCAGAAGCCATGGTTTCAGTAGAGCTCAAAGTGCCAACCTTCCGAATGGAAGAGTTCAGACCAAACAATAACGACGAAGCCTTGCGCGTTGGATTAGACCACCTCGAAAAAAAGTGGGATCTAGCCTCCACCAAGATAGCTGCCTATCAGCAACGAATAACACAATACTACAACAAGAAGGTCAAGACACGCGAATTCAGAGTGGGAGACTAGGTACTCAAGAAAACACAGAAGAACACCAAAAAAGTTGGCGCGGGAAAGCTGAACCTGAACTGGGAAGGATTCTACATGGTAACCAAGGTCAATAGGCCGGGGACGTATTGGTTGGAAGACATAAACGACGACGGATTTAAATGACCATGGAATGTAGAATATCTCAAAAAATATTATAAATAAAATAATTTGCTTTTACTAAACTTCCAATACTGTCCATCACGACCTCCACTCATCCCCGCAATAACCAGACCTGAGAGATTACACCCAATGCCTAGTCCGCTTCATGCGAATGACGACGACCGAGGAAGTGGGACTCTAGTCAGTGCTCATACGCCTGATGATGACGACTCACCAAGGGATCATTAAGACAATGATCGCCGAACTTACCAGGTAAGCTTAGTCAATCGCGACTGATGACGACGGCTTCTGGTGCCCAACGCCTAGTCCGCTGCGCGTGGATGGCGACGGCCGAGGAAGTGGGAGTCTAGTTAGTGCTCATACGCCCAATGACGGCAACTCGCCAAGGGATCATTGCTCTTCAACAGACAATGATCGCCAAACTTACCAGGTAAGCTTAGTTAGTCGCGATTGATGACGACGGATTCTAGTGCTCAACGCCTAGTTCGCTGCGTGCGAATGACGACAGCCGAGGAAGTGAAAGTCTAGTAAGTGCGCATATGCCCGATGACGATGAATCGCCAAGGGATCATTGCTCTCAACAGACAATGATCGCCGAACTTACCAAATAAGCTTAGTTAGTCGCGATTGATGACGACGACTTCTGGTGCCCAACACCTAATCAATTGCGCGGGGATGACGACGACCGAGGAAGTGAGTCTAGTTATCGCTCATACGCCTGATGATGATGACTCACCAAAGGATCATTGCTCTCAAACAATATTACGTCTTTCTCAGATCCCTGTCTGACTTTAGAATCGGAGTGTCATCGGCCACTACAACAGTGGTATGTGGCTCACGTGTGTTCCTTGTGCAGGTCAATAGGTTAGCAGGTCAATGTCAAAGCAGGGAGCGAAAATTGACTGCATCGTGTGTTAATTAGGTTTTATAGAGCAAAAACGTAATTTGATTGTTAAAAAAACTAGTGGATTTTTTCCCCTTGGAAATTGAAACTCGCATTGTTTAGGACAGATTTATGCAATATTTTTCAAAATATATAATTTTAAATATGAATTAACAAAAAGGGATTTTATAAAAGGTCATTTTATTAAACTACATTAATACAGATTTTATGGTACTTATTATTTTGTTTAAAAAAAAGGGAAAATGACTTTTAAGTTGATGTAATGGCTAATTTGTAAATTATTTTTCTTTATAAAATAGACCATTTAGATATCATAGTTGATGTAATGGCTAATTTGTGTCTACTTTTATACTTTTATGACCAATAAAGACTCTTTTATTAACCCAAGTTAACTCATAAAGTTATATGACATCTTGACCATTCTTAAACAAATAGAAAACATAATTTTATACTTTATGACTAACAAGGACTATTTTGTTAATGATTACAATTTTGTTTTTTACCCTTAACCCCTCCCACCTTATGCCGTTGGTAGGTATCGATATTAATGATTTTAATTATGACCAACCAATTATAAATTTTTGTAAGTTTTCATTGACCGAAAAGTTAATCAAATTATTATGTTAAGGTTTGGTAAACTTTTCATAATGTAGTTAATGATGACAACAAATTTGATTTTAATTAGTTAATAAAATCAATTTGATTAACTTGTCATAAATTCGATTCAGAAAGTTTATAAGTACCCATGCATTACCTTTCTTGATGATGATTACAAATTTGGTTTTAGTTATCATTGCTTCTTATTCCATAATGTAGTTAATAAATCAATTTTTCCACTATCGAAATTTGATTTTCTATTCTTCAATGCACGTGTAAAGTAATAAATTTTATTCTTTGTCACTATTTAGTCACAAGCTATCCACCACAGAACGTGATCATAGCCTTATAGGTAAAATGAAAACCAATATTGAATAAGATAATTTCATGTAAACTAAATAGTGACAGAGAATTGAAGCAACCATTAATTGAAACAAAATAATTGTTCTTCAAACTCAAATATACATTCACGACTGGTCAAATACAATCACATTCAAAATGACAAAACATTCATGAATAAAAAAAAATGCTAACATGAAAATATTAATGCAGTCATTTGTAGCTAACAAATGACATAAAATATTTGTTCAAACTGCAGTTTAAGAAATTATTTGTACAAATAATGGGAGGGATTACGGGTAAGAAAAAGTAAAAATAACAAAAAAAAAACTAAAAATATAATCATTAATGAAAAAGTCATTGTTGGTCATAAAAGTATAAAATTAAGTTTTCTATTTGTTTAGGAATGGTAAATATGTCCTATAATTTTATGAGTTAATGAAATAGTCATTGTTGGTCATAAAAATATAAAATTAGGCTCAAATTAGTCATTACATCAACTACAGTATCTAAATTGTATATTTTGTAAAAAAGTAGGCCTTAAAAGTCATTTTCCATAAAATAGAAAGAAAGTAAATACATGAGTTATTTGATTTTAGGATCCAAATGATAAGTGACTTTGGAGTTCGTTTTGAAAATTATTTTGAGTCTGGGGTTGAAAATGACATAGTCAATCCAGTTGAGTGTCAAAGAATATTTAATATGTCAAGGTTCGCATTTTAAATATAATCTCAATGAGATCTTAATGAATCCAAAGAATCAGTGACGGAGCCAGGATTTTTGTTGAGGGTGTGGGGGGGGGGGGGACGCGGAGTGATGTCATAATTAATTAAATATAATATAAAAATTAGTTACTTTAACATGAATTTTTTTTTAAATACAGCAAATAGGGGAGTACAACAAAGACAGTTATTGAAGATGATTACTACTATATTCATTGAAGATTATTACTACTTCTAGAAACACAACACAAGAGAAGGGTTTGAATCGTTGATTACTACTACATGAAGAAAATGAGGAAGAGATTGGGTTGCTTACGATTTTTTTTTGTGGAGATGACCAACACAGTGATTAATGAAGACACCTGGTACCTAGAAGAAGAAGAATAAGGTGGTTTGGATCCTACTGGATCTTGTGAAGATGAGTTCAAATAACTCAATAGTTATAAATCTTTGAAAATGATGAAATATGGGGGTTTCCCTCATCTTATCCAATCGATGGAGTGTGAAGAAGAAACTGTGGATTTTGATTTTTTTTAGAGATTTAAGGGATTTAACCTCTATCTCTAACTCTAAAAGTAGAGTTTGAATTTAATATGTACATGATTTGAAGAATGAAGTCCTGATTGAAGTGAAAAGTGAGAATAGAGGGGCAAATAAAAAAACTAATTTGAGGACAAATAAATTATAAAAAAAAAAAAAAAAAAATCTCAAAAGTCAGCCACGTGAATCCGTGCCTGCAAAGAATCTCGAGATGAAAACATTTTCCAAGACAAAACTAATGGTAAAGATTTAAAAAAAAAACAAAAAAAATGGTATTGTATTCTCCAATCGTCCCATCTATGCAACAAAACCAAACCACCATCAAAGAATATAGAGATTGTGAAAAAAAAAGATCAATCTGCAGAGTTCGCGAGCAAAGAAAGAAGAGAAGATGCAATAGATGTTGAGAGGGGTTAGGTAGAGATAATGTACTAGGGAATGAAAAGAAGGGTAAGAAAAGTGCTCTTGTTGTGTGTGTGTGGTGGCAGTGGTGTCATTTGTGATACTTTTCCAGGGCTCGTGGTGGAGATTTTTCAGGTAGATAATGATGTGAAACTCCCAACAATCCACCATTGACCAATCAAGAAACCTTTTGTTGGTCGACTTTTTACTACTACACCCATATGCAAGTTAAACTTGTGGGTGTTCAACTCTATCTATCCATGAGCAATGTTGTCATAAAACATCTTTAACAATAAACTCGATTGATCATGCCATTTTAGACGCTAGACTCAAATAGTTTTTAAAATGTACCTAAAGTCAATTCAACAATTTTAGCCACTTAGGTTTACTGGCTAGGTTTTGGCATTTTTTACACTTCTATCTTTCTATAAATGGTATTTGTGGTTGTGTTTTAAAAAAAATGGATAGCATACCTGACTGGCTAGACTTATCTAAGTCAATTACCATGAATAAAATGGATCCCAAAATTAAAATATCCCTAAATACAAACGATTACATTTAATGCACTTCCCGAGTACTGTCAAAAGGTCCCTACAGACCAAGGAATGTGATTTCACGGAATTTCACTAAACATTTCGTTTTATGAGATCTCTTAATTTAAAGTACCAATTCAAAAAATGCATTATTTTTGACAAGTTATTTTCACAATATTATATGTTTTCTCCGTATATTTCAGCATTTTCGTGTAAAACCAAAAAGTTATGCAGCAAATCATATTTTTTGGGCCGAAATGTTTAGTTATTTTTTGCAGATTTTGATAATTTCACATGAAACCCAAAAAAATATGAAGAAAATTACATTTATAGAATACTTGTATACTTAGACTTCATTTAATATATTTAATGTTTTTAATAAGTTAATTTACTTCTATCTTACTTTCCCGCATATTCATACATGTTTGACATGTTCACAAAATTTTTACATTATTTCTACATATGCCGAAATATTATGTACAATGTATGTGACCTGAAAAATAATTATTTCCTTGCATAGATTGGCGATTCTTCTCGATTTGCATGTTTATATCTAATAAAGAGCAAGGGATGAAGTCTTTCAATAAATTTCTGTCTTCTAAGGTGGAAGTTGAAAATATTTACAATCGTAAAATCAACGGTCTACGATCAGATAGGAGTGGTGAATACTAACCAAGAAATTCGCTCAAATTTGTAATTGTTAAGGCATATTCCATCAATTTACGACACATTACCCTCCATACCAAAATGGTATTGCAAAGAGAAAAAAAAAAATAGAGCTTTGATTGAGATGGATAACTCTATGTTACTTAGTTGTGTCTTGTCTTTGTGTCAGTGGGGTGAAAAACCTTTATCCACATGTTACATATTAAATAGAATTTTATTGAAAAATAAAGGTATAACACCATATGAGTTATGATTTTCTCGTAAGCATAATTTAGCCTTCTTAAATTTTGGGTTGCCTTGCTTATGTAAGAAAATCCAAACCTAAGAGACCAAAATTAGGAAGTATGACTAACAAATGTGTTTTCATTAGATATTCTATAAATAGTGTTACTTATAGGTTTTTAAACTTTGAGACTCAAGATATTATTAAGTTTGTTAATGTCCAATTTTTTGAGAATTTGACTAAATCAAGCCCTATAGATCAAGGTGTAGAAATGTTAACTCTACACTTGAGTCTTTATCACCTAGTACTGAAATCAAATCAACTTAATCTAATCCTCCTTGGGAATCAATTGAAGACCAGTAATTCTCGCTGGCCTGGGCCCAGCTGCCTGCTTGCTGCATGGGGGGGGGGGGGGGGGGGGGGGGCGCAAATGTACACTTTTGCTCCCCCTCTTTAACCACTTTTTGAAAAAAGGTGGGGGGGCGGGGGGGGGGGGGTGAAAATACACTTTTGCCCCCCTCCCCCCCCCCCCCCCCTTTTTAAACACCTTTTTTCAAAAAGTGGTTAAAGAGGGGGAGCAAAAGTGTACATTTGCCCCCCCCCCCAGGCAGCAACCTCGCCCCTTTCCCAGACCAGCTAGAAATGAAACTAAGGAGAAATAAAATAAAATATGTTTTTAGTGGTGAAAATGATCCAACAACATACTTGAAAGCAATTACTTCAAGGGATGCCCTTATTTGAAAGGAAAGTATCAATGATGAAATGAATTTCATTAGTCAAACCAAACTTGGATTATTATGGATTTACCTAGGGAGCAAAACTCATAGGATGTAAATGGAATTTCAATAGGAAATTAAATGTTGATGGTTCTGTTAATTAATTTAAGGCAAGACTAGTTCAAGGATATACACATAAACTTGGTATTTATTATTTCGACATATATACACCGGTTGCACGTATTACCTCTATTAGAATTTTAATTTTTCTTGCATCAACTAATGAATTAGGTGTTCATCAAATGAATGTGAAAACAAATTTTCAAAATGGTTAGTTAGAAGATGAGATTTATATGAAGCAACCTTAAAGGGGTTTGTTTTTCAAGGTCAAGAAAAGAAAGTTTGTGAATTAATCAAATCACTTTATGGTTTGAAGCAAGCACCCATGCAATGACATCAGAAATTCGTTAGGGTTGTACAACCCAATGGATTTTATTGAGAATATATTGCGAATATCCTGATTGATTGAGAATATTTGTATTAGGAAGGTTGCTTATAGAGTCAATATTGTATAATAGTTTTAAGGAAATTAGCAGATTATATTGTGAATATTCTCTGGATTAGTTTGTATATAAACAGGAGATTGTGAATGAGAAAGGACAACACAATACACACAAATCATTTCCTTTGTGTCTAACATTTCATCATGGTATCAGAGCCTATCATACGAGTATCATAAAGGGAGAACAGGTACCTGATCGAAACCTCTTTGAATGAAAAGGGTTTCTTTGAATAAGAAGGAACGAAGAAGAAGAACCTCTGGCCTGATCGACGAACCTGTGCGATTCAGATCTGAACTGATTCAGATCTGATCGAACCTCTAATCGATCCTGATCGAAGCTCCAGGAACCTGATCGATCCTAATCGATCCTAATCAAACCTGAACGGTGAACCTTGCTGAACTGAACTGATCGATCCTAATCGATCCTAATCGATCCTCTGTCTCTGCTTCACGATCTCCCAAATCCAAGCTCCAGGAACCTGATCGATCCTAATCGATCCTAATCGAACCTGAACGGTGAACCTTGCTGAACTGAACTGATCGATCCTAATCGATCCTCTGTCAAACTGAACTGATCGATCCTAATCGATCCTCTGAACTGAACTGATCGATCCTAATCGATCCTAAGCTCCAGGAACCGTCGCCATCGCACCGAGAGGAAGAGACCAGCGAGATCCACAGACTCTTTCCTCTGTCGAAGAAGCAGCAGAAGAGAAGAAACCAGCGAGAAGAGATCAGCGAGATCTCCCTCTCATTTCTCTGTCTCTATTTATGTTTCTCTGGTTTTTTTTCTTTGTTTCTCTGTTTAAGTTTCTCTGTAATGAATAAGTAAAGAAAAGACAAGAAAAGAAACGAAAAAAAAGAGAAAAAAAAAGGGAATACATTAAAAAAAAAAAAAAAAAAAACTCTGTTTCTCTGCGTGAGGAGCAGTCAGAGCTGCAACTTTTCTTCTTTCTGCGGCATTTTGAAATCTCTTTTTGAACACCGATCATGGCTAGCGGTGAAGTCTCTACTGGTGAAACTCGGAAGACGATTTCACCTTATGACATCACTTCCCTTGATAATCCCGGACTTTCAATTACTCAGGTTCAATTGAAAGGGGACAATTATGATGAATGGGCTAGTTCGTTTCGAACGGCCTTAAGGGCTCGGAAGAAATTCGGGTTCATTGACGGAACCAAGGGTACGCATCATGCCAACGTTGCTCAAACAGGTTCTGCTGGGGCAGGAGTGACCGAGACAGATACATCCCCACTGCCTGGGCTGAGTACCGATCAGTGGCAGACACTTCTCCAAATGCTGGGCGGGTCAAAATCCGCAACGACCGATAAGATGACTGGTAAGCCTTGGATTATTGACACAGGAGCCTCGAATCACATGACTGGCACGATCGGGGATCTCCGTGACTTAAGGGAGATTGCTCAATGTCCCGTGGGATTGCCAGATGGGAGTAGCGCTATCGCCACTAAGGAGGGGACGATCCTTCTTGACAGAAATTTCTGTTTGCAAAATGTTCTTTATGTGCCAGGGCTAACTTGCAATTTAATTTCTGTGTCGCAATTGACTGATCATTATAACTGTTTTGTCCAATTCACTAATGATCTGTGTGTTATACAGGACCGCACTACGAGGATGCTGATTGGTGCGGGTGAACGACGCGATGGACTCTATTACTTCCGGGGGCTGCCACAGGTTCACACAATAAAGGCCAATAGTGTGGTGTCTCTTGATCTATGGCACCAGCGACTGGGTCATCCATCTCTACAGGTAACAAAGTTAGTTCCCGACGTCAGTTTTAGTGAAAAGAAAAATCGCTTGAATAAAAACTGTGACGTCTGCCAGAGGGCAAAGCAAAGTAGAGATAAGTTTCCTGTTAGTGAACATAAAGCTTCGACTATTTTTGAACTTATTCACACTGATTTATGGGGACCTTATCGAACAACTTCTTCTTGTGGTGCTTCTTATTTTTTGACCATTGTTGATGATTTTTCCTGTGCTGTATGGATTTATTTACTTGTTAATAAGAAAGAGGTCTCCCGTACTCTTCAAATGTTTTTCTCGATGGTTAAGAGACAATTTGATAAAGAGGTAAAAATTTTGAGGAGTGATAACGGCACTGAATTCACTTGCCTGCGACAATATTTTCTTGATCATGGGATTGTTTTTCAAACGTCCTGTGTGGGAACACCTCAACAAAATGGGCGGGGGTCAACGCAGAAGACAAGCCTCGATACGACTCCGTGATTATGTTACTCATACCATTCGGAAAATGAGTCCATCCGTACCTCCTTCACCCGTACCACGGCATTCCTCAGGTACACCCTATCCCATAGCACATTATGTGAATTGTGATAATTTTTCTATGCGACATAGACATTTTCTTGCAGCCTTGACAACAAATCGGGAACCTGTGTGCTATTCTGAGGCCGTGAAAGACAGCCGCTGGAGGGATGCCATGCGACGAGAAATTGAGGCTCTTGAGATTAATGAAACCTGGGTTGTAACAGAATTGCCACCAAGAAAGAAAGCTCTCGGATGCAAGTGGGTATACAAAATCAAGTATAACTCTGATGGTACCATTGAGCGATTGAAGGCTCGGCTGGTTATTCTTGGGAATCATCAAATTGAAGGAGTTGGTTATACAGAGACTTTTGCTCCAGTAGCTAAGATGGTTACAGTACGGGTCTTTCTTGCCGTTGCGGCTGCCAAGAATTGGGAAGTCCATCAGATGGATGTTCATAATGCATTTCTACATGGTGATCTTACGGAGGAGGTATACATGAAATTACCACCCGGTTTTCAGGTGGGGACTTCTGGAAAGGTGTGCAAGCTTAGGAAATCATTATATGGGCTGAAGCAGGCACCCCGATGCTGGTTTGCTAAACTGTCAACTGCTTTGAAGAATTATGGTTTTCGGCAATCTTATTCAGATTATTCTTTGTTTACTCTACAAAGAGGTGCGGTTCAGCTCAGTGTTCTTGTCTATGTCGACGACCTTATCATCTCTGGGCGTAATCCGGGGGATATACAGAAATTCAAGGGTTACCTCAGTGTTTGTTTCCATATGAAAGATCTGGGTCCTTTAAAGTATTTCTTGGGGGTTGAAGTGGCACGCGGACCGGATGGGTTTGTGCTTTGTCAACGCAAATACGCGCTAGATATCATCTCTGAGGCCGGATTGCTAGGGGCAAGGCCCGCGGCGGTGCCATTGGAACAGAATCATCGACTCGCCTTGTCCAAGAGTCCAGAGCTCGCTGACCCGGAGCCTTACCGTCGCTTGGTGGGACGGCTAATTTATTTGTGTTTCATTCGACCCGAATTATCTTATAGTGTTCATGTTTTATCTCAATTTATGCCACATCCTCGGGCGGACCAATGGGAAGCCGCTTTGCGCGTGGTTCGGTACTTAAAAGGTAATCCAGGTCAAGGTATCCATTTGAGTAGTAAGTGTGACATGCAGTTACATGGATGGTGTGACGCTGATTGGGCCGGATGCCCTTTGACTCGGCGGTCCCTCATTGGTTGGTTGGTGTTCCTTGGGAACTCGCCGGTATCTTGGAAGACAAAGAAGCAACATACTGTATCTCGCTCATCCGCAGAGGCGGAATATAGGTCTATGGCTATGACTACATGTGAGTTGAAATGGCTTAAAGCTATTTTAGCTAGCCTCGGGATGCCTCACACACGTCCTATGTCTCTTCATTGTGATAGTCAGGCGGCTCTCCATATATCTCAAAATCCCATTTTTCATGAACGGACAAAACATATTGAGGTCGATTGTCACTTTGTCCGTGATGACATTGTTGCTGGACATATCAATCCCACATTTGTCCCATCCAATGAGCAACTCGCTGACATTTTCACAAAAGCATTGGGCAAACGACAATATGAGTATCTACTTCGCAAGTTGGGCATACGGGATCTCCATGCACCAACTTGAGGGGGGGTATTGAGAATATATTGCGAATATCCTGATTGATTGAGAATATTTGTATTAGGAAGGTTGCTTATAGAGTCAATATTGTATAATAGTTTTAAGGAAATTAGCAGATTATATTGTGAATATTCTCACAATATTCTCTGGATTAGTTTGTATATAAACAGGAGATTGTGAATGAGAAAGGACAACACAATACACACAAATCATTTCCTTTGTGTCTAACATTTCATCAGATTTAAAGTCAATAACGTTGACAAATGCATTTATAGAATATCTAATAATTATATTGGTGTTATTATTTGGTTATATGTGGATGACATGCTTATTTTTTGTTGAAACCTTATATGTATGGAAGAAACAAAAATGTTTTTTCTTCTAATTTTGATAGAAAGGATTTAGGAGATGTTGGTGTTGTCAGAAAAGATAATGCAATTGCATCAATTCAATCATATTTTATGGAAAAGATTTGGAAGTTTATGATCATTTTTTATCATAAACCAGCCCCTACTCCAAGTTAAGGGATAACATTGAAAGATGTTTAGATCAATTAAAATATTCAATAGTGTTATTGGTAGCCTCATGTATGTTTCACATTGCACAAGACCATATATAGCATACGATGTAAGTATCTTGAATCGTTTTACAAAGGATCCAGGACTAGAACATCGGAATTCAATTTCTAGACTTCTTCGATACCCAAAAAGGACTATGAATTATGGGTTGCATTATGTAGGATATCCATCTATCATAAATGGATTTAGTGATGCAAGTTGGAATAACACCGCTTCTAACTTCAAGTCCAGAACTGACTTCATTTTTACGATACGAGGAGTTGTTGTCTCAAAGAAGTCAAATAAACAAACATGTATTTTGATTCAACCATGTTGTCAAAAGTTATAGCCCTAGTAAATGCTTACAGAAATGCAATGACCATATATAGCATACTAGTAAGAGAGTGGAGAACTATAAAATTCTATAAAATTCCCAAAGCTTAGAGTGAAATGAGGGGAAGTCATGAGTGACTATAAAATTGTAAGGAATAACTCCTCAATGTTGACAAAGTGACTCACAAGAAGAATTATACCCTCATCGAAAGAGTGTGGTTCAAAATGGCAGTCTGGGAAGAGGAGGTCCAACCTACTATTGCAAAAGAAATTCTAAAATTGATCACTGAATGAAACTTCAATACTATCTATTATAGAGAACAACTGGAAGTTTGAAAAGTTTGACTGACTTTGAAAACTAAGTACAAGTCCGGTTGTTCCTCGTCAAAAAGCAAACTTCTGATTTATAGAGGCCTCCTTTTTAAAGTTGAAAAACCAGTGTATAGGGTTATATGAGCTTCTACACGTCGAGGAAGTGGGCGAGGAAAACAGCGAGGGGAGGGAGGTGGAGGGGGTGGGACCGTCCATTCCCTCGGGATGTGTTTCTCCATTTTTCAGACGCGCGTCCATACGGGGATGGACGGTCCCACCCCCTCCACCTCCCTCCCTGTTTTCCTCGCCCACTTTCTAGACGTTTAGAATTTCTGGTTCCTAATACTATTAGAAGGGGGGAGGAAGTTGAATCAGCTGACTCACCCGAAATAGACCGACAGAATGAACCTCGATCAAGTTCCTATTTTTGAAGGACAAGTAACTTGAGTTGACCATTGTGGGCAAAATAGCCAATTTCTTTCTTTTACCCCTAGAAGCTCTAAGTGAAGCTTACACAAATACTTTTAAAGCTCAATCAGAGTCCCTTGTTAAGAATTTAGAGATCCCTTTTAATAAGAGGTTAGACCTTTAAATCAAACTAAACACCCCTAAGCCATACTTCAATTCTGGTCTAGACACTCATCAACTTTAGCACTAGGGAAACCACAGAGGTTGGGTCTTCATTTGCATAATTTGAAAAGCTCCTGTAATGTTCAAATAAAAATAGATTGTTAGGGTTGACAAAATGATACAAAACCTCCAGAGCTTTGACCCAAACTTGTTTATGGCAATCAAGTTTGCGTGTTCAGTGGTCAATTTCACCACCTATGGATTTTTCCACAACAACCACATTTCAGTTAAAAACAAGTTCCACATAATTATTTAAAAAAAAAAAAAAAATTCTACACGGGTGATGACTTATAGAACTTTTGGAGCCATACACAAGCACCACTATGAATGTGTAAACCATCCACCGCGAACGCTTACCGCGAGCGTCTTCCCCTTCGACTCTTGTTTTGCCTCCTACTCGGCAAGGTTAAACTACCAAGGTTCATCTGAAGTCATTACCATGTGCCCTACACAAGACATGGATCTGAATTACAGAGATATCTTATAATCAACTGTAGAGGTATTTTTCCATTTCCTTATTAAGATATCATTTACTATTGTATTTTGTTTTCCTTGGACATAAGAACACAGACCTTATCTTAAGGTCTTACGGGAGGAACATTTGCATTTTGCACAAGTCTCATGAGTTTATATGAGAAAATTGCCCTTTTCTTTGTAATATAAGCTTTATCTAAGCCTTTTGTAGCAAGAGTTCCTTGCAACTTTGTCATTTCTGTCAAAATTGAAAAAGAAGGAACATGTCCAGGTGTCTATCCTACTAAGCCCATAAATTGTTCAAAGTAAATCCTATTTGTCCACATGTATTTAATATCTTGAATAGGGCACAACATGGACAAGGAAATTTCCTGAAAATGGTCTCCTTGTTAGTTGTTACTTTTTCTGCAGTTCTTTTGTTTTCTTTGGGTTTACTGCTAGTATTTATGCAAGTCATATAGGGACCGAGGGGGGCTCCTGCGCGGGGTGTGCTGGAGCGCGTCCTGCGCACTGTTATCAACCGTTGGATGAAATCCAACGGCTGATATCGACGGAATCAAAATCACATTTAAAGAAAAAGTGTTGGCAGATTTTTAATAAGTTACAGCCGTCGGATCTGATCCGACGGCTGAGATTATGCCTTTGAATGTAACTTTTGAAAACAGAGATTTTGCTTGGAAAATGCATTTGCAAACAGAGTCAGAGATTGAAAAAAAAAAAAAAAAAAGGAAGAGGAAGAGATTTTGAATGAGATTATGCCTTTGAATGAGATTTTGAAAAGAGATAGAGAGAGTCGTTTTTAAGGCTGTTGTAGAGGAAGAGGAAGAGGAAGAGAAGGGAGGAAGTCGTTTTTATTCCTCTGTTTCTGCCATTCGATGAGTCGTGGAAATGGTTTGAGTACCTCAACAAGGAGATTCCATGGACTAGGCCTTCGATTCACGTCTTTGTTCACTCTTGTGTTCAGGTTGGGTTTCTCTGCAACCCATTTTGTCATTGAGTTTCTGGATGAAAATGAAAGGGATGCTGTAAAGTTTTGATTTTTAGGGTTTTTAGTGTAATTTGTAGTTCATTTGGTTGAATTTAGTTGATTTGATTGGTTGGGGTTGGATTTGTTGATTGGATATTGTAAAGTTTCGATTTTCAAGTTTTTTTTTTTATGTAATTCATGGTTCATTTTGTTGAATTTAATTGATTTGAATGGTTGGATTTGTAGATTTAATTGAAAGTGATCTTTTAAAGTTTTCATTTTTAGGGTTTCCTTAGAGTAATTTAGGGTTCATTTGATTGATTTGTATGGTTGGGGTTGGGGTTGGAGTTGTAGATGAAAGTGAATTGGGTATTTGTAAAGTTTTCATTTTTAGAGTTTTTAGTGTAATTTTGTGGTTTCATTTGGTTGAATTTTATTGATTTGAATGGTTGGATTTGTATATTAAATTGAAAGAGATGTTTTAAACTTTCTATTCTTACGGTTTTTTTAAGAGCAATTTATGGTTCTCAGGATGCTTGATGCCATACATGCTGCTGCCAGAGAAGGAGAAAGAGATAACTTGCTCAAATATTTAGACAGTGGGGTTTCAGTGAATCTAAAAGGTTACTCTTTTCACAATCTACCTATGCTACATCTCTGTTACTATATTAGTTTCTCTTTACTACTTTATTTGATTATGTAATTTCTAATCTCAATTTTATGAGAATATTTTCAATTGGTAATTGTAGTGCATATGGAATCGTACAAAAGTTAGTACACTTAAATGTACGTGCTAGTAAGTGGTTGCCCTGCAAAATACAACTCTGGAGTTACTCAAAATTCTGTGTGGTTATTTAATTTAAGTAATTAATGTTTCCTATTATTAGTGCTAGTTTGGATTGTGTAATGCAGGAGAAATTATATGTAATCGTCTCTCTCTCCTTATCATCTATGACAACCTTAGTTAGAGCGTGTATGCCTACTATACTTGTGATGGGAATACTACATTATTACAATAACATGAATGAGGGAAATTAATAATACAAAAGCTGTGTTTCAACAAATTTGATGGGAGAAAAGAAGTGTTGATGGGTATTGCTATATGCTTATGCCTTGCAATTGTTTGTACTGATGAAGAAATAGAAGAATCCACTTTTTGGTCATTGGTGGTTTCCCTCCCTATATGTCCATTTCATGTTTACCAAGGCTTGTGTTTCCCATCTTATAGACTCTTATGGTTTTCTGTGGCTTCCTCACATGATTTCTGCCTTTGCTTTTATGTTTTCTTTTGTCTGAATGGCGTATTATCGATGTTATTCATGAATAGTGCATGGAGCCTTAGTTGAGAGTCCTATTAGTTCTAATCTGTTCATTTGAAATAATTGTAGACAGCGAGGGAAGGACCCCCTTACATTGGGCTGTAGACCGTGGTCACCTTAACATTGCGGAGCTGCTTGTTAGCAAGAACACTGATGTGAATGCTATGGTAACAATAATGTCCCTTACTTGTTTGTGTTGAATTTGATTGATTTGAATGGTTGGGGTTGGAGTTATAGATGAAAGTGAAATAGGTATTGTAAACTTTTGATTTAATGTAATTTCAGTCGAAAATTGGGTTAGTTTGTGTTTGGGGCTTTGTATTTGCTCCATCTCTGTCAATGTGCTCTGAGGGATTTATCTTTTGTGCAACCAAGAGACACTTGCTATGTTGCCTGTGAAATTAGTCACTTTGTTTCTAGTATAGCAATCAAGATTCAAGTGTTTCATTCTGATTATCTATTTCCTGTCTTCCATTTCTAGGTATAACATGGTTGAACAAGGATTGGTAAGTAAAGAAGTCTTCTCCTTCTGGATCAATCAAGTGTATGCATGCAGTCATGGGCTCCAAGTATTAACTTGTTTCTCCACAATGGTGGAGTGCCTGCATTACAAATACAGAATTGTGAAGATCTCTGGAATTGCTTATACTCCCAGCTACCATTAATGAAGCTGATGAGAATTGTGAGGGCTTCCGTAGGGAATGAAGAGCTCTGGAAATGGTTGATGAGTGAATGATATGTGAGGTTCTATTTTGTAGTTTTATTTTGTAATGTACATGAACAGATGTTGTAATGAATTTCTATTATGTAATGGGATTATGGATGAATAAATACACCTTTTTTATGGTTTGGTTTTCTTTTGTAATAGTATTTGCAGATTGCTCTTTTATTACAGTATTTGCAGTATTACAGATTGCTCTTTTATGGCATTTTTTACAGATTGCTCTTTACAGATTTGCTCTTTATGCACTTTATGGCATTTTTTTTACAGATTACAGGAATTGCAGGTTTTTTTTATTAGCAGATTCTTTATGGCAAATTTTTTACAGATTACAGTATTTGTAGATTTTTATGGCATTTTTTTTTACAGTTTATAGGAATTGCAGATTTTTTTTATTAGCAACTCTTTATGGCAATTTTTTTACAGATTGCAGTTTTTACAGATTACAGTATTTGCAGATTTTTTATGGCATTTTTTTTTACAGATTATAGTATTTGCAGATTTTTTATGGCATTTTTTTTTTACAGATTACAGTATTTGCAGATTTTTATGGCATTTTTTTTTTACAGATTATAGGAATTGCAGATTTTTTTTATTAGCAAATTCTTTATGGCAATTTCTTTACAAATTACAGTTTTTACTTTTTACAGATTACAGTTTTTACAGATTACAGTATTTGCAGATTTTTTATGGCATTTTTTTTTTTTACAGATTACAGTATTTGCAGATTTTTTTTTTTGCAGAATGTTATTTACAATGCAGAATGCAGAATGCTATGTCAATTGAATTCTCTGCAATTACAATTGAAATTCTCTGCAAATTTACATATGAACAAAAAATCGCAGAATACAAAAAACTGTATTTCTTCTATATCTGTCTATAACACAGAATGGAGATGGTAGAAATACAGAGCTGAACAAAAAAATCACTGCATAGCTATACAGAGCTTAACAAAAAAATACAGCAATTAATATAGGAAATGCATTTTACATCAAACCAAAAGGAAGAGTTGTAATACCCGCCTAATTAAATAAATATAAAAATTTCTTTTGTAAACCTTAATGTTGATGGGTTGTTACCCAATTGTATTTGGGCTTGGTTGTGGACTTTTATTAAACTAATAAGTAGGGTTTTTATTTTGTGAAAGAGGGGGTGTATTCGAAAGTTCGGTGGGGGCAAATAGCCACCCACCTTATAAAGAGTAACCCTATTTCTTCCTTTTTTTTTTTTTTTTTTTTCTCTTTTCTTTTCTTCTTCATTCTCTTTTCTTCTTCGATGGCTAGCAACAAGAGAAAGCAAGGGAAGCAGAAGCAAGGCGAAGACGAATAGAGGAAGGGGCTGTGACTGATTGGCAGAGAGATGCGATAGAGAGAGGTGGCGATGTGTTTGTGGGTGTCGAGATATCGGCTAGATTGGCGGTGGTTGGTTGTGAGAGATGTGGGAGAGAAAGAGAAACAGGATCGTGATGTGGATGAGGGCTAGTAATGGAGAAAGGAAGAAGGCAATATGGTGAGACGATGATAATAGGAGGAAGAAGGTCGAGAGGTTGGTTGGTTTGTGACGAATCTCTCTTTCTCTCATCGATCCTCTCTGATCTCGCCTTCAGCGAGTTGTGTGAATCTGGAGATCGATTTCTGTAGGAGACTGAATGTGACAAAGACTTTGTGAGGATGTCTGATTTGCGAGTGAACCATTAACAGATCGATGGAGTTTGATCGCAAGAAAGCTTCTGTGGAGATTGATGAAGTTCGATTGCAATTCTCAATAAAGACTCTGTGAAGATCGACTTCAAAGACCCTGTGGAAGAAGTGGTAGTGCGTGGTGATGGTGTTGGTGTTGCTCGTTTGCTGAATGCGACTTTGGTTCTGCCGAAGTTTGAAGTTGCTGCTTATTGGAACGAATCCAGTGAGTTTTCTTCCTCTCCTCTACTTTTACTGTGAAGTTTTCTCCATTCCTTCCTTGTATGTGATTTTTCGTCTCCTTCACTTATGCTGTGATTTGTAAGAAATTTAGTGAGTTTGTGTCACTTTGCTTCATAATCAGGAGTAGCCATTTTATACCCACTTGTTTTCAATGATGAGTACCAGTTAGACCAAAGATCATCCTTATATACCCATTGGTTTGTTTTTGTGTTTTTGTTGGTGATTTCTGTTGGATATGTTGAGATCAGTGTATGGTATTCCATGGGTTTCCTTTAGATTCCATGTTTGTGTTGTTATCAACTTGGGAGGGCCTCCAATGTAAGTCGAACCTAAATCGATTATGCAAAACAATCCAGGACAATGTGATTATGTATATGAAAGGACCAATTTACTTTCAATGTGTAGAAAGCTGGACTGAGAGGTTTTTCTCTCCACCCCTTTTTGTTTTTCTATTCAAAGATGAAATTTCGTAGCACTAAAACCCTTTTTCCCAAACCTTCCCTTCAATGGGGTTTCCCCAATTTGGGAGTATTTTTCAGTAAGTATTGTGTTGCTAAGTGCATAACTGTTAATTATTTGAACCACAATATTATTTACCTTTAAGAGATTATTGAATGGGTATGTATAAATGGACAGAAAAAGATGGTTTCATCAAGAAGTTCTCTCTGTGTGGATGAGGTGGTGAGTCTTCTTTCATTCTCTTTATGAGTTCCTCTTTTTTGAAATACCCATATATTTGTTTGGTTGATTTTGGTGTGTTTGATGGCTTACTGGCGATTTAGTGTGTTTAGGGGTTTGATGTTGTGATTGGTATTGTCATCTTAGGGAGGTTTGGATGGATTAAAAATTGGGGTTTTTGGGTTCATTTGAAAATGCTGCTTTGTTTCTTCTCTGGGTTCATTTGAAAATGCCGTTTGAAATTTGAGTTTCTCCATCCCCTTCATATTTACAGTGAGTTTTTCTTGGATCTTTGTGTTTATGATTTTTGCAATTTAGATCTTGGTTATGTGGGAATGTGGGAATTGTGTTTATCACAATTTTGATTGCTTCTGTGGGAATGTGGTGTGAGAGTGGTTGGTGATGTGGATCTGGAGTTATATCAGTGGTCCTTGAAGTGAAGTAATTTAATGATAGTGACTCTGTTAGGCAAGACAAAGTGTCTTTATCATCTTATATTCATTTTGAGCTCAAAATTTGTCATTTTTAAGGCAAGCAAGCAAATTGAGTCAGTCGAAGGAGTTGTATTTGTTTGGGTAAGTGTTTATGTGTATTTATTTCAGGGTATCATAATTTGGGGTATAGCCAGTAATGAAACTTGTTTTCTTGTCACGCGTATGTGACTATGTTAAAAGAATGTTTGTGCTTGCGACACTTGTTTTTCATTCTTTTCTGAAGGAGATGGCAAAATAGATTTTGTCATGTTGTGAATATCACCTTGGTAATGTTTTATGTATATATGGTTCTTGTAAAGGGAATGTGATGTGACGTTAATTGATTTGGAAAAATAATGACTCAAATAAAATACTTGGTAAATGTTCTTTTTCCACAACTCCAGAGAAAAAAAAAATGTGAAAAGAAATGAAAATTTTGTATACAGACTTGCTTGTATACGTGTGATATTATTATGGGTATACAGACTTGCTTGCATATCGGTGCACCGTTCCATGTGAGTTCGGTTGTACGTGTAGAATGCTTGTCAGTGATCGAACTTCGGGTGAGATGACATGACACTCGAGGTGGCACCCCACTTGGGTCATGTACGCTCCGAGTGGCTTCGATGGCAAGGGAGACACACTTGGGTGAGGTGTGTTCGGCACAAGAGGAGAGTGCGATTGTGGAAAAGAAGCCAAGAATTAGAAAACAAAATAAATAATTAAATTAAACCATTGAATTGAGCATGCCATGAAATTGTGTATAGATTATTTTAGCTTATACTAGGTTAGCCTTGAGGGAAGAAACTAACAGCTCATTCGAACCTTGAATGAGAACTACATGTCTTCCTAAAGGTAGAAAAATGTGTTTTGTTTAATATTTCAATAATAGTCTAATATGAGTGAATTGTATTGTTGTTGCATTTATGAGGATTGATAACTCATAAACTTTATTTATTAGTGATAAATAATGCATATTTATTTATTAGGATAATAACACCATTGCCTCATTGAGGAACTACCTGATGGTGTGGTTATTTATTGTTTGGTTTATTTTAATGTTATCATGTGCGGATTTATTGATTTTTGGGATGAAGATTTCTCACACCGGCTTTATTGCTGACCCGAGTGAGCTTTTGCTTCTTGGGTACATTCCTTTTGGAATGTAGCCGATTAGCCTTTCAGGTTTTGAGACTCTGAGCTGCGTTACCGGAGTTTTGCTAGTGAGCTAGCCATGCCAGTCTTCTCCGGGTTAGACTTTTTATTCGTTTTAGTTGTTTAATTGTTGCTGCTATTTGTTTCTGTTATTATTGAATTCTCACGTCCCGAGTTTTGGGGGAAATGGATAATCCTACGTGGCTTTTTGGGATTTTCGTTTCCTTCGAAAATCGGGGCGTGACAAGAGTTGTTCCTTCTACAGAGTCGTAACTTCCCAAACTCAAACTCAAGCTCAAACCCTCACCCGGGTGTGCTTGTTTTGGAGGTTGAAAGGGTACATTGACATTGCATACACCTTCTCCAACAACATTTCTGCTTGTGTTATCCAACAACATTCCTGCTTGTGTTATCCAAGGTTGAAAGGGTACTTCAAATTCAACTTCATCCAAGTACTCAAACATACACCTTTTAAACTCCTTCAAAAACCCAACATTTTTGTTCTTCATGTGTCCTCCCAAATGCTTGATTCCATTTTGCATTATATGCCAAGTGCACAACCCATGATATGTATCTGGCCATCCTGTAGCTAAAGCATTTTCTATCGCAGCATCTTGGTCAGTGAAGATGGTACGTGGTCTCTTACCACCATGTGCCTTCACAAAAGTTTCAAAAAGCCACAGAAATGACTCAATGGTCTCATCGTACAAAAGTGTTGCACCAAGAATCACAATTTTTCTATGATTATTAAATCCAGTGAACACTCCCAAAGGTCTGAACTCTCTATTAGTGCCAAAAGTGGTATCAAACGTTACCACATCACCAAAGTCAGTAAAATCTGCAAGCATTTTAGAATCTGCCCAAAATATATTGGTAACTAAATCATTACTATCAAGCTGAAATGAATAATAAAATGAGGCATTTTTTGAGTTTTGTTGCTCAAAATACCGGAGAATACCTCCAAGCTCTCCATTGACCATCTCTTTCTGTCTTATTGATCTTAGGTAAGTTTTTTGATCTTCTAATAGAAATCCAAGATTACTTCTACCCCCTGCTTCCCTACTCAACAGTTCTTGTGTAGCTTTAGGAGTAATACCTGAGTCAGAAGCCAATTCAATCGCTAAGGCTTGTGATATGTTTACCTCCCTATGCGACCTTAGCA
Organism: Berberis vulgaris; assembly: GCA_963556465.1. NCBI lineage: Eukaryota > Viridiplantae > Streptophyta > Magnoliopsida > Ranunculales > Berberidaceae > Berberis > Berberis vulgaris. Next base: position 67,407,721 of record OY747135.1, read on the forward strand.
TATGGGTTGTTTCATTGGGCTCCAAATCATGATTGTGCACAGTCATAAATTCTTTGACTCTATATTTGCTAGTCGCTCTATCCAAACCCAGTTTGAACATTACTTTGCAGTCAGTTCTAACATCCCATCTTTGTTGAGTGACAACACCTTTTTGTGGGTGTTTTTCTTTCTTGAGACCATGCTTACAACAAACATACACTGCATTGATAATTAACTTATCTGTTCTACTCTTATTCGAGTACTCCTTCCTAACTCCAAAGCCCATTTTTTTTCCATAATTTTTCCAGTACTCCCAACCACATTCTAATGAATCAAACATCATGCCCACACTCGGATCATCAACATCCATTGCGTCCATGCCAACTAACACAAATATTCTGCACAAATACAAAAAAAAATATATTCAATTTTCAAGTAGCTACATTGTCAAGAATAATCAACTATATAAAATTTTAATGCAATATATAAAGTTTGACTTTGTCACAGCATAAATTTAACATAAAAGTTAAATAAACAAACACATCAAACAAAAACAAGATCCTTAAACTCCACCTCCAATATTATGTCCTCCTTCATTAAGTTTTCATCCATGACACAGACAAATTAACAATTTGATATTCACAATTTAACATAACTAATTTCCATCAACCACATTTGATATTCACAATTTGACATGAAAGGTAACACTGAAATTAACAAAACAACTAAAATTGAGTTTGAGGTAAAGATTCGGTGAAGAGATGACCTTATGACCCAATGGAAATTGGACCCGGAGGCTCCTGCGCGGGGTGTGCTGAAGGGCGTTTCCGACTCTCTTCTTCTTCTTCACGCTCTGTTTCCCGCCAAGTTTCTTCGTTTCCCTCGTCTGTTTGCAAAACATGTTAACCCCCTGTTTTCCAAGTGATAAATTTCAGCCGTCGGATTAGATCCGACGGCTGTAATAGTTTAAAAACTGCCAAAAGTCTTTTATTAAAATCACGTTTGAATTTATTCAATATGAACCGTCGGATGAAATCCAACGGCTCACACTTTTGCATTTTCCCTCTCTCTGTTTTGAAACATTTACAATTTGATTTTGACACGGACAGCGACAGCGACATTCAATCTCTCTTTTTTCAAAATCTCATTCAAAGCATAATCTCAGCCGTCGGATCTGATCCGACGGCTGTAACTTATTAAAAATCTGCCAACACTTTTTCTTTAAATGTGATTTTGATTCCGTCGATATCAGCCGTTGGATTTCATCCAACGGTTGATAACAGTGCGCAGGACGCGCTCCAGCACACCCCGCGCAGGAGCCCCCCTCGGTCCGTCATATAGCTGGTAAATATTGTTTTTGTATTTTTTGTGTTTCTTGATTTTGTTCCATCATATGTTCACTTTATTGTTTTCAAATTATTTCAAATATGGTTTTTCTATTTCCTTGTGTTTTGGCATGTCTTTGAGTTCCATAGTATAAGTGGTTAGTGGTCACTATCTTGTTGGTTGCATCAATAATTTGCTGAGGAAAATGTAACTACTTGAGCATTATATGTTGATTTGTTGTCCGCAATTTTACAGTATATATATATATATATATATTTGGCTTTCTCATTGTTTATCTATTTCCTTGTGACATTACTAACTCCTCTGAAACTTTGTGATGGCTTACTTTGATTATATCTAAGTTTTATAGCTTTCGTGAATTAATTTAAATTTCAGTCTCTCTCAATTAGCTTTCTATTCCATTCCCTCTAAGTCGGACTATGGAAGCTTACACCAAGTCGAACAGTGGGAATTCGCATTCGCTCCGAACTATGGCAGTTCGTGTAGCATTGAACGATGACCGTTCACGACCATTGTTTGAAACTTTGAATTTCATTCTAATCCAGTTCCATGGATATTTGTTTCTTGGAAGCATTGGCTCAGAAACATTAATTTTGTTCACTTTGCATTGTCCAAGACATCCATTCTTTCGAGCTACCCAAAGCACTAAAAGGAATCCGCTTCGGTTGACCAACGCTGGTCCACGGGCCGCTTCACCAAGAGGTGCAGCCGCCGCATGACGGGGTGCCACCGCCACCGTTGCTGCCGCACCTAGGGGAATTAGGACTGAGACCGTCATATGCAAAGATTTCTAAAGAGTCCATCCCATTTTTACAGCGAATTCAAGGGGGTATTTGTGGACCTATCCAACCAACTTGCGGATCATTTAAATATTTTATGGTGTTGGTTGATGAGTTGACACGCCGGTCACATGTCACGCTACTGTCCACCCGAAATGTTGCATATGCTAAACTTTTGGCCCAGATTATTCGGCTGAGGGCTCACCACTCGGATTGCCCTATTAAGTCAATTCGACTTGATAATGCCGGAGAGTATACATCGAAAACATTCGATGATTATTGCATGTCCATTGGGATTGATGTTGAACATCCGGTTCTCCATGTTCACACCCAAAACTGTCTCGCGGAAGTCACCATCAAGAGGTTGCAGATGGTCGCTCGGACGTTGGTTATGCGCTATCCACATGGGGCTATGCAATTTTGCACGCAGCAATGTTACTCCGTTTGAGGCTGGTTGCCACCCAACCATTCTTTGCGTCACAGCTGGTGACTGGGTAAGAATCGGATCTTTCGTACTTACGCATTTTTGGGTGCGCTGTTTATGTGCCAATTGTGCCGCCACAACGTACCAAGATGGGGCCTCAACGAAGGATGTGTATATATGTGGGATGTGATACACCATCAATTATCCGCTACTTGGAACCCTTGACAAGCGATCTCTTTTCCGCACGATTTGCGGATTGTCACTTTGATGAAACAGTCTTCCCGTCGTTAGGGGGAGATAAGAACGTTAACGTTCAACATGATTTAGATTTAGATTCCTTGTTGGCATAGGATTGTGTGACTAGTCCAAACGAGGAAAGATACATTCTTTGTTATGGAGTAGGATTTAAATTTCTTATTGGCATAAGTTTTCTATCTCATTTCAAATTGGGATACTATGTAATTGCTACCTCTATATATAGAGGCTCATATCAATTAATAATACAACTGTCTGTTTTTCTCTCTACTCTTGTTTTTTGCTTTCTTTACGTTACTTTCAACAATATTTATTTTACTTTATCAGCAAGAAAATACATATTAAAAATAAAAAGGTAAACTCTCCAAAAGAAGTTTCAATACTTATATTGTTGCAGCCAACCATAAAGGACTTTTATATATATATATATATATATATATATATAACCTCGAAAAGAGATAATTAAGAAGTCAACGAAAATCATAAAAAATATTTAGTATTGAACAAGATAAGCACTCATGACTAACTGAAGTTATGGAAGTGGGCAACTACCATTGTTTTCCATGACTATAAACATTTCCCATGGCTTCATTCACCCATGACTTTTGTAATTATGGCTATTAGCATAATTTCATTCTCTTTTCTTTCCTTCCACGTTCTTTCTGTTCATCCCTAAGTTACATTTCTGTGATGCAGCAGGAATCATTACATCCACTCAACCCATCACAGAGCTAGAGACTACAATATTTTCCAATGGAACCCTCAAGTTAGGCTTCTTTAGTCCTGGAAATACTAGTAATGGGTATGTCTAACAGAGATATTCCATTAACAGATTCTTCTGGAGTATTTACTATTAGTATTGGTGATGACCTTAATTTAGTAGTTTTAAATGGAAAGCGAAACTGGATGAGATGCAAACTCTGCCTTTTGGTTTCATAAGTTGATAATATATCTGGTGTTTGCACAGTTGCATTAATTGCTCGTTAATGTGGTCTTACTAAATTATTTAGAACTTATTTTGAAATTTCTGGGGGTGACTAAGACTTGTATATGGATATGTCTATTTGAAGTACATTCAATACTAATCTTCCAATTTATAGCATGAATGGGGCTGTTGTGCCAAATACTTTTAAACCTCAATTAGAGTCCCTTGTTAAAGATCTCTTTTAATAAGAGGTTAGACCTTTAAATCAAACTAAACACCCCTAAGCCATACTTCAATTCTGGTCTAGACACTCATCAACTTTACCAGGGAAACCAGAGGTTGGGTCTTCATTTGCATAATTTGAAAAGCTCTTGTAATGTTCCAATAAAAGTAGATTGTTAGGGTTGACAAAATGATACAAAACCTCCAGAGCTTTGACCCAAATTTGTTTATGGCAATCAAGTTTGTGTGTTCAGTGGTCAATTTCACCGCCTATGGATTTTTCCACAACAACCACATTTGAGTTAAAAAACAAGTTCAACATTATTATTTAAAAAAAAAAAAAAAAATTCTACATGGGTGATGACTTACAGAACTTTTGGGGCCATACACAAGCACCACTCTGAATGTGTACATCATCCATAGCAAGTTTTCTGTCTTATCTATAATTCAGTTCTAACTGAGCACATTGAATTACTCATTTTGTTTGGTCAGCATCTAAAGGAAAATTGTGAATTTCACGTAGCGAACTTTTGGGTGTAGGTTAACATTGTGAATTTCACATAGTGAACTGTTAAAATATTAGTGTGAATTTCAAAAATAAAGGGAAATGGTTCCTTAACTCTCAAATCTCTCTCTAAATTGTTTAGTCTCATATCCTCTATGTAACTCACTTTAGAAAACTTAATAAGAATAATTTTTGAACTTGGGTTTGGACCCCAAGGGGTACCCACTTTTTTGAAAGAGGGAGAAGATAGACCAATGTTGGTCCACATATTCTTTTTGTTGAAATTTTATTTGGAAAAATAAAATAAAATAATAAACCCAGTCATCTCTCCACGCTTTCCATGATTTCTTCAACTTATTTAGCAACGTTTTCTCTCAAACGGATCTTTCTATCAGCCTATAAATAATTGTTTTTTCTCTCAGATATATACCTATAAAAAGTAAACACAACTTTATTAGAAAAAAAAATATCGCTTCAGAGAGTTTATTTGTAAACAGTTTCTAATATTTTAGCGAGTTTTCCAGAACTCTGTTTCATCAAACAGAGTTCGAGTTTTGTTTTCGAAATACTTTGCTTATTTACTGTAATTGGTTTTCGTGATTCTGAGCAAAAGAAACTAGGTGAATAAATTTTTGTTATTCAGCAAGTACATGTAACTGAACGAGACAAAAAATATATTATGGGTTGTTTTATCCTGGGGACGACGGAGCTTACAGACTGCTTGCACAATCTTGGGCAGAGCCGCGAAACGTCTTAAAGAGAGCGACCTAGTCCGCGACTCAACCAAAGAAAACTTCGGTAACTTCGTTCCTATTTAAATTTGCAGCAATTGTATTTCCAACAATTTTAAGACGTTTTATATCTGCCATGTCTACTACTACTGAACTTGCTGCTAAGGACCTTAACATGCTCTTTCGTTTTGAGGGTCAACACTTTAAAAGATGCAGACAAAAAAATGTTATTTTTCTTAATTATGCAAAAAGTTGTTTATATCTGTAATGCCGAGAAACCCGAATTGCCTGCTGAACCTGATGAAATCCGAACTAAGGAACTAGATTGCTGGATTGAAAATGACTTTTTGTGTAAGAACTTTATTCTGAATGGTCTGTCTGATGATTTGTATGATTATTTCTGTTCTGAAAAATCTACTAAGGATATTTGGGAAGCCCTTAGGAAGAAATATGACAATGAGGAGACTGACACAAAAAAATATGTCGTCAGTCGCTACCTGAAATACCAAATGACTGATGACAAATCTGTGGAAATTCAATCTCACGAGCTACAGAAAATTGCTCATAAAATCATATCTGAAGGCATGTCCTTAGATGAGCAATTTCAAGTAGTTGTTGTGATAGATAAACTGCCCCCTAGTTGGAAAGACTTTAAGTATGCACTTAGGCATAAAACCAAAAAGTTATCTCTAGAAAGTCTGATCACCCGACTTCGGATTGAGGAAGAAGCTCGGAAACAAGATCAGAAAGATGAAATCCTGATTATTTCTAACCATAAGAAATCCACCCCTGTGGCTCTGAAACCCAGTTGAAAGACTATGAAAAATTAGAGTCACAATAGAAATCGAAACAACCATAATCGAAACAATCAAAACCGGAACAACCAGAACCACAACCAACAAAATCAGAATCCTCCGCGAAATCTGAATGGACAAAAACACCCCTTAAGGAATGAAACAGTACAGTTCTTATGTTATACCTGTAATAGGCCAGGGCATATGGCCAGGAACTACCGGAATATGTCTCGTCCTGCTCCGCAGGTGAACCTAACCGAAGACCAACTTATAGCCATGGTATCTAAGATCAACTTTGTTGGTGGATCCGAGGGATGGTGGGTTGACACTGGTGCTTCTCGACATGTCTGCTATGATCGAGAACAAGTCCTATTCTGAAGCTAAGGACAAGAAAGTGTTGCTAGGTGATTCCCACTCCACTATCATTGTTGGAACTGATGAAGTAGAATTGAAGTTTTCCTCTGGGAAGACCGTCATCCTGAAGGATGTCCTGCATACTCCGGAGATGAGGAAGAATTTAGTTTCTGATTACCTTCTGAACAAGGCTGGGTTTAATCAAATTATAGGGGTTGATTTGTATACCATCACTAAGAACAATGTATTTGTAGGGAAGGGGTCTGCCACTGATGGTATGTTTAAATTGAATGTTGATGCTAATAAAATTTCTAATTCTGCTTACATGTTGTGTTCTTTTAATACTTGGCATGCTAGACTCTGTTATGTTAATAAACGAATAATTAAAAACATTAGTAACTTATGACTAATTCCAAAATTTTCCTTAAATGACTTTGAAAAATGCAACTATTGTAGTTAAACTAAAATAACCAAAACACCACATAAATTTGTTGTTAGAGAATCTGAACCTCTAGATTTTATACATTCAAATATATGTGAACTTGATGGTGTTTTGACTAGAAATGGAAAATGTTACTTTATTATGTTAATTGATGATTGCTCTAATTATACATTTGCCTACCTGATGAAAAATAAGAGTGAAGCATTTGACATGTTCAAAATATTTTTAGCGAAAGTTGAAGATCATATTAATAGAAAGATAAAGAGGTTTAGAAGTGATAAGGGCACTGAATATTACAACAGAAATTTCATAGAGTTTTATAATTCTCATGGAATTATTCATGAAAAAAAACTGCACCGAACACTCCTGAGATGAATGACAAAGCTGAAAGAAAAGATAGAACTCTTATTGAATTAGTAGTTGTCATTCTACTTAACTCTGGTGCAGCATCACACTGGTGAGGAGAGATTATATTGCCGGTCTGTTATGTGCTAAATAGAGTCCCTAAATCGAAAAATAAAACTTCTCCTTATGAGATTTTGAAAAATAGATAACCAAACTTGTCATACTTTAAAACTTGGGGTTGTTTAGCTTATGTAAGAATTCCTGATCTAAAAAAGGAAAAAGCTTGTCAGTAGGACATATGAGTGTGTATTCATAGGCTATGCCGTTAACAACAAAGCCTATAGATTCTATAACCTAAATGATCATGTTGTCATAGAATCGAACGATGCTGATTTCTATGAACATAGATCACCTTTTATTTCGAGGAATAGTGGGGGTATATCCTCTAGCAAATAATGTGCCAATGATCAGGATGAATGAAAATGATAAAGCAACAAAATCTGAGCCTAGGAGAAGTAAACGTATCCGAACTTCTAAAAACTATGGCCCTGACTTCTATGCCTTTACAGTAGAGGAGGATCCACTTAACTTCCAAGAAGCATTGTCTTCTATAGATGCCAACTTTTGGGAAAATGCTACTGATGATGAAATTGACTCTCTTGAGTCTAATAGAACCTGGCTTTAGTTGACTTGCCACCAGGTTGCCAGACAATAGGTTGTAAGTGGGTATTGAAGAAGAAATTGAAACCCGATGGAAATGTTGAAAAGTTTAAGGCTCGTCTTGTAGCCAAAGGGTTTAGACAAAGAGAAAATGTTGACTTCTTTGACACATATTCTCCTGTTACTAGATACATCTATTCGAGTACTAATTTCTTTTGCTGCAATACACGATCTAGTATTGCATCAAATGGATGTTAAGACTGTTTTCCTTAATGGTGATTTAGAAGAAAAAAATTTACATGGATCAACCTGAAGGTTTTGTAATTCCAGGGCAAGAGAATAAAACTTGCAAACTAGATAAATCACTTTACGGTTTGAAACAAATACCAAAGCAATGGCATGAAAAATTTAATAATCTTATTATCTCACATGACTTTAAAGTGAACGAAAGTGACAAATGTATTTATTATAAATTTGAAAATGGCATTAGCACTATTATATGTCTATATGTGGCTGATTTGCTTATCTTTGGTTCTAATATTCGCGTCGTGAATAATGTGAAATCTTTATTGCGTGCGAATTTTGATATGAAAGACCTTGGATTACACTATCAGAAGTTTTCCGTTGTCCTTGAAGGATATAGCGATGCTGATTGGAACACCTTATCAGATGACTCTAAAGCAACCAGTGGCCATATTTTTAGTATAGTTGGTAGAGCTGTTTCTTGGAAATAAAATAAACAGACTATTATGGCACAGTCCACGATGGAGTCAGAGATGATAGCACTAGCCACGGCTAGTGAGGAAGCAGGTTGGTTAAGAAACTTGCTAGTAGAGATCCCTCTATGGGAAAGACCGATACCAACTGTCTTGATTCATTGCGATAGTACCGCGGCTATTGCAAAGATAAAGAACCGTTATTATAACGGCAAGAGACAACACATACGTCGTAAGCACAATATGGTTAGAGAGTTTCTATCTACTGGAGCTGTTAGAGTGGATCATGTACGAACTGATGAGAACTTGGTTGATCCTTTGACGAAATGATTAGCTAGAGAGAAGGTTTTCAAAACCTCGAAAGGAATGAGACTTATGCCCTTAGATTGATGAGTTATTCATGATGGTAAGCCGACCTATAGATCGGAGATCCCAAGAATAGGTTCGATGAGTAATAACAAGTCGTGAATGATAAGAGGTGAATCATGCTGACTTTATTGTAATTCCATTCTAGATTGAAGCATGAGTTCCTGAAGCGATAGTAGGATGAGTTAAAACTCTTAATGAGATCTATACTCTATGTGGAGTGGAGTGCCTAGCTACAAGAGTACTCTTGATAGACTCACCTAATGATTGTGGAAGTATGGCTGCTTCTTATGGAATTTGTGGGCAAAATTTCTAAAGCCTTCACTATACTGGGATATACGTGCATGTCCTTAAAGCACGGGCTTTTTAGACTTCACCCTGGTAAGGTTGTGCGTGTAATGTTGTTAGAGATAGAGTTCAAAACTATGAGTTACTCTAGTATAATCTAAATCATGAACACTACACACAAGTTCAAGTTGAAAGACACTTTTATTTATGCACAATCTTATATTGTATACATTGCTCGATGAAGAAATGTTTTTTTTTTTTTTTTTTTCATAAATTCAAGTGGGGGATTGTTGAAATATTGGAATGAATTTCAAAAATAACGGGAAATGGTTTCTTAACTCTCAAATCTCTCTCTAAATTGTTTAGTCTCATATCCTTTATGTAACTCACTTTGGAAGAGTTAATAAGGATAGTTTGTGGATTTGGGTTTGGACCCCAAGGGGTACACACTTTTGTAAAGAATGGAGGAGATAGACCAATGTTGGTCCACTCTGCGCGCGCCGCCGCCGTCTGTCCGACCGGCCGAGTCGGGTCGGGTTGAGATGAAACCTATTCTTTTTATTGAAATTTTATTTGAAAAAATAAAATAATAAATATCTTTTTATTTGCTTTAGAGAACAAGATTGAGTCAGAGGAAACTCAGTATTCTCTCCAAGTTTTCCATGATTTCTTCCACTTATTTAGTCACGCTTTCTCTCAAACGGATCTTTCTATCGGCCTATAAATAGTTGTTCTCTCTCTCTCTCAGATATATACATATCAAAAGTAAACACAGTTTTATTAGAAAAAGAAGTTTTTCGTTTCAGAGAGTTTATTTGTAAACAGTTTCTAATATTTCAAAGAGTTTTCCAGAACTCTGTTTCATCAAACAGAGTTCGAGTTTTGTTTTCGAAATACTTCGCTTATTTACTGTAATTTGTTTTCGTGATTCCAAGCAAAAGAAACTTGGTGAATAGATTTCCTTTCTTCAGCAAATGCATGTGACCGAACGAGACAGAAAAGATATTTTGAGTTGTTTTACCCTGGGGACGACGGGGCTTACAGACTGCTTGCACAATCTTGGGCAGAGCCGTGAAACGTTTTAAAGAGAGCGACCTAGTCCGCGACTCAACCCAAGAAAACTTCGGTAACTTCGTTCCTATTTAAATTTGCAGCAATTGTATTTCCAACATGAACTTTTGGGTGTAGGTTAACATCATTACATGAGCTCATTTTTTTTTTCCAATGTAGGTTGAAACTGCTTTAAATCCCCCTTTTGAAGCTACAAACATCTTATAGGATGTAAACCTTACATAGAATGTTTTGACAAAGTGTTTCTTAGAATAGAAATTCTAAATGGCGAGGAAATCAGCGAGGGAGGGAAAGAGGGGACCGCCCATCCCCCTCGGGATGCGTGCATGAAAAATGACGGCGTGCATCCAAAGGGGGATGGGCGGTCCCCTCTCTCCCTCCCTTGCTGATTTCCTCGCTGGCTTCCTCGCTGTGTAGAACAGCTCTTCTTAGAATGTTTTGACAGGAGTGTTTCTTTTCACTTCTCTGCCCATAGATGCTGGACCACCCCTTTAGTTTCACAGAGTGGGGAAGAACCAACTACGCAAAGGATACTAAGTGGATCATATTAAAGTTAGATGTTAAGTGAGATGACCATTTGGGTCATATTCATTCAAGACCTCTTGGTGCAATAAAAGAAGAGTTACTTGCCCTGAACCTAATAATGTGAAAAAAAATGACACTAGAAACTCTATTAAGAACATCTCAACTTGGAGACCTGACACCGGGCAGAATAGTGATTATTCTGCAGGCTAGTTTAACAGGCAATTCACAAGGAAGGATACAAGAGATTCGTCCAAAAACACAGAAAAAATAACTCTAATGTTCAATCAAATTACTCAAATCTGCCCACAAGCCGGGCATTATAGCTAAAACTCGTGATTATTAGAATTTTACCAAAAATAGCAAAACCCCAATAATCACGCTAAAACAAAATACGTAATAAAAGAAATAAACTGCCATATGATTCATTCATAACCCAGAGGCAATGTAATTGTTTCATTCATGTTGGTTTTCTGCATGGATTCATCTTTGTAAATTAGGCTTTGCCACAGGAGTTTCTTTGCCACTTGGCTAGGCGGGACGCCTAAAGCACCTTGTTTCCGTGTGCAACAAAATTATCATTAATCAGTGGTATGAACATACATGTGGTGCTGATACAATGAGAAGTTACTAACATGTAGTCCTTGTGAAATGAGGGGGAATCATGGCTAGTGACTACAAAATCGTAAGGAAGTGTTATACCCTTATCAAAAGAATGCGGTCTAAAATGCCGCCCAATCTGAGATGAGGAGGTCCAACCTTCTATATCAAAAGAAATTCTAAAATGGGCCAACGGTGCTTAGGCACAAAAATCGGGCACAATCCCATTTACTCTTTCTTTACCATCTACAATAGGGAAAACCATGAAGTTTTAAAAGTCTGATAGACTTTAAAAACTGAGTACAAGTCGGGTTGTCCCTCATCAAAAAGCTAAATTCACCATGACTTCTGAGTCACAGAGGCCTTCTTTTTAAAAGTTGAAGCAGATAGACTTCTGTGTAAAGTTTCTGCAGATATGGAAACCAAAATTACCAACTCTTTAAAATTCTTCTTGCTCTTTCCTCTCCTCTTTTTCTTTATCTCCACCAATGTCTATCTTTGCTCTGCAGCTGATACCATCTCTTCAGGACAATCCATCTCTTCGAGCCAGACCCTCATTTCTAAAGATGGCAACTTTGCACTGGGTTTCTTCAGACCAGGTAGCTCCTCTCCCAACTGCTATTTAGGAATCTGGTACAACAAAATCTCCCTTCAGAACAAAACTTATATTTGGGTTGCAAACCGAGACGATCCTTTAACTGATCCATCTTCTTCAGAGTTAAAACTCTTAGAAAATGGCAATCTAGTCTTGTTAAACCAGTCCAAAATCCCAATTTGGTCCACAAACTCAACCTCCAATGCCTTGAATTCCTCTGAATTAGCTCTTGGGGATGATGGGAATCTTGTTTTAAAAGTACGATCAAAATCATCTGTTGTGTTGTGGCAGAGTTTTGATCACCCAACTGATACGTTTTTACCAGGTGGAAAGCTAAGGTATGATAAAATCACCAAGACACCTGTATTTCTCACTTCTTGGAAAAATTTGGAAGATCCTTCTAAAGGGATCTTCTCCCTGCACTTAGATCCAATTAGCAAACAGTATTTGATATATAGAAATCACTCTAAAAGTTATTGGAAAAGTGGGTCTTGGAATGGAGAGATCTTCAGCTTAATTCCTGAGATGAGGCGAAACTATATTTACAATTACAGTTACGTTGAAGATGAAAACGAGAGTTACTTCACTTATTCTGTTTATGACAATTACAAGTCTATAATGTCTAGACTTGTGATGGATTTGTCTGGGCAAATTAAACAATATACATGGTTGGATAGTTCCCAGCAGTGGAACTTGTTTTGGACTCAACCAAGACAGCAATGTGAGGTTTATGCCTTTTGCGGCACTTTTGGTAGCTGCAATCAGAGAGGCTTGCCCTTCTGTCAGTGTTTGCAAGGTTTCCAACCGCACTCGTCCAGAGATTGGTATGATCTCAGTGATACTTCTGGTGGGTGTGTGAGGGAAACCTCTTCGCAGTGTTGGGAGAAAGCTGAGTTTTTCCTCGTCTTATGTGAAAGTGCCTGAAAAGGCAATATCTGTGGCAGTTAAAGATGCTGAAGGATGCAAATTTGCTTGCTTAAGAAATTGCTCTTGCACTGCTTATAGTTTTCACAATGGGTGTTCGATATGGATTGGCGATCTTCTAAATCTTCAACAACTATATATTTCAGATGGTGATAGCAACGGAAGAGATCTCTATGTCATATCTGCAGGTATTAATAGTCTCCCTTGATCTTGTTTTGTTACAAGTGTGTTGGTTGGATCAAGAAAGAACGGAGGGAACTTTTTGACATTTGCATTTAAGACTTGCTTTTACTAAAGCAACATCTCAGCTGAGCATTTGAACTAACTCTGTTTCCCTGAACAACCAGTTGATTTCAAAACATGTGATTAGCTACCAAAGGATAAAATCTTACCCTTTGCATGAACTATCTATACAACCAGTTGATTTCAAAACATTTTGATTGCTCTAAATATTGAAGTTCTGCCATAGTGCAATTTGTCTAATTGAAGTTACAATTTGCAGATATATCATTTCAAAATGCAGATCATAAAGAGAAAAAGAAAGTAATGAAAATAATAATAATCACAGTGATCTTTGGCGTAGTTACCATCGGTGTCTTGACTTGCATTTCTTTGAGGTGGATGGCAAAACGTTCAGGTGACTTTTATATCTATAATAATAAAATTGGTTTGCATTTGATGCCTAACACTGATTATGGTACACCTACTCATGATATAAACAGAAAAGAAGAAAAAGAAGAAAGATATAGAAATTTTGTTGGATAAGAGCGGCAACATTAGCGAATTTCGAGATAATCAGGAGTTACCATTTTTCACTTTAAAGAAGTTAGCAACTGCTACAAACAACTTTGATGCAGCAAATAAACTTGGCCAAGGAGGATTTGGTCCTGTTTACAAGGTATCCCTTAAATATATCGTTTGGGATGATGACTAAACGGTTATACTTTATCAGAATTGATTATGGTTTTCCAATCACTACTTTGCTACAGACAAACTCATGTAATTCGCTTTAGATTATTGGTTAAAGTTACCAGTCAGAAGTGGTGTTCTAACGTTACAAATTTCAAAATCAACTGTCACTCAGGGAAAATTGCCAAATGGACAAGAAATCGGTGTGAAAAGGTTTTCTAGGAGCTCTGGACAAGGCATAGGGGAGTTCAAGAATGAAGTTGTACTGATCTCCAAACTTCAGCACAGAAACCTTGTCAGACTTTTGGGATACTGCATGGAAGGGGAAGAAAGGATGTTGATCTATGAATACATGCCCAATAAAAGTTTGGATGCCTTTATCTTTGGTTAGATCTTCCTACAACTTTCTTGTTATACATGTTAGCTTGAGAAATTAATCATCAGCTTTCAGTTAAAAAAAACTTGGAAGGAACAATTTTAATTTAGGTTCGGTGTTAAAACATGCAATTTTTTTTGTGAACATTCTCTATATATACGATTTTTCGTGTTTATCATCCTGCCTAATCACCTGCTTTTTTTTTACTGGTCTCATGAATCAGATCCTACAAAACGAGTTCTCCTAGATTGGAGAAAGCGATTTGAAATTATCATGGGGATTTGCCGAGGAATTATTTATCTTCACAGAGATTCTAGATTGAGAGTTATTCATAGAGACCTGAAAGCAAGTAACATTTTACTAGATCAAGAGTTGAATCCAAAAATTTCGGACTTTGGCATGGCTAGGATATTTGGTGGGGATGAACTCCAAGCTAATACTATGAGGGTTGTTGGCACATAGTAAGTTTCATTTCTTCTGGTCATTAATTTTTATCAAAGACGTTGGACTGTGACATTTGTATTGATGAAATATGGTTATATGTCCGAACATACTTGTGGTTAGTGATACATTGTGTACAACGCTAGTAGAAAACTGATATCATGGTTGACACACCTTAGCAGTGTGAACAGTTCCGCCCCTTAAGGGTTGCAACTGATAAACTGACTAGTTCTTATTCTCAAAGTCAATTTGCTCTTCATTTCTAAATATGTTAAATACTTTAATGAATGCAGTGGTTATATGTCTCCCGAGTATGCTATGGAAGGACTATTTTCTGAGAAATCTGATGTGTTTAGCTTTGGAGTATTGTTACTTGAAATTGTAAGTGGAAAAAGGAATACCAGTTTCTATCATCACAAACAGTCTTGGAGTCTTCTAGGATATGTAAGTGTTTACGAATTCTGTTCCATCTTTCTTACCTACAAAGATGTATTGTTGAAGTTTTTGAGCATAGCATTTTGCAAATATTTCAGGCTTGGAAGCTATGGAATGAGGGAAAGATACAAGAACTTATTGATCCAGTGACATCCGAATCGAGTTTCCAAGAAGAAATCCTGAGATGTATCCATGTGGGACTTTTGTGCGTGCAAGATTTTGCAAAAGATAGACCCACAATGTCGTCCATTGTTTCAATGCTTCTAAGTGAAATCACAAGCCTTCCCACTCCGAAGCAGCCTGCATTTACTGGTGGATGGGTGGAATCTGATTTTGATTTGTGCCAGGATACCATATTTTCTAATAATAATGTCAGTATCACAGTAATTGGAGGCAGATGATGCACTCCAACTTATACTGAATGATCATTTGTTCGATAACATATTTCAAGAAAGACACGAGAGATTGTGGTCTATCATCACATTTTTCAGGTTGACAACTTGTACATTTTCCAATAATGAATTGGATCATGTGCTGCGGACACAAAGGAATACTGTGCATGAGATATAATTTATTTCTACTAAAGGAATCACTTTACTTGTCCTGAGTTCCAACAGCTAATTCGTTGATGTGTCTGTAAGTATATATATTAGAGCACGACACTCATTATTGCCACTCAACATATCTTTGTTTGATGTTAGAAATTTAGGTGCAAAAAATTTGATTTGTAATAAAACGATATATCCGTATATGGTTCTAGTCCATCATACTAGGGCAAGGGAAAATCTGCTGACTCACCTGAAATAGGTAGAATGATAATCCTTCAAGTTCCTATTGGCTGTTTTTGTTAAAACTATGTTTACGGTAGCATGTTATACTCCAGTTCTAGTTGGACAATCAATACATTTCTTAAGCGGTGAGAAATAGTTTCCAATCTTGAAGATTATATAATATGTTAGTAGTACTCGCAATGTTTAAAACTGACAATTTGTTTGTTCTACTGCGACCAAAACGAACTTTGTAAGGGTTTCCCTTATGAAAAATGTCCTGCCACAAGGTATTTTGATCTTTAAGAAGCCAAACAGTATGGTATTTGCCACACTGAGTATATTCTAGATCAGAAAGCTACTTACGCTTATATCAAGTGTACACTTGTATGGAGTATAACGTTATACACTGGATGTAAAACTTATGAATGACAATTTACTCCATAGAACAAAGTTTCTGTCACATCCCAACAGAAATTCATAGTTCTTAGTCCCAAGTTTCTGTATAATGTAATGTAAGGTAAATTTTTAACTTACTGTCAGGCATAAATAACATCGTATTCTTCATAAAACAATGAAAACAAGACATGCTTAAGGTGTACTAAATCAAGCTAATTCTTCTTGATCTATCCTCATCGATACATTTGGCTTTCTCATTGTTTATCTATTTCCTTGCATCGTTACTAACTCTTATGAAACTTTGTGATGGCTTATTTTGATTATATGTAAGTTTTATACTTTTTGTAAATTAATTTAAATTTCAGTCTCTCCCAATTAGCTTTCTACTCCATTTCCTCTAAGTCGGACTATGGAAGTTCGCACCAAGTCGAAAAGTGGGGGTTCGCATTCACTCCGAACTATGGTAGTTCGTGAAGCTTGAACTATGGTATTCACTCTGAACTATGGCAGTTCGTGTAGCATTAAACGATGACCGTTCACGACCATTGTTTGAAACTACGAGTTTCATTCTAATCCAGTTCCATGGATATCTGTTTCTTGGAAGCATTGGCTCAGAAACACTAATTTTGTTCAAGGGGATATTTGTGGACCTATCCAACCAACTTGCGGACCATTTAGATACTTTATGGTGTTGGTTGATGCGTCAACACGCTGATCAGATCAGATGTCACACTACTGTCCACTCGAAATCAGTGTTCTAAAAATTGGCCTAGGCGCTAGAAGATGGAAAACCGCCCAGATTAATGGCTGGGCGGTTCTTGGCAGTCTGGGAGGGTCTAGGCGGCCTAGGCGGTCTGGGCGATTTTTCTTTTATTTATTTATTTTTTAATAAGGCTGATTGTGTTCTTATTTTATTTTTCTTTCCTCTTTTTTAGAAATAAACTATTTAAAGGATGATTACTTAATGGAATTCTCAAAGGATTTGCCGGTACCAATTTTACTAATGTAGATTTTATCAAACATGACTGAGGTTATTCATGCAATTTGAAGAAAAGAGTAGGTTTGGATATTTGTCCACAAATTCAATTTTATATAAAGTACCCATCATGATCAACTTCAGTCATTTGAGTTTTAATAAATTTTGTTCATGATTGTTAATTTTTCATGTTTTTAAATTTTGCATATGTATATTGGCATTAAATTGGATGTAATTGATAAGGTATTATGCTTAACTTTTGTAAATTATTAAAGTTATAATACAAAACCTAAGACCGCCTAGGCACCCGCCTAAGCCCCTGTTCGCTAGGCACCTGCTCGCCGCCCGCCCAGCACCTAGCGATTTTTTGGCTCAGAAACACTAATTTTGTTCAAGGGGATATTTGTGGACCTATCCAACCAACTTGCAGACCATTTAAATATTTTATGGTGTTGGTTGATGTGTCGACACGCCGGTCACATGTCACGGTACTGTCCACCCGAAATGTTGCATATGCTAAACTTTTGGCTCAGATTATTTGGTTGAGGGCTCACCACCCGAATTACCCTATTAAGTCAATTCGACTTGATATTGCCGGAGAGTTAACATCGAAAACATTCGATGATTATTGCATGTCCATTGGGATTGATGTTGAACATCCGGTTCTCCATGTTCCACCATCAAGAGGTTACAGATGGTCGCTCGGACGTTGGTTAATGCGCACCAACCTGCCTATATCCGCATGGGGCTATGCAATTTTGCACGCAACAATGTTACTCCATTTGAGGCCGGTTGCCACCCAACCATTCTATGCGTCACAGTTGGTGACTAGGTACGAACCGGATCTTTCGTACTTACGCATTTTTGGGTGCGCGGTTTATGTGGCAATTGCACCGCCACAACGTACCAAGATGGGGCCTCAACGAAGGATGGGTATATATGTGGGATATGATACACCATCAATTATCCGCTACTCGGGACCCTTGACAGACGATCTCTTTACCGCACGATTTGCGGATTGTCACTTTGATGAGACAGTCTTCCCGTCGTTAGGGGGAGATAAGAACATTAACGTTCAACAGGAACGACAGGAATTGTCATGGCCTGTCCCCACTTTGTCTCATCTTGATCCCCGAACCGCACAGTCCGAGAGTGAGGTGCGGCGAATTCTCGATCTTCAGAGCGTAGCAAATAAGTTGCCAAATGCTTTCACTGATATCGCTAAAGTGACGAGATCACATATACCTGCTGCAAATGTGCCTGCATGGATTAACGTCCCCACCAAAGGATGTAGCGCCGCCCCAGGAGTCGCCGGGCACGACGCTGCCGCCCGTGACAGAAACGGTGCGGGTGGTACCCTGGCGGCTAACCAGTCATATTATCCGGCAAGAAAGCGCGGTAAACCATTAAGTTCGATGGATTCTCGTCCTAGGAAGAGGACGCAGACAACACAAACCAATCCATCTGACATCGCTATCTCGGTCGAACCATCCCATGAGAATATCTCGGACTATGGTTATGTCCGAAAGGAGTCATCGTTGGGGGACTTCTCAACGTCGGTACATACTCCCGAGAATAGAGAAATCTCGGTCAATTATGCATGCATAGATGAGACATGGAATCGAAACGAGATCATCATCGATGATGTATTTGCATACTTGGTTGCGCGCGAAATCATAGCTTGCGATGATATCGAAACCCGTTCCGTTGAAGAGTGTCAACGTAGACTGGCCAAAATGGAAAGATGCGATCCAGGTTGAATTGGATTCCCTAACGAAACGGAAGGTGTTTGGGCCGGTACTGCCAACCCCTCTAGGTTTAAAACCCGTCGGATTTAAATGGGTATTCGGTAGGAAGCGTAATGAGAAAAACGAGATTGTGAAAAATAAGGCTCGTCTCGTGGTACAAGGTTTTTCTCAACGCCCTGGGATCGATTACGAGGAGACGTATTCTCTAGTAATGGACGTAATAACGTTCCGCTACCTTGTCAGTTTGGTAGTTTCCGAAAAACTGAATATGCAACTTATGGATGTGGTTACGGCATATCTCTACGGGGATCTAGATACAAAGATATACATGAAAGTCCCGGATGGACTTCGTTTGTCCAAATCAAGTAGCTCTAAACCACGGAGCATGTTTTCTATCAGATTGAAACGTTCACTTTACAGATTGAAACAATCCGGACGGATGTGGTATAACAAAATAAGTGAATACTTGATCGGAAGGGGATACATAAACAATGAGTTATGCCCATGCATGTTCATTAAGAGAACAAGTTCCGTGTTTGCTATTGTTGCGGTTTATGTCGATGACATGAATTTGATTGGAACTCTAGAGGAGTTAAAGGAAACCACTGAGCACCTGAAGTCTGAATTCGAGATGAAAGATCTTGGGAAAACACGGTTTTGCCTCGGATTGGAGATCGAGCACCGTGCCGATGGGATTATGATTCACCAATCGAGCTATATTCAGAAATTGTTAAGGCGCTTTAATGAGGATAAAGCTAAGCCTTGTAGCACTCCCATGATCGTCCGGAGTCTGGATCTGAAGAAAGATCCATTATGTCCTAAGGAGGAGGACGAGGCATTACTAGAGGCAGAGGTGCCCTACCTAAGTGCAATAGGCGCATTATTGTACTTAGCGCAATGTATGAGACCGAACATCTCATTCGCTGTGAACTTGTTGGCTAGATTTAGTTTCGCACCGACACGCCGCCACTGAATTGGCATTAAAGACATATTTCGATACCTAAGAGGTACGATTGATATTGGCTTGTATTATCCCTATAGAGAGATCAAAATTGAACGTTGATCTTCACGAAATGGGAAAATTCCCAAAAACCGATGGCAGGGCCACATCTCCCACCACCGGCCGACCGCTG
Source organism: Berberis vulgaris (assembly GCA_963556465.1). NCBI lineage: Eukaryota > Viridiplantae > Streptophyta > Magnoliopsida > Ranunculales > Berberidaceae > Berberis > Berberis vulgaris. The sequence goes on from OY747135.1 coordinate 67,427,749, forward strand.
ACGGTCAAGCCACCGTCAACGTCGGCAAACGTGCTTCCGCTCGCTTTGGTCTAACTCCAAGTGATGTCTTGACAAGTTTTGCTGATGTCGAATATCTCTCTTGTTGCTACTTCTTCGAATCATGCAGAGATTATTGCTCTTCACGAAACAGTTCGTGAATGTGTATGGCTGAGATCCATAATTAGGCATATTCGGAGTACTTGTGGTTTGAAATCAACCACAGATGAACCTACGTGCATTTATGAAGATAATGCCGCTTGCATTGAACATTTGAAGCTAGGTTACATCAAAGGAGACAATACTAAGCATATATCGCCAAAGTTCTTCTATAATCAACAACAACAAATGCTCCTGAAGATTGAAGTAAAAGAGGTTAGATCTTATGACAATGTGGCAGATCTTTTCACAAAAGTTTTAGCGAAAGCAACTTTCGAGAAACATGTACGTAGTATCGAACTACGTAAATTGTCTGATCTCCCTTGATTGTTGGTATCAAGGCGAGACATTGGCATCAGGGGGAGATTTGATGCGCAACGAAGATTTTCTCGAAACGTTTACTTCATCTTCAAGGAAAGGACGCGTTGCACTCTTTTTTCTTCGACCAAGGTTATTTTTTCCACTGGGTTTTTGTTACTTGGCAATGTTTTAACGATGCAACATGACATGCGTCATCGGCGTAACGTAACGTAACGTAACGTAATGTAACGTAACGTCGCGTTTGGACGTCACAAGGGGGAGTGTTGTAGTTAAACTAGGATTGATTGATTAGTCCAAACAAGGAATGCTATCTTCTTTGTTATGGAATAGGATTTAGGTTCTTTATTGGCATAAGTTTCCTATCTCTTTTCAAATTGGGATACTATGTAATTGCTACCTCTATATATAGAGGCTCATATCAATGAATAAGACACCTCTCTGTTTTCCTCCCTACTCTTGTTTTTGCTTTCTTTACGTTACTTTCAACACATTAACAGATTCTTCTGGAGTTTTTACTGATGACCGTAATTTAGTAGTTTTAGATGGTAAGCGAAACTGGATGAGGTGCAAACTCTGCGTTTTGGTTTCATAAGTTGATAATATATCTGGTGTTTGCACAGTTGCATTAATTGCTTGTTAATGTGGTCTTACTAAATTATTTGGAACTTATTTTGAAAATTTTGGGGGTGACTAAGACTTGTATATGGATATGTCTATTTGAAGTACATTCAATACTAATCTTCCAATTAATAGCATGAATGGGGCTGTTGTGCCAGATTAAGCAAGTCAATCCAGCCTATTTATTAGTCAAATTAGAAAGTATTATCCTAAACGAGTTGACGCGATGAGCCATTTCTAAGCAGGTTTCTGTTTGGATTGTATGAAATCTGATAAGAGAGCGCGCACTAACTATTGCCAAATTTTTTGGCTTATATATGTGAAAAACTAGTGTCAAGGGTTATATGTTCCTAATACTATTAGAAGGGGGAGGAGGTTGAATTAGTTGACTCACCTGAAATAGGTAGAATGAACCTTGATCAAGTTCCTATTTTCGAAGGACAAGTAACTTGAGTTGTCCATTGTGGGCAAAATAGCGGCTTACTTTCTTTTACCCCTAGAGCCTTAAGTAAGTGGACCTTAAACAAATACTTTTAAACCACAATTAGAGTCCCTTGTTAAGAGTTTAGAGATCTCTTTTAATAGGAGGTTAGATCTTTAAATCAAACTAAACACCCCTAAGCCATACTTCAATTCTGGTCTAGACACTCATCAACTCACTACAGAAAAAAAAAAAATGCTTAATAGCTACAAATATTAGAGACGACAGTCTGATTTCGTCCATAATTAAAAGATTTAAGACAGCAAAATACCGTCACTAATGATTTTGGTAGCTGGTCAAGACCATAATCATAAAAACTGTGTTTGTGACGGGAAAATCGTGGCTAAATTTAGAATAAACCATAGCTAATTAAAACATTTGCGACGGCATATTAGCTGTCGCTAAGTTTTACAAATAAAAACTAGTTGCTACGGTATAAGCCGTCCCCACTACAAAAAAATTAAAAGATTTGAGACAGCAAGACACCGTCACTAATTCTTTTGGTAGTTGACCCTGGGCATAATCATAAAAACTGTGTTTGTGACAGGAAAATCGTGGCTAAATTCAGAATAAACTGTAGCTAATTAAAACATTTGCGACGGCCTATTAGCTGTCGCTAAGTTTTACAAATAAAAACTGGTTGCTACGATATAAGCCATCCCCACTACAAAAAAATTAAAAGATTTGAGACAGCAAGACACCGTCACTAATTCTTTTGGTAGTTGAACCAGGGCATAATCATAAAAACTGTGATTGTGATGGGAAAACCGTGGCTTAATTCAAAAAAATTGTAGCTAATTCAAATATTTGGGACGACATATTAGCTGTCGCTAAGTTTTACAAATAAAAACTGGTTGCTACGTATAAGCCGTCCCCAATAAATTTTTTGAAAAAAAATAATATATAAAAAAAAAAAATAGAAACTTTGGGCGCGAATAGGTTTGGGAGCCGCGCGTCACCCAAACCCCAGCAGAGAGATTTCTTCGCTGAGAGAGAAGAAATCGCTGAGATTTGGGGTTTTTGTGAGAGAGAAGAAATCACTGAGAAGAAATCGGTGAGGAGCGTAACCCTAGAAGATCCGCTATGAAAGGAGGCAGATCGAAAGGCAAGAAAGCCGACATCAGTTTGGCTGTGAAGAACTCGCGAGTCAGCAAGAAACCAACGAAGAAAGGCAAGGATCCAAATGCGCCTAAGAAGCCTGCAAGCGCCTTCTTCGTCTTCATGGAGAAGTTCAGGATCTGGAAAAGAGCGCCAAAGAGGCGTTCGTGGACAACAACTTTGAACTCGCTGTCAATCTCTACACTCAGGCCATCGTCATGGATCCTAACAAGGCATATCTCTTCGCTGACCACGCTCAAGCCAATATCAAACTCCTCAACTTCACTGGTATCTCTTCTTCTTCTTCTTCTTCTTCGCTTTCTCAATTTCTATCTCTTTACTTTCTTCATTTCTACTACTGTGTTCTTTCTTCGAGTTTTACAATCAATGAACAGTTTTTCAACATTTCAATTTGTTTTATTCTTTTTTATTTAATTTATTGGTTGAATTTGATGATTGTAATTTGTTTGTGCCCTAATTTTGATATACTAAATTTTTATTGTTTGTATTAATGTGAATCGAAGTTTTGCGAGTATAGGGATTTAGTTGTGTTGTTTTCGAAAGTGTTGCATTGTATAAACACACTATGTAGGTCTGTGTTAGTTATGCTTTTTTAAAGTTTTTCAGTATCATAACATATTGCATTGACTAAGCTTTTCAATGAAGTAAAAAGGAAGTAGAAGTGTGGCATTGAATTGCACACACTAATTGAAACCCAACCAAATGGTTTTGGATCAAATTTGTGAAATCGATAAGAATTTAAATGCTAATGTCTTTGAGTGCAATTGTTAGTTGAATTTCCGCGACATTTGTACAAATGGGATATGGATTTAGTGTTTGTTTTTGGATTTGGATCTTGCTCCCAATATTTTAATAATAATATTTTGAAGAATCAATACTTGGCTTTCTGAAAATTCAATGGTTGCAATAAGATATTTATTGGTAATTCTTTTGGATTGGATCAGAGTTTACTTTGATTAAATATTGTCTGATTGGCGTTGGTTATGTATTATTGAATCGATACCATTGACAAGAATCTGTTCATATTCCTATGTTTTCAGTGGTGTGCCATAAAGTGATCAAATTATTCATTGTAACTGCCAAGTTAAGAGTTTTTCTTCTTTGTTTATTTAGATATTGCATGATTCTGAGTTGTTTAGCAATGATAAAAGTAACAGATAAGAGCCTTCCTTTATGTGGTTAAAGTTCTTGTAATGCAAACTCTTAATAACATACTCTAGGAATTTGTGGTCATTTACTCTACTACGAAAAGAAATACAAAATGATCCAATATTTGGTTGGCCAGAAAGCAATAGAGAATCAAGCGAAAAATTCTCTCATTCACTTGGCTGTATCTTGGACATGCTTCCTCGATTTGTATACCTCTGATCATCAATGCATACATTCTGGGATTGCACCCTTACTCTGCAACATGGCTGACCAGTTGTTCATAAATTGAGCCAAGTGAAAACTTCTTGACAGATCAACTGCCTTATGTTCCCTCCTATTTTGATTCCTCAATCAATTAGGGCCCTACTTAGGTGAAGGTTCCTAATCCCGACAACCCAATTTTAGCATTATTTCACGAATTGGGTGCAAAATGTTTTCTGCTTCAATTGCACAACTCAATAACTTAATGTTTCCTTCGGTAATTCAAAACATACACTTATGCTTTTAGAATTCCTGTTTAATTTATGTTTTTTTTTAAAGTTTTACTTTCTATGAGTACTTTCTTTTACCTGCACTCAACTCGAGTTTATAATAGGACAGAGGCGGTTGCCGATGCAAGCAAAGCAATTGAGTTGGATCCTTCCATGGCTAAGGCACACTTGCACAAAGGGTGAGAAACTTACACTTTGATAGAAGTTGGTTTCGTGAATTATAGCACAATGCAAGATACTCCATATTGTTGTTTTCTTCATTTTATGGTAGATTCATGTTGATTAGGCTACCAATGGTTAAGTAATGATTCCTTCCAGAGTTTTTTTTTTTTTTTTTTTTTTTTTTTTGTAAATTATTTATTTATTTATTTATAGATAGTAAACTATGATTCATGAACTTCAAATGATGCCATTACATTAACTAATGAAGAATTGACGATTGAATTGCGAGTAAAGTAGCATGCCAGATGCTTCAGTCACAACTTGATAAAACCCTGTCTAGTGAATGCCTGGATCACGGTCTCTGGTGTTTCACTTCAAGATGCTTTTTGAGGTCGTGTCCAAGGTTTTCGAAGGGGGGCCATGTTGATGTGTACTGCTCAATGATTTATTACCTATTTTCTATGAAGTTGGAAATCATGATTAATCCTTGTCTGCGTTGTCATTTGATCTGTTCATGCTAACGGTTGTTTGTTTCATGAAATTTTGTTCTTATTGCATATAATGTGCAACTTAACTCTCATTCATTCACTTCCTTTGTGAGTTGGATCTTATAAAGTCCCCTCCTGTCTCTGCTTTCAGGACTGCCTATTTAAAGTTGGTGGAGTTCCAAACTGCAAAGACCGCCTTTGAAGCAGGTGCTTTATTGGCACCTGGCGATTCAAGATTCACCAATTTTATCAAAGAATGTGATGCTCGTATTGCAGGTTTGTATTACAATTTGGCCATATTTTGTTAGATGTTTTAGATTATTTGATGACGGGGGAATGAATTTTTAATGGGTTTTATGCCTGTAACCATTTTGCAGAGTATTTGGTTTCGAATGTCTTTTTTTCTTTTATTGTTCAGATTCGGTCTCCATTGAAAATGTTCCCTAAATGTTTTTCCCCAAAGTGTCTTGTATGCTATACAATTTGCTGCCTAATAAGGCGGAACAATTAGAGGAGAGAGAGTGGTTTTGGCAATCTAATAGAACCTGAGAGACAAAACACCTCTGCTTAATATTTATACATTCAACAAGTAGAAGATGACTACTACACTGTCTTTTAATGTGATTTTGCAAAAACAAATGTTGGCTGATCTCGGAATGTTCAATTAGATGGGAAAATGTCCCCTATGAACATCTATATGACATGATCAGTGGCATCCATGTATATTCTTTCTACTTATCCATGCTATATATTCTTTCTACTTATCAACATGCTCATGTCTATAGTGTATCTTGGCATTCACTTTCTCTGATAAGCATTGCTTAGTATCACAAATGGGTTTTTGGTGGTTGCTTTCTTCTTATGTTGCTCTCTTATGTCTTTTTATTCTCCAGGTTTTAAGTGAAGGCGTGAATATTCATACTGCAATACATAATGCTATCCTTAATTTGGTTGACAAGGTAAGGTTAAATGCCTGACATATCTTTCTTACAATATCATTATGCTAAGGTCATTCCTGAAATAGTTCTTCGAGATGCAGTAGGATGATGCTGTTAGAGCACTTCAAATTTATAAGAAAGCAACAAATTAGGTAGATGCTATCACAAAACATGTTTTCTGATCATTAAATATTTGCAAACAGCTATTCCCAGTTAGGTTTTTTACTATTTCTAACTAGTTTCAGTGCTCTTTTAACTGGTGAAGTGCCTTCGTTTTTTTGCAGGCTGAAAGATTGTTTGATTTCTATGAAACTTGCAGACACTTTGAATTTGGACGGGGAGAAAAGTTTATTAAGATTGAAAAGGCATGGACACACCGTATTTGTCTTTCCAAAATCATTTTTGTTGTTTTTCGTTAAACCTTGATTCAAAATTGGTCAGTTTTTGTTTGTCCTTGATTATTAATCCATGTAAAGTTTTTGCTTATGTAGCCCCCTGAATCATATATATAATTTCTATTTGAGGTTGATAGAGTATAAAGTTGTTTGGGATTGTATTTTTTGTGATGGATATGTTATTGATTATAGAACAATGTTAGTGTATTAGTCATCATTTTATAGTGAAAATTAATATAATTATGTTCAAGTTTGAGAAATGTTTCTTCTGAATGACAAAAAACAAAAGGCAATGAGAAATCTGAAAATTAATAGAAAGAACTAATTTCATAAAAAAAAATTAATTTTTATTAGTAATGTTTTTAGCTACAGCAAGTTAGTGTTAGCAACGGCAAATGTCGTCTCTATTTTGGCCAACTTAGCGACGGTTAGAAACTGTTGCAAGATAGCCACGACAAATTGTTAGTGTTGTTTATCATTGGAGCAATCACTATCTTGTTTGGTCAGCATCTAAAGGCAAATTGTGAATTTCACGTAGTGAACTTTTGGATGTAGGTTAGCATTTGCTTATATCATTATATTATATGAGCTCATTCTTTTTTTCCAATGTTGGTTGAAACTGCTTTAAATCCCCCTTTTGAACCTACAGACATCTTATAGGATGTAAACCTTACATATAAAGTTTTGACAGGAGTGTTTCTTGTCGCTTCTCCGGCCATATAAAGTTAGATGTCAAGTGAGATGACCATGTGGGTCATATTCATTTTAGGCCTCTAGGTTCAATAAAAGAAGAGTAACTTGCCCTGAACCTAATTGATTTGAAAAAAATTACACTAGAATCTCTATTAAGAGCATCTCAAATTGGAGACCTTGTTGTATCTTCTTTTAATGGTCTGGTGTAAATCATTTAGGGAATTGACACATTTTCTAATCTTTGGGGCAATCAAGTCTTTGAAAATACGTGATTTGGATCTGGCTTGGAGTGTTTGCTCTCCTAAACAACCAACCCCCTCCCATTCAAGATTATCTAATTAGGTGCATGCAGCGTTAGGAGAAACTAGATTCAGTGAACTTCAGAACGCTGCAAATGGGGAGTTAAGAGCAGAGTCTCAAGCTAGTCCTCTTATCAATGGGTTTATGACGGACTTTTTTTTTTGGAAAGTGAGTTGGGGTTTTTAGAATTTTCGAACCTTATATTAATAAAAAAGATGATGATAAAGTTTACAATCGCTCATACTTTCACTCGTTATATCATCTACAGAATAATAGACTTGCTTCAAAGCTTCAACAAAGAACCTAATTAGTTCTAGATTCACCGTCTCCAGGTTGGGAGTAACCTTGTAAAATGTTCTGCTACTAAAGTAGTTGCATGATAGACCTGCCATAACTTTACTTCCTCATAATTACCAATCAACCCTTTAATCACTCTCATGACCTGATTTATACCTAATGTGGGCCCCAGAATGTATGAGAAGTCGTCGTAAAGAATCGAAACACAATGAATCATGGTATAGAAAACATTGAATGTTAGCACTAATCTAGCATCTATACAAGGTTCTAATAAACATTTGCATTCTACCTGTATTATCATTATCAGTTACCTGAATTTAAAATTTGTCTTCTTGCTTCGAGAAGATCTTCGATGAGCATATTCCGTGGGAGACTGTATTGTGGTAACCTCATATTATTCTTCAATAATGTTTTTCCCCTCCTTTGCTGCTTTCGCTTCAAGTAAGGCTTTAATTTCAGTGATCAATGCATCTTTGCCTATTCTTGTAATTGATGTATTCAAAGCATTGATGACTTGGGGTGCTAGCCAATCCATGGGCGCTTTTGGATAGTTCGTGCGATCTTTCCTCTGTCTTCCATCAGTCATCTCTCGTCCTACTTCAGGAAATGTAGAAGCTGATTTTGAGGTTGTATCAACCTCTTCACTGCATCTTTCCTGATTTGGAGCAACTTCTATTTCAAGTTGAATTTGCACAGGAGCATCAACTTCTTGTTGGCTTACTTCTTGTTCCTCAACTGGAAGAGTACCACCTTGCTCGACTTCCGGAACCATATTTGCTTCTGACTCTTCACTACTCTGATCTAGAAGATGTAATTCTCCTCCATTTAGAGCCAAAGTCTGATTGTTCTGACTTGTTACTTTGTCCACAACTTGCACCATTTCCGTGCCATTTCCTGAATTGTTTTTTCCTTCAATGGGATCTCGTCCAAGATCACTACAATTCTCCTTCTGGTTTTCATGAGTATGTGGTTTAAACGTGTGCTTACCTTGCGCAGTAATCCATCCGTCATTAGGTTGTTTATGCTGCTCCTGCTTCTTTCCAATTGTTCTCCAAACCATAGGTGAGGGTTTCACTGTTGTATTGTTCCTAGGGCATTGATGTTTTGCATGTCCAAACCCCGCACAAGAGTTACATTTGGCTGGAACCCAAGCATACTCCACTTCTACAATAGTGATTGATGACGGACTTTCCAAGCTAAAGAAACCAAAGTATTAAAATGATCGGTCAGTGATGAAGAGATCCAACCTACTACAGCAATAGAAATTTGAAAATGGAGAAAGTATGGTTTTGTCCATCAGAGAGTGTCTAGATTGATAACCTAGAGGCAATGTAATTGTTTCATTCATGTTGGTTTTCTACATGGATTCATCTTTGTAAATTAGGCTTTGTCATAGGAGTTTCTTTGTCTCTTGTGCTTTAGTTTTGGCTTGCCACTTGGCTAGGCGGGTCGCCTAAAGCACCTTGTTTCCGTGTGCAACAAAATTATCACTATCAGTGGTATGAACTTACATGTGGTGCTGATACAATGAGAATGATGTTACTAACATGTGGACATGATTGACACCTTATCATGTAGTTGCTAGAGCGAAGACAAATACTACATGTAGTCCTTGTGAAACGAGGGGGAGTCATGACTAGTGACTACAAAATCGTAAGGAAGTTGCTCCTCACTGACAAACAGTCTCACAAGAAGTGTTATACCCTCATCAAAAGAATGCGGTCTAAAATGCCTCCCAATCTGAGATGAGGAGGTCCAACCTTCTATATCAAAAGAAATTCTAAAATGGGCCGATGAATGAAATTTCATTACTATCTACAATAGGGAAAACCTGGAAGTTTTAAAAGTCTGATAGGTACTTTAAAAACTGAGTACAAGTCGGGTTGTTCCTCATCAAAGAGCAAAGTTCGCTATGACTTCTGATTCATGGAGGCCTTCTTTTTAAAAGTTGAAGCAGAGAGACTTTTGTGTAAAGTTTCTGCAGATATGGAAACCAAAATTACCAACTCTTTAAAATTCTTCTTGCTCTTTCTTCTCATCTTTTTATTTATCTCCACCAATGTCTATCTTTGCTCTGCAGCTGATACCATCTCTTCTGGACAATCTATCTCTTCGAGCCAGATTCTCATTTCTAAATATGGCAACTTTGCACTGGGTTTCTTCGGACAGGTAGCTACTCTCCCAACTGCTATTTAGGAATCTGGTACAACAAAATCTCCCTTCAGAACAAAACTTATATTTGGGTTGCAAACCGAGACGATCCTTTAACCGACCTATCAGAGTTGAAACTCTTAGAAAATGGCAATCTAGTTTTGTTAAACCAGTCCAAAATCCCAATTTGGTCCACAAACTCACCCTGCCTTGAATTCCTCTGAATTAGTTATTGGGGATGAAGGGAATCTTGTTTTAAGAGTACGATCAAAATCATCTATTGTGTTGTGGCAGAGTTTTGATCACCAACCTGATACAATTTTGCCCGGTGGAAAGATAAGGTATGACCACATAACCAAGACACCTGTATTTCTCACTTCTTGGAAAAATTCGCAAGATCCTGTTAAAGGGGTCTTGTCACGCCCCGATCCGTCACGGGAATCGCAGCGTGCCGATGCGTGAACTAACCCGTAATACAAGCGGATCGTAATCGGCAACAACATCATAATATAACACATTCCTGATACTAGAATCAAACGGAAATAAAAACTAAGATAAAATTTGAACAAAATAAGTATATTTGATTCGCCCCGCCAGAGTCATAACGACAAAACCAATATACAAACATCTTGTATAACAAGATAGTACATCTGATAATACAGAGGAAGAAAAACATACCCGTACAGGGTGGACACGACCAAACAGCACAAAACGCGCCTACAACGGAAAACTGGGCCTAAGCGCCACGATCAGCAGCAAAGCCAACCCTGCCTGCACTCCAATAGAAGCACACCCCTTGCGGGGTCAGTAAAGCACAAAGCTAGCTGGTGCGAGCGAACTAAATACAAATAACAGAATAATATACAAGGAAACATCATGCCACACAATAATGGATAAGTAACAGGTTCTAAAGTCTAAATCACACCGTGTCTCTAAGGATAATATTTCTAAGTTCAAGCACCAACACAAGCATTTCAGATTCAACAATAACTACAAGTTTACGAGGTATGCCAATCATTACATGTGATTCAAACATGGTAAATATCAAGCGATGAAAATAAAGCTAATCTCATAATTCTTCATAGTCTCCTAGGTATAGCAATCAAGTCGAAACCAAAAATTCTGTATAAGTGTCTCATATTGTAGGTATCCACATACCCTACAAATGTGTCTCACCCAGACACATCCCACAACGTGCACCAGTACCACTTCGGGTGGTTTGTATCCTAATGGGGTGTCATCTGCCAGGATACAAACTTAAACATCCCGAACAACTGGCCTAACACGGCCAACCTAACACAAATCAAACTCAAGCACGCTGGGAGGGAAAATGAGTAATCTCTAAAGCACGTCCTCCATGACTCATCCTACTGCACTCTCTAGTGGCAAGTGCGTGCGGGAGCTCACCGCACCTCAGCAAGCTTGCCACATGCAATAGCGTCCTCAATATCTGGTGCGAGTCATCTCAAGCACCATCAAACTCATGATGCGAGCAAGCTCCTAAGCATCGGCACGACAGACATTACAGCGGGGTAAAGACACTTACATTAATATCAACATGCACATACTACGAGTCTGTACAGAATCAAATGTACCAGATGTTTAACCATAATCAGTTCGAAAATTTTCATAAACCACGACTACGCTAGGGTCCCAACATGACCCAATTCACCACAATAAATTCATTTGAGTCGAACTATCATATATGCTCAAGACTCGGCAATCTACGGTAAAACATGACATACTATGCAAACTCGAAAACGAAGCATACAAGCCCAATGCCATTACACCAAAGCCTAATCACACCCAAATTCAATCACTATTCGATTTCATTCATGTATATCATGCTTTCAGAAAACCCAATACATAAATTCATTCACAAAAGAACCAACACAACAATTGAAATCTCCAAAAACCCCAAATTTCGGACTTTGATTCAATTATACACAATCGACGGCATAGTGTAAAAATTAAATTCAGGATTTAAAATAAATATTTCTCAAAATAAATATTATAGTTACACTCACCTGAGCAGAATGGGTTTTCGGAACCCAAATCCTACCGGCCGAAGCTCCCAACTCGCAAAACAGTGAATGCGGGACCACGAAAATTTTAAAACTGCAAGGCGGACTCAAAGGTGAGCAAACTAGCCGAAAACTGAAAAAAATAACTAAGTTACCATCGGCGCGTGACTGAAAGAAAAACTTACAGACAAATAAAATCCGACAAACACCCTGACGAAACCCAAAGTTCGACGAAAACTCGCCGAAACCCTCCCTACTCCGGTCTGATCGCCTCCGAACCGCACAACAGACTGGAAATGGGTCTAAGAACACTCGGAGTCACGAATTTGCAACTCACCCACGCGCCCAAAGCCCGGATTCATGCCGAAGAACCTTCCTAACGGACATGCACCCCATTTTTTTGAAAATTTCGGCCAACCCCGAAATCACCATTACATGTGAGGTCTACGGGCTCCAAATGACGCCACTAATGCCCCTCAATGGCTGATCAGAGCTACGCAATCCGATCAATCAACCCAACCCATCAAACCCACAATCTGAAACTTGATTTTTTTTTTCGAAAAAAATGAAAGAGAATGAAGAGGGAAAGAAGAGGAGAAGAAATGTTGAACAAGGAAGAGATTCCGCGAAGGAATCGCTCGAGCGAAATCCAGCGAAGAGTGTCGCTGCGAGAGGGAAAACTCGCTGTGAAGAAAAAAGAAAAAGAGGAAGAAGAAAGAAAGAGGGGGGGGGGGGTGGCTATGTGCCCTCACCATATTTTCTGTCTACACCCCTCTCCAAGCAATTTTTTTTTTAATTACAGATATTACAGGTCTACTCCCTGCAATTAGATTCAATTTTAGAGCAGCTTTTGATATTTAGAAATCATTCTGAAAGGTATTGGACCAGTGGGTCTTGGAATGGGCAAATCTTCAAGTTAGTTCCTGAGATGAGGCAAAGCAATATTTTTAACTTCAGTTACATTGAGAATGAAAATGAGAGTTACTTCATTCATTCTATTTATAACCAGTCTATAATCTCTCGATATGTGATGGATTTGTCCGGACAAATTAAACAACTTACATGGTTGGATGGTTCCCAGAAGTGGAACTTGTTTTGGTCTCAACCAACACAGCAATGTGAGGTTTATGCCTTTTGTGGCACTTTTGGTAGCTGCAATCAAAGAAGTTTGTCCTTCTGTGAGTGTTTACCAGGTTTCCAACCACGCTTTTCCAGAGATTGGAATGATCTCAGTGATACTTCTGGTGGGTGTGTGAGGAAAACCTCTGTGCAATGTTGTCACGCCCCGATTTTCGAAGAAAACGAAATCCTAAAATCCACGTAGGATTATCCGTTTTCCCAAAACTCGGGACGTGAAATTCAATAACAACAGAAACATTTAGCAGCAAAGACAAATAAAGTGTAGAAAATATGAACCAACTAAAATTTATAACAAAACTCTAACCAGGAAATTTCGACGTCGCTAGCCCCACTAGTGGAACTCCCGTAACGCTGCTCAAAAGCTTCTAAACCTGAAAAGCTAATTGGCTACATTCCCAAAGGAATGTACCCAAGAAGCAAAAGCTCACTTGGGTCAGCAATAAAGCTGGTGTGAGAAATCTTCATCCCAAAAATCAATAAAATCGCACGTGATAAACATCAAGCAAAACACAAACAACAAACCATCACACCAATAGGTAGTTCCTCAACGAGGCAAAGGTGTGATGCAAGAAAACACAGTTCCAAGAATTTAGTTCATCAACGAGGCAATCATATATCATCATCCTAATATGTAAATGTGCATTTACCTGTACTTACCCTATAGGAGTTGACTATGGCAAGTCGGACCTGCAGAAATATTAGTGGACTTGCCATCCTGCATAAAAAGGATTAGAAACAATGCAACGTAATTTATTCTTTTTATTTGAATTAGGTTCATCTTTTTAACGGAATGATCACTTAGACGATACCACATTCGCACCACCTCCGTGTCGAACATACATGCCCGTATGCCTCTCTCATATAAAGGAGGACTACTCCGTCATCCATGCCTAAGTGGGGACATCACATACAGGCATGCATCGCGGATACCCCTAACTATATGAGTACCAAAAGCCACCATTGGGCTATCAATGCGCATAAACTCACGTCACATTTTTGACGGATAAATATCAAAGCCTATTTTAGGCATACAAATTCACCACATTTTCGCAAGACTAACCCGAAGGTTATTTTAGTTTCTCTAGTAAGAAATGGGTGCCCCAACTCCGCAAGACGACCCACTGGTCATTTAGTTTCTCTAGTAAGAGAGAGGAAATAATAAACAAAAGAGATGTGGTAGTTCTAAGTGATACAAGTCCAAATGGTTTATATTTTCAGAAATCAAGGTTTACCAATATCATTTATTTTTTTGGATAATTCAGAATTCTTCCACAATGACATTTTGTCATACATGAATTGATTCACAATCTATTCACCCACATTTTTGGGGAAAACATAGCATATTCATTAATCGTGCTCTGTAACAACATGGCAATCAAGCCACTCCTTGATTCAAATATCCAAATTCTTCATAATGCATAAACAAGTCAATATGCATACAAATCTCCAAATTTATCACAATTGCATTAATATTCATCAACCATTCAAACACCAACCAAACAAAGTCACACCCAATCAATAAAATGGTAAACATGGGTGACCCCAAACATGAACCCAGCAAGCTAGAAAAATCTCACACATCAAACAGATCAAAAATATTGGAGATCAAGCTTTGCAACACAAAACACCACAAATAAGGCAACCTCATTCTCAAACATGCCTAAAATCTCTCAATTGGATTACCTGAAATGAAACCCGTCATTTTCATATAAGCAATATACATATAGTATACATATACACCAATTAAAATGACCAGCCCTAAGATAATCCCTCTTCCAATGTTAACAAGAAAATTCTTCACAACAGTATGGATTCAATTTAATCTTTCAATGTTTCCTATCATCAACCTCTTTCTCTCCCTAATACAACGTCAAATAGGTTATTTCCACACATGGTGCCATCACATAAATCAACCAAGGGAGTAGACACCCACTGACTGTCCATGTATAACAACAATCTATATTTATCAAATAAGTATATATTGTTTCTACTATTTATTTCTAGAAATGTGGTTTCATCAACTTCATTTCTAGTATATATAGAGAAAATGATTTCATAACAATCAAACACATCCTAAATGTCATTTGGATTTAGTAAGATCAATTACATTGACCAACTAAATTAACCAAACGCCCAATAACTCGAGCAACGCAACGGTAGTCTAAGATGCTATGTCCATGCAATGAGCCCTTCTACTACCTGAACATGCAGCACAGGACTGACAGCCTTGGCTATTCTGCAGCCACACAATCAGTCTTCATGAGAACTAAATACAATTCAGCCCAGGACAGGACAGGATGAGAATAGGCGTTCAGTTTTCCACTTCTAATACCCATTTTTGGCCACTGGCAAAGGTCAAAATAACACTTAATACAGGATAGTACTGGCTTGCATAAAAGCTAAAGCACAGAAGATTCAATACCATACGAGGTTTGGTCATCCATCTATGATATTTGATTTCCAAACTGAAGATATGAGTAAAGGGACTCTTATTATATCAAAATCTAAAATAAGAAGAATGTTTATTCACAATCACTCCTGCGATTTTAACCTTCCCAAATCCCACAAATCATGATAATTCAAATCGCTGGAACACAAAAGAACCTCAAAGAAAACTCCTTACTGAAACAAAATGCAATGTTCCATTTTCAAACAAAGTATTGAGTTTGCAAAAACGCAACCAAAAGACAAGGAAAAAAATAGAACTTTTGAAGGTTAAGATAACAAAAACTCACTGTAAAAAGGAGGTGAAGAAACTCACTGATTTTAAATCTTATGGCGTCCACACCATTCAACAAAGCCGCCAACACCATTCGCAATTACATCGCTAAGAGCATCTGGGAGAACCCTCCAAAACTCAGCAAGTTCTTTTACAACTGGAGAATCAATGTGTTCTAGCCCAGCTTTCTGTCTAAACAAGAGCCATGCTTCATTTTCAGGCAAAGTATCCACTGAAAGGACCCTGTCAAAAGTCACACCACTTTCCTCAAGGGTATATTGTATTCCAATTAACAATATTTTGGATGATCTGTTTTGTTCTTTAGGAAGTGGCACTCCCAATACTTCTGGATCAAAATAGTTAGCTGAAAGGTCATCTGCAATCAGAAGGAATCTCTTGTTTGTCAGGGAATCAGAGATCATCATCCTCAAGTTCTTCCCCATGATATCGGGGTTCTCGTGTGTGTTAGAAAACCACTTCCACTGATCCACAGAAAACAACTTCAACTGATCCACAATTTGCATCTTGTGTTTTGAAGAACCTCTCAACCAGATGACAACATCAAAAGGGTTGGTAGATGCAGCCGCCATGTCTGCTACTTGCTTTGCTGTCCATGTTGTCCCAACTCCATCTTCCCCTCCAAGCTTTTCCATTCCTTCTATCCGCCATCTCGCCTCCAGATCGCAGCCCCTCTCACCAGTTTCGTCTCACCCGCCATCGAAGAAGTAAAAGTAAAGGAGGAAAAGAAGAAGGAAGGAGAAAGAAAAGAAAAAGGAGAAAGAAAAGAAAAAATAGGGTTTTCTCTTTATAGGGTGGGTGGCTATTCGCCCCCACTGAACTTCTGAAAGCACCCACCTTCTAAACTCACCAAATAAAACCCTAAATTTCGAAATTCACATTCAATTAAATGTAACCCTATTTTATTTAATTCAAAATAAAATAAATTAATTTTATGAAATTCAGGGGTGTTACAAATGTGATAGGAAAGATGGGTTTTTGCTAATGCCGAACATGAAGTTGCCAGGAAACCCAGTGTCTTCGACAGCTGGTAGTGCTGAGGAATGCGAAGCGGCTTGCTCAAACAATTGTACTTGCAATGCCTATAGTTTCCGCCGTGGGTGTTCGATATGGAACCACGATCTTCTAAATCTTCAGGCAACTTTATATATCAGATGGTGACAGAAACGGAAGAGATCTCTATGTCAGATCTGCAGGTATTAATTGTAGTCTCCTTTGGTCCTGTTTTGTTACATACAAGTTTGTTGGTTGGATCAAGAAAGAATGGAGGGAACTTTTGTGGCATTTGCATTTAAGACTTGCATTTTTTTAAGCAAGATGAGCATTTGAGCATTCATTTCAACTAACTCTGTTTCATTGAACAACACTTGATTTCAAAACATGTGATTGGCTACCAAAGGATAATATCTTTCACTGCGAACTAACTATAACATTTTAATTGTTTTTTTCTAAATATTGAAGTTCTGCCGTAGTGCAATTTGTCTAAATGAAGTTACAATTGACAAATATATCGTTTCAAAATGTAGATCACAAAGAGAAAAAGAAAGTAACGATAATAATTATAATAATCACAGTGTTCTTTGGCGTAGTTACCATCGGTGTCTTGACGTACATTTCTTTGAGGTGGATGGCAAAACGTAGAGGTGACTTTTATATCTATAATAATAAAATGAGTTTGCATTTGATGCTTAACACTGATTATAGTTCACCCAATCATGATGTTGCATTTGATAAGAGCGGCAACATTAGCGAATTTCAAGATAATCCGGAGTTCCCATTTTTCAATTTTAAGAAGTTAGCAACTGCTACAAACAACTTTGATGCAGCAAATAAACTTGGCCAAGGAGGATTTGGTCCTGTTTACAAGGTATCCCTTAAATATATTATTTGGGATGATGATTAAACTGCTTTACTTATTCAATCCCTCATGTTTTTCCTAACACTACTTTGCCACAGACAAACTCATGTGATTTGTCACGCCCTGATTCTCAAGACACCGAAATGCCTCAAAAATTGAGATGCGACGCAATCCTTTTTTTTGCCAATGGTTACACCTGCTAGCATAAGATACAACAAACTAAACCAAACATCATTATGCACCAAAGTGATGATAATATCCAAGTTTTACATTTGCCCTTATGTCTCCACCTAAGTCACGTTCACTTACAAAATACATCAAAAACCAAAAAAAACTTGAGAGTTTAACCCGCCTCTCAACCGTTCGACCAGATAGACGACAACCCGATCACTAGGCACCTCCTGAAGAATCACTACCACCTACACCCGAATAGGGTACACTCATTTGCCACAAATAAGCAAATGAGTCGGCACTAGCTGGTATGAGAAGAACCAAAACATCTATTTCCCAATTAATGAAATTAAGATGCGCCCCACTATTCATCTTAACTACCCAATCATGATTAATGTACACATAGCATGCCATATGAGTCGAATAGAATACGTAATTTCAACCACAACAGTTCAAAGGAATCATTATACTTAACAATGCACCACCAGTTTTCATTATGAATGTTCAATCATGATGTAAATATGCATGCGAAATGCAACACTCAAGGGTGCTTAGCCAGTTCTCATTTTTCCTACACAGAGATGCCCCGTTTCTCAAGGCTAAGTGTTACTCCCTTTACAGGTTTAGGGTAGTTCCTTCTTTTGAAATGGGTATATATGTAAGTACTCAACAAGATTAACATCATCATATCAATGTCACAATAATATTCTTCCCTTGGTAGCTTGCCGACCATACATCCCCTCCCCCCCACGCGCCCACCAAAGGTGTTGCAATATCATACTAGTACTCAACAACACCAACAATACTCTTCTCTTGGTAGCTTGCCAGCCATATCTCCCCCGCGCCCGCCCAACCAAGGTGTTACAATACTCTCCCCTTGGTAACTTGCCGACCATATCTCCCCCGCTGCCCGCTTACCCAAGGGTGTTACATTAATATATAAAATGGAAAGAACAATGTCCAGCAAAATTCCACATGAATTCTCAATTACATGCTATGAATGCTCAACTATGTCATCACTCTCATATGCTTAACAACTCAAAACAGAAAATCATGGTTTATTATGCAATTTCAACAATCGTGCAATTATGCGGGTGGTCATCCACTAACATAATAGACTTTCAAAACTTTTCCAAATCTCACTTTATAACCAATCCTTAGAATGCATTCATATCTAAAATAATATTTACATACTCTAAAATGCCATAAATCGCAATTTGAAACGAGATGTTTTACTCACCTGAACGGAAATGGATTTTCGGAACCCAACTCCAACTCGACAAAGCGCCTAATCTGTGAAACAAAGATTTGGCGACTCCGAAAGCTTTCCAAAATAGGCCCAGACTCCGATTGGCCACCCAAAATAAAACCCAACTTTCGGCAAAATCTTTTCAAACCCCCCAAAACGGTGAAAACCACCCTACAACGATTTGATTGTCTCCAAATAGTGCAACATGCTGGAGACTAGCCAAAGCAATGCTACAGACCCCTGAAACAGTGGATTGCAGCTCACCCACACCAATTGTGCCGACAAAACCAAAGGCAAGCTCGCACACCCTTTTTTTCGGAATTTCTAACCTACCCTCACCCACATCTGCATGTGGGGTTTACCAGCTCCAAACACCCTAATTGACTCCACTAAAGGGCCAGATCGGAGTGGAATCGCTCGCTTGGCCTCCAACAACTCCGGTCAAGCTTCACCCCCTGTTACACTCTAATTTGAGCGGAAAATTGAAAGAGAAGGAAGAGGGGAGGATGAGTTTTGGTGGAGAAACCATGACGAATTGCCTGAAATCGGGTCAGAGAAGAAGGTGAACAAGTCTGCTCAATCGTGTGAGGAAGAAGAAAGAAAATTGGGGGAAAACTGTTTTTATAAGTGGATGGTTATTTGCCCCCACCAGATTTCTAAAGGAAAATGTAAAACTTGGATATTATCGTCACTTGGTGCATAGTGATGTTTGGTTTAGTTTGTTGTATCTTATGCTAGCAGGTGTAACTATTGGCAAAAAAAGGGTTGCGTCACGTCTCAGTTTTCGAGGCATTTCGGTGCCTGGGGAATCGGCCCTTGACATAATTAGCTTTAGATTATTGGTTAAAGTTAACAGTCAGAAGTGGTGCGCTAATGTTCTGAATTTCAAAATCGACTGTCACATAGGGAAAATTGCCAGATGGACAAGAAATCGTTGTGAAAAGGCTTTCTAAGAGCCCTGGACAAGGCATGGGGGGGGGGGGGGGGGGGGGGGGGGGTTCAAGAATGAATTTGTAGTGATCGCCAAACTTCAGCACAAAAACCTTGTCAGACTTTTGGGATACTGCATGGAAGGGAAAGAAAGGATATTGATCTATGAATACATGCCCAATAAAAGTTTGGATGCCTTTATCTTTGGTTAGATCTTCCTACAACTTTCTTGTTATACATGTTTGCTTGAGAAATTAATCATCAGTTAAAAAAACTTGGAAGGAACAATTTTAATTTAGGTTTGGTGTTAAAACATGCAATTTTTTTTGTGAACATCTCTATATATGATTTTTCGTATTTATCATCCTGCCTAATTACCTGCTTTTTTTTTTACTGATCTCGTGAATCAGCACCAACAAAACGAGGTCTCCTAGATTGGAGAAAGCGATTTGAAATTATCATGGGGATTTGTCGAGGAATCATTTATCTTCATAGAGATTCTAGACTGAAAGTTATTCATAGGGACCTGAAGGCAAGTAACATTTTACTAAGGGTGTGTTTGGTTGCATGGAATCCTATGTCATGGGAATCCATGAGGGGGCCCTACATTTTTGGGCAAATTGATGTATTAGTCCTCATCTACTATTTGATTTTGTGATCATTCGTGGGAATGGAAGTCTCATGAACATGGGAATCACACTCTTTGGTCCCCCAAGGCATGTGATTTCCACGATCATGAGATTTTCATTCCCACCATTGATCACAAAATCAAATGGTGGATGTGAAGTAATACCTCAAATTAACCAAAAATATAGGGGTCCCCTCATGGATTCCTTTGACATAGGATTCCATGCAACCAAGCACACCCTAAATGAAGAGTTGAATCCAAAAATTTCTGACTTTGGCATGGCTAGGATTTTTGGTGGGGATGAACTCCAGGCTAATACAAAAAGGGTTGTTGGCACATAGTAAGTGTTCTCTCTTTCTTAGTATTACTTTCTAACTAAACTTCTTGAATTTTGGAGAATACCAATGTATTTACTGCTATCTATGTCTGATCAATATACTTCTAATTGAAATGCAGTGGCTATATGTCTCCTGAGTATGCTATGAAGGGATTATTTTCTGAGAAATCCGACGTGTTCAGCATTGGAGTATTGTTACTTGAAATTGTGAGTAGAAAAAGGAACACTAGTTTCTATCATCACGAGCAACAATCTTTGAATCTTCTTGGATATGTAAGTGTTTACAAATTATATTCTTCATTTTTTACCTAATGAAGATGCAATAGAACATTATGTATATGTTTCAGGTTTGGAAACTATGAAATGAGGGAAGGATAGAAGAGCTAATTGATCTAGTGATATCCGGATCTAGTTTCCAAGAAGAAATGCTTAGGGTGTGTTTGGTTGCATGAAATCCTATGTCATGGAAATCCATGAGGGGACCCCTACATTTTAGGCTAAATTGATGTATCACTCCACATCCATCATTTGATTTTGTGATCAATGGTGGGAATAAAAGCTCATGAACATGAGAATCACATGCCTTGGGAGACCAAAGAGTGAGATTTCCATGTCCATCGAACTGTTCATCGATTTTGCCAGATTTTGCAAGCTGGGTGGCAGGTTGGGATTTGAAACAGTGTGAGGGAAGGTGTTCATCGAACTGTTCTTGTATTGCTTATTCCTACGATACTGGCGCTGGCTGCATGTGGTGGAGTGGAAATTTAGTTGATATAGAAAAATTTTCCGTGGGCGGGCTAGATCTTTTCATTCGTGTAGCAGATTCTGAACTTGGTAAGAATGTCGTCCCTTTGCTCTGTTTTCTCAAATTGATGCTTGTCACTGTCTTAGCTAATCTTCTTAATTACTTCTTGGTAACAGTTAAACAAGAACCCAGTTGAGTATTTGGGCAAATTTTCATTTTTATTATTTATTTATTTATGTATTTTACTGCTGAGTATGGTTACACAACTACTTGAACTCAAAACTAGCAACCATATTATCCGGGGAAGATAAAACCAGCAAATGAAGGGGCACTTGTTGATAAATCGTTACTCTTATATTTTATTTTCTTTCTTCTACGTTTTGAAGTCTTGCGATTTGTAGTTGATGAATAGTTCTTGAACTGATAGTGAATTTCCCTTAATCTATCTAAGGCCATATTTCAGTTTCTGATTCAATTTATAACTCGGAGCTGAATAATTCTTAAAATGCAGATGAAAAGAAGAATGCGAAGGTGATTATAATAATCTCAACCCTCATAGGGTTACTTACTAGTGGTGTCTTGACCTATGTTTCTTGGAGGTGGATGGCGAAACATAAAGGTGATTCATGATTTTTATTCAATGTAAGAAGCATTTACGTAGATTACTTTTGCTTATTATGTTTCACTTGTATGACAGATAAGAAGAAGAAAGACAAGCAAATCTTGTTGTTTGATAAGAGTGGGAACATGAGCGAATCCTCAGATTCAAGTAAACTTGGTGATAATCCAGAGCTCCCAATTTTGAATTTTGAGAAACTAGCAATAGCTACAAACAATTTTGATGCCGCAAATAAACTGGGGCAAGGTGGATTTGGTCCGGTTTACAAGGTAACCATTATAACGAGATCGTTGGATTTTGATGTGTCTTTTACCCATCATCTGTATATTTTAAAATGATTTATTTTCTATAGGCTCCGATTGTTTGACACCACCATTTTTTCTCTTCGACATCACCTCCCCCACCTTTCTGTCTAACACCACCACCTGGTAATTGACACCACCAATATAAATCCAAAACTCTCAATTCTCTAAATTTTTTCTCTCTTCTCCTCACCCACTCTCAACGGTTTCTCCACAGAACAACAACAATTGTTTCTCTCTCATTACCGTCGATGCTGCTGCTCGCTTGCCCCCATTTTTCATTTCTTTTTCTCTTATCTCTATTTTCTTTTCACCAACAACAGGCTGCAATAATAGTAGCAGTAGAGACTACTGCTGGCCGCCCTGCCATCGCTACTGCCGACCCCCCCCCCCCCCCCCCCCCCGCGTTTTTTCTTTCTTTTATCATTCACTCCGACCTCTGCGAGAATGAGTTCCATTCTCACAGACTCGCAAAGGTTGGAGGGAAAGCGGAAAATTTTTCCGCTCTTGCCTCAACCTCTGAGAGGATGGGTTCCATTCTCGAAAAGGTCGGAGTGAGAGCGAAAGAGAAAAGAAAAAAAGGGGGAGGGGGTTGTTGGCGGCAGCAACGCCGCTGCTGCTACTCTTATTGGTTGCTATTGAGAAGAAAAGAGAAGGCTGCAACAGCTTGCCGCTGAGAAGAAAAAGAGAGGGAATAAATAAGAGGAAAAAAAGAAGGGAGGGGTGAGCGAGGGCGAGGCAGTTGAGAGCGAGGCAGCAGCGACAATGACACTGTTGTTCCTACTTGCTATTGGGAAGAGATCGTAGAGGGAGAATGAGAGAAAATAGGAAAAAGAGGAAAAAAAAGTCTTTTATTAGTAGTGTCCCTTAGTAGGTTAAAAACAAATGCGGTGGCAGTGACAGAGGCAGGATTTTTGTTGAGGGGGGCGGAGTGATGTCATAATTAATTAAATATAATATAAAAATTAGTTACTTTAACATAACTTTTTTTTAAATACAATAAAAATGGGAGTACAACAAAGACAGTCATTGAAGATGATTACTACTATATTCATTGAAAATTATTACTACTTCTAGAAACACAACACAAGAGAAATGTTTGAATCGTTGATTACTACTACATGAAGAAAAGGAGGAGGAGATTGGGTTGCTTACGATTTTTTTGTGGAGATGACCAACACTGTTTAATGAAGGCACCTGGTATCTAGAAGAAGAAGAATAAGGTGGTTTGGACCCTACTGGATCTTGTGAAATGAACTCAAATAACTTAATAGTTATAGATCTTTGAAGATGATGAAATATAGGGGTTTCTCTAATCTTATCCAGTCAATGGAGTGTGAAGAAGAAACTGTGGATTTTGGTTTTTTAGAGAGATTTAAAGGATTTAACCTCTATCTCTAACTTTAAAAGTAGAATTTGGATTTGATATGTGCATGATTTAAATGATGAAGTCCTGGTTGAAGTGAAAAGTGAGAATAGATGGGCAAATAAAAAAGTTAATTGAGGGACAAATAAAAATAAATAAAATAAAAAAATCTCAAAAGTCAGTTGGGGCAAGTGCCCCCACTTGCCCCCACGTGAATCCGTGCCTGTGCGGTAGTGATGTCAAACAGTTGCTGCCTTTCGTATACTCTATACAAATTTTACAAAGAATAATAAGTTTCCTATCTCTCGTATGCTTCATATCTACTCATCATATGATTACGCTTTGGTTAGTTTTATAGAGGTATTGTTTAAGGTGAATTTAATTCTGAGTTTCAAATTGATTATTACATACAGGGAAAATTTCAAGGTGGGCAAGAAATCGCTGTGAAACGACTTTCTAAGAGCTTTGGACAAGGCTCAGAGGAGTTCAAGAATGAAGTTGTAGCGATCTCCAAACTTCAACATAGAAACCTTGTCAGACTTTTGGGATGCTGCATTGAAGGGAAAGAAAAGATGTTGATTTATGAATACATGCCCAATAAAAGTTTGGATGCCTTTATCTTTGGTTAGAACTTTCTTCGATATATATATTTCTCTCTGTTTGTTTGTTTGTTTTTTTTTTTTAATTATAGGCTGAAGTATATTGAAAAAGAGGAAAAAAAAAATTATAGAAGCAGCAAACCCATAGACTAGGGTTGGAAAACTTAAAGAGTTCCAGTTCACCCAAAAGAGCCATAAGTGCCTAATATGACTTCGTTCTCCCCATTGACAACCTCTCATATATGGAAATTCCATTCCTAAGATATGGAACCGTCATCCCTCATCCTGTAGACATTTATTCGACCCAATCTTGAGCAAGTAAAACACTCTTGTAAAACAGGATTCAAAGAATATTCTCATTAATCCATACATTTTGCCATAACTTCATTTTATCACCTTGGTCAATCACCACTTGAATGCCTTCCAAGTAGGTTTCATAAGATTGGAAATGCTTTTTTGGTGCAAGAACCATAGGAAGGAAGTGGATACTTAGGAGGTTTCTGTTTAATTAGCAAAAATAAGAAATTATTTCCCTATAATGAGACAATAGTTAGAAGGAATTACTTTGATGGGTAGGTTTATATTGTTTTTCATTTATAAATAACTTTCTGCCTAATTACCTGCTTTTACTGATCTTGTGAATCAGATCCTACGTACAAAACGGGTTCTCCTAGATTGGAGAAAGCGATTTGAAATTATCATGGGGATTTGCCGAGGAATTATTTATCTTCACAGAGATTCTAGATTGAGAGTTATTCATAGAGACCTGAAAGCAAGTAACATTCTACTAGATCAAGAGTTGAATCCAAAAATTTCAGATTTTGGCATGGCTAGGATATTTGGTGGGGATGAACTCCAAGCTAATACTATGAGGGTTGTTGGCACATAGTAAGTTTCATTTCTTCTGGTCATTAATTTTTATCTAAGACGTTGGACTGTGACATTTGTATTGATGAAATATGGTTATATGTACGAACATACTTGTGGTTAGTGATACATTGTGTACAACACTAGTAGCAAACTGATGTCATGGTTGACACACCTTAGCAGTGTGAACAGTTCTGCCCCTTAAGGGTTGCAACTGATAAACTGACTAGTTCTTATTCTCAAAGTCAATTTGCTCTTCATTTCTAAATATGTTAAATACTTTAATGAATGCAGTGGTTATATGTCTCCCGAGTATGCTATGGAAGGACTATTTTCTGAGAAATCTGATGTGTTTAGCTTTGGAGTATTGTTACTTGAAATTGTAAGCGGAAAAAGGAATACCAGTTTCTATCATCACAAACAGTCTTGGAGTCTTCTAGGATATGTAAGTGTTTACGAATTCTGTTCCACCTTTCTTACCTACAAAGATGTATTGTTGAAGTTTTTGAGTATAGCATTTTGCAAATATTTCAGGCTTGGAAGCTATGGAATGAGGGAAAGATACAAGAACTTATTGATCCAGTGACATCCGAATCGAGTTTCCAATAAGAAATCCTGAGATGTGTCCATGTGGGACTTTTGTGCGTGCAAGATTTTGCAAAAGATAGACCCACAATGTCGTCCATTGTTTCAATGCTTCTAAGTGAAATCACAAGCCTTCCCACTCCGAAGCAGCCTGCATTTACTGGTGGACGGGTGGAATCTGATTTTGATTTGTGCCAGGATACCATATTTTCTAATAATAATGTCAGTATCACAGTAATTGGAGGCAGATGATGCACTCCAACTTATACTGAACGATCATTTGTTCGATAATATATTTCAAGAAAGACACGAGAGATAGTGGTCTATCATCACATTTTTCAGGTCGACAACTTGTACATTTTCAAATACTGAATAGGATCATGTGCTGCGGACACAAAGGAATACTGTGCATGAGATATAATTTATTGCAGTTGCCACCTATATGTGAAACAGTTGGCGTACATGGTAACTTCTACTAAAGGAATCACTTCACTTGTCCCGAGTCCCAACAGCTAATTCGTTGATGTGTCGGTAAGTATATATTTTTTTGGTTCATAATTGTAATACTTACTTTCTCTGTCATTATTTGTACATGAGGTGAAACTGACGAGATCCAAAACTGTCTTTTGACTTCATAAGTTCCCAATAGATCTTGTGTTTGTACTCTTGAGGTTATTGTTCCTTATCTAATTTTTTTTGATCCTATATAGTGAAATATCTGGGGGTAAATAAAAATTGTTTCATGATCCCGACCTAATTATAATATGTAAATTTATACACACTATGAATTCAAAATGCATTCAGTATCAGTGTATCAATTTAATAGTATGAATCTGGTCTAGTCGTACCAGATTAAGCAAGTCAATGCAGCCTATCTTTAGACAAGTCTTGTAATGTACGATCTGACGTGAAAACCCATTTTTAAATAGGTTTGAGTTTGAATTACCACTACACCAAATTGACATATTTGTAACAACTTAAAAAATAGTAACACTTTTGAGCTATTATAATCAGCCAAATAATTTCAAGTCAAAACTAAATTTAGTCAACAAAATGAAAAA
This sequence comes from Berberis vulgaris, assembly GCA_963556465.1. NCBI lineage: Eukaryota > Viridiplantae > Streptophyta > Magnoliopsida > Ranunculales > Berberidaceae > Berberis > Berberis vulgaris. The sequence continues at coordinate 67,454,726 of OY747135.1, forward strand.
TAGCTACAAAAAAAAGTGATACAATAAATTAGATCACCATGAATAGCATCACTTGTAAGCCCATACTATTTGTGGTGATACAATTATTGAATCAATTTGTTTGTAAAAATGCGTAAAATTGCTTTGTGAATTGTTATAGCTAAAAAATGTTATTATTTTTTGGATTTTTACAAAAATGTCAATTTGGTGTAGTGTACAAAGGATCTTATATTAGAGCACGACACTCATTATTGCCACTCAACATATCTTTGTTTGATGTTTGAAAGTTTAGGTGCAAAAAAATTGATTTGTAATAAAACGATATATCCCTATATGGTTCTAGTCCATTGTACTATTAGGCAAAGAGAAAATCTGCTGACTCACCTGAAATAAGTAGAATTATAATCCTTCAAGCTCCTATTAGCTATTTTTATGTTTACGGTTTAGCAAGTTGTACTCCAGTTCTAATATAGATATTTATCAACTTTAGTGCCAGGGAAATGACAAAGGCTAATATGAGATCATATAAAAGTAGGGTATTTATCAATTTGGTCTTTTACATTGTTTGGCTTCAGTAGACAAGGTCTGGTAGCGGGTTCAGGAATTATTTTTCATGGGGTATGATGAGTAATTATTTTTCAATCCTAAATTTTCCTTCTTCATTTGAGATGTTAAATTTCGTAAAATATAAATAATTATTGAAGAAAAGATAAGCTAATACGTTCTTTTAAATCATTGTCATACATAAGTTGGGTGAACCATTGATGGATCAAGTAATAGAAAATGGGATGCAACAATACAATATTGATTTTAATTTTTCAGCAAGAAAATACATATTAAAAATAAAAAGGTAAACTCTTTGAAGAAGTGGTTTTTTTTTTATAATCAGAAAATTGAAATTTTATTAAAAGGAAAAACCATTCGGGTCTGAAGAAGTTTCAGTACTTATAGTTTTGCAGCCAACCATCAAGGACTTTTTTTTTATAACCTCACAACTAAGAAAAGAAAGTATTAAGCAGTGAAAGAAATTCATAAAAAAATTTAGTATTGAACAAGATAAGCACTCATGACTCATGGCAACTACCATTGTTACATATAAACATTCTCTTTTCTTCCTTTCACGTTCTTTCTGTTCATCCCTAGTAGGCTTCTTCAGTCCTCGAAATACTAGTAATCGGTATGTCAGGTATATGGTACAACAAGATTCCAGGAGAGTTGACAGTTATTTGGGTTGCTGACAGAGATATTCCATTAGCAGATTCTTCTGGAGTTTTTACTATTGATGATGACTGTAATTTAGTAGTTTTAGATGGAAAGCGTAACATTTTGTGGACAATGAATGTTTCAAACATTCAATTGAGTTTGCATGCTGAGTTGCTGGATTCTGGTGATCTAGTTTTGAGGGATGGGAATTATAGTAGTAGCAATGACAATGAGAGAATTATATGGCAAAGTTTTGGAGACACATCACAGACATCCTTCCAGGAACTAGGATAGGTATCAATCAGAGGACCGGGGACAAAATAATTTTACCATCATGGAAAAGCCACATGGATCCTTCAGCCGGGAATTTCTTTTTGGAGCTAGATAGACCCTGTGGGTATTCCTCAAATAATCATGATGAATTGACCAAATCGACACTGGCGAAGTGTTCCATGGGAAGGTAGAGTTTTTATTGGCGTACAAGAAATGCACTCAGTTTTTCTCAATGGATTCCGTCTGCTTCAAGATGATCAAGAAAGTACGTATGTGACTTACTCTTACATGAATAAGTCTATCCTGGTAAGGTATTTTTTGAATTCCCAAGGGATACTAATCGAAAGACGTTGGGAGGAAGAAAATAGGCAATGGGTGGATGACCGGTCAGCACCACAAACTGAATGTGAATTTTATGGCAAATGTGAGCCATTTGGATCTGGAACTCATTAAGCTCACCAATTTGTAATTGGTTGAGAGGGTTTGAGCCAAAGTCTACAGAAGAGTGGAGTAAAGGAAATTTGCTAGTGGGTGTGTGAGGAGGACCAAATTGCAGTGTGAGAGGACCAACACCAATAGTAAAGAGGCAAAGACAGACAAATTTTTGAACATCAAAAGGATGAAAGTGCCAGAGTTGATCGATATACAGAAGTTTAGGTGGAGTAGATCTTTTCATTTGTGTAGCACATTCCGAACTCATAAGAATGTCGTTCCTTTGCTATGTTTCTCGATTGATTCATGTCATTGTCCTTAGTTATCTTCCTAATTATTGCTTGGTAACATTTAAACAAGAAGAACTGAAGCCTGTTAGGGGTAAAATGGTGTGCTCTTTACATCTCTGTTACTAATGTCTTAGGTATTTGAGCAATGTTTTTACTGTCTCTGTGTTGCAAGACAGCCACTTGAACTCAAGGCTAACGACCATATTATCAGTTGGGGAAAAAAACTAGCTACCGCATAGACATTGATTGATAAATCATACTCTGCCAATGGTAGCCTGGTTGGATGGTTAAGGCTGTGATGGTTTATCCCCATGTCTCATACTCTTACATGACTTAATTGCTATTTTGATTGTTTTGTATTAAATTTAAATATTTTGCAATACCTACTTAATGAATAAGTCTTGAATTGATACCACTTTTTTATAAGGTAATTTTTGCATTTTTTCATTGAGTTTATAACTTGGAAATTCCACGTTCCTAAAATGCAGATCAAAAGAAGAATGCAAAGGGGATTCTAATAATCACACTCCTCGTAGGGGTACTTATCATTGGCGTCTTGATCTACATTTCTTGGAGGTGGATGACAAGACAGAAAGGTGATGATCACGATCTACATATTCAAACTAAGAAACAGTTTTATTCAAACCCAGAAACATTTGCATAGATTACTTATGCAAATTATGGATCACATACTCTTGATATAAACAGGAAAGAAGAAGAAAGACATGGAAATTCTGCTGTTCAATAATAAAGATAAGATTAGTGAATCCTCAGATTGAAACAAACTTGGTGATACTCCCAGAGCTACCAATTTTCAGTTTCGAGAAAATAGCAATTGCTGCAAACAACTTTGATGCAGCAAATAAACTTGGGGAAGGAGGATTTGGTCTGGTTTACAAGGTAGTCAAGATTATGTAGTAGACAGATTTTGACCACTGTTTATCTATCATCTGTAAATGTGAAAAGTGACTTATTTTCTCTGATCTCCAAATTTTACAAACAGTTATGTTTTTTATATCCCTATGTGCCCACACAACTGCACCAAGTGATAATTATTGAACTTACTCTTAAACTAAGTTTTTAGGTTAGCAAGCAAAGGGAAGAGAAGGAGAAAAAAAGAGAGAAAAAGGAAGATAAAGAATGGAGAAAGGGAAATAACATTGTTATCTCCATTGGTTTTACATGATTACACATTAGTTCTTGTAGAATACAATAGTTACAAATATATGTCCATCAATAACTAGCTTTAGACAATTGTATCAAGGTACTAATTGTGTAGTGGACTAATGCACTCTGAACTTCAATAAGAATAAACACATGGAAAATTGCGAGATGGACTAGAAATTGCTGTGAAAAGACTTTCCAAGAGTTCTGGACAAGGCTCATAGGAGTTCAAGAATGAAGTCTTAGTGATCTCGAAACTTCAACACAGAAACCTTGTCAGACTTGTGGGATGCTGCATTGAACAAGAAGAAAAGATGTTGATTTATGAATATATGCCCAATAAAAGTTAAGATGCTTTTGTCTTTGGTTAGATGCTAAAACTTCGTTGTTATACATAATTCTTTGAGAAACTGATAATCTTGCTTCTGTTTAATGGAAAAAACATTTAATGATGCAGTCGATTTTCGCTCCCTGCTTTGATCTTGACCTGCAAAAGGAACACATGTGAGCCACAAATCACTGTTGTGCGGTAGCCGATGACACTCAGATGCTAAAGCCAGACATGGATCTGAAGAAGGCATAATGCTGTAAACATGGAATTTGTAGTGTACCTTAGCTTACCAACCTCATGTCTTATTTATAATGCTGGAGTCCTAGTTCGACCAAGTCATCAATGGCGTAGTTTAGGGAAGAAGATCTTCGTGGATATCCTTATCTAATTAGGATTTGTGCTGAGAATGAGAGTTTCCCTGTTAGTTTTGTGCTCCTAGATATGCGGGAGATAGTTTTCAATCAGATAGTAGTCCATAAATGGAAGTCACTATGTGTGACATATACTCTGGTATTTGCTTCCTAGTTGAAAGCAAAGTGTCGTTGTCTTGTCTACCCGAAGCTGATCCTCGAGATACTTGCCTTAGCATGGCTTACGGGTATTGAAGATAGCTGTGAGACGAGTGGGCTTAGCAGGTTGTAATGATTTCAAGTCCGTCTGGTGGACTGCATTGTGCAGGCTTGGAGTCGCTTGGGCCTATTATTTCTTGAGATCATCATGACACGTGTATTGTGTAGAGGAGTGACTGTTTTGGTGTATCATCAGCTATTACCCCCGAGTTAGTGGGCCATCACTTCGGTTCACTAAATCACTTCTTGAAAAGATACAACACTCATGATGATCGAGTCTGAATCGTTGCTTGAGCCGCGCGCTTCATTAATTAAGCGTGCGTCGGTTCAGTGGAGAAGAGGCGGTTAACCAATCCCTATTTAGATCCTCATTTATGCGGAGATTGACTCTTCCATTTATTTGCTTTTAGAGATTCTGCTCTGTTCATCTTTTGATTGAAATCTTATTCACCTTTGTCATTGCTCACTGGAACCATCTTGATGATGAAACGTTGGCCAGAGGGCTCGAGTTTTTTGCAGATAAATCAATTTCTGAGTCGGGTTGTGGTGAAATCCAAAAGACGATCGGGGTCCCTGAGGACTTGCCTATTTAGATCCTCATTAATAAATTTTGTTCACGATTGTTAATTTTTCATGTTTTTAAATTTTGTATATGTATATTGACATTAAATTGGATGTAATTGATAAAGTATTATGCTTAACTTTTGTAAATTATTAAAGTTATAATACAAAACCTAAGACCGCCTAGGCGCCGCCTAGGCCCCTGGGCGCTAGGCGCCTGCTCGCCGCCCGCCCAGCGCCTAGCGATTTTTAGAACACTGGTTATGCATGGTCACTTGCTCTGGGTGAGCACCCGATTGGTTCGCTAAGATCTTGTAATTTCTTCTCGTATTGCGAAGAATAAGTACAGACTTCTTCCCAAGGGATGAGTCTGTCATTTATGTGTTGGTGCCCTGTTGACGCTCTGAAGCGCCTAGTTTCAGAGATAATACCAGCAACCAACTTTGGAGCGGGCTGGGGTGGAGTTGGACATGGCCTATCGCAATGGGCCATTGACTCCTAGATGCCCCTCTCATCCCTTCAACGAGAGGGTGCACTCGATCTGTTTCAACCTGATACTTTTTCCAAGTTCTTCTGATTGAGCGGATCGAGCGTGTGAGTTGGCCGTAGCATTGGCTGGCATTTTGCAGATCCCCGGTTGCTGATTTTGTACCACCTCAGACCATAATTGAGGGTATGTGTCCATAGTAGCATTGAATTGGACGCACCTTTTCATCCTGTTATTGCTTCACGGGAAATGTTCATTGGAGAGTTTGCGGAGTCTACTTTCGATACCTTTGATGTCTTCTTCTGGAGTTGGACTGTTTAAGCGAGTCTTTACTGTATGTTGCATCAGATTCAGATGCTTATAGTTAGTAGTCTTTTGTATCCGCCTCAAGGCGATCGTTGTTACATCTTTCCAGTAATCAATAAAGTGTGTTCTCATAATTCGTTTTTATTTCTTAAATGATTGTCAATCACATAAGTTCCTAGAATCAAAACTCTACATTGATTATGGAAAGGAAAATAAACAATTGAATAGACTAACTATTGGCGGAGAGAGATCGATCCGACCCTGAAGTGAATTCGTGTGGCCCTTTCTGGATTGTTGCTACCTTCAGCGAACTGTCAAGCTTCGCTGATATTGTTGAGGTTACTAAAAAGTAAACCTTGCATGGGAGTTTATTTTCGTGCCGACTGATTGTCGGGGGGGGGGGGTTGTCTCTAGTCTGCATTGATCTCTTCTTGTTGTTGGGTTGAAGAGCGGATTGCTCCTGTGAGTTGGGCCACCGCTTTTGGGACCTCGTCTCCGTGTGAGTGGAGTGACTCATCGACATTCATTGGGTCTAGCTTCAATTCAAATTGTGTTGTGGGCTCCAGTTGGATCTGGGAATATTCTATTTGCTTCAGTGCAGCATAATGGCAGCCTTTTACCATTGGTTAGTCCCCACGTATTGTTCATTCTTAGTGATTAGTGGTGTATTTAACACACTGGTGAAGGGTAGAGACTACTGCTTCCATCTGGTAAAGCCATGTCTTCCCAGGATAAGGTTATAGGTAGATGGTGCATCTACCACCATGAAGTCCAATAACATGACTTTTTTCAATTGTGGCTTTCCTGCCATGATTGCTAACCTTATCTTCCTGATCGGGAAGCATTTCTCTCTACTGAATCCAATCAGCGGGGTAATATGAGGATGTCAGGTTCTCCTCCTTGAGGTCCATACTATGAAATGCGTTGTAGAACAAGACATTGAGGGAGCTTTCCGTGTCCACCAGGGCCCTATTCACTTCTCACCTTGCAATGGAGACCGAAATTACGAGAGCGTCATTGTGTGGTGCACGGACGCCTTCGAGGTCATTGTCCATAAAGGTTAAGGTGGGGTTGGGGCTATACATCCTTGAGTAGTATACGTGTCTGTCCTCATCTGCGGGTTGTGTCTGCATCTCCAGTAGAATCCGCTTGCGGGATCTGTTTGACTGGTTTTCATCCTATCTGACTCCATGAAGGATATAGATTATGCCCGAAGTCTCCTTCTCAATTTTCTTGATAGTCTCTTCCCATCCCAGGGTCGTTCTGGTCGCTTCTCTGAACCTAGAAATTCCTTTAGTTTGCCTCTGTGGATCCATTATTCGATCTCGTACCTTAGACACTTGCAGTCGTTGGTGTCATGGCCACCCTCCTTATGGTACGAGCAGTACTTGCTGTTGTCACGTTTGGAGGGGTCTCCGCGCTGCTTTGGGGCCACTTCAAATCTTCCCAATTTTTCATGGAATTCAAGATGTCTGATAAGCTGGAATTGAAGGGGGTCATGGATCTAAATCCAACGTAGTTGGAAGCCTTCTCTGGCTTGGCCCTGCCAAGGTTTGACTTACTGTCGTTGTGTTTTTTCTTGCTCGTTTCTTCGTCCTCTCGCCTTCTTCCCTCCTTCATGTCCTTAGGAATGAAGAGCCTCTTTTCAACTTATATTTCCTTCTTCGTTGTTCTCATATCTTTTAAGTTGATGTACCTCTGGGCGCCATTTAGGAGTTCTGCCATATCCAAAAGAGGTTCCAAGGTGAGAAAGTCATAGAGCTTTCCTTTTCTTAGGCCCGTGATAAAAGCCATCATGGTTGTGTCATCGCTGTAGCCGTCAATGAGCATCAGCTCATCGTTGAAGATTTGATGTATTTGAGACGACAACAAATCTATCCTGGGGCCTATCGTTGTTGTTGCTGAAGTGGGGGTGTGAGCCTGCTACCCGTGTTTCATCGGCACCACTGATAGCGGTGGTGTAGTGCCAGTCTGAGCATTTGACGCATCCCCTTGTTTTCCATTATTGCGTGATCTAGTGGTCACCATCTTCTCGTATTTTGAAGAGAGATGATGCTAGTGAAATGTTAGGAATTTTATCGTCCCCACGGACAGCGCCAAATTGATGCAGTCAATTTTCGCTCCCTACTTTGACCTTAACCTACAAACCTGCACAAGGAACACACATGAGCCACGAACCACCATTGTGGTGGCCGATGACACTTTGATGCTAAAGTCAGACAAGGATTCAAGAAATGTGTAATGCTATAAACAAGGAATTTGTAGCGTACCTTAGCTTACCAACCTCATGTCTTATTTATAATGCTGGAGTTCTGGTTTGACTAGGCCATCAATGGCGTAGTTTAGGGAAGAAGATTTTTGTGGAAATCCTTCTTTAATTAGGAGTTGTGTTGTGAAGAGGAGTTTTCCTGTTAGCCTTGTGTTCCTAGATAGGCGAAAGATAGCTCCCAATCAGAGAGTAGTCCATAGATGGTAGTCTCCATGTGTGACATATACTTTGGTATTTTCTTTTTAGTTGGAAGCAAAGTGTTGTTGTCTTGCCTGTTCGAAGTTGATCATCGAGATACTTGCCATAGCAGGGCTTACGGGTATTGAGGATAGTTGTGAGACGCGTGGGCTTAGCATGTTGTAATGATTTCAAGTTCGTCTGGTGGACTGCATTGTGCAGGCTTGGAGTCACTTGGGCTGGATCAGTGTAGGGTTGACGTTTGGGCCTATTATTTCTCGAGATCTTCATGACACGTGTATGGTTTAGAAAATAGACCATTTAGGTGTATCATCATTTAATAAATTTGTAAGGGTATTTTTTGGTTGGGTTTCTACAACCACTACAGGGATGGCCAACAACGTTGGTGCTGCTTTCATTTTTCTTTCTTTTTTTCAATTGCCTTTACCTTCACTTAAGATGGCAGATCAATTGGATTCTTCGACAGGTGCTAGGATTTAATTTTGCCATAGCAATACAATAGTAATAAACAATTATTTCTATGAGCAATGTCTACATAGTTTTTCAGTTTTATAACTCAAGTTTCTGTATTATTACTGACATTTACTGGTCTTGTCAATGAGATCCGACGAAACAATCTCCGCAAGATTGGAAAAAGCGATTTAAAATTATCATGGGGATTTGTAGAGGAATTATTTAATTAGTAGACCTACAATGTGGTATGTTGTTTCAATGCTTATTTAGTGAAATCACAAGCCTTCCAACCCCGAAACAACCTGCATTTAGCAAGGGATGGGTAGCTTTTGATTCAGGTTTATACCAGGATAGTGACTGATGATACACCAAAATGTTCTCTCTTCTACACCGTAAATGTTTCATGATGGTCTTGAGAAATAATAGGCCCAAACGTAGCCCGACACTGATCCGGCCCAAGTAGTCCAAGCCCACACAGCGCAGTCCGCAAAACGGACCCAAAATCATTATAGCCTGCTAAGTTCACGTGTCTCACAGCTATCATCAATACCCGTATACCCTGCTAAGGAAAGTATCTCGAAAATCAACTTCGAACAGGCAAGACAACAATACTCTAGTTCCAACTAGGAAGCAAATACCGGAGTATATGTCACACATGGAGACTTCTATCTATGGACTAGTCTTAGATTGAAAACTATCTCCCGTATATCTAGGAGCACAAGGCTAAATGGGAAACTCATTCATAGCACAACTCCTAATTAAAGAAACGATCTCCACGAAGATCTTCTTCCCTAAACTACGCCACCGATGATCTGGTCGAACCAGGACTCTAGCACTATAAATAAGAAATGAGGTTGGTAAGCTAAGGTACACTACAAATTCCCTGTTTACAGCATTACGCCTTCCTCAGATCCCTATTTGACTTTAGCATCGGAGTGCCATCGGCTACCACAATGGTGGTCTGTGGCTCATGTGCGTTCCTTGTGCAGGTCAGTAGGTTTGCTGGTCAAGATCAAAGTAGGGAGCGAAAATCGATTGCATCAGTTTGGCGCCATCCGTGGGGACAACAAATTTCCTAACCTTTCATTAGCATCATCTCTCTTAAGAATAAGATAAGATGGTGACAACCAGATCACGCAACAATGAAGAACAAGGGGACACGTCAAACGCTTAGACTGACACTACTTTACCACTTTTGACGGTGCCAACAATGCACGGCCAGCAAGCGCACGCTCTTGGAACAATAGCAGCAATGACAGACCATGAAACGAATCCAAGATCGTTTTATATACAACAAATCCTACTAACAATGAAGATGATCAATTAGATGAAATAAAAGCCTGACGAGACACTGAAAGCATACCTTACGTACTTCCGTAGCGATCTAACTTTTGTCAATGTGTGCAATGACGCAACAGCCGTCTTGGCCTTTATCAGTGGTCTGAGAAAAGGCAAGTTTTACAACTTCCTAACTTTGGACTCACCAGAAAATATGGCAGACTTGGTAAATGAAGTATAGAGTTACATCGCCCTAGAGGAAGAATGGACAATCAGGAGTAAAGTCATGCCCGTGGAGGAATCCCTCCACAAAAATGAAAGTGAAGAATCAACAGCCACAATACACGTGCTGCATGGGGCCCATTTTGAGTCCGAACTATCAAACAGATCCAGGAAAAAAACTCTAAGAGATATGAGGGTCCAAGCGATACGCGGCGAACAACGAACACTGCACGCCCAAAGGCATGATCGTCCCGTGCCACTAGCCTTTACAGAGGAAGACTTCTGGGGCGTCTAACTCCCACATAATGACGCTTTGGTAATAATGATCTCCCTGGCAATCTAGGAAGTAAGGAGATCCTTGGTGGACATCGGTAGCTCGTTGAAAGTTCTGTTCTCCGCACGTTCCACAACATGCAGCTAAAGGAAAAAGTGGTGACTCTTGATAACCATCCGATGATTGATTTCAGCGCCGAAAAGCGCTTTTCAGTGGAAAAAAATACAACTAACAGTAGTAACGGGAGAGACGCCGACTCAAAAAACTCTGTTTCAAAAGTTCATAGAGATCGATGCACCTTCAACATATAATGTTGTCCTGGGGAAACCTTGGATACATAAAATGGGAACAACAATCTCCACTCTACACCAATGCATTAAGTATCTGATAAACCAAACAGTCGGAACGTTACGAGGCAACAAGGCAGTCTCCAGAGAATTCCAGTACATGAGACACTACTACCGAGTGACTCTCAATTAACTGCTGATACCGCGACCAAGATGCCTTTCAATCTCGCTCGGGAAGCTGAGAAAGAGCAACCCAACCGAGTTGACTAAGCTATAGTAAGTCCCCGGCGCGGGCCCACAGCCGGTCAACCGAAAGAAGAAACCATCACTGTCTACCTAGACAACCCTCTCAACAGTAGGGCTATTCAAATAGGTTCCCGCTTGAGCAAAGAGTTGGCAGAATAACTTACAAAGCTTCTAGAACAGAACCAGGATGTCTTCGCATGGACCATGCAAGACATAGTGGGAATTGACCCGTCAATAATCACTCAACACCTAAATGTGGACCCCACAAAGAAAACCATACGGTAGAAGAAGAGGCACATGGCGCCCGAGAGAAACGTGATCATGAATGAGGAGGTGCAGTGGTTACTCAACACAGACATGATCAATGAAGCACGATACCTAGATTGGCTGGCAAAAGTCGTTTTGTTATAAAAGAAAAATGGGAAATGGAGAGTATATGTAGACTACACGAACCTGAACAAAGCTTGCCCGGATGACAACTTCCCACTCCCCCGCATTGATCAAATTGTGGATGCCACATCCGGGCACAACCTAGTAAGCTTAATGGACGCCTACTCAGGCTACAATCAAATATTACTGCACCCCCCGGATCAAGAGAAGACCTCTTTCGTAACTGAGAGAGGAATATATTGTTACAGGGTTATGTTGTTCGGCTTGAAGAACGCAGGTGCTACATATCAACGACTGGTAAGCCGAATGTTTAAATAACAAATCGGTAGGTATTGAGGTATACATTGACGATATGCTGGTCAGGAGCCTCCGCAGCGCCGACCACATAGGAGACCCCACTAAAGCATTCAACCAGCTCAGAAAATATTAGATGAAACTCAACCCACAGAAGTGTACGTTCGGAGTTGAGTCTGAAAAATTCCTAGGCTATATAGTGAACAAGAGGGGAATCAAAGCTGATCCAAAACAGATTCGGGCCCTTCTCGACATAAAAACCCCCGCCAACATTAGAGACGTCCAGAGCCTGACTGGGAGGGTGGCAGCACTTAACAAGTTTATATCTAAATCATTCGATAAATGCCTTCCTTTCTTTAAAATACTAAGAGGAAGCAAATGATTATCGTGGGACGAAAAGTGCGAACAAGCCTTTCAGAGCCTGAAAGCATACATGGGGAGCCCAGAGCTACTCTCAAAACCGGCAACAGGGAAAATACTCTACCAAGCATGCCATCAACTCAGCCCTTGTACAAGATGATCAGGGAATCCAGAGACCAGTGTACTATGCCAGCAAAACCTTCGTAGAAGCAAAGGCACACTACCCAGACATGGAAAAGTTAGCCTTGGCACTGGTTGTATCCTCAAGGAAACTGAAGCCTTATTTTATGGCCCACTCAATAATAGTTCTAACCAAGTACCTGCTTTGTTTAGTCCTGCACGAACTAGAGTTCTCTGGCAGGATCGCGAAATGGTTAGTAGAACTTAGGCAGTTTGACATAAGCTATGCTCCAAAAACTACCATCAAAGCCTAGGCACTGACAGACTTCATCGCCTAGTTCATCGGCGGGAATAACCAAATACATACCTTCATACCTCGGATTCGAGCATTCAAAAATGGACCTTGCGTTGCTACAAATCGTCGACATGAAAAGCAAGCGGAGCTGGGATCACACTTCACTTTCCAAGCGATTTCACCCTCGAAAAAGCCGTTAGATTCGGCTTTCCCGTTTCAAAAAACGAAGCCGAATATAAGGACCTCCTATCCGGCCTCAAGCTAGCCTTGGGGATCCAGATAGATCACCTAAAGACATACAACGACTCAAGGCTGGTAGTCAACCAGATCAAAGAAGATTTCAACAGCGAAGACCCCCGCATGATAGCCTACCGCGAAAAGGTACTACACGCGATGAGCGGGTTCAAAAGGTGCGAGCTCGTGGAATGCCCCCGAGATGACAATAAAAGAATTGAAGTGCTAGCTAGAGAAGCCTCAACCTCTGCTGAAGTCTCAAGCCGTCTCATTGAATATAAGGAGCGATCAAACCTTGACGAAGAAAAGCCTAGAGATGTTTGCGCTGCAAGCGCATCGCCAAATTGGATGATTCCGATCCTCAAATATATCGCAATCGGAGCCCTGCTGACCGAGAAAGTTGAAGCCAAAAGACTAAAAAATAGAACAGTGAAGTACACTCTCCTAAACGACAAGTTATACAGGTGATCAGTGACAAGACCCCTGCTCCAATGTCTTTCACCTCCAGAGGCGGATTAGGTCCTGGGAAGGATCCATGACGGTATATGCAAAAATCATCTGGGTGGGAGAACCCTCGTCCACAAAGCTTTAACCTATGATACTATTGGCCGACGATGCAACGAGACACCAAAGATATTGTCCGTAAATGTGAAAAACGTCAGAGGTTCGCGTCGTACACATAAATGCCTGCTTAGCCACTGACGCCGATGACAATGGGGGATGGATGTCGGACCACTCCAACATCAGCCGGTAAAAAGTTCATTCTTGTGGCAATCGACTACTTCACCAAGTGGGTCGAAATCGAGCCCCTATCCAAGATAGGGCAGGTCCAGATAGAAAAATTCATATGGGCAACCATCGTCTGCAGGTTTGGAATTTCTAGAGTATTGGTCATCTAGAGTGGAACTCAGTTCAAAGGTGTCAAGGTCAAAAAATTATATACAAGTTTGAACATCAATCACCATTCTCCTCGAACAATCTTGGCGGCGATCAAAAGGAAGCCTGACGCTACCAAAGGAAAATGGGTTCCACAGCTACCAGGAATACTCTGAGCACATCAGACAACTAAAAGAATCATTACCGAAAAAACAGCCTTCGCCCTGGCATATGGGTCAAAAGCCATGGTTTCAGTAGAAATCGAAGTGCCAACCTTCCGAATGGAAGAGTTTAGACCAGACGATAACGACTAAGCCTTACGCATTGGACTAGACTTTCTCGAAAAAATGTGGGATCTAGCCTCCACCAAGATAGCTGCCTACCAGCAACGAATAACGCAATACTACAACAATAAGGTCAAGACAAGCGAATTCAGAGTGGGAGACTGGGTACTCAGAAAAACCCAGCAGAACACCAAAGAAGTTGGCACGGGAAAGCTGAACCTGAGCTGGGAAGGACCCTACATGGTAACCAAGGTCAATAGGCCCGGGACGTACTGGTTGGAAGACATAAATGGCGACGAATTTAAATGACCATGGAATGTAGAACATCTCAAAAAATATTATCAATAAAGTTATTTGATTTTACTAAACTTCCAATACTGTCTGTCACGACCAACACGACCTCCTCTCATCTCCGCAATAACCAGATCTGAGAGATTACGCCCAACGCCTAGTTCGCTTCATGTGAATGATGACGATTGAGAAAGTGGGACTCTAGTCAGCGCTCATACGCCTGACGATGATGACTTGCCAAGGGATCATTGCTCTCCAAAAGACAATGATCCCCGAACTTACAAGGTAAGCTTAGTCAATCGTGACTGATGACGACGACTTCTGGTGCCCAACGCCTAGTTCACTGCGCATGGATGACGATGGCCGAGGAAGTGGGAGTCAAATCAATGTTCATATGCCTGCTGACGTCGACTCGCCAAGGGATCATTGCTCTCAAACAAACAATGATCACCGAACTTACTAGGTAAGCTTAGTCAGTTCGTGATGACGATGGCTTCTGGTGCCCAACGCCAGTCCGCTGCGCGCGGATGATGACGGTTGAGGAAGTGAAAGTCTAGTCAGCGCTCACACTTTTGATGACGACAACTCGCTAAGGGATCATTTCTCTCCAACAGACAATGATCGCCGAACTTACCAGGTAAGCTTAGTCAGTCGCGACTGAGGACGATGGATTCGGGTGCTCAACGCCTAGTTCACTGCGCGCGGATGACGTCGGCCGAGGAAGTGGAAGTCTAGTCAGTGCTCATACGCCTGATGACGATGACTCGCCAAGGGATCATTGTCTCAACAGACAATGATCGCCGAACTTACCAGATAAGCTTAGTCAGTCGCGACTGATGACGACGACTTCTGGTGCCCAACGCCTAAACCATTACGCGCGGATAACGACGGCCAAGGAAGTGAGTCTAGTTAGTACTCATATGCCTGATGACGACGACTCACCAAGGGATCATTGCTCTCCAACAGCCAATGATTGTCAAACTTACCAGATAAGCTAAGTCAGTTTGGACTGATAACGACGGCTTCTGGTGCCCAACACCTAGTCCACTGCGCGTGGATGACGACGGACAAAAAAGGAAGAGTCTAGTCGACACTCTTATGCTTGATAACGACGACTCACCAATGATCCCCGAAACGCAATGACTTTTGGAGCAACTCAACGCCCAGTCCGCAACATATGGACAACGACCTCTAAAAGGGTATTCAGTGGTGCACGGCTCGTAGTGGCAACTCGTCAGGGACCACAACAACTCACCCATGAGCAAAAGCAGCTAAATGCAGTCAGTTTTGACATGATTCAACTGATGAACACAGACGATCTGCCAAAAACTTCCATGGGCCGAAAGTACTAATTCCACGACCCAAAAACTTCTAAAGAAGACACAACGACATGACAATACAAGAAAAAAGGCAAAGTTACAAAACACGGCTTTCATTATAAACATTTTGTCTTTCTTTGTCCCTAGAATGACATTACAACTATTTCAAAATAGAAAGGGGCGAAACAGTTTCCTCAACAACATGTCCCGCAAAACCAGAACCTTCCTCTTGCACAATGGTCCCAAAAGCAGCCCTCCTATAATGGGTAAAGTCAAGGTCGATGCCGGGGTGTTCTTTTCTAATGAGCTCTATAAGCTCTAGTTTGCCTTGAATGACCTCTGATGAGATTTGTAGCCTCCGTCTCGAAGCACCAAAATCCACAACGTTTACCAACGCAGCATAGTGCGAACACTCATGTAACAACAAGTGTTCTGCCTTGCGAACACGACGAAGTCCCTCAGCGACTTCAGACTCAAGCTACTGTCATGTGACAGCCCATTCCGTCTAGGCCCGCTTCCTCTCAGCAACCTGGGCCTTCAGATCAAACGCCCACTTGTCCACTACAACGTCTAAGCGTTCCAACTCAGCATGAGCCCTTCGCAGCTCGGCACGGGTCGAAGCCAAGTCAAATTTAGCCGACCTTAGTTGAACCCTTATGATTGCAAACCTTTTTTCACATGACCCCCAAGTTTATGGTAGCACCAAAATTTTGCAGTTGACCAGTCAAGGAATCCACCCAGTGGAGAGCATCCGAATATGGCACCTGCAGGTCTACGAAAGCCTTCTCCAAAGCAAGAACTCTTTCGTTAGCATTAGGGTGCAGCCCAGCCGAACCATGTGACTCAAGAACGTGATCCTCCTCCGCAGACCCATGGTGATTGACAATGTCTACTCCTGATCCATTGCTCTCCCCCTCCAAGTCAGCAGGGAGACAACAATATCAAGCGAGAGACGATGATCCCCTGAAATGGCCTCCTAAGCAATGGAAGGTAATCCACACTCGCAACAATCGCCTAATTTTCTTGCAAGGACAACGGCTCGGAAGAAGAAATTGCGTGGATAGAGGGTTGCCTCCATTTCAGAATCACAACAAGAGGCACGCTCGCCTCCAGTTCCGCAAACCTAGTCGGACTAGGCATTTCCAAAATCATTTTCCTCGAATGCCGGCCACCGACCTCTTCAGACGACGAGCTTGGCACAACAAGAACATCATGGGAGTATCGTAGCAACCTATTTCACACGACATTACCTTGCATTATGACCTCCTCAACAGACATCAACGGGAGTTTGATAAACTCCCTCTCTATCCGTTTTTCCTCCTCAGTGAGAATCGGAGCCGCGAACTTCCCTGAAAAAAGAAGTGACGTATCGAATCAGTATTACATCCGAGAACGAGAAGATGAGACAGCAACAAAGAAACTTACTGAGGTCAAACTGAAAATATCTAGGGACTCGACGAACTCTGAACCTGAAGTATGAGGAGTTCATCGAAGCCAAAAACAAGTATTTTGGCCAGGGTTCAAAGTCATCCGCTATCGGTCGCAAGCAAGTGGGGTTATTCAGTATGCAAAGGCCCCTAGAATCCAACAGAGCGGCGGTTAGATGATAAATTATCCCCGGAGTTATATGAAGGCCACCATCGTATGCTCGGAGAAGGATTGCAGTCAAAATCTTGAACCTGCTCGGAGCCAGTTGAGCAGGAGGCATGCGGAGAAAGAAGAAGAAGCGCCAAACATCGCATAGCATTGGAAACAGGAGCCCAGATTCAAACATGCCCCGGTGCATCCCTATGTACCCCTGAGGGGGTGACGATGGAGCGCTAGCCATGAGCGCATGAATGATTTCTAGATCCCCTGGAATATGATACAGACTCCGAAGCCTGATTAACTCGGTTTCATCAACCAAGCTATTTTCAAAAAGCTTGAGGCAAGTAAAAGACAACAACTGCTTGGAAGTAAGTTCAACATTATCTGCCATTGATAGAAAGTACAAATCGAGCTCTACAGAAGCACAATCGCACAAAAGGGCAACACAGAAAGTAACAGGAGAAATCCTCCTCGAAGCGACAACTATTTATCAGTGTTCTAAAAATCGCTAGGCGCTGGGCGGGCGGCGAGCAGGTGCTTAGCGCCCAGGGGCCTAGGCGGTCTTAGGTTTTGTATTATAACTTTAATAATTTACAAAAGTTAAGCATAATACCTTATCAATTACATCCAATTTAATGTCAATATACATATGCAAAATTTAAAAACATGAAAAATTAACAATCGTGAACAAAATTTATTAAAACTCAAATGACTGAAGTTGGTCATGATGGGTACTTTATATAAATTTGAATTTGTGTACTCTTTTATTTTTCTTCAAATTGCATGAATAACCTCAGTTATGTTTGATAAAATCTACATTAGTAAAATTGGTACCGGCAGATCCTTTGAGAATTCCATTAAGTAATCATCCTTCGCTACATTTAGACATATACTGAATAAAAAACAATTAAATAGTTTATTTCTAAAAAATATGAAAGAAAAATAAAATAAGAACACAATCAACCTTATTAAAAAATAAAAAAATTAAAAAATTAAAAAATTAAAAAATTAAAAAATTAAAAAATTAAAAAATTAAAAAATTAAAAAATTAAAAAATTAAAAAATTAAAAAATTAAAAAATTAAAAAATTAAAAAATTAAAAAATTAAAAAAATAAAAATCTCCCAGACCGCCTAGACCCCGCCTAGAGTCCGCCTAGACCCCGCCTAGGCCGCCTAGACCGCCTAGACCCCGCCCAGACCGCCTAGACGCCGCCCAGACCCGCCTAGACCCGCCCAGACTGCCCAGACTGCCCGCCCATGCATTAATCTGGGCGGTTTTCCACCTTCTAGCGCCTAGGCGCCGCCTAGACCGATTTTTAGAACACTGCTATTTATAGACAATATAAATTGTACTTCTTCTCCTTGAGCAATCGCGTATTCATTAATTACTTTTCAAAGATTCAGTGGACTGACTAGACGCCCACTAACTCGGGGGTTGTAACTGATGATACACCAAAATAGTCTTTCTTCTACAATGTGCATGTGTCATGATGGTCTCGAGAAATAATAGGCCCAAACGTCAGTCCGACATTGATCCGGCCCAAGTGGTTCCAAGCCCACACAGTGCAGTCCACCAAACGGACCCGAAATCATTACAGCCTGCTAAGCCCACATGTCTCACAGCTATCCTCAATACCCATAAGCCCTACTAAGGCAAGTATCTTGTGGATCAACTTCGGACAGGCAAGACAGTAACACTTTGCTTCCAACTAGGAAGCAAATACCAGAGTATGTGTCACACATGGAGACTTCTATCTATGGACTCCTCTCGGATTGAGAACTATTTCCCGCGTATCTAGGAGCACAAGGCTAACAGAAAAACTCTCCTTCACATCACAACTTCTAATTAGAAAAGGATTTCCACGAAGATCTTCTTCCCTAAACTACGCCACCGATGGCCTTGTCGAACCAGGACTCCAGCACTATAAATAAGACATGAGGTTGGTAAGCTAAGGTAAGCTACAAATTCCTTGTTTACAGCATTACGCCTTTTTCAGATCATTGTCTGACTTTAGCATCGGAGTGTCATCAGCCACCACAACAGTGGTCTGTGGCTCACGTGCGTTCCTTGTGCATGTCAGCAAGTTAGCAGGTCAAGGTCAAAGCAGGGAGAGAAAATATATTGCTTCGTGTGTTAATTAGGTTTTATATAGCAAATATGTAAATTGATTGTTAAAATACTAGTGGATTGTTTCCCCTTGGAAATTGAAACTCGCATTGTTTAGGAAAGTTTTATGCAATATTTTTCAAAATATGTAATTTTAAATATGAATTAACAAAAAGGGATTTTATAAAAGGTCATTTTATTAAACTACATTAATACAAATTTTATGGTACTTATTATTTTGTTTAAAAAAATGGAAAATGACTTTTAAGTTGATGTCATGGCTAATTTGTAAATGACTTTTCTTTACAAAATATACGATTTAGATATCATAGTTGATGTAATGGCTAATTTGTGTCTACTTTTATATTTTTTTTACTAATAAATACTATTTTATTAACCCATGTTAACTCATAAAGTTATATGACATCTTGACCATTCTTAAACAAATAGAAAACCTAATTTTATACTTTATGACTAACAATGACTATTTTGTTAATATTCTAGTTTTTAATTTTTTTGTTATTTTTACTTTTTTTACCCTTAACCCCTCCCACCCTATGCCGCTGGTAGGTATCGATATTAATGATTTAATTATGACCAACCAATTATAAATTTTTATAAGTTTTCATTGACCGAAAAATTAATCAAATTATTATGCTAAGATTTTGTAAACTTTTCATAATGTAGTTAATGATGATTACAAATTTGGTTTTAATTAGTTAATAAAATAAATTTGATTAGCTTGTGATAAATTTGATTCGGAAAGTTTACATGTACCCGTGCATTATCTTTCTTGATGATGATTAGAAATTTGGTTTTATTTATCATTGCTTCTTATTTCATAATGTAGTTAATAAATCAATTTTTCCACTATCGAAATTTGATTTTCTATTCTTTAATGCACGTGTAAAGTAATAAATTTTATTCTCTGTCACTATTTAGTCACAAGCTATCCACCACAGAGCGTGATCATAGCAACATAGGTAAAATGAGAACCAATATTGAATAATAATTTCATGTAAACTAAATAGTGACTGAGAATTGAAGCAACCATTAATTGAAACAAAAAAATTGCTCTTCAAACTCAAATATACCTTCACGACCGGTCAAATACAATCACATTCAAAATGACAAAACAATCATTAATAAAAAAAATTCTAACATGAAAATATTAATGCAGTCATTTGTAGCTAACAAATGACATAAAATAATTGCTCAAACTGCAGTTTAAGAAATTATTTGTACAAATAATGGGAGGCGTTAAGGGTAAGAAACAGTAAAAATAACAAAAAAATAAAAATAGAATCATCAATAAAAGAGTCATTGTTGGTCATAAAAGTATAAAATTAAGTTTTCTATTTGTTTAGGAAGGGTAATTATGTCCTATAATTTTATAAGTTAACATTAGTCTTTGGGTTAATGAAAGAGTCTTTGTTGGTTATAAAAGTATAAAGTTAGGCACACATTAGTCATTACATCAACTACAGTATCTAAATTGTATATTTTGTTAAAAAGTAGGTTTTAAAAGTCATTTTCCGTAATAAAAAAAAAGTAAATACATGAGTTATTTGATTTTAGGATCCATTTGATTTATGATAATTGATTTTGGAGTTCTTTTTGAAAATTATTTTGAGTCTAAGGTCCAAAATGACATTGTCAATCCAGTTGAGTGTCAAAGAATATTTAATATGTCAACGTTCTCATTTTAAATATAATCTCGATGAGATCTTAATAAATCCAAAGAACCTTGAGATGAAAACATTTTCCAAGACAAAACTAATGGTAAAGATTTAAAAGTAAAAACAAAAAAAATGGTGCTGTATTCATAGATGTTGAGAGGGGTTAGGTGGAGATAATGTACTAGGGAAAGAAAAGAAGGGTAAAAAAAGTGCTCTTGTTGCGTGTGTGTGGTCGCAGTGGTGTCATTCGTGATACTTTTCCAGGGCTCGTGGTGGAGGTTTTTTCAGGTAGATAATGATGTGAAACTCCCAACAATCCACCATTGACCAATCAAGAAACCTTTTGTTGGTCTACTTTTTACTACTACACCCATATGCAAGTTAAGCTTGTGGGTGTTACCTCATACCATTCATTTCACTCTCTAGATTCAGTTCAACTCTATCTATCCATGAGCAATGTTGTCATAAAACATCTTTAACAATAAACTAGATTGATCATGCCATTTTAGACGCTCGACTCAAATAGTTTTTAAAATGTACTCAAAGTCAATTCAACAATTCTAGCCAGTCATGTTTACTAGCCATTTTTGGGTCAGGTTTTGCCTTTTTTATATTTCTATCCATTCTATAGATAGTATTTGTGATTGTGTTTTAAAGAAAATGAGTAAAAAGTATAAAAAAGCAAAAACCTGACAAAAAAATGGATAGCATAACTGACTAGCTAGACTTATCTGAGTCAATTACCATGAATAAAATGGATCCCAAAATCAAAATATCCCTAAATACAAACGATTACATTTAATGCACATCCCGAGGACTGTCAAAAGGTCCCTACAGACCTAGGAATGTGATTTCACATAATTTCGCTAAATATTTCGTTTTATGAGATCTTTAAATTTAAAGTACCAATTCAAAAACTGCATTATTTTTTACGAGTTCTTTTCGCAATATTATGTGTTTTTTTCGTATATTTCAGCATTTTCGTGTAAAACCAAAAAGTTATGCAGCAAATCATATTTTTTGGGCCGAAATGTTTAGTTATTTTTGCAGATTTTGATAATTTCACGTGAAACCCAAAAAAATTATGAAGAAAATTACATTTATAGAATACTTGTATACTTAGACTTCATTTAATATATTTAATGTTTTAAATAAGTTAATTTACGTCTATCTTACTTTTCCACATCTATCTTACAATTCAAAGATGTCTTTTGTCCTACGTGGCAATGTTATATCTGTGGCAGCAGTTAAGTGAAAATTTTGACTTCGATGCTTTCCTCTAACTCTCCCTCTTCCAGTCCCTCTCCCTCTCCCTCTCATCCTCATCTGCGATGAAGAAGGACGAAAGAAGAAGAAGATCTCCCTCTCATCTGCGATGAAGAAGGATCCCTCTCCCTCTCATCCTCATCTATGATGAAGAAGGACGAAAGAAGAAGAAGATCTTCCTCTAACTCTCCCTCTTCCTGTCCCTCTCCCTTTCATCCTCATCTGCGAGAAGAAGTTTGAGAAGATACCTTGCTGAAGAAGTGAAGAACACACTGATCTGATCTCGGTTCAGATCTCCTTCCAAGTAAGATCCTTCTTCTTCTTCTTCTTCTTCTTCAGATCTATTTCAAAGTTATATATTGGCAGAACTTAAGTGAAACATTTGACCGGTAAGATCCTTCTTCTTCTTCTTCTTCAGATCTGTTTCAGATTTTTTTTCTTCTTTCAGCAAAGCAAAACAGTTTGATTTTTTTTTTTTGGTTGATCTCTTCTTCTTATTTTTTGTTGATTTCATTCTTCGATTTGGTGATGACTTATGCATTTTTGAAAAATAAACAGTTTGCATTTTGGTCAAAAGATGTCATTTTTACCAATCAAATCAGCAATTTCGCGGAGGATTGGGATTTCTCTGTTTCTGGCGTTCTCTATTTTTTATTGATTGGGATTCTCTGTAATTGATTCTTAATGTTTGGGTTTTGTTATTTAGGTGTTCAGAAGGAAATAATGCTTCCAGAGGACATGTATAAGCCCCCCAAGTGCACTGATTGTGCTTCCCTCTTTATGAAGGTTTGATTTTTATTTCTCTCTTCATAAAATTTTGTTGGTGTTTGTGTTCTATTGGAATCCCATTTGATTGTTGTTATAAGGATTCATATTTAATTGAATTTTTGTTTCTTTTTATTATTTTATTGAATTGTATGACCTTGATAAAATAATGCAATTACTTCAAGTATATACTTCAGTTGAAACTCAGACTTGAATAAAATGTGTGCAACATGCCTGAGCACCTCACTAATTGGATTGAAGCATTCCTTTTGATATTACGAGTTGAAGATGTTCTAGAAGCTATTTTGCGAACAATGTATTCTGATTATGTGTTTGAATTTCGTATATAATGTTGTTCTCATGCTTAATTTGATTGGGAGATATCGGCAGTCGGTTAGGTTACGTGAGAGTATGCCACTATAGTATGATTTGGTTCTAGCTTAATTTGATAAGAAAAAGGGTTTTGGTCTTAATTCAATGAGATGATTTTGAATTTGCATGAATGGGGTTGTTGATTGGTGTGTTTGAAAATATTTATCTGTGCTCATTACTGAAAAGGAAATCATGCAATTTCAAGTTTAAACTTGAGAAATGAATTTGACATGGAATAAGCTCTTAGTTTTTCTTTCTTAGGGTTTTGATTAATTATTGCAAAGGAGTTCTATTTCAGATGATTTGGAATTTGCATGAAAATGGGGTTGTTGTTTTTCATGAGTAGTGTGCTTGAAAAGATATGTGTTCTCATAGATTGATGAGTGGTGTTTTAGACTGAATTTGATTATCGGGTTGGTTTTGATTTGTCTAAATTACTGCAGGTTGCTTCTACGCCATCTCCAACTTCAGCCCATTATCTTTGTAATGAAGTATTTTCTATTCAAACCCATGGTTATGTTTTTCTACTCCAATTTATGTCTCTAGGATATGCGTTGCATAGTACTTCAGTGATAGATTATTTGTATTTCTTCTTTAAGAGTTAACTTAGGAGTCTCTCAAGATTAATTCCAACTCATGTGTGTCTTCAATTTTTTAGGGATGAATACCTTATGTTCTCTTTCGCATCTCCATACAGTACATTCATAAAACTATACATGGGAGTGACACTGACACGTATGATGTTGATGGAGGGTAAGGGAGCTAATCTCAATCCTTTTTTTGTTAATTAGTCTATTTATTACCTTGAACACGTCCCATATTTGTACTCTTGCTTCCCTTACAGTTTTCATTTGATAATTAGTCTAGATTTTTACCTTAAAATAGGCTTGCACTTCAAAACTAATTGAGGCCAAAGTAGGGATGGTGGCAAGGGTGTTCAATACATATATTTAGGGAAAAAATGTATATGAAATGCCAACGGCCCGGAGATTACTCTAATATTCATACATGTTTGACATGTTCACATAATTTTTACATTATTTCTACATATGCCGAAATATTTTTAAAATAAGACCGAAGTAATTACTTGGAAAGGCGAAATCACAATCCTTGCTATAGACCTTTCTTCTTCTTCCCATGACAATCTCATTCCAACACATATCATCCAAATCTCGAGAACCATCAAAAGGTCTGAGACCTTTCTTCTTCTTCCCCAACATCGAGATCCAACCCATCTTTCCTACAACAACTTTACAATAGTTCCTGCCATCTCATCTACACCACCAGGCACGGATCTACGTGGGGGCGAGTGGGGGCACTTGCCCCCACTGACTTTTGAGAATTTTTTTTTTTTTTTTTTTTTAAATTTATTTGTCCCCCAATTAGTTTTTTTATGTGCCCCTCTATTCTCACTTTTCACTTTAACCATGACTTTATCCTTCAAATCATGTACATATCGAATTCAAACGAGTTATTCTAGACAGCTCGGGTAGACAGCCTGGTTTGCTGCCTGGGGGGCCAAAATACAAATTTGCCCCCCCCCCCTCTTTAAACAACTTTTTGGAGAAGGTGTTTAAAGAGGAGGGGGGCAAACTTGTATTTTGGGCCCCCCAGGCAGCAACCAGGCAGCCTCTCCCAGGCTGTCTAGAATTTGGGAATTCAAACTCTACTTTTAGAGTTAGAGATAGAGGTTAAATCCCTCAAATCCCTCAAAGAACAGAAATTCTAGCGAGTCTTCCCTGCCTGGGGGGCGAAAATACATTTTTGCCCCCCCCCTCTTTAAACACATACTCCAAAAAGATGATTTAAAGAGGGGGCAAAAATGTATTTTCGCCTTCCAGGCAGAAAAATCAGGCTGGTTTCCCAGACCAGCTAGAACTGCTCCTCAAATAAACCAAAATCCACAGTTTCTTCTTCACACTCCATCGATTGGATAAGATGAGGGAAACCCCCATATTTCATCATCTTCAAAGATCTATAACTATTGAGTTATTTGAGCTCATCTTCACAAGATCCAGTAGGATCCAAACCACCTTATTCTTCTTCTTCTAGGTACCAGGTGCCTTCATTAATCACTGTGTTGGTCATCTCCACAAAAAAATCGTAAGCAACCCAATCTCTTCCTCCTTTTCTTCATGTAGTAGTAATCAACGATTCAAACCCTTCTCTTCTGTTGTGTTTCTAGAAGTAGTAATCATCTTCAATGAATATAGTAGTAATCATCTTCAATGACTGTCTTTGTTGTACTTCCCTTTTTGCTATATTTTAAAAAAAAATTCATGTTAAAGTAACTAATTTTTATATTATATTTAATTAATTATGACATCACTCCACCCCCCCCCCCCCCTCAACAAAAATCCTGGCTCCGTCACTGTACACCACCATAGTCACCACTGCCATCATCCCCTCTTTCAGTCGATATAATCTTGAATGGCAAGAAACTCTTTCGACAATCGAAGAAAGAGGGATTTCATGATGGATCTTAGGAAGGGAAGATGGAGAAGATATTCATTCACACGAGGGAGGGAGAAAAACTACTGGGGATAGAGGAGGAGACGCTGCCTGAGATTGGTTTTATGCTTTAAATTTAGATGACATATTGCCCTTGTAAAAGTGACATCATGTATGACAAAAATTGAAATAGGATAGAACGGGTTGGTCCAAAAGAGTTCTTCTCAAATTTTATTATTATTATTATTATTATTATTGTTTAGTGGGTATATTTATGATCAATTATTAAAGTTCTTCAAGACGTACGTTAACAACTTGAAACAAATGAGCAATGAAACTCTATTAGCAGTGGCAACGCTTGAGCTGTGCCTGTACGCCGACCTGTACCCCGAAAATTTGATAAACAACGCCTTGAACATGCAACCTTCCTATCCTTATGACAAATAGGCAAGCTTCCCTTCTCAAGAACTGACGGATGGAAACGAACGAACAAGTCTTGGACCCTCTGTCGCTTACCGAAAAAACCTTCACTTACAGAACATGACATTATTAAGCCTGTTAGACTATGAGATATCTCCTAAACATCAGTGAAATAGTCAAGTTTAGTTTTGTTGGATACCTTTTAAAATATCATTTTGTATTTGAATAAGTCTAGTTAGTCATGTTTGTTAGTTTTTTTATTTTTTTTTGATTCGTGTGTTTTTACAATTTTTACTTATTTTTTTTAAAATACAACCACAAATACTATTTATAGAAAGGATAGGTGTAAAAAAAAATAATTCAAAAAAACTAGCAAACATGACTAGCTAGAATTGTTTGTATTTTGTGCAATATGTGAAAGTGCATGTGGATTGTCAAAAGTACATGTTTTCAATAGGTGCATTTGAATAGTATATAACATCAAAAGGTGTTTATTGAAAGGTAAGAGATTTCAGATGAAGGGTATATCTGATTGAATGAAAAATTCTACGCAGCCCGCCCTATGGGACGGACCCTCCCAGGCACGTGCCTTTGGGAGGGTGTCTCGCACGTGCCCGACCGAAGCTTAAAAAAAAAAAAAAAAAAAAAAAAAGAGCGGGAAATGGAATTTGAATTTCCGCTGAAATTTAAGAGGGAGGGAGGGACAAAAAAACAGAGATGGTTTGATTATAGAGAGCTCGAGGAGGCCAATTCAGCGGCGCTGCTCCGCCTTCCTCCGTGCTCCTCGCGAGCGTCCTCGTCCTCCACCCTGCTCCGAAACCTGCAAAAGAAGAGAGAAGGTGAGGAAACAGAGAGAAAACTCAAAAAAAAAACAGAGAGAGAGTTCGGGAAGGAGACTCCCCTGTTTCCGCTGTCACGGTGGTTGTATGGTGGCGGAGAGGCAATAAGGAGGCCAAGACGAGGAGAGGACAGAGAGGAGAGGAGGACGACCTGCCTGGCTCTGTCGCGAGGCGGAACAGAGTCGCGGTGATGGCGGCTCTGTTTCGCGGTGGTTGTGGTGGCTCGCGAGGTGACTGTCCGGAGGTGGTGGTGGTGCTCGGGTGATGGTGGTGGCGAGGTGACTGTGGTGGTGATTGCTGAGTGAGTGAGAGATGGAGAGGCATACTTCTTGGCAGATGGTGGGTTGTTCATCTAAGCCAATGGTTAAATGAAGTTTTTGATACAATTCATTTTGTGGACACTAAACTGAATTCCGTGAGGTCGGATAACAGATGGAAATGTACGTTGGCCAAAGCTTTGTGGATGGGAGATGATTTTAGCAATGCTCATGCTGGAGGTAAGATGATTGAAAGGCCAAGCGAGACTCCTCAGTTCAACATAGCTAGTGCACTAGGGAGCATTGAGCAATTAAGTTCTGCATTACCCTGTTCTTTCATATGGGATGAAGTTAGAGTCATTAAGGACTTCATCGACAATCATGTTCGAGATTGCACTTCTATTGAGGAGCTATATGAACGTATGGTGAAATTATTTGTGGCTTTGTTGCATGAACTTCTCAGTCAGCTACCGCGTGCAATAATCAAAGAAGTTACTGAGTGCCCTGTTGAAGAGTATGAGGAAAAGGTCAGACTTACGTTAAAAATCTTGGGCCAAATCCAATACTTGGAGGATGCAATTGAGTGGTCTTTCCCTGACGACTTCACCATCAAAACGTTGTTGCCTTCGCAAACTTCAGCAGGTGACAATGATCCCAATGCGAGTGAAGATGAAGGCCACATCATTAACATTAATGTTCCCTGTGGTGAAATAACTCCAGTGTAATGAAGACCAGGAGCAATTGTTGTTAGTTTCTGTAATGCTGTTATATATCTTCCTCTTAATGTGCTAAAACTCTAGAGTTATTAACCAAGTTAGCTTTTAGTTTGGTTTTCATTAGCTTTCCCACTCCAGTGTTTCATCATAACATAAATATAAAATTCATCACCATTACCATCCAGAGCTTTTATGTGTGGACATGAGATAATTGAACTCCATAACTACTCAAAATTGCACCTCAGAACTCAAATGATATAGGATGTGGTCGGAGATCAACCCCTTTAACGGAATTGAGATTTCTTTGATGGGCTTTTGTGCACA
Organism: Berberis vulgaris; assembly: GCA_963556465.1. Classification (NCBI taxonomy): domain Eukaryota; kingdom Viridiplantae; phylum Streptophyta; class Magnoliopsida; order Ranunculales; family Berberidaceae; genus Berberis; species Berberis vulgaris. The sequence goes on from OY747135.1 coordinate 67,482,795, forward strand.
TTATATTCAATATAGAGTTGTTTGAGTTGTTATCTGAAAGGGTGTTATATGAGATTATTTGCCATTTATGTTCATTGAATTTGATTATTTTCTGGAAATGGGTATTCTCCAAAGTGGAGTTATTGAACTTTAATGGGTATTCTTCGTATTCACCACTTTTCCATGAGAGGGTATCTCAACAACAGTTTATACTAATGTTAGAAAATTGGATGCTCAAGGCAGACCCACTCTCCTTTCTTGTGTTCTTTCTCTCAGGCTGAAGCTTTGGAGGAGACCACTTTGTAAATTTGGAGGAGTTAACTAGTTCACAATTTTGAGTGGGTGTTGAGAGCCACTTGGACTGCATGTAGTTGGTTTTTCTCCACGGTGGAATGTGGAGACCTCTCTCTTTCAGTGATTGTTTTGCTGCTGAACATACAAGAAAGACTATATTGAGTAGCTTGTCTTCACACCCTACAAAAATTGATGGGAGTTTGTTCAATAGATTTTTGTAGGCCTTGCTAACTCAAATTGTGACTTGAAGTCTACGTCCACTATCAATCTCATTGAACTGCTAGTAGTGCCTTTGTCATCCTTCATCACAATCTCAATGTACTCGTACTCACCTGTTTGTTTTAACCAAAAACATAAGTGTATTCAATAAAATAGAAATTTGAAGAAAAAGGGTCATTCCAGAAAAATAGAAATTAGAATGAAATAAATAAATAAATGAATCACCTCCTAGACAATTGAAATTTGTAATCCAAGAATTTTCGCTGGTACACAAAGAAGCATGAAAACCATCCATCCTTAATCTCACTACAAGCCACTTCTTCAAGCTACTAGTTCTCCTCTCCATCTCTCACTCACTCAGCAATCACCACCACAGTCACCTCGCCACCACCATCACCCGAGCACCACCACCACCTCCGGACAGTCACCTCGCGAGCCACCACAACCACCGGGAAACAGAGCCGCCATCATCGCGACTCTGTTCCGCCTCACGACAGAGCCAGGCAGGTCGTCCTCCTCTCCTCTCTGTCCTCTCTTCGTCTTGGCCTCCTTATTGCCTTTCCGCCACCATACAACCACCGTGACAGCGGAAACAGGGGAGTCTCCTTCCCGAACTCTCTCTCTGTTTTTTTTTAGTTTTCTCTCTGTTTCCTCACCTTCTCTCTTCTTTTGCAGGTTCCGGAGCAGGGTGGAGGACGAGGATGCTCGCGAGGAGCACGGAGGAAGGCGGAGCAGCGCCGCTGAATTGGCCTCCTCGAGCTCTCTATAATCAAACCATCTCTGTTTTTTTGTCCCTCCCTCCCTCTTAAATTTCAGCGGAAATTCAAATTCCATTTCCCGCTCTTTTTTTTTTTTTTTTTTTTTGAAGCTTCGGTCGGGCACGTGCGAGACACCCTCCCAAAGGCACGTGCCTGGGAGGGTCCATCCCATAGGGCGGGCTATAGAGGCGGGCTGCGTAGAATTTCTGCTGATTGAATAGATTGTGAACCATAGGATGTAATCCAATGATTGTTATTCATTCTATGCAAGTCTTACTAGTAGACATGAATTTGCCTATAAAATGAGAGAAACTCTGATTACAAGACATCAATTTTTCTGCATGTTTTTCTAGTCTCTATTCTTTATTGGCATCATCGAATAATTCTAGGGAGCCCGCCTGGCTGTCCGGACCCTTCCAGGCACGTGCCTGAGAGGGTGGCTTGCACGTGAACCCAACACCTCTCAACACTCCAAACACCTTCATCTTCACAATTACAATCTGGAAATCCATCTTCACCAGTGGCAGCGGCAGAAACCAACGAAATTAGACTAAATTCCAACAGCCCAGAAGCTATTGCCTTTAACATTGCATCTAAAATCAATTTATACAAAAAAAAATGGAATCTTTTACAACTCTAGGGCAGCCAATCAAAGAAGCAATCCATACTTGAACTAAAACCCCCAAATCAAAATTCAAGATCCAAAACAATCACCAAAAAATCCAACAAAACCCAGAATCAAATACCCATTTCTCTAATTGCAAGATCCAACATACCCATCAACTTAAAAACCTCAAATTTCTTCCACCTCTTCTTCTTCCAAATATCTTCCTTAGCTCTCAATTTCGTTGGAAAGAAGAAGAAGAAGAGATATCTCCGATAGCAAAGCAAAACATGAACCAGTAAAAATGAAGGGGAAGATAAAGAAAGTAGCTCCAGAAAGCACCTTTATTGACCAAAAAGCAAAATTTCCATTAGAAACACATCGTATCTTATCGTTGATGTCTTCCTCCTTCCTTCACAAACCCTTTTGCTCTTTATAAACTATCCCCAGACACCTAATCTCCAGATTAGTAAAAAAAAACTCATACTCACTAAAAATCCAAAATTTTTTGGTCTTTACCTCTTTGGGGTTTTGGATTCTTCTTCAAAGCAGCTCTCCAAGAGAAGTTTAAAAACAAAACCAATCAAACCCCTCCTTCCTCTCTGAAGCTTTGATTGAAGAAAAAAAACCAAACTTTAGGGAAGCAAGAAGAATAGAGAGAGCTAAAGAAGAGCGGAAACCAAGATTGGTGGGAAGTTTTAGGCGCAGGAGAGGGTTTGACTTCTTGAGGGAGCCGAGGTGTTGGGTTCACGTGCCAAACACCCTCCCAAGCACGTGCCCAGGAGGGTCCGGACTGCCTCCCAGGCTACCAAGGCGGGCTCCCTAGAATTATTCGGCATCATCACTAGCATATATACTAGTATTCTTGGTTGAGATCAGTAGGTACGCCATTTGAGTCCAACAAAGAGATTGTACTATATCCTGAAGGCGTATTACTCAAAGCTCCTTTGTACTTGCGGTTTGTCATTGAAAGGACAAAAATATTGCCTAAAAGATAATGTTCAGAGAATATGCCTTGTAATATTTGTGATATTTCTTTGCATATCCGTACCAAGATTTCAACAATTTCAGGCAATCATCTCGTTATGGCAACGAAAGGATCATTGTGTTGGAAAAATCCAACATGTGTGGACACACATATGTGTTTAATGTGTATTGTTATCTTAAAGTATAGTCCAAATAAATTATGATCTAATATGGTTAATTGGGCTAAGGTATTAAAATGTCATGGGCTTAATGTGTAGATACACTTAAGCAATTTCTAATTTGATGAGTGACCAAATTAGAAATTGGTAAGTTGGAATAACTGATAACCCATCAGTTATAACTTTTGGGTTATGGTCCCCAGTTGAGCGGGTGTTTTGTTTTTTATGAAATTCCCTTCTACAGAGAGATATACAAAAAAACATACGTTATCAACTAGAAGATCAAGACTCATCCCTTCCTTGAAGTGCTATCATGCATCAAGGTACGCTTCTGTTTATTCTTATTGTTCTCTTCTCATTGATTAAATATGGAGCATACAACTGTATCTGTAGAAAATTAATCTTATAGGTGGTATCAGAGCCTACTCTATGATTGATTCTTTGAGTGATTATGAAATTTGGGATGAACTTTTGGCATAAAATCAAGTTTTTTACAAAGTTTTTTTCACATAAAATGATTAAAAACGGAATATCAAAGATCAGAAATTGACAACAGCCATATATTTTCGGCTAACCCAACCATGATTGGGTGAGGAATCCGTGATTCATCCTTCCCTATTATCTGTTTTTCTTTCTGTTTGCAGAATTGGGTAAGAAAGAAGGGTCATTGGGTCAGGTCTTGGGCTTCCAAATTGGTTAATTTTTTATATAACTTTACTGGACCCATTCTTATGGGCCACAACTTAATTGAAAGGTATTTGGGTTGTTGGGTCTGAGTCTGATAGGTTGCTGGGACAGGGTCAGATCCTGCTGGGTCAGATGGGTCCAATTCAGAGAACCAGTCCATCCTGTTTTGGCTAATTGCACTCAGCAGAATCTGTCTGAGCCACCCTGATAATAATAAAAAAAATTAAGAAAATTAAATAATGGACCTTAAATCAAGTAAATCAGGTACATTACCTAGGTCCGTTATTTATTTATTTATTATTTTTCTTAAGGCAATTTATTTGAAAATTTTAAATTTAAATATTTTTTTGGAATGCATCTAATGACTTATTTAGTTTGTCTAACATTTTATTAAACTAATTGAAACAAGATGTCACCAAAGTGACCTCTCTTATGTAAATTAGTTTATTGAGAATGTTAAGATGTTTGTGTTTGTGACTTCATGCGGATATTAGCCGGCGAAAAGGAAGGATAATATTTGGCCGAATTGCATACACACATGTAGTGATAAATATGTGACAATTATAAGGTTTCCATATGAATAATAAGCCGATCCAAAAATAGACTTATTATTTGACAGAAGTTATTGTCAATATTTGATCACCACACCAAGAGTACCACTTACAAGTTAATATTATTGTCCAAAGGCTTGATATTAATGTTGTGCTAAGTATCTTGAGATATATTCCATAATTATTTGAATTTAAATATTGTTTATTTAGATTATGATGTGAACATGCATCCTCATTAGGTTAATTCTCTGTACAACTATTATGTCTGCTACTTCAATATCTGCCAATGCAAACAATATTCTCATGTTTAATGAGTCAAACTTCAAGGATTGGAAAAAGAACGTCTTAATCGTTCTTGGTTGCATGGATCTAGACCTTGTACTAAGGATAGAGCAACCCGCTACTCTTACGGTTGAAAGTTCTTCTGAAAGAAATTTGGAACTTTGAGAAGTGGGAACGCTCTAATCGCATGAGTCTAATGATCATTAAGCACGACATTCCGAAAGCCTTTAGAGGCGCAATATCTGAAGGGGTAACTAAGGCCAGTGGTTTCCTTGCTGAAATTGATAAATGTTTTGCAAATAAATAATAAGGCTAAAACAAGCATGCTTTTAGCTAGCTTGATTTCAATGAAGTACAAAGGCAAGGGAAACATAAGGGAGTACATTAATGAGAAATTGCTTCCAAATTTAAGGCACTAAAGCTCGAGTTGTCTGACGACTTGCTCGTGCATTTAGTTTTGATATCTCTTCCTGCACATTTCAGTCAGTTATAACTGTCAAAAAGAGAAATGGAATCTTAACGAGCTCATTTCATATTGTGTGCAAGAGGAGGAAAGGTTGAAGCAAGATTGATTTGAAAGTACTCATCTGGCAAATACCTCTAAGGATAAGGGCAAGAAAAAAAAAAAAAAAATGAAGCTGCTAAGAGTCTATAGCAAAACAAATCTAAGGAAAATCAAAGATGTTTCTTTTGTGGAAAGCTAGGACATGTAAAAAAAAGAATGTAGTCAGTATCATGCTTGGCGTGCCAAGAAAGATATATTCTTTACTTTGGTATGTTCTGAGGTTAATTTAGCTTCAATATCTAGAAGCACTTGGTGGTTAGATTCTGGTGCTACCACTCACATAAGTGTTTCTATGCATGGTTGCCTGAGCTACCGAAAACCAAATGATGTTGAAAGATACATTTTTGTGGGCGATGGAAAATCGGTGGATGTTGAGGCAATAGGGCATTTTAGGTTATTGTTGAGAACTGATTTTTATTTGGATTTGAAAGACACTTTTGTTGTACCGTCCTTTAGATGGAATTTGGTTTATATTTCTTTATTGGACAAATCTGGTTTATTTTGTTCATTTGGAAACAATCAGTTTAATCTTTCATTGAATTCAAATATTGTTGGTAGTGGTTCATTAAGTATGTTTGATAACCTATATTTGCTTGATACTATTGCATCATATAATGAAACATTGCATGTTGATTCATGGGGTAATAAACACAAGCTAAATAAAGAAAATTCAGCAAAATTATGGCACAAGCGTTTGGGTCATAAATCCAAATCTAGAATTGAACGACTTGTGTCAGAAGGAATTTTGGATTCACTTGACTTTTCAGACTTAGATGTCTGTGTTGAATGGATCAAGGGAAAACAGACCAAACAAAAGAGATTAGATGTTAATAGATCTTCAGACGTCTTAGAATTGATACATAAGGATATCTGTGGACCATTCCCTACGGCTTCTTGGAATGGTCAACGATACTTTATATCATTCATAGACGGCTACTCACGTTATGGGTACATTTATCTAATTCATGAGAAAACAGAGTCACTGGATGTATTCAAGTCTTTAAAAACTGAAGTTGAAAACCAACTCAGTAAGAAAATTAAGTGTGTTAGATCTGATTGTGGTGGAGAGTACTACGACAGATATGACGGTTCAGGAGAACAACGTCCAGGGCCATTTGCTAAATTCCTAGAGGAATGTGAAATCGTCCTACAGTACATCATGCCAGGTTCACCTAGCATGAATGGTATCGCGAAAAAACAAAACAGAACTCTTAAGGATATGGTAAGGAGTATGATTAGTCATTCTTCCTTACCAGAATCATTCTGGGGAGAAGCAATAACGACAATGGCTTATATCCGAAATAGAGTACCAACTAAAGCAGCTGCCAAGACTCCTTATGAACTTTGGACAGGCCGAAAGCCTAGTTTAAAACACTTTCACATTTGGGGATGGCTAGGCCTTATAGGCCGAATGAAAACAAATTGGACTCCAAGACAGTAAACAACCACTTTATTGGTTATTCAGAGCGATCTAGAGGCTACAAATTTTATGATCCCACAATTAGGTCTATTTTTTAAACGGGAACTGCGACATTTTTTTAGGATGTTGAGTTTGGGGGGAGAAATATGGTAAGAGACATTGTCTTTGAGGAGGAATCGGTTTCGACTCCTACTAATGTTTTTGACAATGTACATGTTTCTGTACCTGTCATTGATCAAGAAGCAGATTTAGAACCTCAACAAGAAAATGTTGAACAACTCCATGTTCAAATTGAAGTAAATGTTCCAGATGAGCAAACACAACAACCTCAAGGACAAATGCCATTAAGGAGATCTACGAGAGAAAAAAGAAATGTTATTCCGGATGATTACATAGTTTTTCTCCAAGAACATGAGGAAAATGATGGATTGGTGGAAAATGATCCAATCAACTTCCATCAAGCCATGCAGGATTCTAACTCTCAAAAGTGGATAGATACTATGAATGAAGAGTACAAGTCTATGCAAGACAATCAAGTTTGGGATCTTGTCCCATTACCTAAAAATACTTCAAAACCAAGAGGGATTCAAAAGGTAATGTGGAGAGATATAAGGCTCGTCTTGTAGCTAAAGGCTTCACTCAAAAGGAAAGTATCAACTATAAAAGACTTTCTCTCCGGTTTCAAAGAAAGACTCGTTTAGGACAATCATGGCACTTGTTGCTCATTTCGACCTTGAGTTACATCAGATGGATGTTAAGACAACATTTTTCAATGGCGACATTGATGAAACAATTTATATGGTGCAACCAGAAAACTTTTTGTCTGGAGACCCGAAGAATATGGTTTGCAAACTAAATAAATCCATCTATGGGCTCAAGCAAGCTTCCCGTCAATGGTATCACAAATTTCATCAAGTAATTGTCTCATTTGGTTTCGAGACAAATGCAGTTGATAATTGTGTGTATCATAAGTTTAGTGGGAGTAAGCATATCTTATTGGTTTTTTTATGTTGATGACATACTGCTTGCCACTAATAACAAAGACATGTTGCATGAAACTAGGAGATTTCTATCAAAGAAATTGAAATGAAAGATCTTGGTGAAACTTTTTTTGTTTTAGGGATTCAGATACACCGAGAACGCTCTCGGGGTATTCTTGAATTATCGCAAAAGATCTATATAGAAAAGGTGCTTAAAAGATTTGGCATGCAAAATTGTAAATCAGGAGACACCCCTGTAGCTAAAAGAGACAAATTCAGTCTTAAACAATGCCCTAGGAATAAACTTGAAGTTAAAGAAATGCAAGAGATTCCCTATGCATCAGTTGTTGGGAGTCTAATGTAGCTCTGGTTTGTACACGTCCAGATATAACATTCTTTGTTGGAATGATGGGCAGATCATTGGAAAGCAGTCAAACGAGTTATGAGATATTTATAGAGAACTAAGGATTACATGCTCACATACAAGAAATCAAATTAGTTGGAGATCATAGGGTATTCTGATTTTGATTTTGCTGGATGCCTAGATAGTAGGAAATTCACATCAGGCTACATTTATCTGTTAGCTGGAGGAGCTATTTCCTGGAGGAGTGCCAAGCAGACACTCATAGCTTCTTCCACTATGGAAGCATGATATGTAGCATGGTTTGAGGAGGCATCCAATCATGGATTATGACTGCGAAATTTTGTCATCGGGTTGCGCATTCTGAGTAGTATTAAAAGACCACTAAAGTTATATTATGACAATAACTCAACAGTTCTATATGCCAACAACAACAGGAGCTCATCTAGATCATTTCATATTGACATAAAGTTCCTAGTTGTGAAAGAGAAAGTACAGAATAAACAGATTTTTATAGAGCACATTGGGACAAACTCCATGATTGCGGATCCGCTTACTAAGGGATTACCACTCAAAGGTCTTAATGAGCACACTGCTCATATGGGTGTTATATCATTTGAGGATATTTTGGTTTAGTGGGAGTTTGTATATTTGATTGCTCTATATTAGATTTTGAACACATTTTGTGTATTTGGGTATTTTCTGCATAAATAAAGTATTCAGTTTATTCACACTCTGGTTTATTGTGTTAAAGTTCGATCTCAATAAAGTTTAAAGTATGACCAGTTGGAAATAGGCATGTTTAGATTACATGTAATTTCCATGCTACGCATCCATGATTGATCTATGTCATTTGATTATATGGGTATACATGACTATTGATGTATCTAATTGCGCTAAATGTGACAAAAGTTCCTTTAATCCTATACCTGTATAGTCAATGGACGAGATTGTTTGGAAATACCTTCATATGTTATAGCAAATTTTGAGCTCATTAGGTTATACACATTTTTATAAGGTAATATATGTGGCCCAAGTGGGAGATTGTTGGAAAAATCCAACATGTATGGGCACACATATGTGTTTAATGTGTATTGTTATCTTAAAGTATAGCCCAAATAAATCATGATCTAATATAGTTAATTGGGCTAAGGTATTAAAATGTCATGGGCTTAATGTGTAGATACACTTGAGCAATTTCTAATTTGATGAGGGACTAAATTAGAAATTGGTAAGTTGGAACAACTGATAACCCATCAGTTATAACTTCCGGGTTATGGTCCCTAGTTGAGCGAGTATTTTGTTTCTTCTGAAATTCCCTTCTACAAAGAGATATACAAAAAAACATAAGTTATCAACTGGAAGATCAAGATTCATCCCTTCCTTGAAGTGCTATCATGGATCAAGGTACGCTTCCATTTTGTTCTTGTTGTTATCTTCTCATTGATTCAATATGAAGCTTACAACTGTATCTGTAGAAAATTAATCTTATACATTGCGCTAGCAATTCAAGTATGTAACAAGATCTTGTTCGACTTGAAAGCTTTGAAGGAGATAATTTTATAAGGTGGCAACAGAAAGAGTTATATCTTTTTAACTACAATAATTTTATCCTACATTCTTGATGATGAAATTGAGTTCCTCCCCGATCTAACAAATTGTTGGTGATCTAAAAACTACTGGTATAAATTTTGAAGAAGAAATTCAAGTGGGGGTGATTGTTTCTAAACTTCCATTCACATGGAATAATTATAAGAATAAACTCAAACATGAAAAAAAAAGTCTTATAAATTGGAAACCTCTATTCGTCACCTTCGTATTGAAGAAGATTCTAGGAAAAAATGTGAAGCCAGAGAATGATAAGAATTTTAAAAAACAATACCCCAACAAAAAGAAGAAAGTAAAATGTTACAACTGTGACAAACATGGTCATCATGCTTTAAAGAAAGTTTTGAAAGATAAGCTATGGACCAAAGACGCTAACATGGCTGAACAAGTCATTTTCTTTTTTTGGAAAGTGAGCTGGGGTTTTTAGGATCCCCGAACCTTATATTAATAAAAAAGATGATGATAAAGTTTACAATCGCTCATACGTTCACTCATTTCATCATCTACAAAACAATAAACTTGTTTCAAAGCTTCAACAAAAAACCTAAGTAGTTCTAGATTCACCATCTCCAAGTTAGGGAGTAACCTTGCAGAGTGTTCTGCTACTAAAGTTGTTGCATGATAGACCAGTCATAACTTTTCTTCCTCGTAATTACCAATCAATCCTTTAAGCATGCTCATGACCTGATTTATACCTAATGTGGGCCCCATGATGTAGGAGAAGTCATCGTAAAGAATCGAAACACAATGAATCATGATATAGAAACCATTGAATGCTAGCACTTATCTAGCATCCCTATAAGTTTCTAATAAGCATTTGCATTCTACATGTATTATCATCATCAGTTACCTGAATTTAGGATTTTTCTTCTTGCTTTGATAAGACCTTCGAGGAACATATTCCGTGATAGGCTGTATTGTGAAAACCTCATGTTCTTCTTCAATAATGTTTTACCCCAACTTTGCTGCTTTCGCTTCAAGTAAGCTTTTAATTTCAGTGACCAATGCATCCCTGCCTATTCTTGCAATTTCTGAATTCAAAACATTGATGACTTGGGGTGTTAGTCAATCCATGGGCGCTGTGGGATCTTCCCCCTGTCTTCCATCAGTTATCTCTCGTCCTACTTCACGAAGTGTAGAAACTGATTTTGAGGTTGCATCAACCTCTTCACTGCATCTTTCCTCACTTTCTTTAGTGCATCTTGGCCCCTGTTCTCGGTTATCTTTTGGATAGCTACCCCTGGTTCCACGCCTACCAGCTGATCTATGATGGGAGAAGCAGAGCGTATCTGCTCAGAGTTGAGCAATTTATGCTCACCATTTTGACACCCCAACTTCGGTTGTTGACACCCCAATGCAGGTTGAAAATGATGTGCCCCAGACTGTGTCCCAGGGTCCGTAAGGATCAGCTCATCATCTGCCTGGGGGGTTCGAGGTCCCTCTCTCTGTAATATCTTAATTTGGCTGGTTTCAATACTTGTATTCACATTGTCAAACTCAGGACTTGTCGTACCCGGGCTGCCTAGATCATCGTGATTAGTTGGGTCTCCTTGCTTCACTTTTTCAATCTCACTAGCTGTGTATCCCGCCTCTTAAAGGCCTTCCTCTGTTGTTTCTTGGACGAATATGTCATTGGCGGTAGCCTTTTCTTTACTAGCCGAAAAATTCTTAGTTTTATTACTCTCCAATAAATTCACCGGCTCTTTGGCCATTGGTTTCTCCGCACCCACTCCCTCCTTGATTTTCTCCCCCATATTATTTTTTGCACCACTCGTGCCAACCTCTGATTTTGTAACTTTATTTTTATGAGCCACTGAAACATATTGTTGTTTGACAACTTTAGCTTCCACCTTTTGTTTTTCATTCTTCTCTTCGTTTATCACATGGGATGCTTTCACATTGCCCTTGAGACCTAACTTTTTCCTACAAAATTCCTCCTAATGCCCAAGCAAAGAACAATAATCACAATATTTGAACCCCGGGTATTCAATTTTCTGCCAAAAGCCCTTATTGTTAGCCCTGTCTATCCAAATTCTATTAAGTTGCTTATCCGCCAAAGACATCTCCACACAAACCCGGGCGTGATAAACATCGAATATGATCATCCATGCGCAAAAAACCACCAAAAGAGTTCACAATTGTTTTCAAAAGAGAATGATGAAATAAATGCAAAGGCAAGTTAGGCAACTCTACCCATAATGGAACCGATATCGGATCTGCTTTCAGACTGAAACCATCGTGCCAGCGGAACTCCACAAATCAAAAAGGAATCCCTCGAGAAAACTTTTTTTGCTTCCGCCTCAGATTGAAGGCGAACTAAAACATGACGTTGATCAAGTAATCCTAATGAGAAATCTCCTAGGATACCCCAAGTTATGTGAATCTAATCCCGAATATCTTCCAAAGTTGGCATGTAGCTAGAGAACTTTAAAACAATCACATGCTTCTCCATGAACACTTCCCCACGCATTTCATCCGATGCCGTAATCCCAATTGCCGGCTCCCCATCTTTTCGGAATCTAGTTCCCTCAACATGCGTATCCGTAGTTTCCTCTACCAAAAGTTTTCCAAGGATTTGGGCAAAAGAAGGCCTAGTAGCCCCTTCGATTCCCCCAAGCCCTTGATTTCCCACCGTGGGGGAAGGTATGATGTCGGCTAGAGGCGCCGTCATACCAATCAAGAGCACGGCCTAAAACAGGCCAGCAACTTGCGAAGCCAAAAGGTCAGAGTCAGGCGACAGCCAGAGCCGAGCGACCCGCAGAGAGGCCTGGACTGGGCCGTCCAGTCATGAAGGCGACCTAGCTTGACGGTGGCCTGAAACGATGCAGAGTTGCCTAGGTTTTCTTGCTGGAACTGAAACAGGCCAGCAACTTGCGAAGCCAAAAAGTCAGAGTCAGGCGACAGCCAGAGCCAAGCGATCCGCAGGGAGGCCTGGACTGGGGCGTCCAGTCGTGAAGGCGGCCTAGCTTGACGGCGACCTGGCTTGAAGCCGGCCTGAAACGATGCAGAGTTGCCTAGCTAGGTTTTCTTGCTGGAACTTAGCCGCCACTCTAATAACAATGGTGCAGATCAATTTACGACACATTACCCTCCACACCAAAATGGTATTGCAAAGAGAAAAAAAAAAAATAGAGCTTTGATTGAGATGGTTAACTCTATGTTACTTAGTTGTGTTTTGTCTTTGTGTCGGTGGGGTGAAAAACCTTTATCCATATGTTACATATTAAATAGAATTTTATTGAAAAATAAAGGTATAACACCAGATGAGTTGCCTTGCTTATGTAAGAAAATCAAAACATAAGACACCAAAATTAGGAAGTATGACTAACAAATGTGTTTTCTTTAGATATTCCATAAATAGTGTTACTTATAGGTTTATAAAATTAGGAAATAGACAGAATGAACCTCCATCATGTTCCTATTTTTGAAGGACAAGTAACTTGACTTGTCCATTGTGGGCAAAATAGCCAATTTCTTTATTTTACCCCTAGAAGCTCTAAGTGGATCTTACACAGATACTTTTAAAGCTCAATCAGAGTCCCTTGTTAAGAATTTAGAGATTCCTTTTAATAATATGTTAGACCTTTAAATCAAACTAAACACCCCTAAGCCATGCTTCAATTCTGGTCTAGACACTCGTCAACTTTAGCACCAGGGAAACCACAGAGGTTGGGTCTTCATTTGCATAATTTAAAAAGATCTTGTAATGTTCCAATAAATATAGATTGAGCTATGACTCAAATTTGTTTATCTCACATCAAGTTTGCGTGTTCAGGTCAATTTCGGCACCTATGGATTTTTCCACAACTTCAGGCACATTTCAGTGAAAAACAAGTTTCTCATAATTATTTAAAAAAAAAAAAAAAACCTTCTACGTACATGGGTGATGACTTATATAACTTTTGGAACCATACACAAGCACCACTATGAATGTGTACATCATCCATAGCAAGTTTTCTGTCTTTCGTATGGTTATGTTCTAACTGAGCACATTGAATTTACTCATTTAGTGTTGTTGATCATTGGAACAATCAATATTTTGTTTCGTCAGCATCTAAAGGAATATTGTGAATTTCACATAGTGAACTTTTGGGTGTAGGTTAACATTGTGAATTTCACGTAGTGAACTGTTGAAATAATGGTGTGAATTTAAAAAATAAAAGGAAGTTGTTTTTTAACTCTCAAATCTCTCTCTAAATTGTTTAGTCTCATATCCTCTATGTAACTCACTTTGAAGGAGTTAATAATGATAGTTATTGGACTTGGGTTTGGACCCCAAGGGGTACCCACATTTTTGAAGGAATGAGGAGATAGACCAATGTTGGTCAACTCCGCGCGCGCCGCCGCCGACTGACCAACCGGGTCGGGTTGAGATGTAACCTATTATTTTTGTTGAAATTTTATTTGAAAAAATAAAATAATAAATATTTTTTTATTTGCTTTAGAGAACAAGATTGAGTCAGAGGAGACCCAGTCTTCTCTCCACGTTTTCCATGATTTCTTCCACTTATTTAGTCACGTTTTCTCTCAAACGGATCTTTCTATCAGCCTATAAATAATTGTTCTTTCTCTTAGATATATACATATCAAAAGTAAACACAGTTTTATTAGAAAAAGAAGTTTTTTGTTTTAGAGAGATTATTTGTAAACAGTTTCTAATATTTCAGAGAGTTTTCCAGAACTCCGTTTCATCAAACAGAGTTTGAGTTTTGTTTTCGAAATACTTTGCTTATTTACTGTAATTGGTTTCCGTGATTCCAAACAAAAGAAACTGGGTGAATAGGTTTTCGTTCTTCAGCAAGTGAATGTGACTGAACGAGACAAAAAAAATATCCTGGGGACGACAGGGCTTACAGACTGTTTGCACAATCTTGAACAGAGCCGCGAAACATCTTAAAGAGAACGACCTAGTCCGCGACTCAACCCAAGAAAACTTCGGTAACTTCATTCCTATTTAAATTTGCAACAATTGTATTTTCAACAATTTTAAGACGTTTTATATCTGCCATATGTCTACTACTACTGAACTTGCTGCTGAGGACTTTAACATGCCCTTTCGTTTTGAGGGTCAACACTTTAAAGATGGAGACACAAAATGTTATTTTTCTTAACTATGCAAAAAGTTGCTTATATTTGTAATGCAAAGAAACCCGAATTGCCTGTTGAACTTAATGAAATCTGAACTAAGGAACTAGATTGCTGGATTGAAATGACTTTTTGTGTAAGAATTTATTCTGAATGGTCTATCTGATGATTTGTATGATTATTATTGTTCTGAAAAATCTGCTAAGGATATTTGGAAAGCCCTTAGGAAGAAATATGATACTGAGGAGGCTGGCACAAAGAAATATGCCATCAATTGCTACCTGAAATACCAAATGACTTATGACAAATCTATGGAAACCCAATCTCACGAGCTACAAAAAATTTCTCATGAAATCATATCTAAAGGCATGTGCTTAGATGAGCAATTTCAAGTAGTTGTTTTGATAGATAAACTGCCCCATAGTTGGAAAGACTTTAAGAATGCACTTAGGCATAAAACCAAAAAGTTATCTTTAGAAAGTATGATCACCCGACTTCGGATTGAGGAAGAAGCTCGGAAACAAGATCAGAAAGATGAAATTTTGATTATTTCTAACCATAAGAAATCCTCCTCTGTGGCTCTAAAATCCGGTGAAAATACTATGAAAAATCAGAGTCACAATAGAAACTGAAACAATTAAAATCGAAACAATCAAAATCGGAACAACCAGAATCACAACCAACATAATCAGAATCCTCCGCGAAATCAGAATGGACAAAAACACCCCTCAAGGAATGAAACAACACAATTCCTATGTTACACCTATAGCAGGCCAGGGCATATGGTCAGGAACTCCCGGAATGGGTCTCGTCCTGCTTCATAGGCGAATCTAACCGAAGACCAACTTATAGCCATGGTCTCTGAGATCAACTTTGTTGGTGGATCCAAGGGATGGTGGGTTGACACTAGTGCTTCTCGACATGTCTGCTATGATCGAGAAATGTTCAATTCCTATTCTGAAGCTGAGGACAAGAAAGTGTTGCTGGGTGATTCCCACTCCACTATCATTGCTGGAACTGGCGAAGTAGAATTGAAGTTTTCCTTTGGAAAGACCGTCATCCTGAAGGATGTCCTGCATACTCCGGAGATGAGGAAATTTTTTGTTTCTGATTACCTTCTGAACAAGGCTGGGTTTACTCAAATTATAATAGCTGATTTTTATACCATCACTAATAACAATGTATTTGTGGGGAAGAGATATGCCACCGATGGTATGTTTAAATTGAAAGTTGATGCTAATAAAATTTCTAATTCTGCTTACATGTTGTGTTCTTTTAATACTTGGCATGCTAGACTCTGTCATGTTAATAAGCGAATAATTAAAAACATGAGTAATTCCAAAATTGTCCTTAAATAACTATGAAAAATGCAACTATTGTAGCCAAGCTAAAATAACCAAAACACCACATAAATCTGTTGTTAGATAATCTGAACATCTAGATTTAATAAATTTAGATATATGTGAACTTGATGGTGTTTTGACTAGAAATGGAAAATGTTACTCTATTGCGTTCATTGATGATTGCTCTGATTATACATTTGTCTACCTCATGAAAAATAAGAGTGAAGCATTTGACATGTTCAAAATATTTTTAACGGAAGTTGAAAATCAGTTTAATAGAAAGATAAAGAGGTTTAGAAGTGATAGAGGCACGGAATATAACAGCAACAATTTCATAGAGTTTTATAATTCTCATGAAATTATTCATGAAAAAAACTGCACCGTACTCTCCTGAGATGAATGACAAAGCTGAAAGGAAAGATATAACTCTTATTGAATCAGTAGTTGTCATTCTACTTAACTCTGGCGTTGCATTATACCGGTAGGGAGAGATTATATTGACGGTCTGTTATGTGCTAAATAGAGTCCCTAAATCAAAAAATAAAACTTCTCCTTATGAGATTTTGAAAAATAGACAACCAAACTTGTCATATTTTAAAACTTGGGGTTGTTTAGCTTATGTAAGAATTCTTGATCAAAAAAGGAACAAGCTTGCCAGTAGGGCATATGAGTGTGTATTCATAGGCTATGCCGTTAACAACAAAGCCTATAGATTCTATAACCTAAATGATCATGTTGTCATAGAATAGTGGGGCTACATCCTCTAGTAACATGCCAATGATCAGGATAAATGAAAACGATAAAGCAACAGAATCTGAGCCTAGGAGAAGTCAGCGTATCCGAACTTCTAAAAACTATGACCCTGACTTCTATGCCTTTTCAGTAAAAGAGGATCCCCTTAACTTCCAAGAAGCCTTGTCTTCTATAGATGTCAACTTTTGGGAAGAGGCTACTGATGATGAAATTGACTCTCATGAGTCTAATAAAACCTGGCATTTAGTTGACTTGCCACCAGGTTGCCAGACAATAGGTTGTAAGTGGGTATTTAAGAAGAAATTGAAATCCGATGAAAATGTTGAAAAGTTTAAGGCTCGTCTTGTAGCCAAAGGGTTTAGACAGAGAGAAAATGTTTACTTCTTTGACACATATTCTCCTGTTACTAGATACATATATTCGAGTGTTAATTTCTCTTTCTGCAATACACGATCTAGTATTGCACCAAATGGATGTTAAAAATGTTTTCCTTAATGGTGATTTGGAAGAAGAAATTTACATGGATCAACCTGAAGGTTTTGTAATTCCAGGGCAAGAAAATAAAGTTTGCAAACTAGATAAATTACTTTACGGCTGGAAACAAGCACCAAAGCAATGACATGAAAAATTTGATAATATTATTATCTCACATGACTTTAAAGTGAACGAAAGTGACAAATGTATTTATTATAAATCTGAAAATGGCATTTGCACTATTATATGTCTATATGTGGATGATTTGCTTATCTTTGGTTCTAATATTCATGTCGTGAATAATGTGAAATCTTTATTGTGTGCGAATTTTGATATAAAAGACCTTGGATTACACTATCAGAAGTTTTCCGCTGTCCTTGAAGGATATAGCGATGCTGATTGGAACACCTTCTTAGATGATTCCAAAGAAACCAATGGCTATATTTTTAGTATAGCTGGTGGAGCTGTTTTTTGGAAATCAAAGAAACATACTATTTTGGCACAGTCCACGATGGAGTAAGAGATGATAGCACTAGCCACGGCTAGTGAGGAAGCAGGTTGGTTAAGAAACTTGCTAGCAAAGATCCTTTTATGGGAAAAACCGATACCAACTGTCTTGATCCATTGCGATAGTACTGCGGCTATTGCAAAGATATAGAACCGTTATTATAATGGCAAGAGACGAAAAATACAGGAGTTGTAAGAACAATATGGTTAGAGATTTTCTATCTACAGGAGCTGTTAGAGTGGATCATGTACGAACTGATGAGAACTTGGTTGATCCTTTGACGAAAGGATTAGCTAGAGAGAAGGTTTTTAAAACCTCGAAAGGAATGAGACTTATGCCTCTAGATTGATGAGTTATTCATGATGGTAGCCCGGCCTATAGACTAGAGATCCCAAGAAATAGGTTCAATGGGTAATAACAAGTCGTGAATGATATGAGGTGAATCATGCTGACTTTATTGTAATTCCATTCCTAGATTGAAGCATGAGTTTCTGAATTGATAGTAGGATGAGTTAAAACTATTAATGAGATCTAAATTCCATGTGGAGTGGAGTACCTAGCTATAAGAGTACTCTTGATAGACTCACCTAAGTGATTGTGGAAGTATGGCCGATTCCTATGGAATTTGTGGACAAAATTCCTAGAGCCTTCACTATACTAGGATATACGTGCATGGCCTTAAAGCACAGGATTTTTAGACTTCGCCCTGGTAAGGTTGTGCGTGAAATGTTGTTAAAGATAGAGTTCAAAACTACGAGTTACTCTAGTATAATCTAAATCATGAACACTACGCAAGATTTCAAGTTGAAAGACATTTTTGTTTATGCACAATCTTATATTGCATACATTGTTCGATGAAGAATTTTTTTTTTTTTTTTTTTTTTAAATTCAAGTAGGGGATTGTTGAAATATTGGTGTGAATTTCAAAAATAAAGGGAAATGGTTTCTTAACTCTCAAATCTCTCTCTAAATTGTTTAGTCTCATATCCTATAACTCACTTTAGATGAGTTAATACGGATAGTTTTTGGACTTGGGTTTGGACCCCAAGGGGTACACACTTTTGATTATGAGAGAGGAGATAGACCAATGTTGGAGAGAAGACTGGGTTTATTATTGCAAAGATAAAGAACCGTTATTATAACGGCAAGAGACAACAAATACGTCGTAAGCACAATATGGTTAGAGAGTTTCTATCTACTGGAGCTGTTAGAGTGGATCATGTACGAACTGATGAGAACTTGGTTGATCCTTTGACGAAAGGATTAGCTAGAGAGAAGGTTTTCAAAACCTCGAAAGGAATGAGATTTATGCCCTTAGATTGATGAGTTATTCATGATAGTAAGCCGACCTATAGACCGGAGATCCCAAGAAATAGGTTCAATGGGTAATAACAAGTCGTGAATGATATGAGGTGACTTTATTGTAATTCCATTCTAGATTGAAGCATGAGTTCTTGAAGCGATAGTAGGATGAGTTAAAACTCTTGATGAGATCTATACTCTATGTGGAGTGGAGTACCTAGCTACAAGAGTACTCTTGATAGACTCACCTAATGATTGTGGAAGTATGGCTGCTTCCTATGGAATTTGTAGGCAAAATTTCTAAAGCCTTCACTATACTGGGATATACGTGCATGTCCTTAAAGCACATGCTTTTTAGACTTCACCCTGGTAAGGTTGTGCGTGTAATGTTGTTAGAGATAGAGTTCAAAACTATGAATTACTCTAGTATAATTTAAATCATGAACACTACGCAAAAGTTCAAGTTGAAAGACACTTTTGTTTATGCACAATCTTATATTGTATACATTACTCGATGAAGAAATGTTTTTATTTTTTTATTTTTTTTATTTTTTATAAATTCAAGTGGGGGATTGTTGAAATATTGGAATGAATTTCAAAAATAAAGGGAAATGGTTTCTGAACTCTCAAATCTCTCTCTAAATTGTTTAGTCTCATATTCTCTATGTAACTCACTTTGGAAGAGTTAATAAGGATAGTTTGTGGATTTGGGATTGGACCCCAAGGGGTACACACTTTTGTAAAGAAGGGAGGAGATAGACCAATGTTGGTCCACTCTGCGCGCGCCGCCACTGTCTGTCCGATCGGCCGAGTCGGGTCGGGTTGAGACGAAACCTATTCTTTTTATTGAAATTTTATTTGAAAAAATAAAATAATAAATATCTTTTTATTTGCTTTAGAGAACAAGACTGAGTCAGAGGAAACTCAGTCTTCTCTCCACGTTTTCCATGATTTCTTCCACTTATTTAGTCACGTATTCTCTCAAACGGATCTTTCTATCGGCCTATAAATAGTTGTTATCTCTCTTTCAGATATATACATATCAAAAGTAAACACAGTTTTATTAGAAAAAGAAGTTTTTCGTTTCAGAGAGTTTATTTATAAACAGTTTCTAATATTTCAAAGAGTTTTCCAGAACTCTGTTTCATCAAACAGAGTTCGAGTTTTGTTTTCGAAATACTTTGCTTATTTACTGTAATTTGTTTTCGTGATTCCAACCAAAAGAAACTTGGTGAATAGATTTCCTTTCTTCAGCAAATGCATGTGACTGAACGAGACAGAAAAGATATTCTGGGCTGTTTTACCCTGGGGACGATGGGGCTTACAGACTGCTTGCACAATCTTGGGTAGAGCCGCGAAACGTTTTAAAGAGAGTGACCTAGTCCGCGACTCAACCCAAGAAAACTTCGGTAACTTCGTTCCTATTTAAATTTGCAGCAATTATATTTCCAACATGAACTTTTGGGTGTAGGTTAACATCATTATATGAACTCATTTTTTTTTTTCCAATGTAGGTTGAAAGTGTTTTAAATCCCCCTTTTGAAGCTACAGACATCTTATAGGATGTAAACCTTACATAGAATGTTTTGACAAAGTGTTTCTTAGAATGTTTTGACAGGAGTGTTTCTTTTCGCTTCTCCGGCCATAGATGCTGGACCACCCCTTTAATTTCACAGAGTGGGGAAGAACCAACTACGCAAAGGATACTAAGTGGATCATATTAAAGTTAGATGTTAAGTGAGATGACCATTTGGGTCATATTCATTCAAGACCTCTTGGTGCAATAAAAGAAGAGTAACTTGCCCTGAACCTAATAATGTGAAAAAAAATGACACTAGAAACTCTATTAAGAACATCTCAACTTGAAGACCTGACGCCGGGCAGAATAGTGATTATTCTGCGGGCTAGTTCAACAGGAAATTCACAAGGAATGATACAAGAGATTCGCCCAAAAACACAGAGAAAATAACTCTAATGTTCAATCAAATTACTCAAATAAAATGTATCTCTCAAATCAGCCCACAAGCCGGGCTTTATAGCTAAAACTCGTGATTATTAGAATTTTACCAAAAATAGCAAAACCCAATAATAATAATAGAAATAAACTGCCATAGGATTCATTCATAACCTAGAGGCAATGTAATTATTTCATTCATGTTGGTTTTCTACATGGATTCATCTTTGTAAATTAGGCTTTGCCATTAGAATTTCTTTGTCTCTTGTGCTTTAGTTTTGGCTTGCCACTTGGCTAGGTGGGACGCCTAAAACACCTTGTTTCCGTGTGCAACAAAATTATCACTAACAGTGGTATGAACATACATGTGGTGCTGATACAATGAGAATGAAGTTACTAACATGTAGTCCTTGTGAAATGAGGGGGAGTCGTGAGTGAATATAAAATTGTAAGGAAGTTGCTCACTGACAAACAGACTCACAAGAAGTGTTATACCCTCATCAAAACAATGCGGTCTAAAATGCCCGCTCAATCTGAGATGAGGAGGTCCAACCTTCTATATCAAAAGAAATTCTAAAATGGGCCAATGAATGAAATTTCATTACTATCTACAGTAGGGAAAACCTGGAAGTTTGAAAAGTCTGATAGACTTTAAAAACTGAGTACAAGTCGGGTTGTCCCTCATCAAAAAGCTAAATTCACCATGACTTCTGATTCATAGAGGCCTTCTTTTTAAAAGTTGAAGCAGATAGACTTATGTGTAAAGTTTCTGCAGATCATCATCATCATTATCATCAAAACCCATTTTCGATATTTTCGGGGTTGGCTACATGGATTTTGGTTTTTCAAGCAATGCGGTCTTCCCACATATCCTTGCATAATCCAAGCTCGATGATATCTTCATTTACCGCCTTCATCCAAGTTTTCAACGGTCGTCCCTTTCGTCTACATCCTCCATTAACTTGCCAATCTAGACATTTTCTAAATGGCGTCATGCTTGGTCTCATCCGCACATGAACAAACCAAGTTAAACGTCTTTCTCTAATTTTGTCTTCTATGGGCGCTACACCTAAGTATCTCCTAATTCTTTCATTTCAAATTTTATCTTTACGAGTTTTACCACACATCCACCTTAACATACGCATTTCTGCTACTGCCATCCTACGCGTATGTTGTCCCGTAGTAGCCCAACATTCTGAACTGTATAGCATGGCTGGTCGAACAATTGTCTTATAGCATTTCCCTTTTAGCCTTGCAGGCATCCTTCTATCGCATAATACTCTTGACGCCATTCTCCATTTCAACCAACCAGCTTTAATCCTATGGTCTACATCTTCTCCAATAGCCTCATTCTTTTGAATTATAGATCCAAGATATCGAAAAGCCTCACACTCTGGGACCTCTACACCTTCGATTTCAATTGCACTACTTCTCTCTCGTGGTTCACAACCAAAGTTGCACACTAGATACTCCGTCTTCGAACGACTAATTAAAAAACCTTTACTCTCTAAAGCCTCCCGCCACTTAACTAATTTCTGACCTAAACCTGCACCAGTCTCATCCATTAAGACAATATCATCTGCAAATAACATGCACCAAGGTACATCTTCTTGCAGATGTCTCGTCAACTCATCCATGACCAAAGCAAAGAGATATGGACTTAACGCCGACCCTTGATGTAGTCCTACTGACACTGAAAATTCACTAGACATCCCACCTACCGAGCGAACACTTGTTATAGCCCCTTCATACATATCCTTAATGATATCGACATAACATTGAGACACTTTCTTCCTTTCAAGCACCCACCAAATTAACTCCCTGGGGACCCTATCATATGCTTTCTCCAGATCAATAAAAACCATATGCAAACTCTTACGTGCCTCTCAATATTTTTTATAGTTTGCCTAAGTAGGAAGAAGACCTCCGTAGTAGACCTACCCGACATAAATCCAAATTGATTCTCCGAAACCATAGTTAAACTCCTAAGTCTTCATTCTATAACCCTCCCCAAAGTTTTATCGTATGACTCATAAGCTTTATCCTTCTATAGTTCGAGCAATTCTGGATATCCCATTTGTTCTTATAAATTGGTACCACAATGCTATGCCTCCATGAATCTGACATTTTTCTAGTTTCCAAAATCCTATTAAAGAGCTTAGTTAGCCATTGAATCCCAACTTCTCCCAAACATATTCATGCTTCAATTGGTATATCATCCGGTCCAACGCCCTTCCCTGTCTTCATTCTTTTTAAAGCTTCTCTCACTTCTGTGGCACTAATTCTGCGATGGAACACGTGATCTCTCCCTTCCTGTGAAGCATACCCATCCAAGTTTAACTCTCATACATGTGTTCCATTGAGTAGGTTCCAAAAGTAATCATTTCATCTATCTAAAATAGTTTTATCCTGCATTAAAACTCTTCCATCCTCATGCTTAACACACTTAACATGACTCAAGTCCCTAGTTTTTCGTTCTCTAGGTTTAGCTATCTTGAAAATATCTTTCTCCCCTTCCTTCGTACCTAGCCTATTATAAAGATCATCATACGCTCTCTTCTTAGCTTCCCCTATCTTTACTACTCAACTTTTTAGCCTGATTATAAAGCTCATAAGACTCTAGGCACCTATCTTTTTGCCACACCTTAAAGCATCTTTTCTTTTTCCGCAATAGTTTGTTGCACATCAGCGTTCCACCACCATGTCTCATTACCATATAAACCTCCTCTTTTGGCCTCTCCTAACTCTTCCTTCGCACATCTTTTTATTCAGTTTGCCAAATGTTCAAAAAGATCTGCGCTACTAGTCCTATCCTTTGGTTCTAGATTCTTCCAACCCTCTGAAACTGACTGGCCACCCAAAATTTTCTTTTTAATTTTTTGGCACACATCTCCCTGTAAGGTCCACCACTTAATTCTCGGTCTAACCTGTTTTATAGCAATACGACCCCTACTCTTAAGACAAAAATCGAGAACTAACAGCCTATGTTGGTTTGTCAGACACTCCCCTGGTATAACCTTACAATTTTTACACCTACCTAAATCGTGTCTCTTCACAAGAAAATAATCAATTTGACTTCTATTGCGCTCACTCGCAAAGGTCACCAAGTGATCTTCCCTCTTCTTATAAAAAGTATTTACGATCCCAAAATCCTGAGCTAAAGCAAAATCTATAATAGAAATCCCTGCAGTGTTCCGATCCTCAAAGCCTTGACCTCCATGTACACTCTCATACCCAACTCTATCCTTACCGACATGGCTATTCAAATCCCCGCCTAGGAAAACCCTATCGAAAGAGAGAATTCCAAGAACTAACTCCTCTAAAGAGTCCCAAAAATCCTTCTTAGTCTCCTCGTCCAAACCCACATGGGGTGCATACGCATTAATAACATGCACTATCTCTAGTTCTAAAGCTAATTTAATACTTATGATTTTATCCCCAAACCTCCTAACGTCGACTACTGCATCCTTAAAAACTTTATCTACAACTATTTTCACCCCGTTCTTAGTTCCATCTTTACCACAATAGATGAGTTTGAACCCTCCTCCTAAATCTTTAGCCTTGTTTCTTTTCCATTTTGTCTCTTGAAGACAGACTATGTTTACTTTCCTCCTACGCAGGGCATCCACTAATTCTATTGTCTCTCACGTCAAGGTTCCTATGTTCCAAGAGGTTAATCTAATCATTCTATCTCTAGCTCTAACCTGGACTAGCTTCTTTACTCACCCCCGTCCAGAATGGTGCGAGAACCCTTGCCTATTTAACACTACAGTCGGACGTCGCTGCAGCGCGCCTTGCTCATTTGTCACTACACCCAAGCGTAGGTGCAGTGCGTCTCTTATAGCGGGGGACGCCCTATCCTTCTGTATTAATCTTTTTTAACCAAATTCCATGAAAAATGATATAATGAATTTTTTTACGATTGACTATCACAAACCTAACACCAACCCTCCTCCTTTATATGTATAGATTCTTCTAATTTTGATAGAAAGGATCTAGGAGATGTTGGTGTTATCAGAAAAGATCATACTTCTCAAAGCTTAAGAGATTGGAGAACTACAAAATTCTATAAAATTCCCAAAGCTCAGAGTGAAACGAGGGGGAGTCATGAGTGACTATAAAATTGTAAGGAATAACTCCTCATTGTTGACAAAGTGACTTACAAGAAGAATTATATCCCCATCAAAAGATTGTGGTTCAAAATGGCAGTCTGGGAAGAGGAGGTCCAACCTACTATTGCAAAAGAAATTCTAAAATTGATCACTGAATGAAACTTCAATACTATCTACTATAGAGAACAACTGGAAGTTTGAAAAGTTTGACTGACTTCGAAATAGACAGAATGAACCTCCATCAAGTTCCTATTTTTGAAGGACAAGTAACTAGACTTGTCCATTGTGGGCAAAATAGCCAATTTCTTTATTTTACCCCTAGAAGCTTTAAGTGGATCTTACACAGATACTTTTAAAGCTCAATCAGAGTCCCTTGTTAAGAATTTAGAGATTCCTTTTAATAAGATGTTAGACCTTTAAATCAAACTAAACACCCCTAAGCCATGCTTCAATTCTGGTCTAGACACTCGTCAACTTTAGCACCAGGGAAACCATAGAGGTTGGGTCTTCATTTGCATAATTTAAAAAGATCTTGTAATGTTCCAATAAATATAGATTGAGCTATGACCCAAATTTATTTATCTCACATCAAGGTTGCGTGTTCGGTTCAATTTCGGCACCTATGTATATTTCCACAACTTCAGGCACATTTCAGTGAAAAACAAGTTTCTCATAATTATAAAAAATAAAAAAAAAAATAAAATAAAAAACCTTCTACGTACATGACTAATGACTTATAGAACTTTTGGAACCATACACAAGCACCACTATGAATGTGTACATCATCCATAACAAGTTTTCTGTCTTTCGTATGGTTCAGTTCTGTCTTTAGTGTTGTTGATCATTGGAACAATCAATATCTTGTCTGGTCAGCGTCTAAAGGAAAATTGTGAATTTCACATAGTGAATTTTTTGGTGTAGGTTAACATTGTGAATTTCACGTAGTGTGAACTGATGAAATATTGGTGTGAATTTAAAAAATAAAGGGAAATTGTTTCTTAACTCTCAAATTTCTCTCTAAATTGTTTAGTAGCACATTGAATTTACTCATTTAGTGTTGTTGATCATTGGAACAATCAATATCTTGTTTGGTCAGCGTCTAAAGGAAAATTGTGAATTTCACATAGTGAACTTTTGGGTGTAGGTTAACATTGTGAATTTCATGTAGTGTGAACTGATGAAATATTGGTGTGAATTTGAAAAATAAAGGGAAATTGTTTCTTAACTCTCAAAATTCTCTCTAAATTGTTTAGTCTTATATCTTCTATGTAACTCATTTTGGAGGAGTTAATAATAATAGTTTTTGGATTTGGGTTTGGACCCCAAGGGGTACCAACTTTTTTTAAGAAAGGAGGAGATAGACCAATGTTGGTCAACTCTGCGCGCGTCGCCGCCGTCCGACCAACCGGGTCGGGTCAGGTCGAGTTGAGATGAAACCTATTCTTTTTGTTGAAATTTTATTTGGAAAAATAAAATTAAATAATAAATATCATTTTATTTGCTTTAGAGAACTAGATTGAGTCAGAGCTTCTCTCCACGTTTTTCATGATTTCTTCCACTTATTTAGCCATGTTTTATCTCAAACAAGATAGATTTTAAAAACTGAGTACAAGTCGCGTTGTTCCTCATCAAAGAGCAAAGTTTTCACTATGACTTCTGATTCATGGAGGCCTTCTTTTTCAAACTTTCACTATTACTTATAGGTTTTTAAACTTTGAGACTCAAGATATTATTAAGTTTGTTAATGTCCAATTTTTTGAGAATTTGACTAAATCAAGTCCTATGGATCAAGGTGTAGAAATGTTAACTCTACACTTGAGTCTTTATCACCTAGTACTGAAATCAAATCAACTTAATCTAATCCTCATTTGGAATCAATTGAAGACATTAGCAAGAGATAACGAATTGAGAAAACTTTTGGGTCTCATTTTTCTAATATATTTGTTGAAGGGGATAGAAATGAAACTAAGGAGAAATAAAATATGTTTTTAGCCAACGACATACTTGGAAGCAATTACTTCAAGGGATGCCCTTATTTGAAAGGAAGGTATCAATGATGAAATGAATTTCATTACGTCAAACCAAACTTGGATTATTACGGATTTACCTAGGGAGCAAAATTCATAGGATGTAAATGGAATTTCAATAGAGAATTAAATGTTGATGGTTCTGTTAATTAATTTAAGGCAAGACTAGTTCAAGGATATACACATAAACTTGGTATTTATTATTTCAACATAGATACACCGGTTGCATGTATTACCGCTATTAGAATTTTAATTTTTCTTGCATCAACTAATTTATTAGGTGTTCATCAAATGAATGTGAAAACAAATTTTCAAAATGGTTAGTTAGAAGAGGAAATTTATATGAAGCAACCTTAAAGGGGTTTGTTTTGCAAGGTCAAGAAAAGAAAGTTTGTGAATTAATCGAATCACTTTATGGTTTAAGCAAGCACCCATGCAATGACATGAGAAATTCGATAGGGTTGTACAACCCAATGGATTTAAAGTCAATAACGTTGACAAATGCATTTATAGAATATCTAATAATTATATTGGTGTTATTATTTGGTTATATGTGGATGACATGCTTATTTTTTGTTGAAACCTTATATGTATGGAAGAAACAAAAATGTTTTTTGTTTCTTTCTTCTAATTTTGATAGAAAAGATTTAGGAGATGTTAGTGTTATCAGAAAAGATAATACTTCCCAAAGCTTAAGAGAGTGGAGAACTATAAAATTCCCAAAGCTCAGAGTGAAATGAGGGGGAGTCATGAGTGACTATAAAATTGTAAGGAATAACTCCTCATTGTTGACAAAGTGACTCACAAGAAGAATTATACCCTCATCAAAAGAATGTGGTTCAAAATGGCAGTCTGGGAAGAGGAGGTCCAACCTACTATTGCAAAAGAAATTCTAAAATTGATCACTAATGAAACTTCAATACTATCTACTATAGAGAACAACTGGAAGTTTGAAAAGTTTGACTGACTTTGAAAACTGAGCACAAGGCCGGTTGTTCCTCGTCAAAAAGCAAACTTCTGATTTATAGAGGCCTCTTTTTTAAAAGTTGAAAAACCAGTGTATAGGGTTATATGTTCCTAATACTATTAGAAGGGGGGAGGAGGTTGAATCAGCTGACTCACCCGAAATAGACAGACAGAATGAACCTCGATCAAGTTCCTAGTTTTGAAGGACAAGTAACTTGAGTTGTCCATTGTGGGCAAAATAGCCAATTTCTTTTACCCCTAGAAGCTCTAAGTGAAGCTTACACAAATACTTTTAAAGCTCAATCAGAGTCCCTTGTTAAGAATTTAGAGATCCCTTTTAATAAGAGGTTAGACCTTTAAATCAAACTAAACACCCCTAAGCCATACTTCAATTCTGGTCTAAGACACTCGTCAACTTTAGCACTAGGGAAACCACAGAGGTTGGGTCTTCATTTGCATAATTTGAAAAGCTCTTGTAATGTTCAAATAAAAATAGATTGTTAGGGTTGACAAAATGATACAAAACCTCCAGAGCTTTGACCCAAATTTGTTTATGGCAATCAAGTTTGCGTGTTCAGTGGTCAATTTCACCACCCATGGATTTTTCCACAACAACCACATTTCAGTTAAAAACAAGTTCCACATAATTATTTAAAAAAAAAAAAAAATTCTACATGGGTGATGACTTATAGAACATTTGGAGCCATACACAAGCACCACTATGAATGTGTAAACCATCCACCGCAAATGCTTACCGCGAGCGTCTTCCCCCTCGACTCTTGTTTTGCCTCCGACTCGGCAAGGTTAAACTACCAAGGTTCATCTGAAGTCATTACCATGTGCCCTACACCAGACATGGATCTGAATTACAGAGATATCTTATAATCAACTGTAGAGGTATTTTTCCATTTCTTTATTAAGATATCATTTACTATTGTATTTTGTTTTCCTTGGACATAAGAACAGAGACCTTATCTTAAGGTCTTAAGGTCTTAAGGGAGGAACATTTGCATTTTGCACAAGTCTCGTGAGTTTATATGAGAAAATTGCCCTTTTCTTTGTAATATAAGCTTTATCTAAGCCTTTTGTAGCAAGAGTTCCTTGCAACTTTGTCATTTCTGTTAAAGAGAGCTTCTACCTGTCGAGGAAGCTAGCGAGGGAGGGAGAGAGGGAAGGAGGGGACCGTCCATCCCCCTCGGGATGTGTGCCATCATTTTTCATGCGTGCATCCCGAGGGGGATGGACGGTCCCCTCCTTCCCTCACTCCCCCGCTCGCTGATTTCCTCGCTGGCTTCCTCAACATTTAGAATTCCTGTTCTGTCAAAATTGAAAAAGAAGGAACATGTCCAGGTGTCTATCCTACTAAGCCCATAAATTGTTCAAAGTAAATCCTATTTGTCCACATGTATTTAATATCTTGAATATGGCACAACATGGACAAGGAAATTTCCTGAAAATGGTCTCCTTGTTAGTTGTTACTTTTTCTGCAGTTCTTTTGTTTTCTTTGGGTTTACTGCTAGTATTGTTTTTGTATTTTTTGTGTTTCTTGATTTTGTTCCATCATATGTTCACTTTATTGTCTTCAAAATTATTTCAAATATGGTTTTTCTATTTCCTTGTGTTTTGGCATGTCTTTGAGTTCCATAGTATAAGTGGTTAGTGGTCACTATCTTGTTGGTTGCATCAATAATTTGCTGAGGAAAATGTAACTACTTGAGCATTATATGTTGATTTGTTGTCCGCAATTTTACAGTATATATATGGCTTTCTCATTGTTTATCTATTTCTTTGTGACATTACTAACTCCTCTGAAACTTTGTGATGACTTACTTTGATTATATCTAAGTTTTATAGCTTTTGTGAATTAATTTAAATTCCAGTCTCTCTCAATTAGCTTTCTACTTCATTCCCTCTAAGTCGGACTATGGAAGCTTGCACCAAGTTGAACAGTGGGAATTTGCATTCGCTCCGAACTATGGCAGTTCGTGTAGCATTGAACGATGACCGTTCACGACCACTGTTTGAAACTTCGAGTTTCATTCTAATCCAGTTCCATGGATATCTGTTTCTTGGAAGCATTGGCTCATAAACATTAATTTTGTTCACTTTGCATTGTCCAAGACATCCATTCTTTCGAGCTACCCGAAGCACTAAAAGGAATCCGCTTCGGTTGACCAACGCTGGTCCACGGGCCGCTGCACCACGGGGTGCTGCCGCCACCGTTGCTGCCGCACCTAGGGGTGCCGCCATGCACGCAGCTCGCTCATTCTGCAAAGCTTGTTTCTTGGGAAAATTAGGATTGAGACCGTCATATGCAAAGATTTCTAAAGAGTCCATCCCATTTTTACAGCGAATTTAAGGGGGTATTTGTGGACCCATCCAACCAACTTGCGAACCATTTAAATATTTTATGGTGTTGGTTGATGCGACGACACGCCGGTCACATGTCACGCTACTTTCCATCCGAAATGTTGCATATGCTAAACTTTTGGCTCAGATTATTCGGCTGAGGGCTCACCACCCGCCCGGATTACCCTATTAAGTAAATTCGACTTGATAATGCTGGAGAGTATACATCGAAAACATTCGATGATTATTGCATGTCCATTGGGATTGATGTTGAACACCCGGTTCTCCATGTTCACACCCAAAACTGTCTCGCGGAAGTCACCATCAAGAGGTTGCAGATGGTCGCTCGGACGTTGGTTATGCGCACCAACCTGCCTATATCCACATGGGGCTATGCAATTTTGCATGCAACAATGTTACTCCGATTGAGGCCGGTTGCCACCCAACCATTCTCTGCGTCACAGCTGGTGACTGGGTAAGAATCGGATCTTTCGTACTTACGCATTTTTGGGTGCGCTGTTTATGTGCCAATTGCGCCGTCACAACGTACCAAGATGGAGCCTCAACGAAGGATGAGTATATATGTGGGATGTGATACACCATCAATTATCCGCTACTTGGAACCCTTGACAAGCGATCTCTTTTCCGCACGATTTGCGGATTGTCACTTTGATGAGACAGTCTTCCCGTCGTTAGGGGGAGATAAGAACGTTAACGTTCAACATGATTTAGATTTAGATTCCTTATTGGCATAGGATTGTGACGAGGAAATATACATTCTTTGTTATGGAGTAGAATTTAAATTTCTTATTGGCATATGTTTTCTATCTCATTTCAAATTGGGATACTATATAATTGCTACCTCTATATATAGAGGCTCATATCAATTAATAATACAACTGTCTGTTTTTCTCTTTACTCTTGTTTTTTGTTTTTTTACGTTACTTTCAACAATATTTATTTTACTTTATCAACAAGAAAATACATATTAAAAATAAAAAAGTAAACTCTTTGAAGAAGTTTCAATACTTATAGTGTTGTAGCCAACCATAAAGGACTTATATATATATATATATATATATATATATATATATATATATATATATATATCCTCAGAGCTAAGAAAAGAGATTATTAAGAAGTCAATGAAAATCATAAAAAATATTTAGTATTGAACAAGAGAAGCACTCATGACTAATTGAAGTTATGGAAGTGGGCAACTACCATTGTTTTCCATGACTATAAACATCTCCCATGGCTTCAATTCACCCATGACTTTTGTAGTTATGGCTATTAGCAGAATTTCATTCTCTTTTCTTTCCTTCCACGTTCTTTCTGTTCATCCCTAAGTTACATTTATGTGATGCAGCAGGAATCATTACATCCACTCAACCCATCACAGAGCTAGAGACTATAATATTTTCCAATGGAACCCTCAAGTTAGGCTTCTTTAGTCCTGGAAATACTAGTAATGGGTATGTCTAACAGAGATATTCCAAACTCTGCCTTTTGGTTTCATAAGTTGATAATATATCTGGTGTTTGCACAGTTGCATTAATTGCTCGTTAATGTGGGCTTACTAAATTATTTAGAACTTATTTTGAAATTTCTGGGGGTGACTAAGACTTGTATATGGATATGTCTATTTGAAGTACATTCAATACTAATATTCCAATTTATAGCATGAATGGGGCTGTTGTGCCAAATACTTTTAAACCTCAATTAGAGTCCCTTGTTAAAGATCTCTTTTAATAAGAGGTTAGACCTTTAAATCAAACTAAACACCCCTAAGCCATACTTCAATTCTGGTCCAGACACTCATCAACTTTAGCACCAGGGAAACCAGAGGTTGGGTCTTCATTTGCATAATTTGAAAAGCTCTTGTAATGATCCAATAAAAGTAGATTGTTAGGGTTGACAAAATGATACAAAACCTCCAGAGCTTTGACCCAAATTTGTTTATGACAATCAAGTTTGTGTGTTCAGTGGTCAATTTCACCGCCTATGGATTTTTCCACAACAACCACATTTCAGTTAAAAACAAGTTCAACATAATTATTTAAAATAAAAAATAAAAAAAATTCTACATGGGTGATGACTTACAGAACTTTTGGGGCCATACACAAGCACCACTCTGAGGACCCGGGGTGGCTCCTGTGCACAAAGCGCAGGAGGACGTCCTGTGCAGGAAGCACAGCCGTCGGATTAGATTCGACGGTTCAGATCGAAGGATTTAAAAAACTGGATTTCAAAAAAAAAAAAAATTTTTTTTTTTTAAAATCCGTCGATCTGAGCCGTTGGATCAGATCTGACGGGTGTGCTTCCTGCGCAGGACGTCCTCCTGTGCTTTGTGCGCAGGAGCCACCCCGAATCCCCACTCTGAATGTGTAAATCATCCATAGCAAGTTTTCTGTCTTATCTATAATTCAGTTCTAACTGAGCATATTGAATTACTCATTTTGTTTGGTCAGCATCTAAAGGAAAATTGTGAATTTCACGTGGTGAACTTTTGGGTGTAGGTTAACATTGTGAATTTCACACAGTGAACTATAAAATATTAGTGTGAATTTCAAAAATTAAGGGAAATGGTTTCTTAACTCTCAAATCTCTCTCTAAATTGTTTAGTCTCATATTATCTATGTTACTCACTTTAGAAAACTTAATAAGAATAGTTTTTGAACTTGGGTTTGGACCCCAAGGGATACCTACTTTTTTGAAAGTGGAAGAAGATAGACCAATGTTGGTCCACTCTGCGCGCGCCGCCGCCATCCGACCAACCGGGTCGGGTTTGACTAAGATGAAACCTATTCTTTTTGTTGAAATTTTATTTGAAAAAATAAAATAAAATAATAAACCCAGTCTTCTCTCCACGTTTTCCATGATTTCTTCAACTTATTTAGCAACGTGTTCTCTCAAACGGATCTTTCTATCGGCCTATAAATAATTGTTTTCTCTCTCAGATATATACATATCAAAAGTAAACACAATTTTATTAGAAGAAAAAAAAAATTTGTTTCAGAGAGTTTATTTGTAAACAGTTTCCAATATTTCAGCGAGTTTTCCAGAACTCTGTTTCATCAAACAGAGTTCGAGTTTTGTTTTCGAAATACTTTGCTTATTTACTGTAATTGGTTTTCGTGATTCTGAGCAAAAGATATTGGGTAGATAGATTTTCATTCAATGAGGAGACTGGCACAAAAAAATATGTCGTCAGTCGCTACCTGAAATACCAAAAGACTGATGACAAATCTGTGGAAACTCAATCTCACGAGCTACAGAAAATTGCTCATAAAATCATATCTGAAGGCATGTCCTTAGATGAGCAATTTCAAGTAGTTGTTGTGATAGATAAACTGCCCCCTAGCTGGAAAGACTTTAAGTATGCACTTAGGCATAAAACCAAAAAGTTATCTCTAGAAAGTTTGATCACCCGACTTCGGATTGAGGAAGAAGCTCGAAAACAAGATCAGAAAGATGAAATTCTGATTATTTCTAACCATAAGAAATCCCCCCCTGTGGCTCTGAAACCCAGTTGAAAGACTATGAAAAATTAGAGTCACAATAGAAATCGAAACAACCAGAATCGAAACAATCAAAACCGGAACAACCAGAACCAAAACCAACAAAATCAGAATCCTCCGCAAAATCAGAATGGACAAAAACCCCTCAAGGAATGAAACAGTACAGTTCCTATGTTATACCTGTAATAGGCCAGGGCATATGGCCAGGAACTACAGGAATATGTCTCGTCCTGCTCCGTAGGTGAACCTAACCGAAGACCAACTTATAGCCATGGTATCTAAGATCAACTTTGTTGGTGGATCCGAGGGATGGTGGGTTGACACTGGTGCTTCTCGACATGTCTGCTATGATCGAGAACAAGTCCTATTCTGAAGCTGAGGACAATAAAGTGTTGCTAGGTGATTCCCACTCCACTATCATTGTTGGAACTGACAAAGTAGAATTGAAGTTTTCCTCTGGAAATACCGTCATCCTGAAGGATGTCCTGCATACTCCGGAGATGAGGAAGAATTTAGTTTCTGGTTACTTTCTGAACAAGGCAGGGTTTACTCAAATTATAGGGGTTGATTTGTATACCATCACTAAGAACAATGTATTTGTGGGGAAGGGGTCTGCCACTGATGGTATGTTTAAATTGAATGTTGATGCTAATAAAATTTCTAATTCTGCTTACATGTTGTGTTCTTTTAATACTTGGCATGCTAGACTCTGTTATGTTAATAAACGAATAATTAAAAACATTAGTAACTTATGACTAATTCCAAAATTTTCCTTAAATGACTTTGAAAAATGCAACTATTGTAGTCAAACTAAAATAACCAAAACACCACATAAATTTGTTGTTAGAGAATCTGAACCTCTAGATTTTATACATTCAGATATATGTGAACTTGATGGTGTTTTGACTAGAAATGGAAAATGTTACTTTATTACGTTAATTGATGATTGCTCTAATTATACATTTGTCTACCTAATGAAAAATAAGAGTGAAGCATTTGACATGTTCAAAATATTTTTAGCCGAAGTTGAAGATCATATTAATAGAAAGATAAAGAGGTTTAGAAGTGATAAGGGCACTGAATATTACAGCAGCAATTTCATAGAGTTTTATAATTCTCATGGAATTATTCATGAAAAAAAACTGCACCGAACACTCCTGAGATGAATGACAAAGCTGAAAGGAAAGATAGAACTCTTACTAAATTAGTAGTTGTCATTCTACTTAACTCTGGTGCAGCATCACACTGGTGGGGAGAGATTATATTGACGGTCTGTTATGTGCTAAATAGAGTCCCTAAATCGAAAAATAAAACTTCTCCTTATGAGATTTTGAAAAATAGATAACCAAACTTGTCATACTTTAAAACTTGGGGTTGTTTAGCTTATGTAAGAATTCTTGATCTAAAAAAGGAACAAGCTTGCCAGTAGGACATATGAGTGTGTATTCATAGGCCATGTCGTTAACAGCAAAGCCTATAGATTCTATAACCTAAAAGATCATGTTGTCATAGAATCGAACGATGCTGATTTCTATGAACATAGATATCCTTTTATTTCGAGGAATAGTGGGGTATATCCTCTAGCAAATAATGTGCCAATGATCAGGATAAACGAAAATGATAAAGCAACAAAATCTGAGCCTAGGAGAAGTAAACGTATCCGAACTTCTAAAAACTATGGCCCTGACTTCTATGCCTTTACAGTAGAAGAGGGTCCACTTAACTTCCAAAAAGCCTTGTCTTCTATAGATGCCAACTTTTGGGAAGATGCTACTGATGATGAAATTGACTCTCTTGAGTCTAATAGAACCTGGCTTTAGTTGACTTGCCACCAGGTTGCCAGATAATAGGTTGTAAGTGGGTATTTAAGAAGAAATTGAAACCCGATGGAAATGTTGAAAAGTTTAAGGCTCGTCTTGTAGCCAAATGGTTTAGACAGAGAGGAAATGTTGACTTCTTTGACACATATTCTCCTGTTACTAGATACATCTATTCGAGTACTAATTTCTCTTGCTGCAATACACGATCTAATATTGCATCAAATGGATGTTAAGACTGTTTTCCTTAATAGTGATTTAGAAGAAAAAAATTTACATGGATAAACCTGAAGGTTTTGTAATTCCAGGGCAAGAGAATAAAATTTGCAAACTAGATAAATCACTTTACGGTTTGAAACAAGCACCAAAGCAATGGCATGAAAAATTTAATAATCTTATTATTTCACATGACTTTAAAGTGAACGAAAGTGACAAATGTATTTATTATAAATTTGAAAATGGCATTAGCACTATTATATGTCTATATGTGGCTGATTTGCTTATCTTTGGTTCTAATATTCACGTCGTGAATAATGTGAAATCATTATTGCGTGCGAATTTTGATATGAAAGACCTTGGATTACACTATCAGAAGTTTTCCGTTGTCCTTGAAGGATATAGCGATGCTGATTGGAACACCCTCTCAGATGACTCTAAAGAAACCAGTGGCCATATTTTTAGTATAGTCGGTAGAGCTGTTTCTTGGAAATCAAATAAACAGACTATTATGGCACAGTCCACGATGGAGTCAGAGATGATAGCACTAGCCACGACTAGTAAGGAAGCAGGTTGGTTAAGAAACTTGCTAGCAGAGATCCCTCTATGGGAAAGACCGATACCAACTGTCTTGATCCATTGCGATAGTACCGCGGCTATTGCAAAGATAAAGAACCGTTATCATAACGGCAAGAGACAACAAATACGTCGTAAGCACAATATGGTTAGAGAGTTTCTATCTACTGGAGCTGTTAGAGTGAATCATGTACGAACTGATGAGAACTTGGTTGATCCTTTGACGAAAGGATTAGCTAGAGAGAAGGTTTTCAAAACCTCGAAAGGAATGAGACTTATGCCCTTAGATTGATGAGTTATTCATGATGGTAAGCCGACCTATAGACCGGAGATCCCAAGAAATAGGTTCAATGGGTAATAACAAGTCGTGAATTATATGTGGTGAATCATGCTGACTTTATTGTAATTCCATTCTAGATTGAAGCATGAGTTCCTGAAGCGATAGTAGGATGAGTTAAAACTCTTAATGAGATCTATACTCTATGTGGAGTGGAGTACCTAGCTACAAGAGTACTCTTGATAGACTCACCTAATGATTGTGGAAGTATGGCTGCTTCCTATGGAATTTGTAGGCAAAATTTCTAAAGCCTTCACTATACTGGGATATACGTGCATGTCCTTAAAGCACATGCTTTTTAGACTTCACCCTGGTAAGGTTGTGCATGTAATGTTGTTAGAGATAGAGTTCAAAACTATGAATTACTCTAGTATAATTTAAATCATGAACACTACGCAAAAGTTCAAGTTGAAAGACACTTTTGTTTATGCACAATCTTATATTGTATACATTACTCGATGAAGAAATGTTTTTTATTTTTATTTTTTTTATTTTTTATAAATTCAAGTGGGGGATTGTTGAAATATTGGAATGAATTTCAAAAATAAAGGGAAATGGTTTCTGAACTCTCAAATCTCTCTCTAAATTGTTTAGTCTCATAATCTCTATGTAACTCACTTTGGAAGAGTTAATAAGGATAGTTTGTGGATTTGGGTTTGGACCCCAAGGGGTACACACTTTTGTAAAGAAGGGAGGAGATAGACCAATGTTGGTCCACTCTGCGCGCGCCGCCACCGTCTGTCCGACCGGCCGACTCGGGTCGGGTTGAGACGAAACCTATTCTTTTTATTGAAATTTTATTTGAAAAAATAAAATAATAAATATCTATTTATTTGCTTTAGAGAACAAGACTGAGTCAGAGGAAACTCAGTCTTCTCTCCACGTTTTCCATGATTTCTTCAACTTATTTAGTCACGTTTTCTCTCAAACGGATCTTTCTATCGGCCTATAAATAGTTGTTATCTCTTTCTCAGATATATACATATCAAAAGTAAACACAGTTTTATTAGAAAAAGAAGTTTTTCGTTTCAGAGAGTTTATTTGTAAACAGTTTCTAATATTTCAAAGAGTTTTCCAGAACTTTGTTTCATCAAACAGAGTTCGAGTTTTGTTTTCGAAATACTTTGCTTATTTACTGTAATTTGTTTTCGTGATTCCAAGCAAAAGAAACTTGGTGAATAGATTTCCTTTCTTCAGCAAATGCATGTGACTGAACGAGATAGAAAAGATATTCTAGGTTGTTTTACCCAGGGGACGACGGGGCTTACAGACTGCTTGCACAATCTTGGGTAGAGCCGCGAAACGTTTTAAAGAGAGCGACCTAGTCCGCGACTCAACCCAAGAAAACTTCGGTAACTTCGTTCCTATTTAAATTTGCAGCAATTGTATTTCCAACATGAACTTTTGGGTGTAGGGTTAACATCATTATATGAACTCATTTTTTTTTTTTCCAATATAGGTTGAAACTGCTTTAAATCCCCCTTTTGAAGCTACAGACATCTTATAGGATGTAAACCTTACATAGAATGTTTTGACAAAGTGTTTCTTAGAATGTTTTGACAGGAGTGTTTCTTTTCGCTTCTCCGGCCATAGATGCTGGACCACCCCTTTAGTTTCACAGAGTGGGGAAGAACCAACTACGCAAAGGATACTAAGTGGATCATATTAAAGTTAGATGTTAAGTGAGATGACCATTTGGGTCATATTCATTCAAGACCTCTTGGTGCAATAAAAGAAGAGTAACTTGCCCTGAACCTAATAATGTGAAAAAATTAACACTAGAAACTCTATTAAGAACATCTCAACTTGAAGACCTGACGCCGGGCAGATTAGTGATTATTCTGCGGGCTAGTTCAACAGGCATTCACAAGGAATGATACAAGAGATTCGCCCAAAAACACAGAGAAAATAACTCTAATGTTCAATCAAATTACTCAAATAAAAGGTATCTCTCAAATCAGCCCACAAGCCGGGCTTTATAGCTAAAACTCGTGATTATTAGAATTTTACCAAAAATAGCAAAACCCCAATAATAATAATAGAAATAAACTGCCATAGGATTCATTCATAACCTAGAGGCAATGTAATTGTTTCATTCATGTTGGTTTTCTACATGGATTCATCTTTGTAAATTAGGCTTTGCCATAGGAGTTTCTTTGTCTCTTGTGCTTTAGTTTTGACTTGCCACTTGGCTAGGTGGGACGCCTAAAGCACCTTGTTTCCGTGTGCAACAAAATTATCACTAACAGTGGTATGAACATACATGTGGTGCTGATACAATGAGAATGAAGTTACTAACATGTAGTCCTTGTGAAATGAGGGGGAGTCGTGAGTGAATATAAAATTGTAAGGAAGTTGCTCACTGACAAACAGACTCACAAGAAGTGTTATACCCTCATCAAAACAATGCGGTCTAAAATGCCCGCCCAATCTGAGATGAGGAGGTCCCACCTTCTATATCAAAAGAAATTCTAAAATGGGCCAATGAATGAAATTTCATTACTATCTACAGTAGGGAAAACCTGGAAGTTTGATAGACTTTAAAAACTGAGTACAAGTCGGTTTGTCCCTCATCAAAAAGCTAAATTCACCATGACTTCTGATTCATAGAGGCCTTCTTTTTAAAAGTTGAAGCAGATAGACTTATGTGTAAAGTTTCTGCAGATATGGAAACCAAAATTACCAACTCTTTAAAATTCTTCTTGCTCTTTCTTCTCCTCTTTTTCTGTATCTCCACCAATGTTTATCTTTGCTCTGCAGCGTATGTTGTCCCGTAGTAGCCCAACATTCTGAACTGTATAGCATGGCTGGTCGAACAATTGTCTTTTAACATTTCTCTTTTAGCCTTGCAGACATCCTTCTATCGCATAATACTCCTGACGCCATTCTCCATTTCAACCAACCAGCTTTAATCCTATGGTCTACATCTTCTCCAATAGCCCCATTCTTTTGAATTATAGATCCAAGATATCGAAAAGCCTCACACTCTGGGACCTCTACACCTTCGATTTCAATTGCATTACTTCTCTCTCGTGGTTCACAACCAAAGTTGCACACTAGATACTCCGTCTTCGAACGACTAATTAAAAAACCTTTACTCTCTAAAGCCTCCCGCCACTTAACTAATTTCTGACCTAAACCTGCACCAGTCTCATCCATTAAGACAATATCATCTGCAAATAACATGCACCAAGGTACATCTTCTTGCAGATGTCTCGTCAACTCATCCATGACCAAAGCAAAGAGATATGGACTTAACGCCAACCCTTGATGTAGTCCTACTGACACTGAAAATTCACTGGACATCCCACCTACTGAGCGAACACTTGTTACAGCCCCTTCATACATATCCTTAATGATATCGACATAACATTGAGACACTTTCTTCCTTTCAAGCACCCACCAAATTAACTCCCTGGGGACCCTATCATATGCTTTCTCCAGATCAATAAAAACCATATGCAAACTCTTACGTGCCTCTCAATATTTTTTATAGTTTGCCTAAGTAGGAAGATGACCTCCGTAGTAGACCTACCCGACATAAATCCAAATTGATTCTCCGAAACCATAGTTAAACTCCTAAGTCTTCATTCTATAACCCTCCCCAAAGTTTTATCGTATGACTCATAAGCTTTATCCTTCTATAGTTCGAGCAATTCTGGATATCCCATTTGTTCTTATAAATTGGTACCACAATGCTATGCCTCCATGAATCTGACATTTTTCTAGTTTCCAAAATCCTATTAAAGAGCTTAGTTAGCCATTGAATCCCAACTTCTCCCAGACATTTCCATGCTTCAATTGGTATATCAACTTGGAGACCTTACTGTATCTTCTTTTAATGGCCTGGTGTAAATCATTTAGAGAATTGACACATTTTCTAATCATTTGGGGCAATCAAGTCTTTGAAAATATGTGATTTGGATCTGGCTTGGAGTGTTTGCTCTCCTAAACAACCAACCCCTTCCCATTCAAGATGATCTAATTAGGTGCATGTAGCATTAGGAGAAAATAGATTCAGTGAACTTCAGAACGCTGCAAATGGGGAGTTAAGAGCAGAGTCTCAAGCTAGTCCTCTTATCAATGGGCTGATGTCGGACTTTCCAAGCTAAAGAAACTAAAGGATTAAAATGACTAGTCAGAGATGAGGAGATCCAACCTACTACAGCAATAGAAATTTGAAAATGGAGAAAGTATGGTTTTGTCCATAAGAGTGTCTAGATTGATAACCCAGAGGTAATGTAATTGTTTCGTTCGTGTTGGTTTTCTACATGGATTCATCTTTGTAAGTTAGGCTTGCCATAGGAGTTTCTTTGTCTCTTGTGCTTTAGTTTTGACTTGCCACTTGGCTAGGCGAGACGCCTAAAGCACCTTCTTTCTATGTGCAACAAAATTATCACTATCAGTGGTATGAACATACATGTGGTGCTGATACAATGAGAATGATGTTACTAACACGTGGACATGATTATTGACACCTTAGCATGTAGTTGCTTAGAGCGAAAACAAATACTACATGTAGTCCTTGTGAAATGAGGGGGAGTCGTGAGTGAATATAAAATTGTAAGGAAGTTGCTCACTGACAAACAGACTCACAAGAAGTGTTATACCCTCATCAAAACAATGCGGTCTAAAATGCCCGCCCAATCTGAGATGAGGAGGTCCAACCTTCTATATCAAAAGAAATTCTAAAATGGGCCAATGAATGAAATTTCATTACTATCTACAGTAGGGAAAACCTGGAAGTTTGAAAAGTCTGATAGACTTTAAAAACTGAGTACAAGTCGGGTTGTCCCTCATCAAAAAGCTAAATTCACCATGACTTCTGATTCATAGAGGCCTTCTTTTTAAAAGTTGAAGCAGATAGACTTATGTGTAAAGTTTCTGCAGATATGGAAACCAAAATTACCAACTCTTTAAAATTCTTCTTGCTCTTTCTTCTCTTCTTTTTCTGTATCTCCACCAATGTTTATCTTTGCTCTGCAGCTGATACCATCTCTTCAGGACAATCCATCTCTTCGAGCCAGACCCTCATTTCTAAAGATGGCAACTTTGCACTGGGTTTCTTCAGACCA
Source organism: Berberis vulgaris (assembly GCA_963556465.1). NCBI lineage: Eukaryota > Viridiplantae > Streptophyta > Magnoliopsida > Ranunculales > Berberidaceae > Berberis > Berberis vulgaris. The sequence continues at coordinate 67,524,663 of OY747135.1, forward strand.
GGTAGCTCCTCTCCCAACTGCTATTTAGGAATCTGGTACAACAAAATCTCCCTTCATGACAAAACTTATATTTGGGTTGCAAACCGAGACGATCCTTTAACTGACCTATCTTCTTCAGAGTTGAAACTCTTAGAAAATGGCAATCTAGTCTTGTTACACCAGTCCAAAATCCCAATTTGGTCCACAAACTCAACCTCCAATACCTTGAATTCCTCTGAATTAGTTATTGGGGATGATGGGAATCTTGTTTTAAGAGAACGATCAGAATCATCTGTTGTGTTGTGGCAGAGTTTTGATCACCCAACTGATACGTTTTTACCAGGTGCAAAGCTAAGGTATGATAAAATCACCAAGACACCTGTATTTCTCACTTCTTGGAAAAATTTGGAAGATCCTTCTAAAGGGATCTTCTTGATAGAATAGATACAAAATAGTTTGTTAGATGGTTAGTTTGTATTGTTGTTAGATGGTTAGCATGAACTGTCATGAGTTGTAATCTGTTTGAAGTCTGTTAGTGTCAAGTGGAATGTATCTCTTGAATCATTTGTAATCTCATACATTGTTATAAATAGAGAAGAGGATACTCTGTGTTTTGATTGATCAACACAGAGATCCAGTTTAGTTCATAAAGTTCTATCATGGTATCAGAGCTTTGAGTCTCTTCTATCAATGGCGACACAGTCCTCGTCTTCCTCTGGCTCTCTCAATAATGTTCAGACATCCAATGTGTCTTCTTCTCCTTCCTTTCAAGTCTTAAACCATTCTCTACCAGTAAAATTAGATCGATCCAACTATATACTTTGGAAGTCTCAAATTGAGAATGTCATTTTTGCTAATGGTTTGGAAGATTTCATTGAAGGAATTTCAATTTGTCCAACAAAGGAACTAAGTCCAGGAGTTATCAATCCTGCCTTTGTTGCTTGGAGAAGACAAGATCGCACCATACTCAGTTGGATTTATGCCTCACTTACACCAGCAATCATGGCTCAAATCATTGGTCACACTACCTCTTTCTCAGCCTGGAAGGCTTTAGAACATATCTTTTCTTCTTCCTCAAGAGCAAGAATCATGCAATTACGTTTGGATTTGCAGTCTACCAAGAAGGGTTCACTGTCCGTGATTGATTATATCATGAAAATCAAGAGTGTTGCAGACAATTTAGCAGCTATTGGAGAGGTAATTTCAGATCAAGATCATATAATGAACCTCTTAAATGGACTAGGCACTGAGTATAATCCAGTAGTCACAGCCATCAATGTCCGAGATGATCAGATCTCGCTTGAGTCTATTCACAGTATGCTGCTATCATTTGAAAACAGACTGGAGCAACAAAGTTCTATAGACAGCATACCAACCATCTCAGCAAATGTAGCAAATTCTAGTAATAAACAATCATTTGGTCGAGGCAGAGGAAGGAGTTATGGCAGCCAGTTTCATAGAGGACGTGGCCGAGCAAGAAATTCCAATGGTCAGTATTATGGCCAGCAATATGGCCAACAAGGTGGTCATTATAATAAACTATCTAGTGATCGACCACAATGTCAGTTATGTGGCAAATTTGGTCATATAGCCCTGTCTTGTTATCATCGCTTTGATGTTAACTTTCAGCAATCAGCAAGTCATTTGAATTCTGGTTCTTCAGTTGATCCTAAACCGGCTATGCCAGCCTTAGCAGCAGTATCTAACCCATTCCATAATGAAGGCTGGTACTTGGATTCAGGAGCAAGTCACCACTTGACTAATGATCATGTTGGTCTCACCAATTCTTCTCCATACGCAGGTTCAGACAAGGTTACTGTTGGTAATGGTTCTTCTCTTCCTATTACTAATGTCGGGTCATTATCTTTCTCTTCCTCTCATCACACTCCCTTTCTTCTAAAGCAAGTCTTTCATGTCCCTTCTTTTACTGGTCTCATGAATCAGATCCTACAAAACGGGTTTTCCTAGATTGGAGAAAGCAATTTGAAATTATCATGGGGATTTGCCGAGGAATTATTTATCTTCACAGAGATTCTAGATTGAGAGTTATTCATAGAGACCTGAAAGCAAGTAACATTTTACTAGATCAAGAGTTGAATCCAAAAATTTCGGACTTTGGCATGGCTAAGATATTTGGTGGGGATGAACTCCAAGCTAATACTATGAGGGTTGTTGGCACATAGTAAGTTTCATTTCTTCTGGTCATTAATGTTTATCAAAGACGTTGGACTGTGACATTTGTATTGATGAAATATGGTTATATGTCCGAACATACTTGTGGTTAGTGATACATTGTGTACAACGCTAGTAGCAAACTGATATCATGGTTGACACACCTTAGCAGTGTGAACAGTTCTGCCCCTTAAGGGTTGCAACTGATAAACTGACTAGTTCTTATTCTCAAAGTCAATTTGCTCTTCATTTCTAAATATGTTAAATACTTTAATGAATGCAGTGGTTATATGTCTCCCGAGTATGCTATGGAAGGACTATTTTCTGAGAAATCTGATGTGTTTAGCTTTGGAGTATTGTTACTTGAAATTGTAAGCGGAAAAAGGAATACCAGTTTCTATCATCACAAACAGTCTTGGAGTCTTCTAGGATATGTAAGTGTTTACGAATTCTGTTCCACCTTTCTTACCTACAAAGATGTATTGTTGAAGTTTTTGAGCATGGCATTTTGCAAATATTTCAGGCTTGGAAGCTATGGAATGAGGGAAAGATACAAGAACTTATTGATCCAGTGACATCTGAATCGAGTTTCCAAGAAGAAATCCTGAGATGTATCCATGTGGGACTTTTGTGCGTGCAAGATTTTGCAAAAGATAGACCCACAATGTCGTCCATTGTTTCAATGCTTCTAAGTGAAATCACAAGCCTTCCCACTCCGAAGCAGCCTGCATTTACTGGTGGACGGGTGGAATATGATTTTGATTTGTGCCAGGATACCATATTTTCTAATAATAATGTCAGTATCACAGTAATTGGAGGCAGATGATGCACTCCAACTTATACTGATCGATCATTTGTTCGATAACATATTTCAAGAAAGACACGAGAGATAACTTGTACATTTTCAAATAATGAATTGGATCATGTGCTGCGGACACAAAGGAATACTGTGCATGAGATATAATTTATTTCTACTAAAGGAATCACTTTACTTGTCCTGAGTTCCAACAGCTAATTCGTTGATGTGTCTGTAAGTATATATATTTTTTGTTTCATAATTGTAATTCTTACTTTCTCTATCATTATTTGTACATGAGGTGAAACTGACGAGATCCAAAACTGTCTTTTGACTTCATAAGTTCCCAATAGATAATTGTTTGTACTCTTGAGGTTATTGTTCCTTATCTAATTTTTATTTGATCCTATAGTGAAATATCTAATTATAATATGTAAATTTATACACACTATGAATTCAAAATGCATTCAGTATCAGTGTATCAATTTAATAGTATGAATCTGGTCTAGTTGTACCAGATTAAGCAAGTCAATGCAGCCTATCTTTAGACAAGTTCAACAAGTCTTATAAATTACAAACTGACTTGAAAACCCATTTTTAAACAGGTTTGAGTTGATAGCAGAGATTAGTTTCAGTGGTGGCGGCTCCTTTTTGTACGCGAGAAGAAGTCGTTTGTTTCGTAACAGCCTGCTACACCACAGCCGCCGGCACACAGACGGACTGATTGCCGTTACGATACAGCCGCCCACGATATCTTTTTGATGTGATGTCAGGGTCCACAGCCGACATCCCCCACCCCTCGGGTCCTGGACATGGGGAAGGAGCGGCTGCCCCTAAGCCCTCTTTCGCCCAGATTTTGGGAAAAATTTTGGTTGCCGATACTGCGGAGATCCCGGTCGAAGGAACTCGTTTTCGTAAGGAGGGTGCACCTGCCATCGGCATCACGGCAACGGATGAAGTACGGGGAGAAGCTTTCATGGAAAAACATGTGATTGTTCTAAAATTCTCCAGCTACCGACCTACCCTGGCAGACATTCGAGACTCGATCCACAGAACTTGGGGAATTTTGGGCGATTTTTCGCTTGGTTTACTCAACCAACGGCCCGTATTGGTCCGACTTCAATCTGAGGTGGAAGCAAAGAAAGTTATGTCGAGGGATTCTTTTCTGATTCGGGGTGTTCGCTTTAAGGCTTTCCGTTGGCATGATTGTTTCAGTTTGAAAGAAGACTCAATCTCAGTGCCTTTATGGGTAGAGTTACCTAACTTACCTTTGCATTTATTTCACCCTCCGATTTTAAAAGCAATTGTGAATTCATTTGGTGATTTTTTGCGGATGGATGATCATACTCGATGCCTGTCACGCCCGGGCTTTGCCCGTGTTTGCGTGGAGATGACTTTGGCTGAGAAATTACCATCTAGAGTGTGGATTGACATGGCCAATAATAGGGGTTTCTGGCAGAAGATCGAATATCCCGGTTTCAAATATTGTGACTTTTGTTCTCTGATTGGGCACCAAGAGGAGTTTTGTAGAAAAAAACCGGGTCTTAAGGGCGGAGGGAAAGCCTCGGATCTTGGTAATGAGGAGGTGACCAAGCCAAAGGTTGAACCCAACACTGTGCAACAATATGTCCCCGTTAGCAAAAAAGATAAGCCTCTCATTCCTGCAGCAGGTCCGAGTGGCGCAAAGCATAGTCAGGGGGAGGAGATTAATGAGGAAGTTGGGGAGAAGAGGTCGGTGGCCATGGATCCGGGTAAGGTGTTTTTGTCAAACAAATTTGAGTCGCTCACTGCAAACATTGGTGCAGAGGAGAGTGAGAACATGGTTCATGTTAGTGCTGAGCAGGTTTCCAGAAACTACGAAAGAATGCCTCCTAGAGGCGGGTTATACAACTTCGGAGATTGCAAATGCTATTGGAATTCAAGAACAGCCGACACAGCCAACAGATGACATAATCTCAGGGGCCAAGAGTGGTCTTTCCGACGACATGCCAAATGAAATTATCCGCCCGGAACATCACTTTGTGGCAAGGTCGCACGATGACATTGGGGACGCTCAATTGGGGCTTCCTGGATCAGAGACACGCGCTTCATTGGTAGGGGAATTAGGAGTGGCTTCGCCCCAGCCAGCTCACGGCCCCAAACAGAATGCGCTCACCACCAGTCCCAGCCCTGCGTCAGAGCACGGTCTCATCCAGACCACGGCTCTGGGCACTCCACGGGTCCAGCCTGATCACGGACCCAGCCCGTCCTTGACTCGAGCAGGACAGCAGTCAGACAGCCCACGTCCGAGCACGGCCTGCCCACGGCCTCCCAGTCCACGGCCAGTCCACGGCCCCAGCCTCTTCACGGCCCCAACCCAGGGGACGCGATACCTCAGACAGCACGCGACTTGCTCGCCGTTGGTGACTCTTTAGTGCCGCAAACAAACTCGAGTGGAATGATACAGGAAGTAGAGACTGCCCCGGTGAAGCCGACAGTGATGGAACGTCTGGCAGAGGTTTTGGCCAAGCGCGCTCAATCCGCGGTAACTGGTAATTTTTCAGTGCCCGCGACAACAAGGAACGACAAGGACGGGAGCTTGTTTGATGTCGTCGTCCAGCTGTTTGAGGAGATCCGTGCTTTGCGACTAAAGAAACAATCTATGACCACTAATACACTTGATAGCGCCACAGATGATAGTGACGAGGCTGCGTCGGAATCGGAGTTGGGGCCGGAATCACATGCTATTAATGATATAAATTTGGGGGCACACTCCGATAAGGATCTTCAGCACAAAGTCAAACCGGCGGCTCTTCCGGGCAAGCGTCGTAAGACTAAGAGGGGTAAATCTTCCTCCTGGGCTTAAGATGATGGAAAATCTTATTTTTTGGAATGCTCGTGGGGTTGGTAATAAGGCCACGAGGAGGAGGTTAAAAAATATGGTTGTGGCTCATAGAGTCAGAATTCTTCATTGCCAGCATTGGTGATATGTTGGCTTTATGTATTTTGGTTTTCGGATGCGGCCCAATTTTTTGTTTTGGTTATATCATGGGTAAAGTCGTCATGTACCCCCGTATTGATTGTAAATCAATTTTCTTGACAAGTAATAAAGGTCTGGCATTCCAGAGGTGCCCCTCCATACTGGAGGTTTAATAAATTAAAAAAAAATAAATAAATAAATAAAACAGGTTTGAGTTTGAATTACAAAGGATCTTATATTAGAGCACGACACTCATTATTGCCACTCAACATATCTTTGTTTGATGTTTGAAAGTTTAGGTGCAAAAAATTTGATTTGTAATAAAACGATATATCCGTATATGGTTCTAATCCATCATACTATTAGGGCAAGGGAAAATCTGCTGACTCACCTGAAATAGGTAGAATGATAATCCTCCAGTTCTAGTATAGATATTTATCAACTTTAGTGCCAGGGAAATGACAAAGGCTAATATGATATTAGGTGAGATCATATAAAAGTAGGGAGCCCAATTTGGTCTTTTACATTGTTTGGCTTCAGTAGACAAGGTCTGGTAGCGGGTTCAGGAATGATTTTTCCTGGGGTATGGCGAGTAATTACTTTTTCAATCCTAAATTTTCCTTCTTCATTTGAGATGTTAAATTTCGTAAAATATAAATAATTATTGAAAAAAAGATAGGCTAATATGTTCTTTTAAATATTATCATACATAAGTTGGGTGAACCATCGATGGTTCAAGTAATAGAAAATGGGATACAACAATACAATATTTATTTTACTTTATCAGCAAGAAAATACATATTAAAAATAAAAAGGTAAACTCTCTGAAGAAGTTTCAATACTTATAGTGTTGCAGCCAAACATAAAGGACTTTTTATTTTTATTTTTTATATAACCTCAGAACTAAGAAAACAGATTATTAAGAAGTCAAAGAAAATCGTAAAAAAATATTTAGTATTGAACAAGATAAGCACTCATGACTAATTGAAGTTATGGAAGTGGGCAACTACCATTGTTTTTTTTTTTTTTTTTGGAAAGTGAGCTGAGGTTTTTAAAATCCCCGAATCTATCATCATTTTTTTTTAATTACCATTGTTTTCCATGACTATAAATATTTCCCATGGCTTCATTCACCCATGACATTTTGTAATTATGGCTATTAGCAGAATTTCATTCTCTTTTCTTTCCTTTCACGTTCTTTCTGTTCATCCCTAAGTTACATTTCTGTGATGCAGCAGGAATCATTACATCCACTCAACCCATCACAGAGCTAGAGACTATAATATCTTCCAATGGAACCCTCAAGTTAGGCTTCTTTAGTCCTGGAAATACTGGTAATGGGTATGTCTAACAGAGATATTCCATTAATGTTGCAGTTAAACTAGGATTGTGTGACTAGTCAAAACAATGAAGGATATATTCTTTGTTATGGAGTAGGATTTAGGTTCCTTATTGGCATAGGTTTCCTATCTCGTTTCAAATTTGGATACTATGTAATTGCTACCTCTATATATAGAGGCTCATATCAATGAATAAGACAACTCTCTGTTTTCCTCCCTACTCTTGTTTTTGCTTTCTTTACGTTACTTTCAACACGTTATCAGCACGAGCCCTAACCCTAGCAGCTATTAAGAAAAAATCCCTACGCGAACGCCATTCGCCGTTAGCACCATCTGCCGCGAACACTTACCGCGAACACTTACCGCGAGCGTCTTCCCCCTCGACTCTTGTTTAGCCTCCTGCTCAGCCAGGTTAAACTGTCAAGTAAGTTTTATGACTTTCAGTATGTGAATTGGTTAGTTAAAAACAATTCGAGGGTAGGTGTTGTTCTTTGACTCTGTTACTAATAGTGTAATACTAATGCCAATGTAAGTTCATTTTTGGTTATTAATTTAGTGTTTCTGATCCTAGTATGTAAATTTCACTTGGTTAGAAGTTGTGCTTTATAGCATTCACACTGGCGCTGGATCGATTAGAATGAGCCGTAGAGAACTATTTACTTCTTTATTTTTATTTGAACCCACCAAGACTTGGTTCCATTCATTGACTATTTCTGTGGCTAAAGTAGGCATGGAAGTTTGGATATAAGAATTTTATGGCAGACACGAGTCTATGTGGGATAGACTTGAGAATTGTAGTATTGGTTTTAGTTTGTAAGTCTCAAAAACAATCCTTGGTAGATGTTATTGCCTCTTTGTCAGCACCCCATGTCTATAATTAAGTATCATTAGGTACCTACCTATCCATAATAGATGGATTTGTTGTAAGGTTATTTGGTTTCCTGGTAGTTTTAGGATTATTGCTGATTGGGTTTTAGTTCAGTTTAAATAAGTTCCTAGTCTTTATGAAGAGTCCCTAGTCTTTAGGAAGTTGTTCACAGATTTGACGCTTTCTTCAGGGATTTCTGTTTTGTTCCTTGTTGCATCTACCACGTTTCTGTTGCGTGGGCTGTTTTCTAGCTATTTTGTTTATTCATGTAAGGCTATAAAATAGCCACTGTTATTCAATAAAGTTGAAGTCATTCAATCCAGTTGTTGTGTTTTGAGTTCTTTGTTCTTGTTCTCATTCCCAACAATCTGGTATCAGAGCCCCACTGGGCCTGAAAGAAAAGCCGCAGTCTTTTTTAGTGATTTCCAAAACACAGAGTGAGGAAGTGAAAAGATGGCAGCAGAGTCAAGTAACTTTGCGCAACCTTGCATCCCAAAGTTTGATGGGGATTATGAGCATTGGAACATGCTAATGGAGAATCTCCTGCGTTCAAAGGAGTATTGGAGTGTTATTGAGACGGGGTATGCAGAACCTGCTCCTGGAGAAGTTTTAACTGGTGCACAGAAAAAAAACCTTGGAGGAGACAAAGCTGAAGGATCTGAAGGCCAAGAACTATCTTTTCCAATCCATTGACAAGTCCATTCTGAAGACAATTGCTCAGAAGGAAACAACAAAGCAGCTGTGGGATTCAATGAAGGTCAAATACCAGGGAAACGCTAGGGTGCAGCGTGCTCAACTTCAAATTCGTCGCAGGAATTTTGAAGTGTTGGAGATGAAACTTGGAGAATCTGTCACAGATTACTTTGCAAGGGTGATGCTGGTGGCAAACGATATGAGGAATCTTGGAGAGAACGTGCCTGATGTGAAGATCGTTGAGAAGATCTTGCGCGCACTTACTGAGAAGTTCAACTACATAGTTTGTTCGATCGAGGAGTCGAAAGACATCAATAGTCTTTCAGTGGATGAACTGCAGAGTTCACTACTTGTTCATGAACAAAAGTTCCGAAAGAATTAAGGAGATGATCAAGCACTGAGGATCTATGATGAGAGAATTGGAGGAAGAGGCCAAGGAAGAAGCAATTACAGAGGAAGAGGTCGTGGAAGAGGACAAGTGCTCAATAGGGCCACGGTGGAATGCTACAAGTGTCACAAACTTGGACACTTCCAGAATGAATGTCCAAGTTTGAACAAGGAAGCCAATTATGCAGAGCTGAATGAAAAGGATGAGATGTTGCTGATGTCGTATGTTGAATTGCATGAGGAGAAACAGAATGATGCCTAGTTCCTTGACTCAGGATGCTCCAATCATATGTGTGGATATCGAGGTATGTTTACCAATTAGATGAGAGTTTTCAACATTCAGTTAAGTTGGGAAACAATAGTAGAATGAGTGTGGCTGGAAAAGGGAATGTGAAGCTATTATTGAATGGAGTTAATCATGTTGTCAATGAAGTGTACTATGTTCCAGAGCTCAAAAATAATCTTTTGAGCATAGGACAACTTCAAGAGAGAGGCTTGGCAATCTTAATTCAGGGAGGAGTCTGTAAAATCTACCATCCAGAGAAGGGTTTAATCATTCAAACCCAAATGAGCGCCAACAGAATGTTCATCCTGCTAGGACAGACTCAAGCTCAAGTCCCTACACAAGCTCAACCAGAAAGATGTTTTCACACAAGCTTTCAAGACCTCTCCTATCTTTGGCATAGACGATATGGCCATTTGAGCTATAAGGGTCTAAGAACCTTGCAATGGAAGAAGATGGTACATGGACTTCCCAAATTTCCTGCCTCAAGCATGACCTGCACGGACTGTATCAATGGCAAGCAACATAGAGATGCCATGCCGAAGAAAAGCACTTGGAGAGCAAGTCGGAAATTGGAGTTGATTCACGCTGATATTTGCGGCCCTATCTCACCTGAGTCTAATAGTGGAAAGAGGTACACATTGTGTTTCATTGATGATTTTAGTCGGAAATCATGGGTGTTTTTATTGGCTGAAAATTTGGAGGCACTGAATTGCTTCAAAAGGTTCAAAATAATGGTGGAAAAGGACTCGGGGATGTTGGTGAAATGTTTACGGACTGATAGGGGAGGAGAATTTACTTCCAACGAGTTCAAAGAGTTTTGCAGACAATAAGGAATCAAGATGCAGCTGACCATGACATACACTCCTCAACACAATGGTGTAGCCGAAAGGAAAAACAGAACAGTGATGAACATGGTTCGATCGATGCTTTCTGACAAAAGAATTCCGAAGACATTTTGGGCGGAGGCAGTGAATTGGACATTCTATGTTCTTAACAGATGTCCGACATCGGCAGTGAAAGATATTACACCGCAAGAAGCATGGAGCGGGATAAAACCCTCAGTAGATCATTTCCGAGTCTTTGGTTGCTTGGCTCATGTACACATTCCAGATGTGAGAAGAGGTAAGCTTGACAATAAAAGTTTTCCTTGTGTATTTTTGGGAGTTAGTGAGGAGTCAAAGGGGTATAGATTGTTTGATCCTATCACTAAGAAGATTGTAGTGAGTAGGGATGTGGTTTTTGAAAAAGAATCACAGTGGGATTGGGATGTGTCTTATGAGAAGCAAATTCTTTTAAACTTAGATTGGGGGTGAGAATGAAGAAAACAGTGAGGTAGATAGGGAGAGAAACGGTGGAGTTGAAGATATTAATGATGGTGAGGAGAGAAACAGTGGTGTAGAGATTGGTGAGGGAGATGGACCTAGAGATGACGTAGAGGAAGATGAAGGGAGAGTGAGGGGTCCTCCGGTGTGGATGCAAGATTATGTTACAGGGGAAGGATTATCTGAAGATGAAGCAAACATGGCATTAGTTGTGTCAACTGATCCTATTCTTTACGAAGAGGCAGTCAAGAATGCAAAGTGGAGACGTGCTATGGACTGTGAGATTAATTCCATAGAGAAGAACAATACTTGGTCACTCACTGAGCTGCCGGTTGGAGCAAAAAAAATCGGAGTGAAATGGGTGTACAAAACGAAATACAATGAGCATGGGGACATTGATAAGCACAAGGCAAGGCTAGTTGCTAAAGGGTACTCACAAAAGCATGGCATAGACTACACAGAGGTCTTTGCACCAGTGGCAAGGTTAGATCCGGCGAGGATGATTATTGCTTTAGCAGCGCAGAAAAGCTGGACAATCTTTCAGTTGGATGTCAAATCGGCCTTTCTTCATGGTGAGCTGAACAAAAATGTCTATGTTGAACAACCAAAGGGGTATGAGAAAAGGGGCAGCGAACATCTTGTTTACAAGTTGCATAAAGCTTTGTACGGATTAAAACAAGCTCCACGAGCTTGGTTTAACCGAATCGAAGCACACTTCATCAATGAAGGTTTCCAAAGGTGTGACAACGAGCAAACATTGTTCACTAAGAAAAGCAGAGAAGGAAAGATCATCATTGTAAGTGTTTACGTTGACGATTTAATATTTACTGGTGATGATGAAATTATGTTGTCCGAGTTCAAGAGTTCCATGATGAGAGAATTCGACATGTCGGATTTGGGGAAGATGTGTTTTTTTCTTGGAATTGAAGTGTTACAGAGGTCTGATGGTATCTACATATGCCAAAAGAAATATGCACTGGAAGTTTTGAAGAGATTTGGTATGTTAGAGAGCAATTCAGTTAATAATCCAATAGTTCCTGGAGGCAAAATCAACACAGATGAAGATGGCATTACGGTGGATGAAACATACTACAAGCAATTGGTGGGTAGTTTGATGTATCTCACGGCCACAAGACCGGATATGATGTTTGTCACTTGCCTCATAAGTAGATACATGTCTAAACCTACAGAGCTTCATCTACAAGTAGCAAAGAGGGCACTTCGATATTTGAGAGGAACTGTAAACTTTGGAATTCATTACAAGAAAGGAGGAAGTGATGAATTGCTTGCATTTACGGATAGCGACTATGTCGGAGATATGGAGGACAGGAAGAGTACAAGTGAGTATGTATTTTTGCTGAGCTCTGGAGCAGTTTCATGGAGTTCGAAGAAGCAGCCAATAGTGACTTTATCAACCACAGAGGCAGAATTTGTGGCAGCTACAATGTGTGCATGCCAAGCTCTTTGGATAAAAAGGATTTTGAATGAATTAGGGCATTCTGATGGAGGGTGCACACATGTGAGATGTGACAACAGCTCAACTATCAAACTGTCTAAGAATCCGGTGATGCACGGGCGTAGCAAGCACATTGATGTGAGGTATCATTTCTTGAGAAATCTCACTAAGGAAGGTACAATTGCTTTGGTTCATTGTGGAAGTCAGGATCAGGTGGCAGATTTGATGACCAAACCGCTGAAGCTCAATGCTTTTCTGAAGTTAAGAGAGCTGCTGGGTGTTGGAAAAGTACAAATATATACTAAGCTGTATTCACTTTCTTGGTGAGAACGGAAGTAAGATTATTAGGTCTATGTTGAGCATTCCAGCTTCCAAGATCAATTATAAACACTAATTTTACTTTACAATGACAATATTACAACAATACAATACATATACACATAAATCTCTTACACACACAAATAGCTCATCACTGAGCTACTCCTCACAATGATCCAAGGCTCACAAGCCTGGATGCCTCAACCTCAACAATCTTCCCCTATTTATAGTCTCACAATGGAGGTAGAGGAAGGCTCTAGATAGCCTCAATATTTGACCTTCTAAATTTCTCCAGCATTCTCTACTCTTCTTCTTCTAGAGAATTCTTCCTCCGTCTTTTCTTCTTCTCCATGTTCTCAATTTCTCTAAAGAATTCTTGAAACACCAATCAAGTTGGTGTTGCTAATCTCAACAGGTCTATACATCTAAACTGCCATAGCTTATGTTGGTTTATTCAAATAGTTCATATGTATGTCTTGTCTGTATGCATTAAGCAATCACTACAAGAAATCTATCTTTTAGCAACAAAATTATTGCTATGAAAATTGATTTCCTTGTTAATATTGTAGCATTGTCATCGAATAAAAAATTTCCTTGAAAAAACCATAAACTTGTTACTGTTTTTCAACAAAATATATTTTGTAGGAAACATTCCTTGTTAAATAGGTGGCGGGAAACATTCCCTCCAAACCCAATTTCTCGCCAAATTGATTTAACAATGAAGTTATTTTTATGGTCACAAAATACTTGTTCCTTGTTAATTATGACATCATCTGGAATGAAATATTTTGTTGCTAAAGAAGACTAATTTTAACAACAAATCACTTTCCTTATTAACGAATATTAAATCTTATTCATCCCTCTTTAGTAAGGAAATATGTTTTCCTAGACAATAATCACATTATTAGTAATGATTCGGTTCTTTGATTTTTTTTTCTTGTTAAAGCTCATTTATTAATTTATAGCAACAAAGTAATATTTCGTTGAGAATTGTCACACTATTGGCAACGTTTTTTATTTTGTTGGAAACAATATCTTTTTTAATGAAATCTTTGTAGCTATGAAATAAGATTTTGTTGGTAATTATAACATTGTTCGTAACAAATTGTTTTCTAGGTAAAAACTGATAATTATTTTCATAAAAATTTGTTTCTCATTAAAGTTCACTAACTATTTTATAGCGACAAGTCATTATTTTGTTGGAAATTGGTATACTCACTACAAAAAAATGTTTATTTACTAACAAATTTTATTTTCCTTGTTAATATGTTACTATTTCTAACAAAAATAAATTTCATTGAAAAAACCATAGAGTTGTCACTTTTTGTAGCAAAATCTATTTTGTTGGCAACTTTTCTTTGTAAAGAAGTGGCGAAAAATATTTATTCCAAAACCAATTTCCCACCCACATTATTTAGCAACAAAATATTTCTATTTCAACGAAATTTTAGTTTGTTAATTATAATGACGTCATTTACAATAAATTATTTCATTGCTAATAAATATTAATATTATTGACAAACATTTTCTTAGTAAATGCACTATAACACTTGTTCGTGTCTCTTCAACAACGAAACTAAATTTTATCTAGTTAATTACCACGTTATTGCAACGATTTATTTGGTTACTCATAATGAATTTTTTTTCATGAAATTGTTTTATATTTAAAGCTCCTAGCTTCTTTATAGTGGAAAAATATCAATTCGTTAACAATACAACATTATTTTACTGTTAATTATAATATTAATGGTAACAATTTATTTCGTTGCTAAATATTGATAAAATTTCCATGAACTTTTTTCTTATTATGGCTCATTTTCTTATTTACAACAATTTAATTTTATTTCATTGGGGATATAACCAATTTCAATAACATATAGCATTGAAATGCTATTACTATTTTGTTGCTAATTATAATGGTGTTATTGTGAAAAAAATTTCATTGCTAAATGTGGTAGATATTTAACATAAATCTTATAATCGTGAAAATATTTAGTTATAATTTTTAGTGACAAAATATTATATATTGGTCTCTATTATATACGTAGCAATGAATTTTTTTATTGCAAAAAATTAGTAAATTGATTTAATAAGCTATAAAGTTGTTTCACACAACACAATTATTCAAATAGCTCAATTGGTAACTATTGCAACAGATTTTACTATAAGTTAGGAGTTTGATTCCCGTTGATCCTAAAAAATAATATATTATATATGGAATTCCATAGTGGGGTCTTATCATCAAGAGTGGTGTCCTTAGAGTTTGGGAGGTAGTGGGTGGTGTCCTTTGAGTTTGGGACCTAGATTAGGTCATCTCTTAGACAACTTTAATATATTTTTTTTATTGAAAATAATTTCCTTGGTAATTGGTAACGATACTGATGACAACTTTCGTTGATATTCATGCATTTTACCAACGAAAAAGTTCTATGATAAAGGTTGTGACCTTTGCCAACGACAATTTTCCTTGATGATTTTAAGATTTTTCGAGAAAAATTTTGTAGGTAAATAAAATAGTTCTTGCAACAAACAATTTGTTGGTAACGAAATTTGATTTTTACCAACAAATTTCCTTGGTAGTTGTCAATATTACCAACAAAATATTTTCTTGACTTAGCATCCCTTTTACCAACAAAAACTGTAATTCTTGACTTAGCATCCCTTTTACCAACAAAAACTGTAATTCCTTGGCAAATATCTTTAGCTACAGGGATGCCTCCAGGAACCCACTAAAGAATTTTTTCCTTGTTAAAAGTAGTTTTCAACAAAATTTTGAGTTTTTTCAAGGACATTTTTTCTTGAAAAATGCCTTAATTGTTGTAGTGAATAGATCTAATGATTAAAATTTATTAGGCACTTTATCAACTATCTTTTCTCTAATGAAATAGTAGGAATTGTTAGAACTGAGGCTGTGCAGAACTGCAAGTGCTAAAGAGGCTAAAAGCTTTATTGTTTGCTAACCCTAAAAAATTTTTGTAACTGCTGTTCATTGTTGGAATGAGTTGCATCATGGAATTGTAATCAGTAAAAACAATGTCGGATTTATGGCGGAGAGGATCTTGGCCTGTGTTTGTCTTTGCTCAAATTTCAGTTTAAAAAGATATTGACCAAAAAATACCTTCTTTTGATCCATCAAATTAGATTATTTTGCATGAAAAAGGCACTCTTAAACCTTGATATTTTGTCAAATTAGGTTTAACCTTGATATTTTCAATTATGTTTGATATTTTGTTCACAAGCAGAAAATATCGCGGAACAGGTAAGATTATGATAACATTGTGAATTTTGGTTGGATTGACTGATGTAATTTTCCAGTTATCGTAACTTTCATGACTGATTTTAATCTGAATTGTAGACTATAGTTCAAATTCAAACAGTTTTTTCCTATGTTGGGGAATCAAGAACTTTGCAAACTTATTCATCTGCATTAAGAGTAGCTCAAAAGCTTGGTTACAAGATTGGTATGGCCAAGGGGGTTGGGCTGGGGTCGGCGTACTTCACTATTTTCTGCTGCTACACACTTCTACTTTAGTATGGAGGCCATCTAGTGAGGCACAATAGCACAAATGGAGGACTTGCCATAGCAATGGTGTTCTCTGTTATGATAGGTGGACTGTAAGCACCCAAACACATCAAGTAATTGTATTGAATTAATTTGTTCCAATTTGTAAAACCATGCTATTTCTAGAGGGCTTTAGGCAATGTAGAGTTGAAAAACATTGAGTTCTCTTACCCGTCAAGGCCAGATGCAAATCTTAATGACTTCAATCTAAATGTTCCGGCAGGGAAGACCATAGCTTTAGTTGGAAGTAGTGGCTCTGGGAAGAGAACTATTGTCTCCCTCATTGAAAGATTTTACAATCCTACTTCAGGTAATTAATCAATTGCTTCACATCTGATTCAAAATTCACATTATGCATCTTTTCAAAATTTAATGCTTGAAAGTTTTTTTAGCAAATTTAATATAACTTATCTTGTATTGAAGTTATTTGCGTTTTTAGTCACAAACTTCACGTATAAAAACTTTGTTAATGAATGTCTCTATAGGGCGAGTTCTGCTAGATGGGCAAGTTCAACTTTGTGAGTAATGACTACTCTTAAACCTTGATATTTCCTGCTTGTATGTCTTCCTCTCCGTGAGGGAGATAATATGTCCAACCTAATCGAAAATATCCCCAAAATTATTGCTAGCTAATATCTCTTCCTCTCCGTGAGGGAGATATTATCTTCCCTGTCGCTTCCATGACTAGGCTGATTTAAGAATTATAGCAGATTTGTGAAGGACCCTGTTATCAAAGCATAGATTGATGTCAGTAATAGTTAGAATGAGGTAGGTGTTTAAGTTTTCTTATAGTCTATGTTAAACTCTCGCTAAATAAAGTGGAGGCCAATTCTCTCCGTTTCAAGGTTGTGTTCTGTTCTAGGACGAGCTGAGCTAGAACAGGGCAATTCATGACTAGAACAGTGATAGTGAAACCGATCTTTACTTATATAAAGATAGGGTGGCTTTCAGCTTTAATTTATAAAGGGAAGAGAATTGGTCTCTTGAATTCTTCAATATTTTTCCTTTTCCACTGGTGGCCGGATCACACCTACTTGATCAACACCATCTTAAACATATATCGAGGTTTAATTGTTAAAGCAAGTTGCTTAAGCAAGCTATCTTTGAAGATTTTCTTGCTTTTGATTTTATTATTGGCAACGACTCCCTCGCACCATCATATCCTCTTTTCACACCACTATTGAGTTTTTTTTTCTCACACCACCTATATAAACAAAAATCATTCATTTTTTCCCCGCATCATTCAAATCGACAATGGTTCCTTCCTCCCCCATTCGAAATCTCCTCTTCTAAATCTCTTCAAAATCTCTCCCCACACTCAAATCGCTTGCAAATCTCCTCCCTCTCCCTCAAAAACTCTCAAAATCCCTTCAAAGTCGTAACCCTTAAACCCAAAGTCAATAAATATGCATAACTTAACATAATGGAGAAACTCAAACTCGAAACGAAAAAATGCAAAACAGGTTAACTTTCGACTAATTTAAACCCTCAATTGAGATCGATTCTCAAGCTCATCAAAACACAAAAATTGTAGTACTATGAGTTATCTAATAAATACAACTTGGATCACTTGAAAATGTTTTGAAATAAGCAAGTTATGATCATTTTACCAAAGTCGCGCAAATGTGTTCAAAAAATGAAAATGGGATAGTGTTCCTGACTTTCGGCCAACTTATGTGCTCGATCAAGATATTTTGAAAATGAGATAGTGATCAAAATACAAAAGTTGTATTACTCGCAGTTATCTAATAAACACAACTTGAATCACTTGAAAATATTTTGAAATAAGCAAGTTATGGTCATTTTACTAAAGTCGCACAGAACAGGAAAAAAAATTCTAGAAATATTAAATGAACAGTCGGGGCTATAAAAATATAAATACATACATATACAGGCACAATATACATAAATGTTAGCAGTTCAGAAAAAGTTGTAGTGTGCTTCTTGGACAAGGACAATGATAATGGAGTTTTGAGTTTTTCATAAAAAAAATCCCAAGACTTTGGAAGACCTAAAACATATTATTGTTGGTATCCATTTTTCGTAGTCCTGTAAATTTAAACATGGGAGAAAACTTTGATTTTTCTTGGCAGCACATTTTTTTGTTTTAACCACACTGGTTTTCAAAATTTGAGTTGCACCCCACATATGTTTGATGAAGGCCACATAATTTTGGTGTATTACGTAAAAAAAAATAAATAAATAAAATTTGTGGCTCTTTACAAATTTGAAAAATGGGCACGGAGAACTCTTAACAAAACACTGCAAGACTTCCCTGCCCCTGTGACGTTGTGGTTCTGGAACTGAAAACCAGTCTCTGTCTGTTGATGCCCCATTGGTGATCAGTGTAACAGGGAATGGAGACCTTTTAAATATTCAAAAGTTATTTGATGACAATGAAGTAAGAGATTTCTATATTAGACTTGCTACTTCTGAACTCCAGGGCCTTAGTGGTAGGAAGAAAGGTCAGACTATTGTAGTTATTCTGGGAGTAGTTGTAGGTGTTGTAGCCTGCCTTAGTTGTGATACCCTTGTGTGGCCAAACCTAAGGGGGAGGGTGAGGAAGAAGCCCAACAGCCCATGGATTCCAAGAGGGCTGGCAAGCTACAAAATGGAGATCATAGTCCCACATCGCCTGGGTAAGGGAGGGTGATATACTATATATGTACGAGTTTGGATCTACAAAGTACTACGTGTTTTAAAGCCAGGCGAGACTTGAACCCAAAGCGGACAATATAGTATTCTGTGGATTGGGTCGTGACAGAATGGTATCAGAGTCTGACCTAGCCGGAAGTGTGCCAATGAGGACGTTGGGCTCCCAAGGAGGGTGGACTGTGATACCCTTGTGTGGACGGACTTGAGGGGGAGGGTGAGGGAGAAGCCCAAGAGCCCATGGATCCCAAGAGGGTTGGCAAGCTACAAAGGCATATCATAGTCTCACATCACCTGGGTAAGAGAGGGTGATGTACTATATATGTACGAGTTTGGATCTACAAAGTACTACGCATTTTAAAGTCGTGCGAAACTTAGACCCAAAGCGGACAATATAGTACTCTGCGGACATGGGCGGACCTACTAAGGGGCGAGGGGGGGCAGCTGCCCCCCTCAACTTTTCAAATATTTTTAGTATATATATTTTAGTCTTAAAAAATTGATTATATAATGTAGAATACAATATGTTAATTGTGTATGAGAATATTCAAATATATCTTTGTTGGTGTAGTGGTTGGAGATTTATCATTTTTAGTAAAAGACCTGAGTTCGATACTCTTTGAGTGCATTTTTTATTTTATTTTCAATGCAATTTTGTTAGTAATTGCAAACATTAAAAAATGTATAGTTTAATAAAAAATTATTAACATTAAATAAATGAATTGTTTCTCACAAGTGATATTAAACCCCTAACAAAAAAATATTTAAAATTAATATCTAAAATAATAACGATAGAATTCAATGAAAATATATACCATTAGCCAACTCGTATAAAATTTGAGCCTCATATAAACTATTTTTTTTTTGAAATTGTATTATGATCATATTAGATTCGCAAATTTCAAATTTTTTTAGCTTCACCTAGAACTTATCCTAATTATTTTGTGATTCTCAATTCTAGACAACCAGGCTTTATAGCCATTATTTGGTCAGGTTTTAAGTTTTTTACATTTCTATCACTTCTATAGATAATGTTTGTGATTGTATTTTAAAGAGAATGGGTAAATGTGTAAAAATGCTCTAGCCTGGCAAAAAAATGGCTTTAAAGTCTAGCTGCCTAGACAAACTCTTTTGTGATATTAGTTATATATTCTAGTTATTATGCTTGTTTGCTCTTTGCTAAGGTTATCAATAGTGACCTTATTTTGGCGTAAAATTGACTACACTTGGATCCAATTTGATATATGCATTGTATTTTTTATAGTTGAATTTTTTTTATTAGTTACTAGCTTCGGTAAAAAAAATTTGGCTTTACCATTGATAACTACTATTATCAACTAATAAGTATCTTCCATTTCGCCCCCCCTCAACTAAAATCCTAGGTCCGCCCCTGTCTGCGGATCGGGTCGTGACAGAAATGATTGTGATACCCTTGTGTGGGCGGACCTGAGGGGGAGGATGAGGGAGAAGCCCAAGAGCCCATGGATCCCAAGAGGGTTGACAAGCTACAAAAATGATATCATAGTCCCACGTCGCCTAGGTGTGGGAGGGTGATGTACTATATGTACGAGGTTGGATCTACAAAGCACTACGCATTTTAAATCCATACCCAAAGCGGACAATATAGTATTCTATGGATCGGGTCACGACAGATTAGTATCAAAGTCTGACCCAGCCGAAAGTGTGCCAACGAGGGTGTTGGGTTCCCAAGGTTGGTGGATTGTGATACCCTTATTAGGGCGGATCTGAGGGGGAGGGCTCTTGAGAATAAGGTGAGATCATAGTCTCACATCGCCTGAGTGCGGGAGGGTGATGTACTATATATAAATGTACGAGGTTTGATCTACAAAGTACTACGCGTTTTAAAATCGTGCCGGCCTTGGGTCCAAAGTAGACAATATAGTACTATGTGGATTGGGTCGTAACATTAGTCTTGTCTTGTTACTAATCTGCATTTTAAAGAAGAGATGCTAGGTCAAAACTTCAAAGATAGTTGAGGGATCCTTGGTTGCATTTACTTATCGAGACTTGCAGAATGGGAGGAAGAACTTTTATGAAAAGTTTGGTGGAGAAGGTTTTGGTTCTGTCTTCGAAGGAACATTACCTGACTTAACTACCATAGTTGTGAAGAAGCTTAAAGGCTGGAGTCTGGCGAGAAGCAATTCATAATTGAAGTAAGCACTATTGTGACAAAACATGTTAATATTAACATGTCGTTTGTTTAAATGGGTTTTGTTCTGACAGTACTAAAAGATTGTTCATGCTAATGGTTTTATAGATTCACATTTGTTCCAGCACAAAGATTCCAAGATCTTGGATTGGAAGACAAGATACCAAATTGCAGTCGGGACAGCTAGAGGATTGACATATCTCCATGAGAAGTGCAAAGACTGCATTATACACTGGTACATCATGCCGGAGAACATACTATTAGATGCTGATTTTTGTCCAAGGTTGCAGACTTCGGTCTTGCAAAACTTGTTGGTAAGGAGTTTAGCCGGGTCCTAACGACAATGAGTGGAACTAGGGGCCATCTTGCCCCAGAATGGATTTCAGAATTAGCCATTACTACAAAAACTGATGTATACAAGTATGGAATGATGCTTTTTGACCTCAGCTCAGGCAGAAGAAACCCTGAGATATCAAACATGTTCTTTCCTACTTGGGTTGCAAGCAAGAAAGCTAAAGGCAAACAAGTCCTCACATTGATAGATATCAGATTGGATGGTGAAGCGAATGTTGTTTAACTTACAAATGCTTTCAACATGTGTAGCTTGTTGGAGCATACAAGATGATGAGTCTCATAGGCCATCCATGGGGTAGGTGGTTCAGATCCTTGAAGGGGTGCTAGAGGTGAAATCCAATCCCAAGGTCACTCCGGGATCTAGTGGAAACAGATACAAATCTTCTTGGATTCCTTAATTAAGCCAAATTGAAGAGCATGAAATTATACTCTGACTACTACTTCTCAGATGAAGAGTCATGTGTATCATTCTAAAGTGTGATGTTCAATAGAGAATAATGTTGGAAGTAATTTTCTAACATTTCCATTATATGGCATTGCTTGAATCCTTGAAGTTTGCTAATATTTAATTCCTTAAGTTGTATAAATATTTACTTCTTTGTATAATGCTTCGAAGTTTACATGTTTGTATATGAGCATTTGCTTTTAAATTTCTAACTGCTACTAGTTACAAAGATCAAGGTGGTGTTTGTTTTGCGTTGCGATCATAATCGGGTGTTTGTTTTTACTTCTAATCAGAAGTAGTAGGCTGTTAATTTGGAACGTTTAGTTAGTATTTAGTACATGGGGGTGCTTTCCTCCCATATCAACAATGCCACCATGAATGGGCAATAACTTGCCATCATCCAGGCCAACTATTTTAGCATAATCTAGCACGACTAGGTAGCTTGTTGTAGTCTTATTTTCATGTTTTGGGAGGTGATGCAATCTCTACACCCTGCTCATTATATCACCTCTTGAAATATCTCTTGAATCCTCTTTGTCATTTGGCCATTGGTAAAGAGGAAGTGAGGAGATAAGAAGTTTAGAGTTGCATGTTCTCCTTCCCGTTTACTGAGGAACCTCTTGGAATCATCTTGGTTGACCTTGTTTACAGCATCCCTTTTGTCTTTTATTAGCAGCATGTCCACAATAGTATTCCAGCAGTTGACGGTATTGATGATCAAGTTGCAATGTTGCAAATTCGCAATTAAAGTACTTGATCATCATGTTCGATCCCAACAATTTTCGCATTGTATCATTTTTTCTTATTTTTAAATTAATACCCGATTGTTCATATTAAGTGCATATTTTTTTCTCATAACTAGTTCGGTTTAGGGAGTGAATCAAACAGTGGTAGGAATGCCCAGGTGGCTGAAGTTCAATAGGTTGAGGCTCCAGATGGTGGGGGGTCCCTAGGTAGTTGACATTCGACAGGCAGCAGGAGATGAGGTGAGTCAAGAGGAAGAGGGTTGAGGTGGTGGAACAGTACAAGTGGAAAGGTATATTTTGGCATACTCTAATACAAAATAATTTCTTTGAATTCATGTTGTTGTGTTTTAGTATTGTTTTCTATGTAACCCAATAGGAGCTCACCTAGAATATTCAATTCGGGATTTGAATGGACTCTGAAAGATTTTAAATCTCGTGGATTTTAAAAGGTTTCAAAGGATTTTACAAAATCCACTAAATTTTGATGAATTTTAAATGATGGGATTTTGTAGATTTTATAAAGGTTTGTTATGGATTTCTATGGATTCTTATAAATTCAATGGATTCTTATAAATATGTTATTAGTCATAGGAATCAATGAAAGAACATTACCTACATTATTATCCATGCCAACACAAATCATAAAACATCTCTCAAAACATCAATTAAACAATTGTTTGTATGCTACGAGAATTTTACTTCAAAGTAAAAGATAATTTTACTTCATAAAACATTCATCTTCTTCTTCGTCTTCTCCATCAATCACCATCGCCACCTCTCATCCCACCTCCTCCCATCTTCATCTTCTTATTCTCCTCCTCTTCCCCCTCACACTTCTTATTCTCTGTTTTTTTTTCTTCTTCTTCTTCTCCTCTTTCACTTATTTTCTCTAAGTTTTTTTTTCTTTTTCTCCTATCTTCTTATTTTTCTTCTTCTTCTTTTTGCACTCGTGAAGGTTTTGGCAAGTGGGGAACCTCCACTCGCAAGAACCTCCGCAAGGGCGAAGGAGAAAAAAAATGGGAGAAGAAGAGAGGAGAAAAAAATAGAAGAAGAAAAACAGAGAGAGAAGAAAAATAAGAAGAAGAAATAAGAAGGGAAAAAAGGAGAAGAACAAAAAAGAAGAGAAGAGAGGACAAGAAGAAGAGAAAATAAGAGGAAGAAAATGAGAAGAATAGAAAATAAGAGGAAGAAAATGAGAACAAAAACAAAGGAGAAGAGGAAGTGCGGGTGGTGGTGCAGCCAGCGGTGGTAGGGCATGGTGGTGTGGCCGAAAGTTGGGGGAGGTGGTGTTGCTCTTGTGAATAGAGAAGAGAAGGTGGAAAAGGGAAGATAGTGGTGTCCTTCAGCAAATCCCAAAAAAAGTGGGGTGATGATGTCCTTCAACAAAAATGGTGGTGTTATTTAACAATGGCCAATACAATTCCGTTGAAATAAAGAGGGGAATGTTGAATTTAGAATGACTCTTGTTATATATACTTTTCACTCACAAATCCTTCAAAATCTACAACTTTAACAAATCCATAAAAATCCACTACTTCTCGAATAGCCTTGATTTTGGTGGACTTTTGAAAAACATGAATTGAATACCCTTGATTTTGATGGATTTTAAAACAATCTTTTAAAATCCGTATTTGAATACCCTTGAATTTACATGTATTATTCTAATTGAATACCTCTTAATTTTAATAAATTTTAAAATCCTTTACAATCTATTAAAATTCGTAATTGAATACCACCCACTGAGATACGCATATTACTATGGAGTACGAATTGGAGAGTGTTGACAGACACTATTCAATCCCGAATTGAATACCCGCAGCTAACTTTCAATCCCGAATTGAATACCCGCCTAAATTTCAATCGTGTATGGATGTTATCCATGTATTTTGGCTATGTGGACTTGTCAAAGACCAATGACTTCTGTCTGTTTCAACATAGTTTCTCATTTCTTCTTGTCTTGATAGAAGTTGAAGCCTACTTGTGTCTAATAGTTTATGGTTTCTTCTTGTTAAAAGCTGAAACCAAAAGACTTGAGTCTCATAGTTTAGAGATGGATGCCAGAAGAAGCGAATCATTTTGGTTCTTCTTGTCCTTCATTCTCCTCTTATTCTTCTTCTCCACCAATAGCCATCTCTGCTCTGCAATCAGCACCCTCTCTTCAGGCGAATCTCTCTATTCAAACCAGAAGCTTATCTCTAAAGATAGTAGCTTCGCACTGGGTTTCTTCAGACCAGGTATATCCTCTCCCAATTACTATATAGGAATCTGGTACAACAAAATCTCTCTTCAAAGCAAAACTTATGTTTGGGTTGCAAACCGAGACGATCCGTTTACTGACCCATCTTCTTCAGAGTTGAAACTCTTAAAAAATGGGAATCTAGTTTTGTTAAACCAGTCAAAAAACTGCATATGGTCCACAAAATCGACCCGCAATGCTCTGAATTCCTCTGAATTAGTTCTCAGGGATGATGGGAATCTTGTATTGAGAGAACGGTCGAATACATCGGTTGTGTTTTGGCAGAGTTTTGATCACCCAACTGATACGTTTTTACCAGGTGGAAAGCTAAGGTATGATAAAATCACCAAGACACCTGTATTTCTCACTTCTTGGAAAAATTTGGAAGATCCTTCTAAAGGGATCTTCTCCCTGCACTTAGATCCAATTAGCAAACAGTATTTGATATATAGAAATCACTCTAAAAGTTATTGGAAAAGTGGGTCTTGGAATGGAGAGATCTTCAGCTTAATTCCTGAGATGAGGCGAAACTATATTTACAATTACAGTTACGTTGAAGATGAAAACGAGAGTTACTTCACTTATTCTGTTTATGACAATTACAAGTCTATAATGTCTAGACTTGTGATGGATTTGTCTGGGCAAATTAAACAATATACATGGTTGGATAGTTCCCAGCAGTGGAACTTGTTTTGGACTCAACCAAGACAGCAATGTGAGGTTTATGCCTTTTGCGGCACTTTTGGTAGCTGCAATCAGAGAGGCTTGCCCTTCTGTCAGTGTTTGCAAGGTTTCCAACCGCACTCGTCCAGAGATTGGTATGATCTCAGTGATACTTCTGGTGGGTGTGTGAGGGAAACCTCTTCGCAGTGTTGGGAGAAAGCTGAGTTTTTCCTCTTGTCTTATGTGAAAGTGCCAGAAAAGGCAATATCTGTGGCAGTTAAAGATGCTGAAGGATGCAAATTTGCTTGCTTAAGAAATTGCTCTTGCACTGCTTATAGTTTTCACAATGGGTGTTCGATATGGATTGGCGATCTTCTAAATCTTCAACAACTATATATTTCAGATGGTGATAGCAACGGAAGAGATCTCTATGTCATATCTGCAGGTATTAATAGTCTCCCTTGATCTTGTTTTGTTACAAGTGTGTTGGTTGGATCAAGAAAGAACGGAGGGAACTTTTTGACATTTGCATTTAAGACTTGCTTTTACTAAAGCAACATCTCAGCTGAGCATTTGAACTAACTCTGTTTCCCTGAACAACCAGTTGATTTCAAAACATGTGATTAGCTACCAAAGGATAATATCTTACCCTTTGCATGAACTATCTATACAACCAGTTGATTTCAAAACATTTTGATTGCTCTAAATATTGAAGTTCTGCCATAGTGCAATTTGTCTAATTGAAGTTACAATTTGCAGATATATCATTTCAAAATGCAGATCATACAGAGAAAAAGAAAGTAATGAAAATAATAATAATCACAGTGATCTTTGGCGTAGTTACCATCGGTGTCTTGACTTGCATTTCTTTGAGGTGGATGGCAAAACGTTCAGGTGACTTTTATATCTATAATAATAAAATTGGTTTGCATTTGATGCCTAACACTGATTATGGTACACCTACTCATGATATAAACAGAAAAGAAGAAAAAGAAGAAAGATATAGAAATTTTGTTGGATAAGAGCGGCAACATTAGCGAATTTCGAGATAATCAGGAGTTACCATTTTTCACTTTAAAGAAGTTAGCAACTGCTACAAACAACTTTGATGCAGCAAATAAACTTGGCCAAGGAGGATTTGGTCCTGTTTACAAGGTATCCCTTAAATATATCGTTTGGGACGATGACTAAACGGTTATACTTTATCAGAATTGATTATGGTTTTCCAATCACTACTTTGCTACAGAAAAACTCATGTAATTCGCTTTAGATTATTGGTTAAAGTTACCAGTCAGAAGTGGTGTTCTAACGTTACAAATTTCAAAATCAACTGTCACTCAGGGAAAATTGCCAAATGGACAAGAAATCGGTGTGAAAAGGTTTTCTAGGAGCTCTGGACAAGGCATAGGGGAGTTCAAGAATGAAGTTGTACTGATCTCCAAACTTCAGCACAGAAACCTTGTCAGACTTTTGGGATACTGCATGGAAGGGGAAGAAAGGATGTTGATCTATGAATACATGCCCAATAAAAGTTTGGATGCCTTTATCTTTGGTTAGATCTTCCTACAACTTTCTTGTTATACATGTTAGCTTGAGAAATTAATCATCAGCTTTCAGTTAAAAAAAACTTGGAAGGAACAATTTTAATTTAGGTTCGGTGTTAAAACATGCAATTTTTTTTGTGAACATTCTCTATATATACGATTTTTCGTGTTTATCATCCTGCCTAATCACCTGCTTTTTTTTTACTGGTCTCATGAATCAGATCCTACAAAACGAGTTCTCCTAGATTGGAGAAAGCGATTTGAAATTATCATGGGGATTTGCCGAGGAATTATTTATCTTCACAGAGATTCTAGATTGAGAGTTATTCATAGAGACCTGAAAGCAAGTAACATTTTACTAGATCAAGAGTTGAATCCAAAAATTTCGGACTTTGGCATGGCTAGGATATTTGGTGGGGATGAACTCCAAGCTAATACTATGAGGGTTGTTGGCACATAGTAAGTTTCATTTCTTCTGGTCATTAATTTTTATCAAAGACGTTGGACTGTGACATTTGTATTGATGAAATATGGTTATATGTCCGAACATACTTGTGGTTAGTGATACATTGTGTACAACGCTAGTAGAAAACTGATATCATGGTTGACACACCTTAGCAGTGTGAACAGTTCCGCCCCTTAAGGGTTGCAACTGATAAACTGACTAGTTCTTATTCTCAAAGTCAATTTGCTCTTCATTTCTAAATATGTTAAATACTTTAATGAATGCAGTGGTTATATGTCTCCCGAGTATGCTATGGAAGGACTATTTTCTGAGAAATCTGATGTGTTTAGCTTTGGAGTATTGTTACTTGAAATTGTAAGTGGAAAAAGGAATACCAGTTTCTATCATCACAAACAGTCTTGGAGTCTTCTAGGATATGTAAGTGTTTACGAATTCTGTTCCATCTTTCTTACCTACAAAGATGTATTGTTGAAGTTTTTGAGCATAGCATTTTGCAAATATTTCAGGCTTGGAAGCTATGGAATGAGGGAAAGATACAAATCCAGTGACATCCGAATCGAGTTTCCAAGAAGAAATCCTGAGATGTATCCATGTGGGACTTTTGTGCGTGCAAGATTTTGCAAAAGATAGACCCACAATGTCGTCCATTGTTTCAATGCTTCTAAGTGAAATCACAAGCCTTCCCACTCCGAAGCAGCCTGCATTTACTGGTGGATGGGTGGAATCTGATTTTGATTTGTGCCAGGATACCATATTTTCTAATAATAATGTCAGTATCACAGTAATTGGAGGCAGATGATGCACTCCAACTTATACTGAATGATCATTTGTTCGATAACATATTTCAAGAAAGACACGAGAGATTGTGGTCTATCATCACATTTTTCAGGTTGACAACTTGTACATTTTCCAATAATGAATTGGATCATGTGCTGCGGACACAAAGGAATACTGTGCATGAGATATAATTTATTTCTACTAAAGGAATCACTTTACTTGTCCTGAGTTCCAACAGCTAATTCGTTGATGTGTCTGTAAGTATATATATTAGAGCACGACACTCATTATTGCCACTCAACATATCTTTGTTTGATGTTAGAAATTTAGGAGCAAAAAATTTGATTTGTAATAAAACGATATATCCGTATATGGTTCTAGTCCATCATACTATTAGGGCAAGGGAAAATCTGCTGACTCACCTGAAATAGGTAGAATGATAATCCTCCAGTTCTAGTATAGATATTTATCATACATAAGTTGGGTGAACCATCGATGGTTCAAGTAATAGAAAATGGGATACAACAATACAATATTTATTTTACTTTATCAGCAAGAATATACATATTAAAAATAAAAAGGTAAACTCTCTGAAGAAGTTTCAATACTTATAGTGTTGCAGCCAAACATAAAGGACTTTTTATTTTTATTTTTTATATAACCTCATAACGAAGAAAACAGATTATTAAGAAGTCAAAGAAAATCGTAAAAAAATATTTAGTATTGAACAAGATAAGCACTCATGACTAATTGAAGTTATGGAAGTGAGCAACTACAATTGTTTTTTTTTTTTTTTTTTTTGGAAAGTGAGCTGAGGTTTTTAGAATCCCCGAATCTTAGTAAACTTTATCATCATTTTTTTTTTTAACTACCATTGTTTTCCATGACTATAAACATTTCCCATGGCTTCATTCACCCATGACATTTTGTAATTATGGCTATTAGCAGAATTTCATTCTCTTTTCTTTCCTTTCACGTTCTTTCTGTTCATCCCTAAGTTACATTTCTGTGATGCAGCATGAATCATTACATCCACTCAACCCATCACAGAGCTAGAGACTATAATATCTTCCAATGGAACCCTCAAGTTAGGCTTCTTTAGTCCTGGAAATACTGGTAATGGGTATGTCTAACAGAGATATTCCATTAATGTTGCAGTTAAACTAGGATTGTGTGACTAGTCAAAACAAGGAAGGATATCTTCTTTGTTATGGAGTAGGATTTAGGTTCCTTATTGGCATAGGTTTCCTATCTCGTTTCAAATTTGGATACTATGTAATTGCTACCTCTATATATAGAGGCTCATATCAATGAATAAGACAACTCTCTGTTTTCCTCCCTACTCTTGTTTTTGCTTTCTTTACGTTACTTTCAACACGTTATCAGCATGAGCCCTAACCCTAGCAGCTATTAAGAAAAAAATCCCTACGCGAACGCCATTCGCCGTTAGCACCATCTGCCGCGAACACTTACCACGAGCGTCTTCCCCCTCGACTCTTGTTTAGCCTCCTGCTCGGCCAGGTTAAACTGTCAAGTAAGTTTTATGACTTTCAGTATCTGAATTGGTTAGTTAAAAACAATTCGAGGGTAGGTGTTGTTCTTTGACTCTGTTACTAATAGTGTAATACTAATTCCAATGTAAGTTCATTTTTGGTTATTAATTTAGTGTTTCTGATCCTAGCATGTAAATTTCACTTGGTTAGAAGTTGTGCTTTATAGCATTCACATTGGCGCTGGATCGATTAGAATGAGTCGTAGAGAACTATTTACTTCTTTATTTTTATTTGAACCCACCAAGACTTGGTTCCATTCATTGACTATTTCTGTGGCTAAAGTAGGCATGGAAGTTTGGATATAAGAATTTTATGGCAGACACGAGTCTATGTGGGATAGACTTGAGAATTGTAGTATTTGTTTTAGTTTGTAAGTCTCAAAAGCAATCCTTGGTAGATGTTACTGCCTCTTTGTCAGCACCCCATGTCTATAATTAAGTATCATTAGGTACCTACTTATCCATAATAGATGGATTTGTTGTAAGGTTATTTGGTTTCCTGGTAGTTTTAGGATTATTGCTGATTGGGTTTTAGTTCAGTTTAAAAAAGTTCTTAGTCTTTAGGAAGAGTCCCTAGTCTTTAGGAAGTTGTTCACAGATTTGACGCTTTCTTCAGGGATTTTTGTTTTGCTCCTTGTTGCATCTACCACGTTTCTGTTGCGTGGGCTGTTTTCTAGCTATTTTGTTTATTCATGTAAGGCTATAAAATAGCCACTGTTATTCAATAAAGTTGAAGTCATTCAATCCAGTTGTTGTGTTTTGAGTTCTTTGTTCTTGTTCTCATTCCCAACAATCTGGTATCAGAGCCCCACTGGGCCTGAAAGAAAAGCCGCAGTCTTTTTGAGTGATTTCCAAAACATAGAGTGAGGAAGTGAAAAGATGGAAGCAGAGTCAAGTAACTTTGCGCAACCTTGCATCCCAAAGTTTGATGGGAATTATGAGCATTGGAACATGCTAATGGAGAATCTCCTGCGTTCAAAGGAGTATTGGAGTGTTATTGAGACGGGGTATGCAGAACCTGCTCCTGGAGAAGTTTTAACTGGTGCACAGAAAAAAACCTCGGAGAAGACAAAGCTGAAGGATCTGAAGGCCAAGAACTATCTTTTCCAATCCATTGACAAGTCCATTCTGAAGACAATTGCTCAGAAGGAAACGACAAAGCAGCTGTGGGATTCAATGAAGGTCAAATACCAGGGAAACGCTAGGGTGCAGCGTGCTCAACTTCAAATTCTTCGCAGGAATTTTGAAGTGTTGGAGATGAAACTTGGAGAATCTGTCACAGATTACTTTGCAAGGGTGATGCTGGTGGCAAACAATATGAGGAATCTTGGAGAGAACGTGCCTGATGTGAAGATCGTTGAGAAGATCTTGCGCGCACTTACTGAGAAGTTCAACTACATAGTTTGTTCGATCGAGGAGTCGAAAGACATCAATAGTCTTTCAGTGGATGAACTGCAGAGTTCACTACTTGTTCATGAACAAAAGTTCTGAAAGAATGAAGGAGATGATCAAGCACTGAGGATCTATGATGAGAGAATTGGAGGAAAAGGCCAAGGAAGAAGCAATTACAGAGGAAGAGGTCGTGGAAGAGGACAAGTGCTCAATAGGGCCACGGTGGAATGCTACAAGTGTCACAAACTTGGACACTTCCAGAATGAATGTCCAAGTTTGAACAAGGAAGCCAATTATGCAGAGCTGAATGAAAAGGATGAGATGTTGCTGATGTCGTATGTTGAATTGCATGAGGAGAAACAGAATGATGCGTGGTTCCTTGACTCAGGATGCTCCAATCATATGTGTGGATATCGAGGTATGTTTACCAATTAGATGAGAGTTTTCAACATTCAGTTAAGTTGGGAAACAATAGTAGAATGAGTGTGGCTGGAAAAGGGAATGTGAAGCTATTATTGAATGGAGTTAATCATGTTGTCAATGAAGTGTACTATGTTCCAGAGCTCAAAAATAATCTTTTGAGCATAGGACAACTTCAAGAGAGAGGCTTGGCAGTCTTAATTCAGGGAGGAGTCTGTAAGATATACCATCTAGAGAAGGGTTTAATCATTCAAACCCAAATGAGCGCCAACAGAATGTTCATCCTGCTAGGACAGACTCAAGCTCAACCAGAAAGATGTTTTCACACAAGCTCTCAAGACCTCTCCTATCTTTGGCATAGACGATATGGCCATTTGAGCTATAAGGGTCTAAGAACCTTGCAATGGAAGAAGATGGTACATGGACTTCCCAAATTTCCTGCCTCAAGCATGACCTGCACGGACTGTATCAATGGCAAGCAACATAGAGATGCCATGCCGAAGAAAAGCACTTGGAGAGCAAGTCGGAAATTGGAGTTGATTCACAGTGATATTTGCGGCCCTATATCACCTGAGTCTAATAGTGGAAAGAGGTACACATTGTGTTTCATTGATGATTTTAGTCGGAAATCATGGGTGTTTTTATTGGCTGAAAATTTGGAGGCACTGAATTGCTTCAAAAGGTTCAAAATAATGGTGGAAAAGAACTCGGGGATGTTGGTGAAATGTTTACGGACTGATAGGGGAGGAGAATTTACTTCCAACGAGTTCAAAGAGTTTTGCAGACAATAGGGAATCAAGAGGCAGGTGACCACGACATACACTCCTCAACACAATGGTGTAGCCGAAAGGAAAAACAAAACAGTGATGAACATGGTTCGATCGATGCTTTCTGACAAAAGAATTCCGAAGACATTTTGGGCGGAGGCAGTGAATTGGACATTCTATGTTCTTAACAGATGTCCGACATCGGCAGTGAAAGATATTACACCGCAAGAAGCATGGAGCGGGATAAAACCCTCAGTAGATCATTTCCGAGTCTTTGGTTGCTTGGCTCATGTACACATTCCAGATGTGAGAAGAGGTAAGCTTGACAATAAAAGTTTTCCTTGTGTATTTTTGGGAGTTAGTGAGGAGTCAAAGGGGTATAGATTGTTTGATCCTATCACTAAGAAGATTGTAGTGAGTAGGGATGTGGTTTTTGAAAAAGAATCACAGTGGGATTGGGATGTGTCTTATGAGAAGCAAATTCTTTTAAACTTAGATTGGGGTGAGAATGAAGAAAACAGTGAGGTAGATAGGGAGAGAAACGGTGGAGTTGAAGATATTAATGATGGTGAGGAGAGAAACAGTGGTGTAGAGATTGGTGAGGGAGATGGACCTAGAGATGACGTAGAGGAAGATGAAGGGAGAGTGAGGGGTCCTCCGGTGTGGATGCAAGATTATGTTACAGGGGAAGGATTATCTGAAGATGAAGCAAACATGGCATTAGTTGTGTCAACTGATCCTATTCTTTACGAAGAGGCAGTCAAGAATGCAAAGTGGAGACGTGCTATGGACTGTGAGATTAATTCCATAGAGAAGAACAATACTTGGTCACTCACTGAGCTGCCGGTTGGAGCGAAAAAAATCAGAGTGAAATGGGTGTACAAAACGAAATACAATGAGCATGGGGACATTGATAAGCACAAGGCAAGGCTAGTTGCTAAAGGGTACTCACAAAAGCATGGCATAGACTACACAGAGGTCTTTGCACCAGTGGCAAGGTTAGATACGGTGAGGATGATTATTGCTTTAGCAGCGCAGAAAAGCTGGACAATCTTTCAGTTGGATGTCAAATCGGCCTTTCTTCATGGTGAGCTGAACGAAGATGTCTATGTTGAACAACAAAAGGGGTATGAGAAAAGGGGCAGCGAACATCTTGTTTACAAGTTGCATAAAGCTTTGTGCGGATTAAAACAAGCTCCACGAGCTTGGTTTAACCGAATCGAAGCACACTTCATCAATGAAGGTTTCCAAAGGTGTGACAACGAGCAAACATTGTTCACTAAGAAAAGCAGAGAAGGAAAGATCATCATTGTAAGTGTTTACGTTGACGATTTAATATTTACTGGTGATGATGAAATTATGCTGTCCGAGTTCAAGAGTTCCATGATGAGAGAATTCGACATGTCGGACTTGGGGAAGATGTGTTTTTTTCTTGGAATTGAAGTGTTACAGAGGTCAGATGGTATCTACATATGCCAAAAGAAATATGCACTGGAAGTTTTGAAGAGATTTGGTATGTTAGAGAGCAATTCAGTTAATAATCCAATAGTTCCTGGAGGCAAAATCAACACAGATGAAGATGGCATTACGGTGGATGAAACGTACTACAAGCAATTGGTGGGTAGTTTGATGTATGTCACGGCCACAAGACCGGATATGATGTTTGTCACTTGCCTCATAAGTAGATACATGTCTAAACCTACAGAGCTTCATCTACAAGTAGCAAAGAGGGCACTTCGATATTTGAGAGGAACTGTAAACTTTGGAATTCATTACAAGAAAGGAGGAAGTGATGAATTGCTTGCATTTACGGATAGCGACTATGTCGGAGATATGGAGGACAGGAAGAGTACAAGTGAGTATGTATTTTTGCTGAGCTCTGGAGCAGTTTCATGGAGTTCGAAGAAGCAGCCAATAGTGACTTTATCAACCACAGAGGCAGAATTGGTGGCAGCTGCAATGTGTGCATGCCAAGCTCTCTGGATAAAAAGGATTTTGAATGAATTAGGGCATTATGATGGAGGGTGCACACATGTGAGATGTGACAACAACTCAACTATCAAACTGTCTAAGAATCCGGTGATGCACGGGCGTAGCAAGCACATCGATGTGAGGTATCATTTCTTGAGAAATCTCACTAAGGAAGGTACAATTGCTTTGGTTCATTGTGGAAGTCAGGATCAGGTGGCAGATTTGATGACCAAACCGCTGAAGCTCAATGCTTTTCTGAAGTTAAGAGAGCTGCTGGGTGTTGGAAAAGTTCCTAATATAAACTGACTGCAATTTGCAGTAAGTTTAAGGGAAGGAATGTAAGTTTATTTGGTTTCCTGGTAGTTTTAGGATTATTGCTGATTGGGTTTTAGTTCAGTTTAAATAAGTTCCTAGTCTTTAGGAAGAGTCCCTAGTCTTTAGGAAGTTGTTCACAGATTTGACGCTTTCTTCAGGGATTTCAGTTTTGTTCCTTGTTGCATCTACCACGATTCTGTTGCGTGGGCTGTTTTCTAGCTATTTTGTTTATTCATGTAAGGTTATAAAATAGCCACTGTTATTCAATAAAGTTGAAGTCATTCAATCTAGTTGTTGTGTTTTGAGTTCTTTGTTCTTGTTCTCATTCCCAACATTTGTATTCGGTTTGACTCTCTAATATGGGTATTAACAGCTGATCATATACATTAGTTGTATTATTTTTCTTTACACTGCAACATGTATGCATGGCTCATGGTTATCTAGGCATCCATGGGAAAGTTTCCAACATGAATTGGGATCTCTCGTAAGTTTGATAAATATATTATATGTTTAATTTCGAATTTCAAATAGCTTCGATTCATTAAAATACTTCAAAAGTTATGGCAAAAATAAAGCTTGTATTTATTATTCACTAGTAAAGTACGCTGCTTTAGCCCACAAGAAAGTTGTCTCACGAACATCCAATGAGTTCCACACTTTGTTCATAGTGGACAATCAATACATTTCTTAAGCGGTGAGAAATAGTTTCCAATCTTGAAGATTATATAATATGTTAGTAGTACTCGCAATGTTTAAAACTGACAATTTGTTTGTTCTACTGCGACCAAAACAAACTTTGTAAGGGTTTTCCTTATGAAAAATGTCCTGCCACAAGGTATTTTGATCTTTAAGAAGCCAAACAGTATGGTATATTTGCCACACTGAGTATATTCTGGATCAGAAAGCTACTTACGCTTATATCAAGTGTACACTTGTATGGAGTATAATGTTATACACTAGATGTAAAACTTATGAATGACAATTTGCTCCATAGAACAAAGTTTCTGTCACATCCCAACAGAAATTCATAGTTCTTAGTCCCAAGTTTCTGTATAATGTAATGTAAGGTAAGTTTTTAACTTACTGTCAGGCATAAATAACATCGTATTCTTCATTAAACAATGAAAACAAGATATGCTTAAGGTGTACAAAATCAAGCTAATTCTTCCTGATCTATCCTCATCGATACATTTGGCTTTCTCATTGTTTATCTATTTCCTTGCGTCGTTACTAACTCTTATGAAATTTTGTGATGGCTTACTTTGATTATATGTAAGTTTTATAGCTTTTGTGAATTAATTTAAATTTCAGTCTCTCCCAATTAGCTTTCTACTCCATTTCCTCTCAGTCGGA
Source organism: Berberis vulgaris (assembly GCA_963556465.1). Taxonomy (NCBI): domain Eukaryota; kingdom Viridiplantae; phylum Streptophyta; class Magnoliopsida; order Ranunculales; family Berberidaceae; genus Berberis; species Berberis vulgaris. The sequence goes on from OY747135.1 coordinate 67,560,624, forward strand.
CTATGGAAGTTCGCACCAAGTTGAACAGTGAGGGTTCGCATTCACTCCGAACTATGGTAGTTCGTGAAGCTTGAACTATGGTATTCACTCTAAACTATGGCAGTTCGTGTAGCATTGAACGATGATCGTTCACGACCATTGTTTGAAACTACGAGTTTCATTTTAATCCAGTTCATGGATATCTGTTTCTTGGAAGCATTGGCTCAGAAACACTAATTTTATTCAAGGGGATATTTGTGGATCTATCCAACCAACTTGTGGACCATTTAGATACTTTATGGTGTTGGTTGATGCGTCGACACGCTGGTCAGATGTCACACTACTGTCCACTCGAAATCAGTGTTCTAAAAATCGGCCTAGGCGGCTCTGGGCAGTCTGGGCGGCCTAGGCGGGGTCTGGGCGGCCTAGGCGGGGTCTAGGCGGTCTGGGCGATTTTTATATTTTTTATTTATTAATAAGGCTGATTGTGTTTTTATTTTATTTTTCTTTCCTCTTTTTTAGAAAAAAACTATTTAAAGGATGATTAGTTAATGAAATTCTCAAAGGATCTGCCGGTACCAATTTTACTAATGTAGATTTTATCAAACATGACTGAGGTTATTCATACAATTTGAAGAAAAATAAAAGAGTAGGTTTGGATATTTCTCCACAAATTCAATTTTATATAAAGTACCCATCATGACCAACTTCAGTCATTTGAGTTTTAATAAATTTTGTTCATGATTGTTAATTTTTCATGTTTTTAAATTTTGCATATGTATATTGGCATTAAATTGGATGTAATTGATAAGGTATTATGATTAACTTTTGTAAATTATTAAAGTTATAATACAAAGCCTAAGACCGCCTAGGCACCCGCCTAAGCCCCTGTTCGCTAGGCACCTGCTAGCCGCCCGCCCAGCGCCTAGCGATTTTTTGGCTCAGAAACACTAATTGTGTTCAAGGGAATATTTGTGGACCTATCCAACGAACTTGCGGACCATTTAGATACTTTATGGTGTTGGTTGATGCGTCGACACGCTGGTAAGATGTCACACTACTGTCCACTCGAAACGTTGCATATGCTAAACTCTTAGCCCAGATTATTCCGCTGAGGGCTCACCACCAGGATTACCCTATTAAGTCAATTCGACTCGATAATGCGGGAGAGTTTACATCGAAAACATTCGATGATTATTGCATGTCCATTGGGATTGATGTTGAATATCCAGTTCCCCATGTTCCACCCAAAACGGTCTCGCGGAAGCCACCATCAAGAGGTTACAGATGGTCGCTCGGACGTTGGTTATGCGCACCAACCTGCCTATATCCGCATGGGGCTATGCAATTTTGCACCAACAATGTTACTCCGTTTGAGGCCGGTTGCCACCTAACCATTCTATGCGACACAGTTGGTGACTAGGTACGAACCGGATCTTTCGTACTTACGCATTTTTGGGTGTGCGGTTTATGTGGCAATTGCAACGCCACAACGTACCAAGATGGGGCCTCAACGAAGGATTGGTGTCTATGTGGGATATGATACACTATCAATTATCCGCTACTCGGGACCCTTGACAGACGATCTCTATACCGCACGATTTGCGGATTGTCACTTTGATGAGACAGTCTTCCCGTCGTTATGGGGAGATAAGAACGTTAACGTTCAACAGGAACGACAGGAATTGTCGTGGTCTATCCCCACTTTGTCTCATCTTGATCCCCGAATCGCACAGTCCGAGAGTGAGGTGCGGCGAATTCTCGATCTTTAGAACGTAGCAAAAAAGTTGCCAGATGCTTTCACTGATATCGCTAAAGTGACGAGATCACATATACCTGCTGTAAACGTGCCTGCAAGGATTGACGCCCCTACCACAGGATGTAGCGCCGCCCCAGGAGTCGCCGGGCACGACGCCGCCGCCCGTGACAGAAACGGTGCGCGTGGTACCCTGGCGGCTAACCATTCATTTGATCCAACAAGAAAGCGCAGTAAACCATTAAGTTCGATGGATTCTCGTCCTAGGAAGAGGACGCAGACAACACAAACCAATCCATCTGACATCACTATCTCGGTCGAACCATCCCATGAGAATATCCTGGACTATGGTTATGTCCGAGAGGAGTCATCATTGGGGGACGTCTCAACATCGGTAATACTCCCGAGAATAGGGAAATCTTGGTCAATTATGCATGCATAGATGGGACATGGAATCGAAACGAGATCATCATCGATGATGTATTTGCATACTTGGTTGCGCGCAAAATCATAACTTGTGATGATATCGAAACCCGTTCCGTTGAAGAGTGTCAACGTAGACTGGCCAAAATGGAAAGATGTGATTCAAGCTGAATTGGATTCCCTAATGAAACGGAAGGTGTTTGGGCCGGTACTGCCAACCTCTTCAGGTGTAAAACCCGTCGGATTTAAATGGGTATTCGGTAGGAAGTGTGATGAGAAAAACGAGATTGTGAGAAATAAGGCTCGTCTCGTGGTGCAAGGTTTTTCTCAACGCCCTAGGATCGATTACAGAGACGTATTCTCTAGTAATGGATGTAATAACGTTCTGCTACCTTGTCAGTTTGGTAGTTTTTGAAAAACTGAATATGCAGCTTATGGATGTGGTTACGACATATCTCTACGGGGATCTAGATACAGAGATATACATGAAAGTCCCGGATGGACTTCGTTTGCTCGAATCAACTAGTAGCTCTAAACCACGGAGCACGTTTTCTATCAGATTGAAATGTTCACTTTACAGATTGAAACAATCCGGACGGATGTGGTATAACAAAATAAGTGAATACTTGATCGAAAAGGGATATATAAACAAGTTCCTTGTTTGCTATTGTTGCGGTTTATGTCGATGACATGAATTTGATTGGAACTCTAGAGGAGTTAAAGGAAACCACTGAGCACATGAAGTCTGAATTCGAGATGAAAGATCTTGGGAAAACACGGTTTTGCCTCGGATTGGAGATCAAGCACCGTGCCGATGGGATTATGATTCACCAATCGGGCTATATTTAGAAATTGTTAAGGCGCTTTAATGAGGATAAAGCTTCGCCTTGTAGCACTCCCATGATCATCCGGAGCCTGGATCCGAAGAAAGATCCATTATGTCCCAAGGAGGAGGACGAGGCATTACTAAAGGCGGAGGTGCCCTACCTAAGTGCAATAGGTGCATTATTGTACTTAGCGCAATGTATGAGACCAGACATCTCATTCGCTGTGAACTTGTTGGCTAGATTTAGTTCTGCGCTGACACGCCGCCATTGGACTGGCATTAAAGACATATTTCGATACCTAAGAGGTACGATTGATATTGGCTTGTATTATCCCTACAGAGAGATCAAAATCGAACGTTGATCTTCACGAAATGGGAAAATTCCCAAAAAACCGACGGCAGGGCCAAATCTCCCACCACCGGCAGACGTGCTTCCGCTCGCTTTGGTCAGACTCCAAGTGATGTCTTGACAGGTTTTGTTGATGTCGGATATCTCTCTTGTTGCTACTTCTTCGAATCATGCAAAGATTATTGCTCTTCACGAAACAGTTTGTGAATGTGTATGGCTGAGATCCATAATTAGGCATATTCGGAGTACTCGTGGTTTGAAATCAACCACAGATGAACCTACGAGCATTTACGAAGATAATGCCGCTTGCATTGAACATTTGAAGCTAGGTTACATCGAAGGAGACAATACTAAGCATATATCGCCAAAGTTCTTCTATAATCAACAACAACAAATGCTCCTGAAGATTGAAGTAAAAGAGGTTAGATCTGATGACAATGTGGCATATCTTTTCACAAAAGTTTTAGCGAAAGCAACTTTCGAGAAACATGTACGTAGTATCGAACTACGTAAATTGTCTGATCTCCCTTGATTGTTGGTATCAAGGGGAGACGTTGGTATCAGGGGGAGATTTGATGCGCAACGAAGATTTTCTCAAAATGTTTACTTCATCTTCAAGGAAAGGACGCGTTGTACTGTTTTTTCTTCGACCAAGGTAATTTTTTTCCACTGGGTTTTTGTTACTTGGCAAGGTTTTAACGATGCAACATGGCATGCGTCATTGGCGTAACGTAACGTCGCGTTTGGACGTCACAAGGGGGAATTTGATGATTGTAATTTGTTTGTGCCCTAATTTTGATATACTAAATTTATATTGTTTGTATTAATGTGAATCGAAGTTTTGCGAGTATAGGGATTTAGTTGTGTTGTTTTCGAAAGTGTTGCATTATATAAACACACTATGTAGGTCTGTGTTAGTTATGCTTTTTAAAGTTTTTCAGTATCATAACATATTGCATTGACTAAGCTTTACAATGAAGTAAAAAGGAAGTAGAAGTGTGGCATTGAATTGCACACACTAATTGAAACCCAACCAAATGGTTTTGGATCAAATTTGTGTTTTTTTTCATTGGTGAAACTATTGAAAAATCGATAAGAATTTAAATGCTAATGTCTTTGAGTGCAATTGTTAGTTGAATTTCCGCGACATTTGTACAAATGGGATATGGATTTAGTGTTTGTTTTTGGATTTGGATCTTGCTCCCAATATTTTAATAATGATATTTTGAAGAATCAATACTTGGCTTTCTGAAAATTCAATGGTTGCGATAAGATATTTATTGGTAATTCTTTTGGATTGGATCAGAGTTTACTTTGATTAAATATTGTCTGATTGGCGTTGGTTATGTATTATTGAATCGATACCATTGACAAGAATCTGTTCATATTCCTATGTTTTCAGTGGTGTGCCATAAAGTGATCAAATTATTCATTGTAATTACCAAGTTAAGAGTTTTTCTTCTTTGTTTATTTAGATATTGCATGATTCTGAGTTGTTTAGCAATGATAAAAGTAACAGATAAGAGCCTTCCTTTATGTGGTTAAAGTTCTTGTAATGCAAACTCTTAATAACATACTCTAGGAATTTGTGGTCATTTACTCTACTACGAAAAGAAATACAAAATGATCCAATATTTGGTTGGCCAGAAAGCAATAGAGAATCAGGCGAAAAATTCTCTCATTCACTTGGCTGTATCTTGGTCATGCTTCCTCGATTTGTATACCTCTTATCATCAATGCATACATTTTGGGATTGCACCCTTACTCTGCAACATGGCTGACCAGCTGTTCATAAATTGAGCCAAGTGAAAACTTCTTGAGAGATCAACTGCCTTATGTTCCCTCTTATTTTGATTCCCCAATCAATTAGGGCCCTACTTAGGTGAAGGTTCCTAATCCTGAAAACCCAATCTTAGCATTATTTCACGAATTGGGTGCAAAATGTTTTCTGCTTCAATTGCACAACTCAATAACTTAATGTTTCCTTCGGTAATTCAAAACATACACTTATGCTTTTAGAATTCCTGTTTAATTTATGTTTTTTTTTTTTTTTAAGTTTTACTTTCTATGAGTACTTTCTTTTACCTGCACTCAACTCGAGTTTATAATAGGACAGAGGCGGTTGCCGATGCAAGCAAAGCAATTGAGTTGGATCCTTCCATGGCTAAGGCACACTTGCACAAAGGGTGAGAAACTTACACTTTGATAGAAGTTGGTTTCGTGAATTATAGCACAATGCAAGATACTCCATATTGTTGTTTTCTTCATTTTATGGTAGATTCATGTTGATTAGGCTACCAATGGTTAAGTAATGATTCCTTCCAGAGTTTTTTTTTTTTTTTTGTAAATTATTTATTTATTTATTTATAGATAGTAAACTATGATTCATGAACTTCAAATGATGCCATTACATTAGCTAATGAAGAATTGACGATTGAATTGCGAGTAAAGTAGCATGCCAGATGCTTCAGCCACACCTTGATAAAACCCTGTCTAGTGAATGCCTGGATCACGGTCTCTGGTGTTTCACTTCAAGATGCTTTTTGAGGTCGTGTCCAAGGTTTTCGAAACTCGTAGGGGTGCTATGTTGATGTGTACTACTCAATGATTTATTACCTATTTTCTATGAAGTTGGAAATCATGATTAATCCTTGTCTGTGGAGTCATTTGATCTGTTCATGCTAACGGTTGTTTGTTTCATGAAATTTTGTTCTTATTGCATATAATGTGCAGCTTAACTCTCATTCATTCACTTCCTTTGTGAGTTGTATCTTATAAAGTCCCCCCCTCCTGTCTCTGCTTACAGGACTGCCTGTTTTAAGTTGGAGGAGTCCCAAACTGTAAAGACCGCCTTTGAAGCAGGTGCTTTATTGGCACCTGGCGATTCAAGATTCACCAATTTTATCAAAGAATGTGATGCTCGTATTGCAGGTTTGTATTACAGTTTGGCCATATTTTGTTAGATGTTTTAGATTATTTGATGACGGGGGAATGAATTTTTAATGGGTTTTATGCCTGTAACCATTTTGCAGAGTATTTGGTTTAGAATGTCCTTTTTTCTTTTATTGTTCAGATTCGGTCTCCATTGAAAATGTTCCCTAAATGTTTTCCCCGATTTTTTCTTTTATTGTTCAAATTCGGTCTCCATTGAAAATGTTCCCTAAATGTTTTCCCCGAAGTGTCTTGTATGCTATACAATTTGCTGCCTAAGAAGGCGGAACAAATAGAGGAGAGAGAGTGGTTTTGGCAATCTAATAGAACCTGAGAGACAAAACACCGCTGCTTAATATCTATACATTCAACAAGTAGAAGATGACTACCACACTGTCTTTTAATGTGATTTTGCAAAAAAAAATGTTGGCTGATCTCGGAATGTTCAATTAGATGGGAAAATGTCCCCTGTGAACGTCTATATGACATGATCAGTGGCATCCATGTATATTCTTTCTACTTATCCATGCTATATATTCTGCTACTTATCAACATTTTTTTTTTTTTTCAAATTGGGTCATTGAATCTTATTATTTATTTATTAATCCATGCCCGAAGGCTACATGACTGACCCTATAGGGTTAACCAAACCAGACCCGAAGGCTACAATATTGTTGCCACTTAATATTCTCGTCGCCTCTATCTCGCATAGAAGCTTGCTTTCGCTCCGGTCCATCGCCTCCATCTTGCATAAAGACTCGCTTTCGCTTCGCTTCGGTCTAGTCCATCTAAGCAGCTGCATTCAATACCCGAAGGCTTATCAACGACGGAGCAAATGTGCTCCTAATAATCGGGCGAAAACTCACAAAATCCTAACTGGTGAGTCTCGAACCAGCGACCTCTCACAAGGAGAGTGGATGTCCGACCAACTGAGCTACAATTGGTGGACTCTACTTATCAACATACTCATGTCTATATTGTATCTTGGCATTCACTTTCTCTGGTTAGCATTGCTTAGTATCACAAATAGGTTTTTGGTGGTTGCTTTCTTCTTATGTTGCTCTCTTATGTCTTTTTATTCTCCAGGTTTCAAGGGAAGGCGTGAATATTCATACTGCAATACATAATGCTACCCTTAATTTGGCTGACAAAGTAAGGTTAAATGTCTGACATCTCTTTCTTACAATATCATTATGCTAAGGTCATTCCTGAAATAGTTCTTCGAGATGCAGCAGGATGATGCTGTTAGAGCACTTGAAATTTATAAGAAAGCAACAAATTAGGTAGATGCTATCACAAAACATGTTTTCTGATCATTAAATATTTGCAAACAGCTATTCCCAGTCAGGTTTTTTACTCCTTCTAACTAGTTTCTTTTAACTGATGAAGTGCCTTCGTTTTTTTGCAGGCTGAAAGATTGTTTGATTTCTACGAAACTTGCTGACACTTTGAATTTAGACGGGGAGAAAAGTTTATTAAGATTGAAAAGGCATGGACACACCGTATTTGTCTTTCCAAAATCCTTTTTGTTAAACCTTGATTCAAAATTGGTCAGTTTTTGTTTGTCCTTGATTGTTACTCCATGTAAAGTTTTTGCTTATGTATCCCCCTAATCATATATATAATTTCAATTTGAGGTTGATAGAGTGTAAAGTTGTTTGGGATTGTATTTTTTGTGATGGACAAGTTATTGGTTATAAAACAAGATTAGTGTATTAGTCATCATTTTATTGTGAAAATTAATATAATTATGTTCAAGTTTGAGAAACGTTTCTTCTGAATGACAAAAAAAGGCAATGAGAAATCTGAAAATTAATAGAAAGAACTAATTCCATTAAAAAAATTAATTTTTATTAGTAATTTTTTTAGCTACAGCAAGTTAGTGTTATCAACGACAAATGTCGTCTCTATTTTGGCCAACTTAGCGACGGTTAGAAACTGTTGCAAGATAGCCACGACAAATGCCGTCTCTGTTTTGTCAATTTGATATAGTTTCAGATGTCTTAGAATTTGCAACTTAGCAACGGTTTGAAGTCGTCGCCAGATTGCCACTGCAAATACCGTCTCTATTTTGTCAATTTGCGACAGCCTTAGCCGTCTCAAAAATTTTAAAAGTTGTCGCCAGTACTGTTGTCTCAAATAAAACCTTGGAATTCAAATTGGTTTAGCGACGGAGTTCTTGCAACTTAGCGACGGTTATAAACCGTTGCCAGATAGCCACGGATTAGTACACCGTTGCTGTTATACTGGAGCGACAATTCATATAGCTACGGTATTGCAACGGTCGTTGAGCTGTTGCTGATTCATTTCAGCTACGCTTTTTTTATACTTAGCAACGGTAAAACGCTGTTGCTAAATTTACTTTTTTTTGTAGTGACTTTAGCACCAGAAAAACCATAGAGGTTGGGTCTTCGTTTGCATAATTTGAAAAGCTCTTGTAATGTTCCAATAAAAATAGATTGTTAGGGTTGACAAAATGATACAAAACCTGCAGAGCTTTGACCCAAATTTGTTTATGGCAATCAAGTTTGCGTGTTTGGGTCAATTTCACCACCTATGGATTTTTCCACAACAACCACATTTCAGTTAAAAACAAGTTCCACATAATTATTTAAAAAAAAAAAATTAATTCTACGTGGGTGATGACTTATAGAACTTTTGGAGCCATACACAAGCACCACTTTGAATGTGTACATCATCCGTAGCAAGTTTTCCGTCTTTTCGTATGGTTCAGTTCTAACAGAGCATATTAAATTTACTCATTTAGTGTTGTTTATCATTGGAGCAATCACTATCTTGTTTGGTCAGCATCTAAAGGCAAATTGTGAATTTCACGTAGTGAACTTTTGGATGTAGGTTAGCATTTGCTTATATCATTATATTATATGAGCTCATTCTTTTTTTCCAATGTTGGTTGAAACTGCTTTAAATCCCCCTTTTGAACCTACAGACATCTTATAGGATGTAAACCTTACATATAAAGTTTTGACAGGAGTGTTTCTTTTCGCTTCTCCGGCCATATAAAGTTAGATGTCAAGTGAGATGACCATGTGGGTCATATTCATTTTAGGCCTCTAGGTTCAATAAAAGAAGAGTAACTTGCCCTGAACCTAATTGATTTGAAAAAAATGACACTAGAATCTCTATTAAGAACATCTCAAATTGGAGACCTTGTTGTATCTTCTTTTAATGGTCTGGTGTAAATCATTTAGGGAATTGACACATTTTCTAATCTTTGGGGCAATCAAGTCTTTGAAAATACGTGATTTGGATCTGGCTTGGAGTGTTTGCTCTCCTAAACAACCAACCCCCTCCCATTCAAGATTATCTAATTAGGTGCATGCAGCGTTAGGAGAAACTAGATTCAGTGAACTTCAGAACGCTGCAAATGGAGAGTTAAGAGCAGAGTCTCAAGCTAGTCCTCTTATCAATGGGTTTATGACGGGCTTTTTTTTTTTTTTAGGAAAGTGAGTTAGGGTTTTTAGAATTTTCGAACCTTATATTAATAAAAAAAATGATGATAAAGTTTACAATCGCTCATACTTTCACTCGTTATATCATCTACAGAATAATAGACTTGCTTCAAAGCTTCAACAAATAACCTAATTAGTTCTAGATTCACTGTCTTCAGGTTGGGAGTAACCTTGTAAAATGTTCTGCTACTAAAGTGGTTGCATGATAGACCTGCCATAACTTTACTTCCTCATAATTACCAATCAACCCTTTAATCACTTTCATGACCTGATTTATACCTAATGTGGGCCTCAGAATGTATGAGAAGTCGTCGTAAAGAATCGAAACACAATGAATCATGATATAGAAAACATTGAATGCTAGCACTAATCTAGCATCCATACAAGGTTCTAATAAACATTTGCATTCTACCTGTATTATCATCATCAGTTACCTGAATTTAGAATTTGTCTTCTTGCTTCGAGAAGACCTTCGATGAGCATATTCCGTGGGAGACTGTATTGTGGTAACCTCATATTAATCTTCAATAATGTTTTGCCCCTCCTTTGCTGCTTTCGCTTCAAGTAAGGCTTTAATTTCAGTGATCAATGCATCTTTGCCTATTCTTGTAATTGATGTATTCAAAGCATTGATGACTTGGGGTGCTAGCCAATCCATGGGCACTTTTGGATAGTTCGTGCGATCTTTCCCCTGTCTTCCATCAATCATCTCTCGGCCTACTTCAGGAAATGTAGAAGCTGATTTTGAGGTTGCATCAACCTCTTCACTGCATCTTTCCTGATTTGGAGCAACTTCTATTTCAAGTTGAATTTGCACAGGAGCATCAACTTCTTGTTGGCTTACTTCTTGTTCCTCAACTGGAAGAGCACCACCTTGCTCGACTTCCGGAACCATATTTGCTTCTGACTCTTCACTACTCTGATATAGAAGATGTAATTTTCCTCCATTTAGAGCCAAAGTCTGATTGTTCTGACTTGTTACTTTGTCCACAACTTGCACCATTTCCGTGCCATTTCCTGAATTGTTTTTTCCTTGAATGGGATCTCGTCCAAGATCACTACAATTCTCCTTCTGGTTTTCATGAGTATGTGGTTTAAACGTGTGCTTACCTTGCGCAGTAATCCATCCATCATTAGGTTGTTTATGCTGCTCCTGCTTCTTTCCAATTGTTCTCCAAACCATAGGTGAGGGTTTCACTGTTGTATTGTTCCTAGGGCATTGATGTTTTGCATGTCCAAACCCCGCACAAGAGTTACATTTGGCTGGAACCCAAGCATACTCCACTTCTACAATAGTGATTGATGACGGACTTTCCAAGCTAAAGAAACCAAAGTATTAAAATGATCGGTCAGTGATGAAGAGATCCAACCTACGACAGCAATAGAAATTTGAAAATGGAGAAAGTATGGTTTTGTCCATCAAAGAGTGTCTAGATTGATAACCCAGAGGCAATGTAATTGTTTCATTCATGTTGGTTTTCTACATGGATTCATCTTTGTAAATTAGGCTTTGTCATAGGAGTTTCTTTGTCTCTTGTGCTTTAGTTTTGGCTTGCCACTTGGCTAGGCGGGTCGCCTAAAGCACCTTGTTTCCGTGTGCAACAAAATTATCACTATCAGTGGTATGAACTTACATGTGGTGCTGATACAATGAGAATGATGTTACTAACATGATTGACACCTTAGCATGTAGTTGCTAGAGCGAAGACAAATACTACATGTAGTCCTTGTGAAACGAGGGGGAGTCATGACTAGTGACTGCAAAATCGTAAGGAAGTTGCTCCTCACTGACAAACAGTCTCACAAGAAGTGTTATACCCTCATCAAAAGAATGCGATCTAAAATGCCGCCCAATCTAAGATGAGGAGGTCCAACCTTCTATATCAAAAGAAATTCTAAAATGGGCCAATGAATGAAATTTCATTACTATCTACAATAGGGAAAACCTGGAAGTTTGAAAAGTCTGATAGGTACTTTAAAAACTGAGTACAAGTTGGGTTGTTCCTCATCAAATAGCAAAGTTCGCTATGACTTCTGATTCATGGAGGCCTTCTTTTTAAAAGTTGAAGCAGAGAGACTTATGTGTAAAGTTTCTGCAGATATGGAAACCAAAATTACCAACTCTTTAAAATTCTTCTTGCTCTTTCTTCTCCTCTTTTTATTTATCTCCACCAATGTCTATCTTTGCTCTGCAGCTGATACCATTTCTTCCGGACAATCTATTTCTTCGACCCAGATTCTCATTTCTAAAGATGGCAACTTTGCACTAGGTTTGTTCGGACAGGTAGCTACTCTCCCAACTGCTATTTAGGAATCTGGTACAACAAAATCTCCCTTCAGAACAAAACTTATATTTGGGTTGCAAACCGAGACAATCCTTTAACTGACCTATCAGAGTTGAAACTCTTATAAAATGGCAATCTAGTTTTGTTAAACCAATCCAAAATCCCAATTTGGTCCACAAACTCACCCTGCCTTGAATTCCTCTGAATTAGTTATTGGGGATGATGGGAATCTTGTTTTAAGAGTACAATCAAAATCATCTATTGTGTTGTGGTAGAGTTTTGATCACCCAACTGATACAATTTTGCCCGGTGGAAAGATAAGGTATGACCACATAACCAAGACACCTATTTTTCTCACTTCTTGGAAAAATTCGCAAGATCCTGTTAAAGGGGTCTTGTCACGCTCCGATCCGTCACGAGAATCGCAGCGTGTCGATGCGTGAACTAACCCGTAATACAGGCAGATCGTAATCGGCAACAACATCATAATATAACACATTCCTGATACTAGAATCAAATGGAAATAAAAACTAAGATAAAATTTGAACAAAATAATTATATTTGATTCGCCCCGCCAGAGTCATAGCGACAAAACCAATATACATACATCTAGTATAACAAGATAGTACATCTGATAATACAGAGGAAGAAAAACATACCCGTACAGGGTGGACACGACCAAACAGCACAAAACGCGCCTACAGCGGAAAACTAGGCCTAAGCGCCACGATCAGCAGGAACGCCAACCCTGCCTGCACTCCAATAGAAGCACACCCCTTGCGGGGTCAGTAAAGCACAAAGCTAGCTGGTGCGAGCGAACTAAATACAAATAACAGAATAATATACAAGAAAAATTCATGCCACACAATAATGGATAAGTAACAGGTTCTAAAGTCTAAATCACACCGTGTCTCTAAGGATAATATTTCTAAATTCAAGCACCAACACAAGCATTTCAGATTCAACAATAACTACAAGTTTACGAAGTATGCCAATCATTACATGTGATTCAAACATGGTAAATATCAAGCGATGAAAATAAAACTAATCTCATAATTCTTCATAGTCTCCCAGGTATAGGAATCAAGTCGAAACCAAAAATTCTGTATAAGTGTCTCATATTGTAGGTATCCGCATACCCTACAAATGTGTCTCACCCAGACACATCCCACAACGTGCATCCGTACCACTTCGGATGGTTTGTATCCTAATGGGGTGCCATCTGCCAGGATACAAACTTAAACATCCCGAACGACTAGCCTAACACGGCCAACCTAACACAATCAAACTCAATCGCGCTGGGAGGGAAAACGAGTAATCTCTGAAGCACGTCCTTCAGGACTCATCCTACTGCACTCTCTAGTGGCAAGTGCGTGCGGGAGCTCACCGCACCTCAGCAAGCTTGCCACATGCAATAGCGTCCTCAATATCTGGTGCGAGTCATCTCAAGCACCATCAAACTCACGATGCGAGCAAGCTTCTAAGCATCGGCACGACAGACATTACAGCGGGGTAAAGACACTTACATTAATATCAACATGCACATACTAGGAGTCTGTACAGAATCAAATGTACCAGATGTTTAACCATAATCAGTTCGACAATTTTCATAAACCACGACTACGCTAGGGTGCCAACATGACTCAATTCACCACAATAAATTCATTCGAGTCGAACTATCATACATGCTCAAGACTCGGCAATCTACGGTAAAACATGACATACTATGCAAACTCGAAAACGAAGCATACAAGCCCAATGCCATTACACCAAAGCCTAATCACACCCAAATTCAATCACTATTCGATTTCATTCATGTATATCATGCTTTCAGAAAACCCAATACATAAATTCATTCACAAAAAAACCAACACAACAATTGAAATCTCCAAAAACCCCAAATTTCGGACTTTGATTCAATTATACACAATCGACGGCATAATGTAAAAATGAAATTCATGATTTAAAATAAATATTTCTCAAAATAAATATTATAGTTACACTCACCTGAGCGGAATGGGTTTTCGGAACCCAAATCCTACCGGCCGAAGCTCCCAACTCGCAAAACAGCGAATGCGGGACCACGGAAATTTTTAAACTGCAAGGCGGACTCAAAGGTGAGCAAACTAGCCGAAAACTGAAAAAAATAACTAAGTTACCATCGGCGCGTGACTGAAAGAAAAACTTACAGGCAAATAAAATCCGACAGACACCTCGACCAAACCCAAAGTTCGACGAAAACTCGCCGAAACCCTCCCTACTCCGGTCTGATCGCCTCCAAACCGCACAACAGACTGGAAATGGGTCTAAGAACACTCGGAGTCACGAATTTGCAACTCACCCACGCGCCCAAAGCCCGGATTCACGTCGAAGAACCTTCCTAACGGACATGCACCCTATTTTTTTGAAAATTCCGGCCAACCCCGAAATCACCCTTACATGTGAGGTCTACGGGCTCCAAATGACGCCACTAATTCCCCTCAATGGCTGATCAGAGCTACGCAATGCTATCAATCAACCCAACCCGTCAAACCCACAATCTGAAACTTGATTTTTTTTTTTCGAAAAAAATGAAAGAGAATGAAGAGGAGAAGAAATGTTGAACAAGGAAGAGATTCCGCGAAGGAATCGCTCGAGCGAAATACGGCGAAGAGTGTCGCTGCGAGAGGGAAAACTCGCTGTGAAGAAAAAAGAAAAAGAGGAAGAAGAAAGAAAGAGAGGGGGGGGGGGTTGTCTCTAAAGGGGTGGGTGGCTATGTGCCATCACCATATTTTCTGTCTACACCCCTCTCCAAGCAATTTTTTTTTTTTAATTACAGATATTACAGGTCTACTCCCTGCAATTAGATTCAATTTTAGAGCAGCTTTTGATATTTAGAAATCATTCTGAAAGGTATTGGACCAGTGGGTCTTGGAATGGGCAAATCTTCAGGTTAGTTCCTGAGATGAGGCAAAACAATATTTTTAACTTCAGTTACATTGAGAATGAAAATGAGAGTTACTTCATTCATTCTATTTATAACCAATCTATAATCTCTCGATTTAACTTCAGTTACATTGAGAATGAAAATGAGAGTTACTTCATTCATTCTATTTATAACCAGTCTATAATCTCTCGATATGTGATGGATTTGTCCGGACAAATTAAACAACTTACATGGTTGGATGGTTCCCAGAAGTGGAACTTGTTTTGGTCTCAACCAACACAGCAATGTGACGTTTATGCCTTTTGTGGCACTTTTGGTAGCTGCAATCAAAGAAGATTGTCCTTCTGTGAGTGTTTACCAGGTTTCCAACCACGCTTTCCAGAGATTGGAATGATCTCAGTGATACTTCTGGTGGGTGTGCGAGGAAAACCTCTGTGCAATGTGATAGGAAAGATGGGTTTTTGCTAATGCCGAACATGAAGTTGCCAGGAAACCCAGTGTCTTCGACAGCTGGAAGTGCTGAGGAATGCGAAGCGGCTTGCTCAAACAATTGTTCGTGCAATGCCTATAGTTTCCGCCGTGGGTGTTCGATATGGAACCACGATCTTCTAAATCTTCAGGCAACTTTATATATCAGATGGTGACAGAAACGGAAGAGATCTCTATGTCAGATCTGCATGTATTAATTGTAGTCTCCCTTGGTCCTGTTTTGTTACATACAAGTTTGTTGGTTGGATCAAGAAAGAATGGAGGGAACTTTTGTGGCATTTACATTTAAGACTTGCATTTTTTTTTAAGCAAAATGAGCATTTGAGCATTCATTTCAACTAACTCTGTTTTATAGAACAACACTTGATTTCAAAACATGTGATTGGCTACCAAAGGATAATATCGTTCACTGCGAACTAACTATAACATTTTAATTGTTTTTTTTTCTAAATATTGAAGTTATGCCGTAGTGCAATTTGTCTAAATGAAGTGACTTTTTTTTTTTTTGGTCAAACACGAAGATGTTTATTAATGAAAGAAAAGGAAACAAAAAACAAAGAGAAACATTCCTATATCAAGGAATGCCAAGACACCATGAAAGTGTCAAAACCCAAATTCCTAAACAAATTACATGCCGAACCCATCCTCCACAACAATTCTCTAATCTCGATAAAGATAGAGTGTTCTGATCTGTTGAGTCCTTCAAATACCCTTTTATTTCTTTCTTTCCACACACACCACATGAGAACGTGAGGGACCCTACGCCATAACCACTCCCCCCGACGGGAAGGATTAGCTTGAGACCACCAACTTAGCCAATCTGAAATGGAGCCTCGAAACATCAAACTCAAACCAAATTCTGCCAAGAAACTGCTCCAAATGGATTTGGAGAAACTGCAGTGAAGCATCAAATGGTCCAACGTCTCGTCCATTTCATTGCAAAGCACACAAAGACTCCCTGTGAGGATTCCTCTTTTCCTTAACCTATCTTTAGTCAAGATCTTCTCATGCAATACTGACCAACTAAAGAAATTAATCCGAGGAAAAAGGTTTTTCACCCATACCAGATTTTTGTGAGAGGAGATGAAGGGGTTAGAGTGGGTCTCATAATGAAATGCAGGCAACATATCCGAAAATTCTTTCACCGAGAAGCCCACACCTTTACCCTTCCACACCAAACAATCAGATCCCTCAGAGAGCATTTGTCTATCCAACAGATGCATTAGATTTGCGAACTCTTCTAGCTCCCCAGTATTGAGGGGTCTTCGAAAGGAAAGATTCAAAGAATTGTCGTTAGACCAAAAATTGCCCACACTCCCATATTGATTGTTGTTAATGATAAACAACATTGAAAACAGATCCTTCAAAGATTGGTTACTACACCAAACATCATGCCAGAAAGAGATGAGATCACCATTTTCACATTGGAGAGAGGTGTGAGGGTAGAAACCACTTGCGCACCGGGAGATGGACTTCCACAAAGAGCATCCCTAGGAAGTGTACTTAGTTCTCTTTTCCCAAACCCATCTATTGCGCCCATATTTGTCCATAATGAGAGATCTCCATAAATTATCATTTTCTTATGCAAATCGCCAAAGCCACTTAGAAAGTAATGCAATATTAAAAGTGAGCACCTGACGAATGCCTAAACCACCTCGAGATTGAGAGCAACAAATTTTCTCCCAGCCCACTAAATGCATCTTTCTAGAGTTATGAGTAGAACCCCAAAAAAAATCGCGCATGATCTGTTCCATCTTGGCTGTTATTGAACAGGAAACCTTGATAAGAGACAGAATGAACACCAGGATAGAAGCTAATGTGGATTGTACAAGAGCTAGTCTGCCAGCTTTAGAGAGAAATTTGTGTTTCCAAGACGCTAGTTTCGATCCATCCTTTCGATCGTCTCATCCCACACAGCTTTACTTTTGAAACTAGCCCCCAAAGGCATGCCCAAATACTTAACTGGAAGATGACCTGCTGAACAACCCAATAAACCCTCCAACTGGTGCAGATGAGGGACATCTCCAATAGGCAACACCCTTGATTTGTGAAAGTTGATTTTCAGACCTGAAATAACTTCAAACCAAAGCATAATTCTTTTAAGAGCAAGAACCTGATAAGCGGAAGCATCACAAAAGAGGATAGTATCATCCGCATACTGGAGAATAGAAACAGACGGACTACCATCCGCGACAGAAAACCCTCTCACTAGGCCAGCATCAACCGCTTTAAGAATCATTTGAGTTAAACCTTCTGCTGCTATAGAAAAAAGAAGAGGAGACAGGGGATCGCCTTGGCGCAAGCCTTTCGAGCTATTGAAAAATCCGTGCAGCTGACCATTAATTTTAAGAGAGAAATTAGTTGTAGATCTGCAAGTGTGAAGCCAATGAATCCATTTGGAGTCAAACCCCATGCGAGCCATTACCAAATCCAAGTATCTCCAAAAGACGTTGTCAAAGGCTTTAGAGAAATCTAATTTGATAACGAGCCCTGGAACACCTTGTTTTTTCCTAGAATCAATAATTTCATTAGCAATCAAAGGGCTATCAACCACCTATCTTCCACTAACTGCTGCACTTTGAAAAGGAGAAATGACTGAATGAAGAACTATTTTCAATCTGTTAGCCAACACCTTAGCAATGATCTTATAGGCCCCATTCAAAATACTGATAGGTCTAAAATCTTTGACTGTCCGCATTCCTGCACATTTATGAATAAGCGAGATGATAGTGGTGTTCAACCACCAATCAAGAAAATTTCTCGAGTTAAAATCTTCAACAACTTTCAGAAAATCAATTTTGATTACCTCCCACATTTTCAAATAGAACACCATTGAGAAACCATCAAGACCTGGAGAAACTTCAGATTTTAGCCGCTCTAATTTCCATCTCCGAAAAATTATCTACCAAGGCGATAGCCGTAGGCTGGGAGATAGACTTGAAGGTAATCCCCGAGAAGAAAGGTCGCCACTCCTCTTTTTCATGGAACAACTCTTTGAAGTGAGATATCAAGAGTTCTCTAATATTAACTTCATCCACTACCAACACCTGACCCATGCAAGGAGCTTTAATGGAGTTAAACAGTCTGCGTCTGTTAGCCAAGGTATGAAAGAATTTGAACCCCTGATCCATATGACGAACCCAGTTGACTCCTGATCTGATCCTCCAAAACTCCTCATCTCTTTTGGTTAATGTTGCCCACTCTTGATGTAGCTGCACTCTACAAGACCGCTCCTCAGCAGTCAGGTCTCTGATCTCTTCATCAGCATCAATGTTAGCAATTAAAGCAGAAATATTTTGAATACATAAATTTGTCTTACCCCAAACTTTAGTCCTCCAACTTTTGAGATTGCATCTGATTGCCTTAAGTTTCCACCATAAATAGTAGCCAGGGTGGCTAGAGACTACTGAATTGTTCCACCAAGCTTTCATCTCCTCTGCCAGGGTAGGGTGATCAAACCAACCATTATCAAATGAAAAAAGGCGCGTACAACCACCAACAAAATCGCGTGATGGTAAGAACCTGCTGCACCCTTGAGCCATTCAAGTTTATCACCAAATTTGTCAATCCAATCCACCGAAGCTAGAAATCGATCAAGTCGACAAAGGATAGGAAGATCTCTCCGATTTGACTATGTGAATTTCCCCCCTTTTAGACTGAAATCAGCGAGTTCCACCTCACTAATGAATTGATTGAATTTCTGCATGCTCATGGACCTCCTCCTGCATCCTTTTTTTTCATTCATATGACGGACAACATTGAAGTCACCCGCTAACACCATGGCGATTGCACCCAACCAGCAATGTCATATAGTTCTTCCCAAAAGTTTTCTCTAAGCGAAGGATCACACGGACCATAAATGTTAGTCCCTGACCAAATTGAGTTATCCGAGATCATTTGAAATTGAATAGAAAGGGAAAAATCCCCTTTCAACACTTTCCTTATCTGCAAAAGATCAGCATCCCAAATAGCTAAAAGGCCGCCCGAGCTGCCAATGGATTCCACCATAGCCCAATCAAAGGAGCTATCACCCCACAATTTTTTGATAAATTCTCTAGAGCATCTCTCCAATTTCGTTTCCTGAACGAAAACAAGATCTGGACGATTCCCTGAAATTAATCTACGACAACCCCTTTGTCGCTCAGTATTCCCGAACCCCCTACAGTTCCACGAAAGAATTTTGAGGTTCATGAAAAACCTTCAACCCCGGGGTTGTTGCATTTGTCCATTGCTTTGTCAGATACTGTACCCTGCGCTGCAGCTTGAACCATATCTAAAGCCCTATTTTCATTTTGACTGAGGTCCACTCCCACTGTCAAGCCAATTTCTTTGAAAGCCGAACGATCTGATGCTTCTTCCTGAGTCGAATGACATTCAGAGACAGAAGGCTCCACGCTGTCATTGACCCTAGAAACAAAACCTGGAGACTTGCCAGAAGTCTGTTCACTAGGGAGTAGAAAACCAAGATTTTCCGTTTGTGGGACCTCGAAGCCTGGGGGAGCGCCTACGTGGTCTGGTGTAGATGAGAAACTCTCCGCATGAGAAACACATAGTTTTGTAGAGAAACCATGGGCTTCAACACATTGTTCTGCTAGTGGCTCGAAACCCGGGGGGTAAGGGAGAGATACCGAACATTCCTGGGTCTGGTTGGAAGACTCTCCCCTTGTCAGCCCAGTAGGGGCACTACATCCTTTAAGTTCTACCTGCCCTGCTTTGTTGGTTGAGCTTGATTTGTTGGATCTCTTTTGAAGCATGAACCTAGATCTGGTTGGGAAGACTGAAAAATTGGCCCATTCAGCGGCTCTGTCGCGCTGTGCTTTTCTTATCAGCTTTCGATCCCTGCGGGCCTGCATCGACATCTTGGTCAAAAGGGGGTCCAACTTGAATACATCTTCTTCCACCACTTCTAAAACCCTCCAATAATTGCCAGATGTCTGTTGATCATTAGACTTGGCCAAATTATGTTCCGAAAAAGACTGGGGCCCTTTGCCAAGTAAAGGCCCAACAATACCTTTGCCTTTATCCTGCTGAGATGGACGAGCTGACTCAGACATCGAGTTACCAACTTTACCCGCTGAAGCAGCACGAGAAGCAGGGGAATGGGGAAGCGTTGGGTATTGCTGGGAAGACTGATCACTCAGTGTCGGCAACCTAGGAAGCGGGTCATATGCTTCGCATGAGGTCACGTGTGGAGAGTTAGCGAAGACCAAGAAAGCTGTGTGTCCAAACGGAAGAGCAACAGGTGTCCACTGAATCACTGACTCAGGCAACTCTATCAACGACCTTGCAAGATTCTTTCTTGCAACGGGATTTGGAGGAAGAGGTTTGCCCCATACTTGGGACAAGAAATCAATGGGAGAATCTCGATGAATAGAGGTTGCTGCAATGGGGCCCTTACTGGCGATAGAGGTAGGGCTCACACTGGAGAGATTAGTGGTCACTACCTCCACAAAGGTTCTGTTGCGCAAGGGTGGGACAACACTAATACCTGGCAGAGTTGAAACCCCATCTCTTCTAACTTGCTGCTTAGGATAAGGCTGAGGCACCTTATTTAAAACAATCTCCATCATAGCTTGGGCGAGTTGTTTCCAGCCTGTCCCTTCCACGCCAGCTGGCACCCTGAGAGTTTTGGACCCTGAACCCCAACCCACCAAAATAGAAAGGAAGATTCCTCCTTTATTGGCCTCTTTCACCATCATAACCCATCTATTGTTGATTTTCCAACTGGCTGAGAAGGCATTAGAGCCTGATTCCACAGCTTTCTTAAGCTTAAACTCAATCCATTCTCCCATCTGCAATTCAACAAAAACTTTGATTCTAACCCTCGAGCTCGATTCAGGTAACAACAAACCTCCTCTTGACTTTCGAATCCCAAATTCTTTCCCATCAATTTTCAACAAACGAAGATTTCCTTCTTTGAACTCCATCTCTCCCAAGATTTAGCACAAAATTACAAACATACAAGCACAATTTCACCAGCATACAAGCATCATAGCAATACGAAGATTAAAAATAGCTGAAAGATTTTACTTTTTGCCGAAAAATTGCCAAATTTGTTCCAAAGTTTGAAAAAAAGCTCACTGCTGTCGCAAGCCCTCGCTCACCACCATCAAGCCCCGGCGATGGCAGATTGAGAAGAAGGAAGAGGCTCCTGGGAGATCCCACTGATGAAAACCCCCTGCGAGATCCGACTGTCGCAAACCCCCTCACCACTGCGAGATCCCCCTTACCTTCGAAAACCACCTTCGAAAACCACCTACGAACCCCCTTTTCACCTTCGAAAACCCTGTTCACTGTTGAAAACCACCTTCGAAAACCCCTTGCACTGTCGAAATCACCTTCGAAAACATTAGCGAATTTCAAGATAATCCGGAGTTCCCATTTTTCAATTTTAAGAAGTTAGCAACTGCTACAAACAACTTTGATGCAGCAAATAAACTTGGGCAAGGAGGATTTGGTCCTGTTTACAAGGTATCCCTTAAATATATTATTTGGGATGATGATTAAACTGCTTTACTTATTCAATCCCTCATGTTTTTCCTAACACTACTTTGCCACAAACAAACTCATGTGATTTGTCACGCCCTGATTCTCAAGACACCGAAATGCCTCAAAAATTGAGATGCGACGCAATCCCTTTTTTTGCCAATGGTTACACCTGCTAGCATAAGATACAACAAACTAAACCAAACATCATTATGCACCAAAGTGATGATAATATCCAAGTTTTACATTTGCCCTTATGTCTCCACCTAAGTCACGTTCACTTACAAAATACATCAAAAACCAAAAAAAACTTGAGAGTTTAACCCGCCTCTCAACCGTCCGACCAGATAGACGACAACCCGATCACTAGGCACCTCCTGAAGAATCACTACCACCTACACCCGAATATGGTACACTCATTTGCCACAAATAAGCAAATGAGTCAGCACTAGCTGGTATGAGAAGAACCAAAACATCTATTTCCCAATTAATGAAATTAAGATGCGCCCCACTATTCATCTTAACTACCCAATCATGATTAATGTACACATAGCATGCCATATGAGTCGAATAGAATACGTAATTTCAACCACAACAGTTTAAAGGAATCATTATACTTAACAATGCACCACCAGTTTTCATTATGAATGTTCAATCATGATGTAAATATGCATGCGAAATGCAACACTCAAGGGTGCTTAGCCAGTTCTCATTTTTCCTACACAGAGATGCCCCGTTTCTCAAGGCTAAGTGTTACTCCCTTTACAGGTTTAGGGTAGTTCCTTCTTTTGAAATGGGTATATATGTAAGTACTCAACAACATTAACATCATCATATCAATGTCACAATAATATTCTTCCCTTGGTAGCTTGCCGACCATACATCCTCTCCCCCCCACGCGCCCACCAAAGGTATTGCAATATCATACTAGTGCTCAACAACACCAACAATACTCTTCTCTTGGTAGCTTGCCAGCCATATCTCCCCCGCGCTCGCCCACCCAAGGTGTTACAATACTCTCCCCTTGGTAACTTGCCGACCATATCTCCCCCGCTGCCCGCCTACCCAAGGGTGTTACATTAATATATAAAATGGAAAGAACAATGTCCAGCAAAATTCCACATGAATTCTCAATTACATGCCATGAATGCTCAATTATGTCATCATTCTCATATGCTTAACAACTCAAAACAGAAAATCATGGTTTATTATGCAATTTCAACAATCGTGCAATTATGCGGGTGGTCATCCACTAACATAATAGACTTTCAAAACTTTTCCAAATCTCACTTTATAACCAATCCTTAGAATGCATTCATATCTAAAATAATATTTACATACTCTAAAATGCCATAAATCGCAATTTGAAACAAGATGTTTTACTCACCTGAACGAAAATGGATTTTCGGAACCCAACTCCAACTTGACGAAGCGCCTAATCTGTGAAACAAAGATTTGGCGACTCCGAAAGCTTTCCAAAATAGGCCCAGACTCCGATTGGCCACCCAAAATAAAACCCAACTTTCGACAAAATCGTTTCAAACCCCCCAAAACGGTGAAACCCACCCTACAACGATTTGATTGTCTCCAAATAGTGCAACATGCTGGAGACTGGCCAAAGCAATGCTACAGACCCCCGAAACAGTGGATTGCAGCTCACCCACGCCAATTGTGCCGACAAAACCAAAGGCAAGCTCGCACACCCTTTTTTTTTGGAATTTCTAACCTACCCTCACCCACATCTGCATGTGGGGTTTACCAGCTCCAAACACCCTAATTGACTCCACTAAAGGGCCAGATCGGAGTGAAATCGTTCGCTTGGCCTCCAACAACTCCGGTCAAGCTTCACCCCCTGTTACACTCTAATTTGAGCGGAAAATAGAAAGAGAAGGAAGAGGGGAGGATGAGTTTTGTTGGAGAAACCACGACGAATTGCCTGAAATCGGGTCAGAGAAGAAGGTGAACAAGTGTGCTCAATCGTGTGAGGAAGAAGCAAGAAAATTGGGGGAAAACTGTTTTTATAAGTGGATGGTTATTTGCCCCCACCAGATTTCTAAGGGAAAATGTAAAACTTGGATATTGTCGTCACTTGGTGCATAGTGATGTTTGGTTTAGTTTGTTGTATCTTATGCTAGCAGGTGTAACTATTGGCAAAAAAGGGGTTGTGTCGCGTCTCAGTTTTCGAGGCATTTCGGTGCCTGGGGAATCGAGCCTTGACATAATTAGCTTTAGATTATTGGTTAAAGTTAACAGTCAGAAGTGGTGCGCTAATGTTCTGAATTTCAAAATCAACTGTCACATAGGGAAAATTGCTAGATGGACAAGAAATCGTTGTGAAAAGGCTTTCTAGGAGCCCTGGACAAGGCATAGGGGGGATTCAAGAATGAATTTGTAGTGATCGCCAAACTTCAGCACAAAAACCTTGTCAGACTTTTGGGATACAGCATGGAATGGAAAGAAAGGATATTGATCTATGAATACATGTCCAATAAAAGTTTGGATGCCTTTATCTTTGGTTAGATCTTCCTACAACTTTCTTGTTATACATGTTTGCTTGAGAAATTAATCATCAGTTAAAAAAACTTGGAAGGAACAATTTTAATTTAGGTTTGGTGTTAAAACATGCAAATTTTTTTGTGAACATCTCTATATATGATTTTTCGTATTTATCATCCTGCCTAATTACCTGCTTTTTTTTACTGATATCGTGAATCAACACCAACAAAACGAGGTCTCCTAGATTGGAGAAAGCGATTTGAAATTATCATGGGGATTTGTCAAGGAATCATTTATCTTCATAGAGATTCTAGACTGAAAGTTATTCATAGGGACCTGAAGGCAAGTAACATTTTACTAAGGGTGTGTTTGGTTGCATGGAATCCTATGTCATGGGAATCCATGAGGGGGCCCTATATTTTAGGGAAAATTGATGTATTAGTCCTCATCTACTATTTGATTTTGTGATCATTCGTGGGAATGGAAGTCCCATGAACATGGTAATCACACTCCTTGGTCCCCCAAGGCATGTGATTTCCACGATCATGAGACTTCCATTCCCACCATTGATCACAAAATCAAATGGTGGATGTGAAGTAATACCTCAAATTAGCCAAAAATATAGGGATCCCCTCATGGATTCCTTTGACATAGGATTCCATGCAACCAAGCACACCCTAAATGAAGAGTTGAATCCAAAAATTTCAGACTTTGGCATGGCTAGGATTTTTGGTGGGGATGAACTCCAGGCTAATACAAAAAGGGTTATTGGCACATAGTAAGTGTTCTCTCTTTCATAGTATTAGTTTCTAACTAAACTTCTTGAATTTTGGAGAATACCAATGTATTTACTGCTATCTATGTCTGATCAATATACTTCTAATTGAAATGCAGTGGCTATATGTCTCCTGAGTATGCTATGAAGGGATTATTTTCTGAGAAATCCGACGTGTTCAACATTGGAGTATTGTTACTTGAAATTGTGAGTGGAAAAAGGAACACTAGTTTCTATCATCACGAGCAGCAATCTTTGAATCTTCTTGGATATGTAAGTGTTTACAAATTATATTCTTCATTTTTTACCTAATGAAGATGCAATAGAACATTATGTATATGTTTCAGGTTTGGAAACTATGAAATGAGGGAAGGATAGAAGAGCTAATTGATCTAGTGATATCCGGATCTAGTTTCCAAGAAGAAATGCTTAGGGTGTGTTTGGTTGCATGAAATCCTATGTCATGGAAATCCATGAGGGGACCCCTACATTTTAGGCTAAATTGATGTATCACTCCACATCCATCATTTGATTTTGTGATCAATGGTGGGAATAGAAGCTCATGAACATGAGAATCACATGCCTTGGGAGACCAAAGAGTGAGATTTCCATGTCCATGAAACTTCCATTCCCACCATTGATCACACAATCAAATAGTGGTCAAATGATAAATGTGGAGTTTAACCTAAAATGTAGAGGTCTCCTCATGAATTTTCATGACATAAAATTTCATGCAACCAAACACGCTCTTAGATGCATCCATGCAAGGGCTTTTGTGCGTGCAAGAACTTGCAAAGGACAGACCCACGATGTCATCCATTATTTCAATGCTTACTAGTGAAATCTCAATCCTTCCTCATCCGAAGCAACTTGCATTTATTGGAGGACAGGTGGCATCTGATTCGGGTTTATGCCATGATGACAACATAATATGCTCTAATAATAACGTCAGTCTCACAATCATTGATGGCAGATGATATATTGCAACTTATATTGTAAGATCTCAGAAGTTCAATACCATTTCGAGCTGGACACACGTGATTATGGTCTAATGTCTCAATTTTGGTCAACTAAAAAGTACTAGATAGAGATGATCACCGTAGTTTGCTCAGAACACCAAAAGAAATTGTTCAGATACAAAACACGATAGTTTGCTCTGGGGCTCAAAGGATTACAGTTTGTGAATTACGAACGCGCGTCACTGTTACAGAAGCGAATTTTCGTTACCAAGTTAAGATGGTGTGGGGTTGAGTGCCTCGTCTTTCATCTGTTAAATGTTTTCTTTGAGAAATTATATGCAAATTAGGACACTATTATCTCGGGACCTTAATTAAGGTTATTGTGATGTGTTTCCATGCAGTGTTTATCGATAAAATTTAGCTTATAAAAGTATATTGTTCAGTTGTGGTGATATAAACAATAATGAAAAGATAAAACCATGGAAAGGGTGTTAGTTTGATAAATGAAGCAATTGAAAGTTAAAGATTATTTGCGTATTCTCTTCAAAGACTATATAAGGGCTACAATGACACGTGTCAAATGCATTGACAAGTGCCATCATGTGACAATATTAAATAACAATTGATGATACATAAAAACGGTCACACTTCTTAGCCAAACACATGTCATGATGATATCGAGGAACTATGTGCTCAAGCATCGGCCCAACACTGATCCAGTCCAAGCGGATCTAAGCCCGCTCAACTTCACTCCGACCAAGCGGACCCGGACTCTGACAACATGCTAAGCTCACACGTATCACAACTATCCATGATACCCATAAGTCATTTTCAGGCAAGTATCTCGAGGATCAGCTTCGGACAGACAACTACAACTGCTCTCTACTTCCAACTAGGAAGCAAACACTGAAGTATCTTTCACACAGGGAAACTCCATTCTATGGATTGCTCTTGAATTAGAAACTATCTCTCGCGTATCTAAGAGTGCAGAGCTAACAGAGAATTTCTCTTCTACAACACGACTCTTAATTAAAGAGGAATCTCCACGAAGATCTCAAGGATAATGTGAGTGATTACTTTCCAAACCTCAGTGTCTTTAAAGCTTTTTCTATTTCATTTGAGGCGTTGTTAACATAAGATTGATTAAAACATAATGAGAGGCCAAAATGCCCTAATAAAAAGTTATCATTTACATTGTGGCAAACTATTGTTAGATCAATTGGTACAAAAAAAAAACAATCTTTATTATATCTTAATAAGAGAATGTACTCAAAAAAGAAAAATGTAAATACATAAGGACATTTCAATGCTTAATGATGCTCCATTCAACCACGAAGAATTCTCTTGATTACCTCCACATTAAGAAAAGAGGAAAGCTTTCTTCATTTTCATTGACTTGTGTCCACAATTGTCAACTATATAAAACTTCTTCAGAACTATTAATCTTTTGATTATGACATCACAAACAATCATCAAGGTCAAACAATTCTGCAGCTTTGAATTTAAGATCAGAAACTGTAACCTAAAGCATAAAAATTATTGCCCTTTGACCATACTATATTTAACAAAAAGTCAATTTAGTTATTATTATTATTTTCTTTGATATTCAGAATAGAATCATTTGGTATGTATGAACAAGATAACAACTCACGACTTATGGAAATAAGGAAGGAAGTGGACAGCTACCACCATCTTCTATGACTATAAACCTTGTCCATGGCTTCATTCAACCATGACTTTTTGCAATTATGGATATTAGCAGAATTCCATTCTCTCTTGTTCCTTTCATGTTCTTTCTGTCCATCCCTAAGTTATATTTCTGTGATGCAGCAGGAATCATTACATCCAATCAACCCATCACAGAGCGAGAGACTATAATATCTTCCAATGGAACCTTCAAGTTAGGCTTCTTCAGTCCTGGCAATACTAGTAATCGGTATGTCGGTATATGGTACAACAAGATTCCAGGAGGGCTGACAGTTGTTTGGGTTGCTAACAGAAATATTCCATTAGCAGATTCTTCTGGAGTTTTTACTATTGGTGATGACCGTAATTTAGTAGTTTTAGATGGAAAGCGTAACGTTGTGTGGACAACAAATGTTTCAGACATTCCATTGAGTTCACATGCTGAATTACTGGATTCTGGAGATCTAGTTTTGAAGGAAGGAAATTCTAGTAATAGCAATAACAATGGGAAAATTCTATGGCAAAGTTTCAGGGACCCATTACAGACACTCCTTCCAGGAATGCGGTTAGGCATCAACGAGAGGACTGGGGATAAAATAGTTTTACCATCATGGAAAAGCAACATGGATCCGTCAACAGGGAGTTTCTTTTTGGAGCTAGATCCTGCAGGTCTTCCTCAAATTATCATGAAGAATGGATCTGACCGACACTGGCGAAGTGGTCCATGGAACGGTAGAGCCTTTATTGGTGTGCAGAAAAGAGATTCAGTTTATCTCGACAAATTCACTGTACTACGAGATGATCAAGAGAGAAGTTCGTATGTGACTTACTCTTATATGAATGAGTCTACGCTGGTAAGGTATTCATTGAATTCACAAGGGATACTAGCTGAACAAATTTGGGAGGAAGGGGATAGGCAATGGGTGGATGATTGGTCAGTACCGCGAACCGAATGTGAACTTTATGGGAAATGCGGGCCATTTGGATTCTGTAACACATTAAGCTCACCAATTTGTAGTTGTTTGAGAGGGTTTGAGCCAAAGTCTATCGAAGAGTGGGGTACAGGAAATTGGTCTAGTGGGTGTATGAGGAGGACCAAATTGCAGTGCGAGAGGAACAGCACGGGTAGTGAAAAGGCAAAGACAGACGGATTTCTGAACTTCAAAGGGATGAAAGTGCCAGATTTTGCAAGCTGGGTGGCTGGTTGGGATTTGAAACAGTGTGAGGGAAGGTGTTCATCGAACTGTTCTTGTATTGCTTATTCCTACGATACCGGTGCTGGCTGCATGTGGTGGAGTGGAAATTTAGTCGATATAGAAAAATTTTCCGTGGGCGGGCTTGATCTTTTCATCCGTGTAGCAGATTCTGAACTTGGTAAGAATGTCGTCCCTTTGCTCTGTTTTCTCAAATTAAACAAGAACCCAGTTGAGTACTTGAGCAATTTATTTTTTTATTTTTTATTTTTACTGCTGAGTGTGGTTACCACAACTACTTGAACTCAAAACTAGCAACCATATTATCTGGGGAAGATAAAACCAGCAAATGAAGGGGCACTTGTTGATAAATCATTACTCTTATATTTTATTTGTTTTCTTCTACGTTTTGAAGTCTTGCGATTTGTAGTTGATGAATAGTTCTTGAACTGATAGCGAATTTCCCTTAATCTATCTAAGCCATATTGCAGTTTCTGATTCAATTTATAACTCGGAGCTGAATCATTCTTAAAATGCAGATGAAAAGAAGAATGCAAAGGTGATTATAATAATCTCAACCCTCATAGGGTTACTTACTAGTGGTGTCTTGACCTATGTTTCTTGGAGGTGGATGGCGAAACATAAAGGTGATCCATGATTTATATTCAATGTAAGAAGCATTTACGTAGATTACTTTTGCTGATTATGTTTCACTTGTATGACAGATAAGAAGAAGAAAGACAAGCAAATCTTGTTGTTTGATAAGAGTGGGAACACGAGCGAATCCTCAGATTCAAGCAAACTTGGTGATAATCCAGAGCTTCCAATTTTGAATTTTGAGAAACTAGCAATTGCTACAAACAATTTTGATGCCTCAAATAAACTGGGGCAAGGTGGATTTGGTCCGGTTTACAAGGTAACCATTATAACGAGATCGTTGGATTTTGATGCGTCATTTACCCATCATCTGTATATTTTAAAATGATTCATTTTCTATAGGCTCTGACTGTTTGACACCACCATTTCCCCTCTTAGACATCACCTCCCCTACCTTTCTGCCTAACACCACCACCTGGTTTTTGATACCACCAATATAAACCCAAAACTCTCAATTCTCAAAATTTTCTTTCTTCTCCTCGCCCACTCTCAACGGTTTCTCCCCAAAACAACAACAACATTTGTTTCTCTCTCATTACCGTCGATGTTGCTACTGCCGCCCCCGTCGTTGTTCGCTTGCCCCCATTTTTCATTTCTCTTTCTCTTTTTCTCTTATCTCTCTTTTCTTCTCACCAACAGCAGGCTGCAATAATAGTAGCAGCAGAGACTACTACCTACCACCCGCTATCGCTTCTGCCGACCATCCCCCTTCCCTCCCCCTCCGCGTTTTTTTTTCTTTTATCATTCACTCCGACCTCTGCGAGAATGAGTTCCATTTTCACAGACTCGCAAAGGTTGGAGGGAAAGTGGAATTTTTTTTCGCTCTCGCCTCAACCTCTAAGAGGATGGGTTCCATTCTCGAAGAGGTCGGAGTGAGAGCGAAGGAGAAAAGAAAAAGGGGGAGGGGGCCGCTGGCAGCAGCAACGCCGCTGCTACTACTCTTATTGGTTGCTATTGAGAAGAAAAGAGAAGGCTGCAATAGCTTGCTGCTGAGAAGAAAAAGAGAGGGAATAAAGAGGAGGAAAAAAAAGAAGGGAGGGGTAAGCGAGGGCGAGGCGGTCAAGAGCAGGGTAGCAATGACAGTGACACTGTTGTTCCTACTTGCTATTGGGAAGAGATCACATAGGGAGAATGAGAGAAAATAGGAAATGAGAGGAAAAAAAGTCTTTTATTGGTGGTGTCTCTTAGTAGGTTAAAAACAAATGCGGTGGTGGTGTCAAAGAAGGGATTTAAACAGTCGCTGCCTTTCGTATACTCTATACAAATTTTACAAAGAATAATAAGTTTCCTATCTCTCCTATGCTTCATATCTACTCATCATATGATTACGCTTTGGTTAGTTTTATAAAGGTACTGTTTAAGTTGACTTTAATTCTGAGTTTCAAATTGATCATCACATACAGGGAAAATTTCAAGGTGGACAAGAAATCGCTGTGAAACGACTTTCTAAGAGCTCTGGACAAGGCTCAGAGGAGTTCAAGAATGAAGTTGTAGTGATCTCCAAACTTCAACATAGAAACCTTGTCAGACTTTTGGGATGCTGCATTGAAGGGGAAGAAAAGATGTTGATTTATGAATACATGCCCAATAAAAGTTTGGATGCCTTTATCTTTGGTTAGAATTTTCTCCGATACATATATTTCTTTTTTTTTTTTAATTTTGTTTTATTTTTTTATAGGCTAAAATATATTGAAAAAGAGAAAAAAAAGCTTCCATTAGGAGAATGTGAGAACGCCAATTGGAATCGGGAATGACTCAAACCATCCCAAAACCAGGAAACCATGTGGCACCAAATTTCTCTAACTGAATGGCAATGAAAAAATAATTGTTGGATCCTCATTGTCAACACCTTTGATCACAAGAAGTATTAAATTTCATGCTCTTATGAGATAATACTTCTGTAGGCAACGATTTCCTGAGTCGATGCACATTTATCAGAAAGTGTTGGATAACATCCATGGGAAGACGATCCAAATCTAGCTTCAAGAAAATGGAGTTCACAGAAAAGTTAATCCCCTATCCAATTTCTACACGTTTATTCGGATCTTCCAAAAGCACAACATCACCCAAAAGAGCCATAAGTGCCTAATATGACTCCGTTCTCCCCATTGACAACCTCTCGTATATGGAAATTTAATTCCTAAGATATGGAACCGTCATCCCTCATCCTGTAGACATTCATTAGACCCATTCTTGAGCAAGAAAAACACTCTTGTAAAACAGGATTCAAAGAATATTCTTATTAATCCATACATTTTGCCATAACTTCATTTTATCACCCTGGTCAATCACCACTTCAATGCCTTCCAAGTAGGTTTCATAAGGTTGGACATGCTTTTTTAATGCAAGAACCATAGGAAGGAAGTGGATACTGAGAAGCTTTCTGTTTAATTAGCAAAAATAAGGAATTATTTCCCTATAATGAGACAATAGTAAGAAGGAATAACTTTGATGGGTAGTTGTATATGGTTTTTCATTTATAAATAACTTTCTGCCTAATTACCTGCTTTTACTGATCTTGTGAATCAGATCCTACAAAACGAGTTCTCCTAGATTGGAGAAAGCGATTTGAAATTATCATGGGGATTTGCCGAGGAATTATTTATCTTCACAGAGATTCTAGATTGAGAGTTATTCATAGAGACCTGAAAGCAAGTAACATTCTGCTAGATCAAGAGTTGAATCCAAAAATTTCTGACTTTGGCATGGCTAGGATATTTGGTGGGGATGAACTCCAAGCTAATACTATGAGGGTTGTTGGCACATAGTAAGTTTCATTTCTTCTGGTCATTAATTTTTATCTAAGACGTTGGACTGTGACATTTGTATTGATGAAATATGGTTATATGTCCGAACATACTTGTGGTTAGTGATTGATTGTGTACAATGCTAGTAGCAAACTGATATCATGGTTGACACACCTTAGCAGTGTGACCAGTTCTGACCCTTGAGGGTTGCAACTGATAAACTGACTAGTTCTTGTTCTCAAAGTCAATTTGCTCTTCATTTCTAAATATGTTAAATGCTTTAATGAATGCAGTGGTTATATGTCTCCCGAGTATGCTATGGAAGGACTATTTTCTGAGAAATCTGATGTGTTTAGCTTTGGAGTATTGTTACTTGAAATTGTAAGCGGAAAAAGGAATACCAGTTTCTATCATCACAAACAGTCTTGGAGTCTTCTAGGATATGTAAGTGTTTACGAATTTTGTTCACCTTTCTTATCTACAAAGATGCATTGTTGAAGTTTTTGAGCATAGCATTTTGCAAATATTTCAGGCTTGGAAGCTATGGAATGAGGGAAAGATACAAGAACTTATTGATCCAGAGACATCCGAATCGAGTTTCCAAGAAGAAATCCTGAGATGTATCCATGTGGGACTTTTGTGCGTGCAAGATTTTGCAAAAGATAGACCCGCAATGTCGTCCATTGTTTCAATGCTTCTAAGTGAAATCACAAGCCTTCCCACTCCGAAGCAACCTGCATTTACTGGTGGACAAGCGGAATCTGATTTGGATTTGTGCCAGGATACCATATTTTCTAATAACAATGTCAGTATCACAGTAATTGGTGGCAGATGATGCACTCCAACTTATACTGGAAGATCATTTGTTCGATAACATATTTCAAGAAAGACACGAGAGATTGTGGTCTATCATCACATTTTTCAGGTCGACAACTTGTACATTTTCAAATACTGAATAGGATCATGTGCTGCGGCCACAATGGAATACTGTGCATGAGATATAATTTATTGCAGTTGCCACCTATATGTGAAACAGTTGGCGTACATGGTAACTTCTACTAAAGGAATCACTTTACTTGTCCTGAGTCCCAACAGCTAATTCGTTGATGTGTCAGTAAGTGTATATTTTTTTGGTTCATAATTGTAATACTTACTTTCTGTCATTATTTGTACATGAGGTGAAACTGACGAGATCCAAAACTGTCTTTTGACTTCATAAGTTCCCAATAGATCTTGTGTTTGTACTCTTGAGGTTATTGTTCCTTATCTAATTTTTTTTCGAAAATTCTAGGGGTCGAGGGAGGGAACGAGGGAAGGGGCGAGGGATGGGTGGAAGCCACCCATCTGCCTCAAGATGAGCGACATCGCACATCTCGTGGCCGATGCGCTCATCTCGAGGCGAATGGGTGGTACCACCCATCCCTCGCTCCCTCCCTCGACCCCTAGCAAAGCTCATTTTTTTTTTATCCTCTATAGTGAAATATCTGGGGGTAAATAAAAATTGTTTCATGATCCCGACCTAATTATAATATGTAAATTTATACACACTATGAATTCAAAATGCATTTAGTATCAGTGTATCAATTTAATAGTATGAATCTGGTCTAGTTGTACCAGATTAAGCAAGTCATCTTTAGACAAGTTCAACAAGTCTTATAATGTACGATCTGACGTGAAAACAGGTTTGAGTTTGAATTACAAAGGATCTTATATTAGAGCACGACACTCATTATTGCCACTCAACATATCTTTGTTTGATGTTTGAAAGTTTAGGTACAAAAAAATTGGGAAAATTCTAGGGGTCGAGGGAAAGGGAGCGAGGGATGGGTGTAACCACCCATCCTCCTCGCGATGAGTGCCCGTGTGCATCTCCAATGCGATGCGCTCATCCCGAGGAGGATGGGTGGTTACACGCATCCCTCGCTCCCTCCCTCGCTCCCTAGAAGGACTCAAAAAATTGATTTGTAATAAAACGATATATCCCTGTATGGTTCTAGTCCATCGTACTATTAGGCAAAGGGAAAATCTGCTGACTCACCTGAAATAAGTAGAATGATAATCCTTCAAGCTCCTATTGGCTAATTTTGTTAAAACTATGTTTACATTTTAGCAAGTTGTACTCCAGTTCTAATATAGATATTTATCAACTTTAGTGCCAGGGAAATGACAAAGGCTAATATGATCAGAAATTCTAGGGAGCGAGGGATGGGTCCCCCTCGAGATAAGCGAAACCGCCTTGAGATGTGTGGCGTCGCTTATCTCGAGGGGGATCTCTTACCCTCGCTCCCTAGAAGGGCTCCAAGGTCTGGTAGCGGGTTCAGGAATTATTTTTCATGGGCTATGATGAGTAATTATTTTTCAATCCTAAATTTTCCTTCTTCATTTGAGATGTTCAATTTAGTAAAATATAAATAATTATTGAAGAAAAGATAAGCTAATACGTTCTTTTAAATCATTGTCATACATAAGTTGGGTGAACCATTGATGGATCAAGTAATAGAAAATGGGATGCAACAATACAATATTTATTTTACTTTTTCAGCAAGAAAATACATATTAAAAATAAAAACGTAAACTCTTTGAAGAAGGGTTTTTTTTTTTATAATCAAAAAATTGAAATTTTATTAAAAGGAAAAACCATCCAGGTCTGAAGAAGTTTCAATACTTATAGTTTTGCAGCCAATCATCAAGGACTTTTTTTTATAACCTCACAACTAAGAAAAGGGAGTATTAAGAAGTGAAAGAAAATCATAAAAAAATTTAGTATTGAACAAGATAAGCACTCATGACTAATTGAAGTCATGGAAGTGGGCAACTACCATTGTTTTTATGACTAAACATTGCCCATGGCTTCATTCAGCCAAGACTTTTTGTAATTATGGCTATTAGCAGAATTTCATTCTCTTTTCTTCCTTTCACGTTCTTTCTGTTCATCCATATGTTACATTTCTGTGATGCAGCAGGAATCATTACATCAACTAAACTCGTCACAGAGCGAGAGACTATAATATCTTCCAATGGAACCTTCAAGTAGGCTTCTTCAGTCCTCGAAATACTAGTAATCGGTATGTCAGGTATATGGTACAACAAGATTCCAGGAGAGTTGACAGTTATTTGGGTTGCTAACGGACACTACTACAAATATAGGCTTGCATAGCGCTTAAAAATAGGCTTAGATAGCGCTTTTTAGCGCTATGCAAGGCGCGTACTTGAATAGCGCTTCGTTAGATAGCGCTTTAAGCGCTATCTAAGCGTTGATTTTTTTTTTAAATTAGCTTGAATAACGCTTTTATGAGCGCTATTTAATTTTGTTGATTTTTTTTATTTTTTTTATTTTTTTAATTAGCTTCTAAAGCGCTATTTAATTTCGGTGAATTTTTTTAATTAACTACCATATAATATTTTTTTATATAATATTTAATATAATAATGACAACGTTCAATCAATCAATAAAGACACAACATGATAACTAACTGTTTCTCATTCATTCAAAATATAATTTAAGCATTCATACAAAATTGTTAATATGCTATCGTATATATACACCAGCTTTTTTGGCCACGAAATGAAATGGCCAACAGCTTCTCCTACAGTCCTAACTTCGTCTGTACATTGCGGCACCGCTGAATGTTTCTCAGATTCTACCGCCACTTCAAATTGTATCCTCGCATAACCTGAAATTGCATCATGGCATTGTATAAGTATAGCAACACACACACACACTAAGTCAGTATATAAATCT
The DNA here is from genome assembly GCA_963556465.1 of Berberis vulgaris. Taxonomy (NCBI): domain Eukaryota; kingdom Viridiplantae; phylum Streptophyta; class Magnoliopsida; order Ranunculales; family Berberidaceae; genus Berberis; species Berberis vulgaris. Next base: position 67,596,802 of record OY747135.1, read on the forward strand.
TAACCTGAAATACAATAACACACCTATTACTGCTACTATATATATGCAAACCACTGCCAAACACAAAGGGTTTTGTATCAGTAAGATAAATGTAAATGACTAAAGGTCCAACTATATTTCTTGATAGCAGCCTTCTCAACTAATATATATATATATAGTAGCAGTAATAGGTGTGGAACTTATCCCAGAATAACCAATTCCAACGAGCTCAAGAACTCCGGGAACTAAAGGAAGCCTATCAATGGCCTGCAGAAACAGAATGCACAAATTAAACTTTCGTTCAATAAATATCATACAAGCTATCAATAACTCTTAAGCTCGCATATAACAGATATGATCAGTATTAATCTTTTAACTGCAATGAAATCTGAAGGGCAGTAAATATTAGAAAGATTTTATGCTCACAGAAATCATCCCTGTAGAGCCCCATAGAGCGCCGAAATAGATTGCTTTTGCGACGCTTTTGAAGTGCCAGTTATGTTAATATACGGGAAAAAAAAAATTAATTTCCAAGCACCTCAACCTGCATCAATAAAAAATAAAAACCTGTCATTAGGATGGAAAAACAAAAAACAGTTCATTAAGCAAAATCAATCATTAAAATTCACATAACTTGCTATCAAAACTCAACACATCACATCAGCAACATCAATAAGTTGAGGACATGCTCCAATTGGTGAGAACTAGATACCACTTGAGAGATGGAAACATGATAGGTATTATTGACGTGGATATAGCTGCCAGAGCCACATATTCAGCTACTGCAAACCACGAGGGTATTCTATCATTAAGGAAAGTTTCATCCTTTATATTTTGCTCCATTAGAAGCTTCGAACTTTCAATTCCTGACAGAAAACAATTTTCCATTTTAGATCCCACTGCAAGTGCTTCAAATTTTCTTATTGGATAATGAGGGTAGCAAAGAAAATGACGTTGAGATGAAAGAATGTCTTATTGGATTAATATGTAAGAAATGAACATCAAAATAAATGTCTAAAAATTGTTACCTGATACAGATGATAATGATCAACTGCTACATCTCCATTACTTCTATCCATCACATGTCCTGCAATATCAACAAACAACAACCATAAACCCATCTCAGAAATTCTCATTTAAGTTTGACTAAGAAATTACCACCATTAGAATGATCTTATAGAAGCTCCACAACCAACCTGATTTGTGAGTAAAAACATCCCAAATGTTTAAGCCTTTCCCATCAGTCAAATAAGCTCCTTCATACTGATCATCAGTACAACATACATGCATGTTAGAAAAAAACAATGGGTTTAATTTTGTTCAAAATTTTTGGATATTAAAAAAAAGTTGATTACAATTACAAATAAATAAAGAAATAGTAGAAGTTGTGATACCTGATATGCAGAGGAGGCAGTGCCAAGGAGGAAATTGCTTGGGAATGGAGAAGAACCATCACTTGTAGTTTGATGTATGGGATCAGCAAGGAAACCAAGTCTGGTGAAATCATTTTCCATCTCAACATAGTCCTCATTTACAGCATGGACAACAGCATCAATCAAAATCTGTTTATTTTGCTGCAAATACAGAAGGATAAAGAGAGTGAGCACCATGTGGCAAATAGACCAGAAGGCAACCTGTTCCTGTGCATGTATATGTGTACCATATGGCACAACACAACTTCTAAAATCTAGAAATAGTAAGCTATAACAGGCATCGATATGTGACTTACATGAAACTTAGCAATTTCTATACATGTGAAAAAAGAGCTTGCTCACAATTTCTATACATGTGAAAAAAGAGCAGAGAAACCAATACTCATCATACCAATAGATTTGTATGTAGATTTGCCTTAACATCCCAAGTTGCAACCATATACTTGTAAGCAGTAAAAACACCATACCCGGCTGACCTTGTAAGCAATAAAAACACCATACCCAGCTGACTCTAGCCCAATCCCCTGCTGAATTCCAGCACACCATCACACTAACAGCAGAAAAAAAAAACCAAGCAACAGAGGGCATCAGGACAGAGCACTCTGTCAAAACAGAGCTTGCTGTCCAGTGTTAGTGAAATCTGAAAATGATGCTAAATGCTTAGCTCAAATCCCCTCTCTCTGCTGTTTTTAAGCTATTAAAAATTCATAAACTTGGCTGTTTGTTTGATTTTTCTGACAGGAAATTTTCTCTAGATACATGGCTCAGGATCTAGCTAAAAATCAATTTTAAACTGTTCTAAGTATAAGGTTTTTGGTTTTGGCATTAGTGATTCCTGAAGCTGACAATATCTAAGTTAATTCTAAGACCCCCAAACTGTCTTTGAGGTGGTGGTCCTGGCTCCATTGGCACATGAAGCAAGTCTAAAATGTAGAATCAAACCAGACCAATCAAATATACATATAATGCACCAATTAAAGTCTGCAAGGGATTTTCTTTTTCATAAATGAAAAGCGGGAAAATGATTACTAACCATCATTTATCGATAAAGAAGATTCAGGAGATGATGATGATGATGATGAATGACGGGCACGAGCTCTCTTTGGCTTGGGTACAAATGAAGGGCACCTCATGTTTCTGATCTCAAGCAGCTCATTTTCTATGGAGACACTCTTTCAGGGAGCACAAGATTGGAAGAAGTTTCATCCCATTGAACCTAAATTATCAGCTGATGAATGCCATAGAACTTCAGATAATCATTCATAGAAGCAAGAAACAAAATAACATGTTAATCTAGATAACTGGAATCTGAATTATATATCAAACTTCTGTCAATCAAACCAAATTCAATGTTAATCTAGTTATTGGATATAAGAGGTGAGAAACTTGTTTATTAATTTGTTTTTCTTGATGAGCATTTGAAGTCTCCTGTAATGAAAACACTTCTTTATAACTAGGTGGTGATGGCATCATTATGCATGTCCAATCAATCTTAAAATATATTACTTCCAATTTCACATAATTGCATAAAGTTGCCATCACTCCACTATGAGACTTCCACATATCATGTTGCATCAACTTTTTTACTCCATATATGCAGTCCATTTACCTACTGAACCTGCAAAAAGTATTAATATTAGAAAGAAAAAAAACAACAACATATAATCAGTAAAAGTACACCTTATAATATGGTTGAGTTTATCATCGATTCCATCGTTATTTATCATTTTTCATTATCAAAGGGGTTTGAAGTGTGTATTTATAAATTATGTTACCAAGAGACTTGTGTATTGATCATTTCTGTTGCTTATATCTGAATTATCAAAATGTAGTGGTAAATTGGTAACAATAACTGACAGTTGACTGCCTGACAGGTTGAATGGTGTGGAGGCTCGGACACTGTGGAGGATATTCTTGCTATCAGGGAAGAAATAGTAGTCAAGCGTGAAAGGGCAATGGCATAAGCTTTCTCTCATCAGGTACGACGAGTTTGAACTCTTGCTCTGTCTAGCAAGCTCAACATAAGTTAAAACTAGACTTTAATCTTGTTGCCAGGTGTTTATGTTGAATATACCTAAATGTGAATGGTAAGTTCACCATAAGATAAAACTCGGCACTTAAATCTCTTCACCAATGTGTCTGTTTGCCTATGTGAAATGGTGAAATTTTAGGCGGTAAACCTTGACAAATAGCAATTACAACAAAAATTTGATAGTATTAGCTCACAGGATGAATATAGACTATTTAAGAGGACCAATAATGTCCCCAACTAAACCACTCAAGTGGGTTTGGGCTTGGGTGTTGTTTTGCTAATTGCTTAAATTGCTTAAATTAACATGTTAATTTATTCGACAGAAGCAAGAATCAAAATAGCATGTTAATCTAGATAACTGGAATCTGAATTATATATCAAACTATCCAATAACTGGAATCTGAATTAACATCATAAACTGCAGCATTTATTGCTGGCATTGCCACTTCTCCAATAGTTGAATTGAAAGAAAGCAGAGCACCAATATTCACAACACTTGGCCTTTTCAATGTAGAGCTAGTATTTAAACTCCGACTCTTCACTTCTGTCGAGACCAATAAACAGAAAAACAATAGTACAAGTGGTCTCACCATGAAAAACTTGCTGCTCATACAATCCAGCAAACATCCATGACTCGTAATGTGATCGCCTCAATCAGTCTAGAACTGGAGCACAAGACACCATAAATAGGAGACATCATATAACCAGAACAAACTCCAACCCAGAGTCAAAATTGTTGACTGAAATTTTGTAATAAGGTGTTTTAGCATCCCATACACAAAAACACTACTACTTGTAAGACGCCCGTTTTTCAATATTGATGTTAAAATAAAACAAGACTTACAACAACAACTACAGATAAATATCAATATAAAAGAACAAAGATTACTTGCTTATAATTTTACATCCATAAGAACGAATAAGGGTGACTTGGTTATAAGTACAGAAGTTAGTATGAATATAAAAATAAAAATAAAAATAAAAATAAAAATATAAATATAAATATAAATATAAATATAAATATAAATATAAATATAAATATAAATATAAATATAAATATAAATATAAATATGTTCCCTCTGTTCCAAAACCTTCTGTTCTAGTAAAGTATGATTGGTTTTTGTGCAAACCTTACATAAAACACACCTAATACTCAAGCTCGAACCTTTTGAGGCTTACTTAGCAAAAAAGGAAAGAAGAAGCTTCCACATCTATGCATGCTCTTTGCTCACTCTTTTCTTTGTAATGATAAAATGCTCTTAGCAAATTGGGTTTCCCCAGGGAAGAACTTAGGATGAAGTGTGACTAATCTTTTGGGTTGATAATGTTTTTAATGTTTTAAAATGCTATTTTATTTGCAGAACAAGAAATGATTAATTCCTTCACATATTATAAACTTAAAGATGATAGCAATACACAAAACACAAAACAATACACAAAACTTAATTTCAATGGAGATGCTCTTAGGATTTGGAGTACTCACTGAGGTTGATGGAAGTAGTATGTCTTTTGATTTCTCCATCTCATTTTGTCGCAGTCATTGAGATTTTTTTTTTGCCAACAATACACAAAACACAAAACACCAACAGTGATTAAGTGAGAGTCGAGCGAGAGAGACGAACCTGGTCCTGAGCTTCCGACTCCTCGGTTCCTCGCCTCCTCGCCTCCTCTGGTTCCTCGCCTGAGTCGCCTCCTTCCTTGGTTCCTCGCCTCCTCTGGTTCCTCGCCTCCTCGCCTCGCCTCCTCTGGTTCCTCGCCTGAGTCGCCTCCTTCCTCGGTTCCTCGCCTCCTCTGGTTCCTCGCCTCGGTTCCTTGCCTCATCGCCTCCTCGCCTCTCTGTGTGTTTGAAAAATAAGGCAATAGCAAAACCAAAAAAAATGAGATTTAGGTTTTATATTAGGGCTTGTGATCTTAACCGTCCGATCGTATCAAGATCTGAAAAAATGAGATTTAATTTGATATTTGAAGCGCTATCCTAAATGTAAGTAGCATAGCGCTTCGGAAGCGCTATGCAAGCACTTTAAAAGCGCTATGGTAGCTTTGGTAACGTTTTTTCTCATAGCGTTTTTTAAAGCGCTATCTAAGACATAATTAAGATAGCGCTTAACTGAAAAAAAAATTAAAAGCGCTATTGTAGCGTTTTTTTTTTTTTTTTTTGATTTTTTTTTTTTTAAAGACAAATAAGCGCTATCCTAGTGCCCACTTGGATAGCTCTTTAAAAAAGCGCTATCTAAGTGGCGTTACCTAAGCTAATATTTGTAGTAGTGGGAGATATTCCATTAGCAGATTCTTCTGGAGTTTTTACTATTGGTGATGACCGTAATTTAATAGTTTTAGATGGAAAGCGTAACATTTTGTGGACAATGAAAGTTTCAAACGTTCAATTGAGTTTGCATGCTGAGTTGCTGGATTCTGGTGATCTAGTTTTGAAGGATGGGAATTATAGTAGTAGCAATGACAATGAGAGAATTATATGGCAAAGTTTCGGAGACACATCACAGACATCCTTCCAGGAACTAGGATAGGCATCAATCAGAGGACCGGGGACAAAATAATTTTACCATCATGGAAAAGCAACATGAATCCTTCAGCCGGGAATTTCTTTTTGGAGCTAGATAGACCCTGTGGGTATTCCTCAAATAATCATGATGAATTGACCAAATCGACATTGACTGGATGGTTAAGGTTTTTTTTTTTTTTTTTTTTTTTTTTTCCAAAAAACCTCCAGAGTGGAGGGGCACCGTTGGAATGCCAGACCGTTATTACTTGTCAAAAAAAAAGAGTTACAATCAATACGGGGGTACATGACGACTTTACCGGTGACATAACCAAAACAAATTGGGCCGCGGCCGAAAACCAAAAAACGTAAAAGCAAAGCCAACATATTACCAATGCTGGCAATGAATGATCTGGTCCAACGTATCCACCACCGAGAGGGCCAGGGAAGTATCCCAAAAAACCCAAAACTTGCCGCCAAACGTGTTGTTCGAGGCAAAGCCACCAAGGTGGAGCTTGTTGTCAATCTCCATAGATCTACTATTATCAATCATAGGCTCCGCAATCATAAGAATTCTGACTCTATGATCCACAACCATATTTTTTAACCTCCTCCCCGTGGCCTTATTACCAACCCCACGAGCATTCCAAAACATAAAATTTTCCATTATCTTAAGCGCGGGAGGAAGATTTACCCCTCTTTGTCGTACGACGCTTGCCCGGAAGGACCGCCGGTTTGACTTTGTTCTGTTGATCCTTATCGGAGTGCGCCCCCAAGTTTATATCATTAATAGCATGTGATTTCGGCCCCAACTCCGATTCCGACGCAACCTCGTCACTATCATCTGTGGCGCTATCAAGTGTATTAGTGGTCATAGATTGTTTCTTTAGTCGCAAAACACGGTTCTCCTCAAACAGCTGGATGACGACCTCATACATCCCGTCCTCGTCGTTCCTTGCTGCCGCGGGCACTGAAGAATTACCAGTTACCGCGGATTGAGCGCGCTTGGCCATAACCTCTGTCAAACGTTCCATCACTGCCGAGTGCGCCGTGGCATCCTCTACTTCCTGTATCATTCCATTCGATTTTGTTTGCGTCACTAAAGAATCACCAACGGCGAGCAAGTCACGCGCTGCCTGAGGTAGCACGTCCCCTGGGTTGGGGCCGTGAAGAGGCTGGGGCCGTGGACTGGCCGTGGCCTGGGGCCGTGGACTGGATGGTTAAGGTTGTGGTGGTTTATTCCCATGTCTCATAATCTTACATGAGTTAATTGCTATTTTGGTTGTTTTGTACTAAATTTAAATATTTTGCAATACCTACTTAATGAATAAGTCTTGAATTGATACCACTTTTTTATACGGTAATTTTTGCATTTTTTCATTGACTTTATAACTTGGAAATTCCACGTTCCTAAAATGTAGATAAAAAGAAGTAGGGGTGGGCAATGTCGGTTCGGTTCGGTTTTGAGCCCCGAACTGATTTCATTTGGTTTGCCCAAAACCAAAACTAAAACTAAATTTTGGATCGGTTCGATTCGGTTAGGCCGAAATTTCAGGCTCAAGCACTTGAAAGACTTTCATTAAAACATGCATAATTTTTTAACAGACCCAATTTTTAGCTCAAAATTGAAAAGTGAAAACTGAGAGAGAAAGGGGTGATTCAGTGCAACAGGGTGCACTGCAGTGCATTTGTTGCACTAATCAGGTATTGACACCTACCTTTTATTTAGTTATTTATATATATCTAATTAATCAGTCGATTCGGTCGGTTCAAAACTGTAAACCGATTTTGAACCGTTTATAACCGGTTCGGTTCGGTTCGGTTTAAATTATTTTCTTTTTACTCAAATTTTGGTTCAGTTATCAAACAGAATTTGAAAATTGGTTCGGTCGATTAATCGAATTTAAATTGGTTTTTTCCCACCCCTAAAAAGAAGAATGCAAAGGGGATTATAATAATCACACTCCTCGTAGGGGTACTTATCATTGCGTCTTGATCTACGTTTCTTGGAGGTGGATGACAAGACAGAAAGGTGATGATCACGATCTACATATTCAAACTAAGAAATAGTTTTATTCAAACCCAGAAACATTTGCATAGATTACTTAAGCAAATTATGGATCACATACTATTGTGAATATTCTGTTGATTATGTTAATACTGTATTTTAGGAACTAAATATTGTTTTTAGGAAGGTTGTTTATTTGGTCAATATTGTATAATATCTTTAAGGAAGTTAGCAGATTCCTAGGGTAGTTAGGAGTTGCCTAATATTGGGTGATTAGCTTGTATATAAATGGCAGAACATCAATGAGAAAGGCAGAACATTATTCTCACAAAATCAATTCTTCTGTTTTGTTATTTTGTTATGGTATCAGAGCCATAGCCATTAAACACCGATCATGGCCGGCGGCGACGTCCCTATCGGCGAACCTCGGAAGACGATTTCACCTTACGACATCACTTCTCTAGATAATCCCGGACTTTCAATTACTCAGGTTCAATTGAAAGGGGATAATTATGATGAATGGGCTCGTTCGTTTCGAACGGCCTTGAGGGCCCGGAAGAAATTCGGGTTCATTGGCGGAACTATCACACAACCTGGCGAGAAGTCAGGAGACCTCGAAGACTGGTGGACTATCAACTCGCTTTTGGTGTCCTGGATCCGAAATACCATCGAATCTACGCTACGCTCCACTATCTCTCATGTGAAAATAGCGAAGGACCTCTGGAATGACATCAATGATCGATTCTCCATTACTAACGGACCGCAGATTCAACAACTAAAATTCGATCTTGCAGATTGCAAATAGAAGGGTCTGACCATAATGGACTACTATGGGCGACTCAAGCAACTTTGGGATGAACTGGGTAATTTCGAACAATTGTCGACGTGCAAGTGCGGGAAGTGTACCTGCAATCTTGTTTCGATTTTGGAGAAGAAACGGGAGGAAGAAAAAGTGCACCTGTTTCTTATGGGTTTGGATGAAAATTTGTACGGAACGGTGAGATCCAACATATTGGCTCAAGATCCGTTGCCAAACATGAACAAGGTATACTCAATTCTCATCCAAGAGGAGCGAGTAAAGACAATCGCTCGCGACAAGGAACGCGGCAAGGAAGAACGAGGAGAAATCATGGCCCTCGCCACACGAACCCGACCTGACGGAATAGATAAATCTAGTATGGTGTGTTCCCACTGTAAAAGGACAGGGCATGAATCTGAAAGTTGCTTTGCCTTGCACGGATATCCAGAGTGGTGGGGTGACAGACCCCGAAGTGATGGGAAAGGTGCTGGTCGCGGAAGAGGGCAGTCAAGTGCTCGAGGCAGTGGCCGAGGACCCAAGGGTATGCATCGTGCTAACGCCGATCAGACCGGTTCTGCTGGGGCAGGAGTGACCGAGACAAATGCATCTCCACTGCCCGGACTGAATACCGAACAGTGGCAGACGCTTCTCCAAATGCTGGGCGGGTCAAAACCCACGACGACCGAGAAGATGACTGGTAAGCATTGGATTATTGACACGGGAGCTTCGAATCACATGACTGGCACGATTGGGGATCTTCGTGACTTAAGGGAGATTGCTCAATGTCCCGTGGAATTGCCGGATGGGAGTAGCGCTATCGCCACTAAAGAGGGGACAGTCACTCTTGAAAGAAATTTGTGTTTGAAAAATGTCCTTTATGTGCCAGGGCTAACTTGCAATTTAATTTCTGTGTCGCAATTGACTGATCACTATAACTGTTTTGTCCAATTCACTAATAGTCTGTGTGTTATACAAGACCGCACTTCGAGGATGCTGATTGGTTCGGGTGAAAGACGAGATGGACTCTATTACTTTCGGGGGATGCCGCGGGTTCACGCAATGAAGGCCAATAGTGTGGTGTCTCTTGATCTGTGGCACAAGCGACTGGATCATCCATCTTTACAAGTAACAAAGTTAGTTCCTGAAGTCAGTTTTAGTGAAAGGAAAAATAGCTTGAATAAAAATTGTGATGTCTGTCAGAGGGCAAAGCAAAGTAGAGATAAGTTTCCCGTTAGTGAACATAAAGCTTCGACTATTTTTGAACTTATTCACAGTGATTTGTGGGGACCTTATAGAACAACTTCCACTACACCAAAAATACCCATTAGCAACGGTTTTGAACCGTGGGGGTAACCCATTGTCACGGCTTAGAGCCGTGGGCTGTAGAGGCGTCGCTAAATCCCCAGTAACGGCTAAAAACCGTGGCAAAACATATTAGCAACGGTTTTATGCTCGAGGACAGTTGATGATTTAGCCACGGTTATAAACCGTTGCAAAAATGTTAGCCACGGTTTTAAGCCGTGGCCAGGACTGGCCACGGTTCTAAGCCGTTGCAATAGTGTTAGCCACGATTTTAAGCCATGGCAAGTACTAGCCACGGTTATAAGCCGTGGCAAGCTATGGCCACGGTTCTAAGCCGTTGCAATTGTTAGCCACGGTTTTAAGCCGTGGCAAATTTTTTTTTTTTTTTTTTTGCTATCAAATGACTTTTTATTACATAATATAATACAAGTCGTTGCAAAATAATATAATACAAAAAAAAATTATTTTATTTGCTTTGCTGCTGCAGAATTGGAACAATCCAATTTCAAACTGATAATGCAATCACAGAGAATACTGGAAGATGATATTGCACTTTCAGCAATCAAGCATTATCAAGAGAATCACAGAAAGGGAAGACAAAGAAATCACAGGAATGAAAGATTTATTTGATTGGAATGTAAAGGTTATTACAATGGTCTGATAGACTAGAATGTATTAGGCACAATTCGAGATTGCCAATCTCCTACACTTGTACAATGTGTTTACAAAAATGAATCAATGCTTTCTGTTACAGACTCCCCTACTTATATCAGTTCCTAAAAGTTCCTAATGCCTTTGGGATATGTTAACAGATAACCAACCATAATGTAAATACAACATGAGTATACCTGCAAGAAATGCATCCAGCTCTTCAGCTGGCACATCAAACACAGCACCCTTCCAATCAGCTGTAAGATAAATATTAACCCTGTTCAATTCTTCTGTCCAACGGAGTTGTTGTTGTCAAAGAATCTTCACCCATTTCCCTGCTCTGTCTTCTCCTTGTTCTGTGGTTTAAGAGAGAATGTGTGTGAACCAAGCCTTCCCTCTCTGTTCTGCAGCAGATTTGCAGAAGAAAAATCAAAAGATAGTGATTCAGTCAATAAACAAGCAGTAGAAAAGGAAATCTTAGTATTTCGGAGTACCTTTTGCAAAGATTCTCCCCTGCCAACACGGTTGCGCCTAGTGGCCCTACTATATGCTGCAAAAGCACTAAATAAGTTAGTTCAATGAGTTCATTATCTGTGTCTTACAATATGCACAATACGTAATATATCTCAGCCAAATTGATACATATTGCATGATACAAGAATACATCGCTACAAGAATGACACAGAGAAGTAACATGAACGAATGGATAGACGATAGCAATAACTAACTTGCATATATCAATGGAAGTGATATTTGGGATCTCTTTGCTTGGATAAGTCTCTTATATGCTTAAACATATACATATACCATATACCATATACTATGACCTTTAGATTGAAAAATGCTGCTAGAAATGATGTTAAGCATCAAAGCTATCAATTGCTCGACAATCACAGAAAAGGCAAACGCAGGATCGGAGGATAAACTAACAGTTCTATAGATTATAGTTTTCTTTTTTATATTTCATCTGTCACACATTCCCTGATCCTTGAAGCTTACAAAAGTCCCTGCTAGGCAACACACAACAAAACCCATCCAGCCCCACCTTTGCTCCATTGTCCAAAAACATAAACATCCTACTGTATAATAGCAAAAAGAGAGAAGCGACTTAACCTTATAGATGATCATATGCACCGTTTCCAGACGCTTGAGGCTCTTCCAGCTTGATTCCTGTTTGATTGCACGCAGAGTTGCTACTGTACAAGTGCTTTGATGATGGTGACTTTGTTCGCCTCTTTGTTGGTCGAGGAGTGACATGTGATACAGGAACCTCAACATGTGGAGATGCCGATCCTGCTCCACCAATTTGCGGCTCTCCACACTCAAATGGCCCTGCCCATGATAAGGGATTCACTGCAGAAAAATGTAGAGGTCGATATTAGTGTTTCTCCTTCAGTTTCATATTTTTTGCATCAAAGTTAACAAGACTGAACTACAAATTTTCAAACTCTGGTGTACACACCTTCAATAGGTTCTAGAGTCCTTTGTATGGAGAGATCAGCACGTGGGCGCTTTTTGACATAGTTCTCCTGTAAAGGTTTCGGTATTTGAAATGAAAACTGAGACATAATCACCCCAGCTTGGAGATACTCTGGATGTTCAAGCAGAAACCTGCACAATAGGGAATGTAAGAGCAACTTGAGAGAGTATTTCCAAAACAAGATTGAACCAAACTTAAGTGGTAAGCCATCAGGGAGAAATTATATACACAAAAAAAAAAAAAAAAATAACCAAAACCCATTAAAGATATGATCTCAATCAAGTGAATTAATCAAAGACATTAACTCTATGACCTTCCATGCAATAATCACTTCTTCTAAACACAAAAAACCATCTACTCTACAAGAAACAAAGTTGATTGAAAAGATATACACAATTACATGAATGAGTGAAGAAGAAAACACAAAACACAAAAACAACATCAATGTTTCCACCCCAAAGTGGGTTTTGTACCTTCCACAGTATCTTTGACAGTTAACCTTGAAACTGTTACTGGACGAGTTTGTCCAATTTTGTGTGCCCTGTCAATAGCCTGATCCTCAGTAGTCGGGTTCCACCAAAGATCGAGAAGAATAAACCTTTCTTTGTAGATTCAATATGTGCATCAGTCACAATTTCTATTATTCCCTGCTTTGAGCAAACCTCTATCAAGCACCACAGTCGCATCACAAGTCCAGTTATCAACCTATAAGCCTGCAAAAGTATTTAGTTGTTTAAATTGCTTCAGATTCTTGAGATAATAGATGGACTAGCAACCAAACACAAAAAGAACTAGTAGAAACTTAGATATGGACTGATGGAGTTCGCTGTTTTGCTTCTTGACTGTTTCAGTTTTATAGCCATACAGATCAGAATTTAAGTTCTGATAAGTTTAACTTGGCTGTTATGCAACAACAAAACACCTGAAAAAGGTTGCACAAGTCAAACTGAAAACCTTAAAAGAAAAATCAACAAGGGAGAAAAAAGAAAGAATTGACAAGTAATTGACTACAGTAAAACAGAGATTCATATACAATTATGTAACAAAACTGATTCTATATTAGTCATATCTTTGTAGATCAATATTGTTGCATATTACTAACTTTCCATACAAATAGTTATAGCGATTTTAAAGTGATATCTTTTGAAAGGGGTATAGTTAATGATCTAAGCATGGAGTGTCACTCCAATGTGTGTCCAGGTGCTGGAGTTGTCCAATATGTGTTTGACATTGGATTCTTCTGAAATTTAAGTGTATTTGCTATAGTATCCTCTAACAAAAGTGCAGGTTAAACTCTTCTTACCGCCAAACGAATTTCTGGAGACATCACTTGCCATCTCTACTATTTGCTGTTGCTGGAGTTTTTGGTCAAGAGGTTGATTTGATGCCTTTTTACTTATAGGAGATTCTGGTTCCAATTGAGGATTCAGAGCTGATCCTGAGTCAGTACTCTCCTCCTCACCTCCTGTTGTTGAACTCCCCTAATGACAAAAACACAATACCAAGGGAGAAAAAAGGTTGCACAAGTCAAACTGAAAACCTTAAAAGAAAATTCAACAAGGGAGAAAAAAGAAAGAATTGACAAGTAATTGACTACAGTAAAACAGGAAGAACCACTCAGATTTGCTGACCAAGACAAGAGTAAACTCTGTTGGGGATAAATTGGGCTACAATATGGTTGGTATTATAATGAATACGCAACAATAGAATAGCCTTAACTATATAAATCAAAGAAGCACTCGACACAAGAAACTTTGAAGAGGGACTTTGATAAGAACTCACAAGGGACTTAAGAACAAACTATTTTATTGAACTAGATAGCTTTACAAAAGGAACACTCTCTTTAATTCTATCTTGGGATCTCTCCTTAGTAGGATGCTTTCTTGTGTGATACATGAAACAAATGATCCCCTCTCCTATTTATACTACTTAGCTTAACCTTCCACCTCCTTATGGGAAGATTCTAGATCCTACTAGTTACTAGATAAGTACATGAGTGATCTAGAGAATTCTTACAAACTCAAGCCTACACAAGAACTTCTCTAGATACAAAGACTTCTAGAGTATTCTACCTTGCTCTAGTACTAAGTACATGTCTCCACTAGGCTCTAGGATGACCTAGTACATACTATAAGGTCCTAGACTCTTCTAGGACGTTTATGAGTTCTCCATAATGTTCCGGACTCTTCCGGAATACTCCGGTGTGTTCCACAATTTTCCATATTCTTCTGGACCCTTCCGGAATCTTCTAGTATACTCCGGGACTTTCTAGACTATTCTATATTTTTCTATTTTGGTTGGCAATGTAATATTCAACACTCCCCCTCATTGCCAACCTTCCTCATACGTATCATCATCCCAAGCATTTTACGAAACTCCAAAAACTTTGTTGCTGGTAAGCTCTTAGTAAAGATGTCTGCAACTTGATCTTCTGTTTTGACATGCTTCATTTCAATATCTCCCTGAAGAACCTTTTCCCGTAAGAAATGATATTGCACCTCAACATGTTTGGTACGAGCATGGAAGACTGGATTCTCAGCCAACTTGATTGCTGACAAATTATCACAATACATAGTGATTCCATATTCGATTGGCTGTTTCAAATCCTTCATAAGTTGTGTCAACCAAGCACATTCTTGTGCGGCCATGGCACCTGCTCTATACTCTGCCTCCGTCGTTGATAGGGACACGGTTGGTTGTCTCTTGCTGCACCATGAGATAACTCCTGAACCAAGACTGAAAAGATAACCTGTAGTTGAGCGGCGAGTATCATGATCTCCAGCGTAGTCGGCATCACAATAACCAATGATCTTACATTGTACTCCTTTTTCGTAGAAGAGTCCCAATTCCTGTGTGCCCTTGATATACCTCATGATTCTTTTCACGACTTCTAGATGTGGCTTTCTTGGAGTTTGCATGAACCTGCTGACGACTCCGACGACAAATGAAATATCTGGTCTAGATAGAGTTAGGTAGATAAGACTACCTACTATTTGGCGATACATTGTTGTATCTTCCAACTCCTTTCCCTCATCGGTGCATAGCTTCAAGTTCGACTCCATTGGTGTTGATATTGGCTTGCACTCGAGCATTCGAAACTTTGAAAGTAGATCTATTGCATACTTCCGTTGACAAAGGAATATGCCATTATCGGTTCTTTCGACTTCCAAACCGAGAAAGTGTTTCAACTCTCCAAGCTCTTTCATTTGGAATCGTACTGACAGGTTCTCCCTTGTTCGTTGGATTTCGCTGGTATCATCTCCAGTGATAATTAAGTCATCCACATATACAAGTACAATTGCTAGCTTACCTCCTTGAGCTTTCACGAATAAGCTCGAATCTGCTGGGGCAACATGATAACCACTTTGAACTAGGAATTCTGCAATCTTCCCGTACCAAGCTCTTGGTGCCTGTTTTAAACCATATAGTGCTTTCTTCAACTTGCACACATACTCTGGCTTCTCATGATTGATAAATCCTTGAGGTTGATCAATATAGATGTCCCGATCAAGCTCTCCATGTAGAAAAGCATTCTTCACATCCATCTGCCACAATATCCATGATTTACTAGCTGCAATGGCTAGTAAGACTCGTACGGTAGTAATCTTAGCCACCGGACTAAATGTCTCATCGTAATCAATGCCATACTCTTGAGAAAACCCACGAGCAACCAACCGAGCCTTGTATCGCTCTATCGTTCCATCAGAGCGAATCTTCAACTTGTAAACCCATTTGCAGGATATTGGTTTCACGCCTTCAGGCTTTGGTACTAAATCCCATGTTTGATTCTGCTTCAGGGCCATAATCTCCTCTTCCATAGCCTTTCTCCACTCTAGACTCTTTGAGGCTTCTTGGAAGGTAGTTGGCTCTTTGAGCTCAGCATAGGCAGCATCTATGTACTTTGGATTTGGTCTTCTCACTCTTGTAGACCTTCGCAACTCACCTTGTGTCTGCTCTTCCTGTTGCATCTCTGGCTGACTAATATGCACCTCCTCTGGTGTCTCATGTATGCCTGTCTTCCAAGGACTTCTTGTTTTGGATTGCAGCTCTTGCTCTTGGGATTCCCCATCTGTTGTGGATCTTCGTTCCTCCAATTCACTTGAGTCTTTTAACTTCATTTGAAGCTTTTCTTGTAACTCTTGTGTATCAACATGAACCTCCTCCACAAGGAAGGATGTATCTAAGTCCCAATCTTTTTCTCCATGACTCTGATTCTTGGAGGATGTTGCAATATTTCCTTCAACTTTCTTAGACCAACAATCCCTTGCGTAGTGTCCCTTCTTTCCGCAATTAAAACATTCACCACTTTGCCAATGTTTTGGTTGCCATTTGTTCTGGTTTCTTCCTCTTCCTCTATTTGGAGTTCCTCGAGCTCCCCCTGACTGGTAACCTCTACCATGACTCTGTCGTTCATCTTGATCTTCATTGTTGAATCTCCCTACACCACGTCCTCTACCTTGACCTCGTCCTCGTCGGCCTCTGTTATTAGTGAACAAGGCAGTTTCTTCTTGGGAGGTAGCTTTGCTAGACATGGATTTCTCTAGATCCTCTTCATTAATTAGCAAATTCTCAAGATCTGCTAATGTTGGTTCGGTGGCCCAGCCCCGAGTTGCCGTGACAATACTCTTGTACTCCGGCTTCAACCCATGGATGATAATTCGTTTCATCCTTGTTTGTGTAATACCATTCTCCGGATCGAGCTTCGAAATCTCGTCACACAAAGACTTCACTTTTGAGAAATATTCACTCACTGACATATTCCTCTGGGAGATTCCCAAAAGCTCATTTTCGAGCCTTTGTAACTTCGCATCATTTTTCTTTGCAAAGATTGATGCCAAAGTGTCCCACGCTTCCTTCGGCGTTCTAGCATCTTTAATCCGCTCCAAGAATTCATTTTCAACAGCTACTGTTAAGGCATACATGGCTTTACCAGCCTTAACCTTCCATTTCTTCAACTCGTCAGGGTCGGATTTTTGAGCAGGACCTTCTTGTCGTGCCGGTGTCGATGGTGTCGTCTCCGAGGTTGAGATTGTGCTTCTTGGCTCCCTTGGTGGTGTTGTGTCACTTCCATTGACAATATCCCATAAATCTTGTCCAAGCAGATAGAATTTCATACGAGTACTCCATGATCCATAGTTGTTACCATTGAGCTTCTCAATGGACATAGTAAAATCTGTCATGATTTTACAAATACCTTGGACAGAGTAACACCAAGAGACTTTGATAGTTGTATTGGATCGAACTCGCTCTGATACCAAATGTTGGGGATAAATTGGGCTACAATATGGTTGGTATTATAATGAATACGCAACAATAGAATAGCCTTAACTATATAAATCAAAGAAGCACTCGACACAAGAAACTTTGAAGAGGGACTTTGATAAGAACTCACAAGGGACTTAAGAACAAACTATTTTATTGAACTAGATAGCTTTACAAAAGGAACACTCTCTTTAATTCTATCTTGGGATCTCTCCTTAGTAGGATGCTTTCTTGTGTGATACATGAAACAAATGATCCCCTCTCCTATTTATACTACTTAGCTTAACCTTCCACCTCCTTATGGGAAGATTCTAGATCCTACTAGTTACTAGATAAGTACATGAGTGATCTAGAGAATTCTTACAAACTCAAGCCTACACAAGAACTTCTCTAGATACAAAGACTTCTAGAGTATTCTACCTTGCTCTAGTACTAAGTACATGTCTCCACTAGGCTCTAGGATGACCTAGTACATACTATAAGGTCCTAGACTCTTCTAGGACGTTTATGAGTTCTCCATAATGTTTCGGACTCTTCCGGAATACTCCGGTGTGTTCCACAATTTTCCATATTCTTCCGAACCCTTCCGGAATCTTCTAGTACACTCCGGGACTTTCTAGACTATTCTATATTTTTCTATTTTGGTTGGCAATGTAATATTCAACACTCCCCCTCATTGCCAACCTTCCTCATACGTATCATCATCCCAAGCATTTTACGAAACTCCAAAAACTTTGTTGCTGGTAAGCTCTTAGTAAAGATGTCTGCAACTTGATCTTCTGTTTTGACATGTTTCATTTCAATATCTCCCTGAAGAACCTTTTCCCGTAAGAAATGATATTGCACCTCAACATGTTTGGTACGAGCATGGAAGACTGGATTCTCGGCCAACTTGATTGCTGACAAATTATCACAATACATAGTGATTCCATATTCGATTGGCTGTTTCAAATCCTTCATAAGTTGTGTCAACCAAGCACATTCTTGTGCGGCCATGGCACCTGCTCTATACTCTGCCTCCGTCGTTGATAGGGACACGGTTGGTTGTCTCTTGCTGCACCATGAGATAACTCCTGAACCAAGACTGAAAAGATAACCTGTAGTTGAGCGGCGAGTATCATGATCTCCGGACCCTTCCGGAATCTTCTAGTACACTCCGGGACTTTCTAGACTATTCTATATTTTTCTATTTTGGTTGGCAATGTAATATTCAACAAACTCCACCATGTTTGTACGTGCAGAAAACAGGAAGAAACTTTCAAGAAGTAGCAAAATATATACCTCCCACGCCACTGTCATTTCTGCATCATAGTCATCCCATCTTGAAGGTGTACATGGTGTCTTAATGGCAAAGTCGAATCCTTTCTCGCCACTGCAAGAAAATTTTCTTGTATCATGACATGGTCAAACTGAAAAAGAGGCTTTATGAGCGGATTAAAAGAAGGCAAAGGTCTGTATTTACGTTTTCTGTAGGGTGATCCTTGTACCTTCAAGCTGCTTCCTGGCATACAGAATTATCTGAGTCAGTTAACCACAAAATGTGAAAAAGATGCATAAAGTTTAAAATTTAATTGACACCCATATTACCCTTCACATGCTGTACTGTCGCACCAGGTTGACAACCAGAAGTCCGTACCAATAGCACTGTAAAGGTCATAGCAGGATTTTGCATGCTGTATCTGCACAATGCAATATTGTAGGGGTGGGCACGGGACGGGATGGGAAAAACCCCATCCCGATCTCGTCCCATCCCAAACGGGTTCGGGACGGGACGGGATCAGCGTGCCAATCTTCTTCACTTGCAGGCCCCAGTTTGCAAGCACCCATGAGTATAATATAAAGCTTAAATGGTGGAACCCAGTCAGGGCTGGTGCTCAGTTGCTCACTACCAACTTGCATCTTCAGCAGACGTGATAAGCCTATTAGTTAAAGACATGAAATGAAGTGTACTGATTGCATACAAACTTGCATCTTCAGCAGACGTGATAAACCTATTAGCTAAACTGAACTCTGAAACTCATTTATCACTATCATTCTATCATCACCTCCGGCAGCAATGCGTCATAACGTTTTGCAAGAGATAGGTCAAACCATACATCTTCATCAACCACTAACGTTTATCATCTCAATTCACCATTCAAACAGACATGATCATTACCATAAAACATAAAAGGATATCATACCTAAAAGGTTTGCAACAAAATCAAAGTTCTCACATAAACCATATTAGACCCCACAAACTCTGTCACTTGGGCACTTTGTTTAAGGTCTGATAGTATTATTTGCTACAATTACCCATTTCATAGTTCATCAAGATTTTTCACAAAGAACACTCAAATTCAACAACTTGAATCTCTACAGACAACAACTCCAATTCATGGGTATCAACTGAGTTCCAATAGATAGGTTTCAAAGCCATCAATTTGAAAAATTTATTCTTTCAATAGTTTTCAATAATTTGAAGAATCAAAATTATTAATAATTAAATAAAAATATTAATAATTAATATTAATAAATTAGTTCAAGACGGGACGGGATTGGCGGGATTGAAAATCTCCATCCCATCCCATCCCATTCTAGATCGGGACGGGACGGGATCGGGATGAAATTATTCAATCCCATTAAGACCCGAAAAAATCGGGACGGGACAGGAACGGGATCGCGGGATGGGATGCCCACCCCTACAATATTGTCTTAGCTAAGCACTAAATTATCAAACACATCTTCTCATGATACATCAAGGTCCAATAGTGATTAGCAGAAAGTACAATCCAGTCATCTTGAGAATTCACTTTGAATATACATAAAATTCTTTTGTTAGCCGGTGCAGACTCTAATCCAATCATCATAATTTTTTCAAAATGGCATCTTAATCCTTAATTTGTTATCAATCAACACAAAGCTCTGAAACTGATTTTCGGACAGCACTATACGATTAAACCTAAGTAGCACAATGACCTTGATGCTTTCATGGTCGCGATGAGTGTACTCCACAATGATTCTCAATTATGGAAGAAAAAAATAATATCTCGTAATACGATAAAATGGCACTTAAGGTACAAGTACAACTCACTTTTTGTAACCTATCATCTTTAGAAAGATCAACAGTGGCATTTGCACTGTCATTCACATGCATTTTCTTTTCCATGATAGTTTTCGCCACATTTAGTACTCTGCAGGATTCATAAACAATGAGCTACACTGAGAAATTTGTACAGAGACAAAATGAAAACAGAAACTTACCTTCGAACAACTTTTGCTTGTGAACTTTTGCCCAAGAATCCACAGAAATTTGTCTTACTAACCAGCCAATGTGCTCTCACATCTAAGAAGTTCTTGAAGCTTGGCATCACAGAAATGGGGCATCAACATCTCAGCCAATGTGCTCTCACAGTTGCTTCACAATCTGATACAAACATAACAATGCTTTTAGGATCCTCATTCTCCAATATAAAAAAATCGCTGATTATAAATAACGTCAAACATAAAAATCTGGACAAATGTCACAAACCCAAAGATTCTTTTCACTTGGCAGGGAATCCTGACATCTTCAACAAGCCCAAAGCTCCTACTAGCACAAAATCAACACAAAAAGATAGGATAAGTACGAGTGAAAAACTATTGAACTTTGCATGCAAAACTATGGTGACATCCTTACTTGAAGTAGTCTGAAACATCTTCCTCAGTGAAGATGCTCTCAGCTGGGAAAGTCAGATACGAAGAAATCATCAAGTTCCACATGATTTTTACACCATACGAAGAAATCACCAACGTCCAAATCCCCCATCATGTCTCCTTTTGGATCACTCTTGTAAAGTTTCACCTCAGCCCTATATTTGAAGCATAAGGAAAGTCTGATCTCTGTTGCAGGGTTTAATGATCCATGGCAATCGCAAGAGAATCGATGGATAGGATCTACAACCTCAATTCCTATCGCAATGACATTCTTATGCCAATCACAAACTTTGTAAGTCCTTGACACTGAAGGAACAAGATTGCTTGGAGAAGGAAACCTCGCAACACCTTGAGAAGATGGTGGTAATGGAGATGGAGGTAATGGATTTTCTGGTTGCCTTGTCGATTGTGCACGGGATGAAGGTGTATCTTCAGTTCTTTGTGTCCCTCCTTGTGTTCCCTCACTTGTTGATGGTCTCACATAAGTTCCATTTTCAAGTCTCTCTCGTATCCATCTAACATTTTCTTCCAATCTATCATATTTTTCGCTAAATTTTTTTACTTCCAATGTTTTGTCCAAAAGCAATGAACGAGCGGGAAGTGCAGCATCATACTTCCTTTTAGAGACGGTGGTTCCAACACAACGAGTACGTCCCCTTTCTTCTTGGCCAAACACTTGCTTAGAGGATCATTATCAATAGTGAGGTCAGTGGTACCCTGGGTTGAAGATTCTTGCAAGGCGGCTTTTTTTTTGCTTTAACTTGTTTCTTCAAAAGAATGAAAAAAATAAAATAAATCAGGACACAAATAATATTCAAACAACTACAAAGTAAATTAAGAATTGTGTATAAAAGACATCATTGGGCACATACCATATATAGTTCAGCACCATGCGTGGGTTTTCCATCCTTTCCCGTGTGACAAGCAATCCATATGTCAGTGCGTGTGACTGGTTCCCCATCAGGGTTCTTCTCAACCTATATACTTGAAAGATTAGTCTCAGCCTATATAGTTAAATGATTATTATTGTACTAGTAGCTAGAAACTCAATTACCATTTCATACTCTACTTCTGCAGCACTCTTTTGGCCACCCCCCCATACATACTTTGAAGCCTTTTTGTTTTTTGGCATTTTGGGCTCTAATTGCCTTCGCTTCAGGGGTGCTCTCATAGCGAACAAACTCCTTCCAATCCTCCTCTCTTACACCATTTGGAACATGCTTCTCTTGTTCCTCAATGGTAGGATACTTATCCAAATAATGCTTTCTAAGATCTGCCTTGAACCTTCTAAAATATTCAGGCATTTTCAAATGCACACTCTTTTTCACATAATTTGGGATGTCGTATTCACGCTGCAAATAAGCCATTGAGATATAAGTTGACAATAAAATAAGACATTATGAAAATCAATGATGTAAAATCTCACCTTGAGGCCATTCCACACATCCTCTTTGTAGTTGTCAGTGACATCGTGCCAACCCTTGAATTTGATGGGCACAAGGGTTTCAACAAGCTTTCCAATGTTTTTATTGAAATTTCTAGCACCAGGTCCAACTGCTAAACCATGGACATTGAACTGTATGGTCTTTTTAACTTCACTGTCATCATTTGTAGATGTAGTGACATCATTGGTGGAGAGATTGCCGCGAGTACTACCCATTTCTATCAATGACATTATAGATATTAACCATTATCAAACAACAAGAAATAAGAAACAACTATATACACTACATTTATAGACATTATAAGTTGCATTTTATAAAAGCATTTAAAAATAATGGGAAAAAAAATATATGTTTCTATTATTGTTTGCCTGAAGTAAAGTCTACTAGGACTTGACTATTGAACGGGAAGCACCAATCACTAAATGATGAAAAATCCACATACAAAGAAAAAAACCCTCATTGATTTGGACTCTGAATTAGATACAGTAATAAAATCTCTTTGTTAAAACGGAAATAACTCTCATCCTATAGATTGTCCATTTATATTTGTAGCTGAGAACCTGACTAATAACATGAATTCTTCCCTTTCCAAATTCAATGGTTAGACCATGCATCACTTCTAGCTGAAGAGACTCATAATCTTACTAAACTTCACTAGTTGCCAAGTAATGCTGGAGTTATTACATTGAGTGTAGGAATCTGCACTCTGCATGTTTTATCTTTTAGGAGATCTTTTGAGCAATTAAAGATAATAGTTTAAGCTTTCCAGCTTAAAAACCTCTCGGTCAAAATGCATTAAAAGTAAGCACGCAACTAGATGGAAAGCATAAGAAAATGAAAAACAAAAAACATTGAGAGTTCAAAGAAAATACCGAAACTGAAAGTAAGCACGCAACTAGATGGAAAGCATAAGAAAATGAAAAAACAAAAAACATTGAGAGTTCAAAGAAAATACCGAAACTGAAACCATATGTAGCCATCAATGCTTTGTTTACTATGATAATTCCAACGGAGAAAGCATAAGAAAATGAAAAACAAAAAACATTGATAGTTCACAGAAAATACCAAAACTGAAACCATATGTAGCCATCAATGCTTTGTTTACTATGATAATTCCAACAGAGGTAACAATATTGAACATCCATGAGGCTGCATCTAATGTTGCTTTCCTGTCAGCCTTGCTTGTAGTTGTTCTTAAGAATAAAAATCGAAAAATCAGACTACATAGCACATGGAAAGCATAAAAAAGCTTTAGGGTCCTATGCAAAGAATCAGGGAATCAATAATCTTCTGTGGTTACACAGACTTGGGGTATTTCCCTTTGCACTTATAATGGCATTACATGCTAATGAAGAATAATATTCATTAGTAATACCACCCACATGAAAGATCCTTTCAGAAAACCAATTGATTCATCCAATCTAATACATGGGCTGACACACTCTAACTTTATCCTGGAACAAGGTGACCTGCTTCTCGGATATAATTATAGAATTACTCGAAACTTTGTTCTTTCTCTGAGATTTGCTTAAGGTGCACAATCACACATAATAGCCATTGTCAACCATCATAGTAGGTTTACTGTTTTAAACTAATTTATAAATTAGCAATGACTTACTTCTACTATTAATCTATATTCCTGAGATGCTAACATGTAACCAGATATGAACCAAATATGTTATTACCTCCATCAGATCCAAACACCATAGCAAACTCAAACTCACTCTTCATCTAATAGGGGATCATTTACCTGAGGACACTGCACATTACAGCCACTATGATTATAATACAAGTGAACAGGGAACACGAATATTTCCTGGTTTCAAATTATATCAGGAATTTCATACAAAAATTAAAGATTCAAAAAATTAAATTATATCAGGAATTTATCAGGCATACGGTTTTGAGCCCTAGAGATTCAAACCCTAATTTCAGAAAACCTCTAAATAAAACCTACAGATTCAAAAAATAATTCAGGAACCCTAATTTCAGGAACCCTAGAGATTCAAAACCTCTAAATAAAAAAACTCTAGATTCAGGAACCCTAATTTCATCAAAAAGAAAGCAGAGAGAGAGAGAGAGAGTACATGTACGAGAGAATGGTTTGGAGGTTGCAGTCGCTGATCAATTTTGCAAATGGTTTGGAGGTTGAAGACGCCGAGTAAGGAGGGAAGACCAGGGAAGGAGGGGAGGAGGGAAGTCGAGGGAGCAGGGAAGTCGAGTGGAGTAGAGTCGAGGGAGGGAGCAGGGAAGGAGGAGCTTCGAGTGGAGTGGAGGGGAGCAGAGAGGGTCGATGTCGAGTGGAGGGAGCAGGCGAGTGGAGTCGAGTGGAGGGAAGGTGGAAGTCGATGGAAGTCGAGTGGAGGGAAGGTCAAGCGCCAAAATAGCCCGCCCAATTTTTTTTCAGCTTTTTAGTATAGCCACGGTTTTGAGCCGTTGCTACTAATAGCCACGGTTTTGAACCGTGGCCAATTTTTTTTTTTTTGCAACGGTTTTAGACCGTTGGTCAATATAGCCACGATTTTTAGCCGTGGCAAATACAGCAACGGTTCTGAGCCGTGGCAAATACACCAACGGTGCTGAGCCGTGGCAATTGTTTTAGCCACGGTTTTAGGCCGTTGCTAATTATAGCCACGGTTTTTTGCCGTGGCCAATAAACCAACGGTTTTCAATCGTGGCCAGGTTTTTTTTACCCACGATTTTAAGCCGTTGGTCATTATAGCTACGGTTTTTGGCCGTGGCAAATAAACCAACGGTTTAGAATCGTGGCCAACTCGGCGTAGCTAAACTGGCCTTTTGGTGTAGTGTTCCTCTTGTGGTGCTTCATATTTTTTTACCATCTTGGATGATTTTTCTCATGCTGCATGGATTTATTTACTTGTTGATAAGAAAGAGGTCTCTCATACCCTTAAAATGTTTTTCTCGATGGTTGAGAGATAATTTGATAAAGAAGTTAAAATTTTGCAAAGTGATAACGACACTGAATTCACTTGTCTGCAACAATATTTTCTTGATTATGGGATTGTTTTTCAAACGTCTTGTGCGGGAACACCTCAACAAAATGGGAGGGTTGAACGGAAACACCAACATATTTTGAACGTAGCTCGGGCGCTGCGTTTTCAGGGCTCTCTTCCTATTGAGTTTTGGGGAGAATGTGTGTTGACGGCTGGATACTTGATAAATAGGACCCCCTCCTTGATCTTGAATGGGAAAACGCTCTATAGTGTCTTATATGGCAAAGAACCCACTTACGATCACTTGCGCACTTTGGGGTCCTTGTGTTATGCACATGTGAAGAAGGGGGATAAGTTTGCAAGTAGAAGTCGTAGGTGCGTCTTTGTTGGGTACCCTTATGGAAAAAAGGGGTGGCGTTTGTACGACTTGGAATAATGGGATTTCTTTGTTTCTCGTGATGTTGTGTTCTCGGAAGGAGTTTTTCCCTTTGCTGATCATTTTAATTTAGACCACGATGGCCTGCCTAATGCCGAGGCGGTTCACGAGGACTTTGAGGAGACACCTACGCCTGTATTGAGGGGGGGTGCGGAGGAGTTTGTACAGCCGGATGGGGCTGCTGGGCAGTTGGCGTGTGCATCGGATGGGGCTGCTGGGCAGCCGGTTTGTGCGAACCAGGAGGACAACCCGGAAGAAAGTCAGGAAGATATGTTGGGCAGGGGTCAACACAGGAGGCAAGCCTCGGTTCGACTCCGTGATTATGTTACTCATACCATTCAAAAAATGAGTCCATCCGTACCAGCCTCACCCGTATCACGGCATTCCTCAGGTACACCCTATCCTATAGCACACTATGTGAATTGTGATAATTTTTCTGTGCGACATAGACATTTTCTTGCAGCCTTGACAGCGGATCGGGAACCTGTGTGCTATTCTGAGACCGTGAAAGACAGCTGTTGGAGGGATGCCATGCGACGAGAAATTGAAGCTCTTGAGAATAATGAAACCTGGGTTGTAGAAGATTTGCCACCAGGAAAGAAAGCTCTAGGATGCAAGTGGGTATACAAGATCAAGTATAATTCTGACGGTACCATTGAGCGATTGAAGGCTCGGCTGGTTATTCTTGGGAATCATCAAATTGAAGAATTGATTATACAG
Source organism: Berberis vulgaris (assembly GCA_963556465.1). Lineage (NCBI taxonomy): Eukaryota > Viridiplantae > Streptophyta > Magnoliopsida > Ranunculales > Berberidaceae > Berberis > Berberis vulgaris. The sequence continues at coordinate 67,623,475 of OY747135.1, forward strand.
AGACATTTTCTCCAGTAGCCAAGATGGTTACAGTGAGGGTCTTTCTTGCCGTCGCGGCTGCCATGAATTGGGAAGTTCATCAGATTGATGTCCATAATGCGTTTCTACATGGTGACCTTACGGAGGAGGTATACATGAAATTACCACCCGGTTTTCAGGTGGGGACTTCCGGGAAGGTGTGCAAGCTTAGGAAATCATTATAGGGCTGAAGCAGGCACCCCGGTGCTAGTTCGCTAAACTGTCAACTACTTTGAAGAATTATGGTTTTCAACAATCTTATTCAGATTATTCTTTGTTTACTCTACAGAGAGGTGCGGTTCAGCTCAGTGTTCTTGTTTATGTCGACGATCTTATCATCTCTGGTAGTCATCCGGTTGATATACAGAAATTCAAGGATTACCTCAGTGTTTGTTTTCAAATGAAACATCTGGGTCTTTTAAAGTACTTCTTGGGGGTAGAAGTGGCACGCGGACCAGATGGGTTTGTACTTTGTCAATGCAAATACGCGCTTGACATCATTTCTGAGGCCGGATTGCTAGGGGCAAGGCTCGCGACGGTGCCATTGGAACAGAATCACCGACTCGCCTTGTCCACGAGTCAAGAGCTCACTGACCCGGAGCCTTACCGTCGCTTGGTGGGGCGGCTAATTTATTTGTGTTTTACTAGACCCGAATTATCTTATAGTGTTCATGTTTTATCTCAATTTATGCAGCGTCTTCGGGCGAACCACTGGGAAGCTGCTTTGCGGGTGGTCTGGTACTTAAAAGGTAATCCGGGTCAAGGTATACATTTGCGTAGTAAGTGTGACATGCAGTTACATGGGTGGTGTGACGCTGACTGGGCCGGATGCCCTTTGACTAGGCGGCCCCTCACTGGTTGGTTGGTGTTTCTTGGGGACTCGCTGGTATCTTGGAAGACGAAGAAGCAACATACAGTATCTCGTTCCTCCGCAGAGGAGGAGTACCGGTCTATGGCTATGACTACGTGTGAGTTGAAATGGCTAAAATCTATTTTAGCTAGCCTCGGGATGCCCCATACACGTCCTATGTCTCTACATTGTGATAGTCAGGTGGCTCTCCATATATCTCAAAATCCCGTATTTCATGAACAGACAAAACATATTGAGGTCGATTGTCACTTTGTCCGTGATGAAATTGTTGCCGAAAATATCAATCCCACCTTTGTCCCGTCCAATGCGCAACTCGCTGACATTTTCACAAAAGCGTTGGGAAAACGACAATATGAGTATCTACTTCGCAAGTTGGGCATACGGGATCTCCATGCACCAACTTGAGGGGGGGTATTGTGAATATTCTGTTGATTATGTTAATATTGTATTGTAGGAACTAAATATTGTTTGTAGGAAGGTTGTTTATTGGGTCAATATTGTATAATATCTTTAAGGAAGTTAGCAGATTCTTAGGGTAGTTAGGAGTTGCCTAATATTGGGTGATTAGCTTGTATATAAACGGCAGAACATCAATGAGAAAGGCAGAACATTATTTTTTGTTACATACTCTTGATATAAACTGGAAAGAAGAAGAAAGACATGGAAATTTTGCTGTTCAATAATAAAGATAAGATTAGTGAATCCTCAGATTGAAACAAACTTGGTGATAGTCCCAGAGCTACCAATTTTCAGCTTCGAGAAAATAGCAATTGCTGCAAACAACTTTGATGCAGCAAATAAATTTGGGGAAGGAGGATTTGGTCTGGTTTACATGGTAGTCATGATTATGTAGTAGACAGATTTTGACCACTGTTTATCTATCATCTGTAAATGTGAAAAGTGACTTATTTTCTCTGATCTCCAAATTTTACAAACAGTTATGTTTTTTATATCACCCCTATGTGCCCACACAACTGCACCAAGTGATAATTATTGAACTTACTCTTAAACTAAGTTTTTAGGTTAGCAAGAAAAGGGAAGAGAAGGAGAAAAAAAGAGAGAAAAAGGAAGATAAAGAATGGAGAAAAGGAAATAACATTGTTATCTCCATTGATTTTACATAATTACACATTAGTTCTTGTAGAATACAATAGCTACAAATATATGTCCATCAATAACTAGCTTTAGACAACTGTATCAAGGTACTAATTGTGTAGCGGACTAATCCACTCTGAACTTCAATAGAAATAAACACATGGAAAATTGCGAGATGGACAAGAAATTGCTGTGAAAAGGCTTTCCAAGAGTTCTGGACAAGGCTCATAGGAGTTCAATAATGAAGTCTTAGTGATCTCGAAACTTCAACACAGAAACCTTGTCAGACTTGTGGGATGTTGCATTGAACAAGAAGAAAAGATGTTGATTTATGAATATATGCTCAATAAAAGTTAAGATGCTTTTGTCTTTGGTTAGATCTTGCTGAAACTAAGTTGTTATACATAATTCTTTGAGAAACTAATCATCTTGCTACTGTTTAATGGAAAAAATGTAACGATGCAGTTGATTTTCACTCCCTGCTTTGACTTTGACATGCAAACTTGTTGACCTGCAAAAGGAACACACGTGAGCCACAGACCACTGTTGTGGTGGCTGATGACACTCAGATGCTAAAGTCAGACATGGATCTGAGGAAGGCATAATGCTGTAAACATGAAATTTGTAGCGTACCTTAGCTTACCAACCTCATGTCTTATTTATAATGCTAGAGTCCTAGTTCGACCAAGCCATCAATGGCGTAGTTTAGGGAAGAAGATCTTCGTGGATATCCTTATCTAATTAGGAGTTGTGCTGAGAATGAGAGTTTCATTGTTAGTTTTGTGCTCCTAGATATGCGGGAGATAGTTCCCAATTAGAGAGTAGTCTATAGATGGAAGTCACCATGTGTGACATATACTTTGGTATTTGCTTCCTAGTTGAAAGCAAAGTGTCGATGTCTTGTCTGTCCAAAGCTGATCCTCGAGATACTTGCCTTATCACGACTTACGGGTATTGAGGATAGCTGTGAGACGCGTGGTCTTAGCAGGTTGTAATGATTTCAAGTCCGTCTGGCGGACTGCATTGTGCGGGCTTGGAGCCGCTTGGGCTAGATCAGTGTTGGGCTGACGCTTGAGCCTATTATTTCTTGAGATCATCATGACACGTGTATGGTGTAGATAAGAGACTGTTTTGGTGTATCATTAGCTACTCCCCCCGAGTTAGTGGGCTATCGCGTTGGTTCACTAAATCATTTCTTGAAAATATACAACACTCATGATGATCAAGTCTGAATCGTTGCTTGAGCCGCGCGCTTCATTAATTAAGTGTGCGTCGGTTCAGTGGAGAAGAGGCGGGAAACCAATCCCTATTTCGATCCTCATTTATGCGGAGATTGACTCTTCCATTTATTTGCTTTTAGAGATTTTGCTCCGTTCATCTTTTGATTGAAAGTTTATTCACCTTTGTCATGGTTCACCAGAACCATCTTGATGATGAAATGTTGGCCAGCGGGCTCGAGTTTTTTGAAGATAAATCGATTTCTGAGTCGGGTCGTGGTGAAATCTGAAAGACGATCGAGGTCCATGAGGACTTGCCATTGTATGCTCTCAAGGATGATCAGACGCCGATGTTCCCACCGGAAGGGTTCGTTTGTTTGCACCGCGAAATACTTCAAACTGGAGTTTGCTTTCCTGTTCTTGGCGAGATTTTTGGGGCACCTTGGATTTCCTAGGAATCCCTCTTGCCCAGTTGGTACCCAATGGGTACAGGAACATCCTTCTTATTTTGATTAGAGCAATGGATATTGGCGTCCATGTGACTCCGCGGGTGATCCAGTTGCTGACTTCTCATCGGTTGAATGACCATGCCGTTTATAAGATGACGTCTTCAGCCTGTTTCGAAAAGTTGCAAGATGAATTCAAGTTCAGGCAAAAAAACTGCTTCTTGACTCCTTCGAACTCTAAGTATTTCAAGTTCAGGGGTCGTCCACTTGAGTGGGAGTTCAAGCCACTTCTTAAGTATATCTTCATTTTTTGATTTCGTTGCATTGGGAAATCCAGATCATCCAGAGCAAGGGGGTTATAAGGAGTGTCATTTTCTTTACCCCACATTTCTGTGTAGTAGCTGATATATTACCTTTCAATGTGCTCCTCTTCTTCAAGTTTCTGCCCTTGTCTGTCATAAATGGTAAGAATCTTGTTTTTATTTCTCCTATTCAGCAGAGACTTATGGAAGTAATCACTGTTGCTATCCCCAGCTGCCATCTTGATCATTCTGGACTTTTGCCTGACTACAAGTTCCTCATTCCTAACAGTGGTAACGCTGATCATTGCATATGTTTCTTCGCAGGGAGTTTCCCTACTACTCCTATTTCCCCAGATGAGCAAGATACCATGAAAACATTCCGTGACTTGCCGAAGATGAGTGTGGATGAAGTCATATGTCCTGCTAACTTTTGCCGTAGTGGTTTTTGGGTCAACTGGCACGTGGCCGCTACTCTTTATCGGACGCTGAAGGTTAAGTCTGAAGGTGGGGCCCCTTCCAAAAAGAGGAAGGCTTCAAAAGTCAAGGCTCCTACTTCGTCTGACACGAAGAGGCTTTCTGAGATACTCGCCTCCTTTATAAGTTCGAAGAGGTCCCGTACTAGGATTGAGCCTGCTCCCAAACGGTCTACTACGGTGAGGGAGGGGCGTGAACCTAGTCAGCCTGCCAGGGCGGAGGCTAAAGTATCCGGCTGGGAGAGGGACCATCTGCGATTAGCAGGGGTTGAAGATGCGTCAAATCTGAGTACAAAGCAAGCTGAAGCTTTGAGCGAGAAGTTGATGTTGGCTGCTATGGCGGCTCCTACTGGCGCTGACCACTCCAGGACCGTTCTGTTGGAGGTTTCTGATGAGGATTCGCCTGAGGTCCCAAAGTCCAATCGTTCCACTGATAGATCATCTGACAGTAACCCCGATGAAGTGGGTCATCCTTCTTATAGTCCGCATTGTTCCCCATCTCGTTCCAGGCCGCATATCAGGGTGATGGAGGGTCCATTGGACAATTCGCTTCCATCTCTTCTTTCGGGTTCCACTGAGTCGTCTCACAATAAAGGGTCGGCTGCTGGTGACAAAGGAAAGGTCACGGAGAAGGGCCTGGGTACAATGACGATTACGAAGGGCGGTACTGGCATAGTTCAGCGTCCGGGAGAACACCATCCAGATGCGCGGATAAGTTTGTTTGCACTTGATGTAGTGAAGATGAGCAACCGGGCTTGGCACCAAGAAGTTTACGTGGACTATCCTTCAAGGAAGCATATAAGCAGGTGCTATAGTTGGCTAATGGACCATGTTCCAAAGCCCGAGGAGGATATGCTTGAAGGGCGTATCGACAAGGGTTTGAAGCACCTGATGTTGTAGATGTCTCATTTGAGCTAGGTGGTCGTTGCTGTGACAGAGGTGGAGGCGGCTCGTGAGAGGGTGTATACCATGGAGCATGTGTGTTATCGAATATGCAGAAGCTGTATTTTGATGCGCTTTTTGAAATTGAGCTATTGAGGAAGCAGATTGAGGAGAAGAGGCTGGAGCAGTTAGCCATTGTTGCTAAGATTCAAATGGTTCGTCTGGAGGCCCTTGAGTCTAATTTGGCAGAGGCGGTGTCTACAAGGGACAAATTCAAGCGAGAGTTGGATTTGATTCGCCATGATCTAGAAGTTGCGTCGGAAGCTGTGGCTAAGATGCTATTTGAGTTGCAGTCTTTTGTTGAGGAGAGAGCCTTGAAGGAGATTGACTGGGCTTCCCAGAGGCAGCAGTTAGAGGCTGACATGGAATTCAATACTCAAGTAGCGAGGAAGGCTCAAGAACAACTTCAACTGGAACAACATGAGCTCACTGCTGTTAAGAGTAGTCTGGCTACAGAGCACTTTCAGATTGATGCGCTGACTGGCAAGTTGGAGTTGTTGGAATGTGAACTTGTTGAAGCGAAGGCACGTGAGGAAGAGCTTCTCAAGACGCAGGGCAAGTATGAATTCCGCTGGGTCGTGCATGAGAGATTAGAGTTGTTGGTGCTAATGAAAGAAAAGCATCCGGAATGGACCTTGCGTATATTGAGAAGATGTGATACGCAGACTTAGCAGTGGTTTCTGCATCATCAAAAAAAGATGGGGATCCGGATAATGCTCAGGCTGAGGAGCTTGCGGATGCAACTCCCGCTCATTCCTCTGTTTAGCTTAGTTATCTTGTTTCTGTACCTCCTCCTGATGAGGAGTAGACTTTGTGCACTTGTACCTTTTTGTTTCAACTGTAAATGAAAACATGTTTATTTTGAGTGCACTTTATGCCCATGTTGTGTTCGGTTTCCTTGTCTTGCGCTTTCCATTTTTCCTTGTCGTTTAAATTTGACACAGGTCTGGTTGGGTTAACAGGAAGCCAAGTAGTCTGTCTGCTCTTGAGAGTTTGACCATTTATGTCGCCGGTGATTCTGACATGTTCTTCTGTGAGGTTTCAGAGTCACTAATGCTTAGTTACACCTAATAGTGGGTGTTCTTCAGATGAGTTAGCAGTGGGCTACACTTCCCAGGCTGTAGCTTATCCTTAAGCTAAGCCACCGTGGACTTAATTTGCGTGTCTGAATGTCAGTTTCGGTCGCTGGCATGAGTGAACTGTGGCAACCAAGCACATGCGTTGTCTTTGAGTTAGAGCGCTTGTCCCGAGTCAAGTTCCGTAAGCTCGGGATGATGCTCCATGTAACGTTCGTCCACATGTCAGCTGGTTGGTTTTTAGGTCGGCGCAAGTGGTCGTTGCTGATAATGGAATGTCAGCCTGTGCGAGCGTGTAGATGCTGCATGGATTGTCATTTATTTCGTCGGCCGCTGTATTGAAAGGGAGTGGTGGTCGCGTGGCGAGCCGTTGACATCAGTCGGGGCTGACTGGGCTTCCACCTTCCGAACCATCTATACCCGTGCGTAGCGGATTACAAGTTTGGGATGTGAGAATTCGGCGATCATGGTCTGTTGAAGAGCGATGATCCCGTGGCAAGCCATCGACATCAGTTCAGAGCTGACTAGGCTCCCACCTTCCAAACCATCCACACCCATGTGGAGCAGGCTACAAGTTTGGGACGAAGAGATTCAACGACCATGGTCTGTAAAAGAGCAGTGGTCTCGTGGTGAGCCATCAGAATCAGTTGGGGATTGACTAGGCTCCCACTTTGCAAATCATCTACACCCGTGCGCATCGTGCTACAAATTTGGGGGTTTTCGGCGACCATGGTCTTTAGAAGAGCAGTGATCCCGTAGCAAGCCGTCGTAATCAGTTCGGGACTAACTAGGCTCTCACCTTCCAAACCATCTACACTCGCGTTGAGTGAGCTACATGTATTGGGTTGGTAATTTGGCGACCATGGTATGTAGAAGAGCAGTGGTCCCATAGCGAACCGTCAACATCAGTCAAAACTGACTAGGCTCCCACCTGCCAAACCATCTACCCGCGCAGTGGGGGCTATTGGTCTGGGCTTTGATCAGAAGCTGTCATTGTCAATCGTCACCAGCTAGGCTTAATTGATTGGGTTCCGACCATTATCCACGAAGGGGCAACGGTCCCTGGCAAGTCGTTGTCACAGGTGTACTAGTGCTGATTAGACTCCCACTTCCTAAACCATCAACATCCGCATTGGGCGGACTAGGCGTCGGGATGAATCGGAAGCATTCGTCATCAGCCAAAGCTAACTAAGCTTTCCTGGTTAGGTCGGGGCTCCGCCTGTTACGGGCGTGCGAGCCTATATCCGTGAGTGGAGTGCATTATGCAAACGAGTTTTGAAGAGGCAGAAGTACCTTAAATATGTTGGTGATATGCAGGTGTGATCCATGTGCCAAAAGTGATTAGGGTTTCTAATGTTCGTGTCAGGCACGTAGTAGAATACCACTTGAATAGTGGGTCGAGCCCATGGGCGCATAGAGGAAGAGCTAGGGTTTGTCATAGGATCAAGACGCTATGTGTACAACATAGATTGCATGGTAACACATGTACGACGTAGATTGCGAGACGGTTGAGTATCGGTTACTCCCCCCAATTAATGGGGTTGTGTGTAGCATCATTAATTGGACGAACGTGGTTCTATGCAGTTTCCTTGGGAATCGTCATCTCCTCGTTTCCCATACGCTATTCAATGCTGACAGTTAATGCTAAAGCGCCTGTTTGGTGAACCACTATGTTTGTATAATGGTGTTTCTTCATCGTAGTAGGCATTATCTTTCGCAGAGCACACCTCCTCAAATGCTCTTACTCGAATAACATGCTTTGGATTTTCCAAAGGCTGAAAAGAGATCTCCAACGCTGAAGTCTTCGAATGTTCTAACATTTGAGCTGATGAGTACTGATAAGACTTGCTGTTATGCGTGGTCACTTGCTCTGTCGGGTGGAGTTGGACATGGCCTGTCGGAATGGGCCATTGACTCCTAGATGCCCCCCTCATCCCTTCAAAGAGAGGGTGCACTCGATTTGTTTCAACCTGATACTTTTCCCAAGTTCGTCTGATTGAGCGGATCGAGCGTGTGAGTTGGCCGTAGCATCGGCTGGCGTTTCGCGGGGCCCTCGGTTGCTGATTCTGTACCACCTCAGACCATAATTGAGGGTATGTGTCCATAGAGGCATTGAATTGGACACGCCTTTTCATCATGCTCTTGCTTCACGAGAAATGTTCATCGGAGAGTTTGCGGAGTCTACTTTCGGTACCTTTGATGTCTTCTTCTGGAGTTGGACTGTTTAAGCGAGTCTTTACTGTATGTTGCATCGGATTCAAATTTTTATAGTTGGTAGTCTTTTGTATCCGCCTCAGGGCGATCATTGTTATATCTTTCCAGTAATCAATAGAGTGTGTTATCATAATTCGTTTTTATTTCCTAAATGATTTCCAATCACATAAGTTCCTAAGAATCAAAACTCTACATTGATTATGGAAAGGAAAATAAACAATTGAATGGACTAACTGTTGGCGGAGAGAGATCGATTCGACCCTGAAGTGAATTCGCGTGGCCCTTCCTGGATCGTTGCTACCTTCAGCGAACTGCTAAGCTTCGCTAATATTGTTGAGGTTACTGAAAAGTAAACCTTGCATGGGAGTTTATTTTCGCCGACTGATTGTCGGGGGGGGGGGGGGGGGGGGGGGTTGCACTCATGTCTGCATTGACCTCTCCGCGTTGTTGGGTTGAAGAGCGGATTGCTCCTGTGATGCTTGAATGTTCTCCATTTCTGAGTTGGGCCATCGCTTTTGGGATCTCGTTTCCGTGTGAGTGGAGTGACTCATCCACATTCATTGGGTCTGGCTTCAGTTCAAATTGCGTTGTGGGCTCCAGTTGGATCTGGGAACATTCTATTTGCTTCAGTGCAGCATAATGGCAGCTTTTTACCATTGGTTAGTCCCCACGTATTGTTCATTCTTAGTGATTAGCGGTATATTTGACACACTGGTGAAGGGTTGAGACTACTGTTTCCATCTGGTAAAGCCATGGTCTTCCCAGGATAAGGTTGTAGGTAAATGGTGCGTCTACCACCATGAAGTTCAATAACAGGACTTTTCTCAATTGTGGCTTTCCTGCCACGATTGCTAACCTTATCTTCCCGATCGAAAAGCATTTCTCTCTGCTGAATTCGATCAGCGGGGTAATATGAGGATGTAAGGTTCTCCTCCTTGAGGTCCATACTACGAAATGCGTTGTAGAACAAGACATTGAGGGAGCTTCTCGTGTCCACCAGAGCCCTCTTCACTTCTCACCTTGCAATGGAGACCGAAATTACGAGAGCGTCATTGTGTGGTGCACGGACCCCTTCGAGGTCCTTGTTTGTAAAAAGGTTAAGGTGGGGTTGGGGCTTTACATCCTCGAGTATTATACGTGTATGTCCTCGTCTGCGGGTTGTGTCCGCATTTCCAGTAGAGTTCGCTTGCGGGATTTGTTTGACTGGTCTTCATCCTATCCGACTCCATGAAGGATATAGATTATGCCCGAAGTCTCATTCTCAATTTTCTTGACAGTCTCTTCCAATCCCAGGATCGTTCTGGTCGCTTCTCTGAACCTAGGAATTCCTTTAGTTTTCCCTTACGGATCCATTATTCGATCTCGTACTCTTGCAGTCGTTGGTGTCATGGCAACCCTCCTTACGGTACGAGCAATACTTGCTGTTGTCACGTTTAGAGGGGTTTCCGCGCTGCTTTGGGGCCACTTTAGATCTTTCCAATTTTTCATGGAATTCAAGACATCCGATTAGCTGGAATTGAGGGGGGTCATGGATCTGAATCCAACGTATTTGGAAGCCTTCTCTGGCTTGGCCCGACCAAGGTCTGACCTATTTTCGTTGTGCTTTCGCTTGCTCATTTCTTCGTCCTCTCGTCTTCTTCCCTCCTTCATGTCCTTAGGAACGAAGGGCCTCTTTTCAACTTATATTTCCTTCTTCATTGTTCTCATATCTTCTAAAGTGATGTATCTCTGGGCGCCTTTCAGGAGTTCCGCTATTTCCAAAGGAGGTTCCAAGGTGAGGAAGTCATGGAGCTTTCATTTTCTTAGGTCCGTGGTAAAAGCCATCACGGCTGTGTCATCGTTGTAGCCGTCAATGAGCATCAGCTTTTCATTGAAGCGCATGACATAATCTCTTAACGTCTTATTAGATTTCTGCTTCAGAGAAAATAAGTAGTGTGGGCCTTTTCGGAGACGCTGACTTTTGGAAAAACGCGTAAGGAATTCCTTGCCCAGTGTCTTGAATGAGTCGATCGACTTTGGCCGGAGGCTGTGGAACCATGTTAGTGCTAACTTATTTAGGTTGGTAGGGAAAGTTCTGCACATCACCGACTCGGATCATTCTTTGAGTGTCATTACATGCTAGTAATGGCGCAAGTGATCGAATGGGTTGGTAGTCCCGTCGTAAAAGTTGAGCCTTGGAGGCGTGAACTTCTTTGGAAGAGCCTCGTTCATGATACAGTCCACGAACGGTGGAACAAAGATGCGATACAACACGTTTGGGTCATGTGCCCCTATGTGGAGGGGGTTCTGCGTGGCGAACCTGTCTGCCCATAAAGTCGGGTCCACGTTAGTTGCGTCACCTCCTCTAGTCCAATGAGAACTAGCAGAGGCTTGACTCTCCTGTGCTTGCTCTTTGTCTTCTTCCGAAGCTGTTCCTGATCTCCATTAGCAAGTGGAGGGTTGTGCTGTATGAGAGCCTCCACTGCTTTGGAGATTTGATGTATTTGAGACGACAACAAATCTATCATGGGGTATGTCGTTGTTGTTGCTGAAGCGGGGGTGTGAGCCTGCTACCCGCAGTGTTCTAAAAATAGCCTAGGCGGGTGCTAGGCGTTAGAGAAACGCCCATATTAATGGCTGGGTGGGTGAAAAATCGGGTAGGCGCTTAGGCAGATCTGGGCGGATTTTTTTTTAATAAGGCTGATTGTATTCTTATTTTATTTTTCTTTCCTCTTTTTTGGAAAGAAATAATTTAATTATTTTTTATTCAATATATAACCGAATTTAGCAAATGATGATTACTTAATGGAATTCTCAATTTGAAAAAAAATGACTGTGGTCATTCATGCAATTTGAAAAAAAATAAAAGAGTAGGTTTGGATATTTGTCCACAAATTCAACTTTGTATAAAGTACCCATCATGACCAACTTGAGTCATATGAATTTTAATAAATTTTGTTCATGATTGTTAATTTTTTCATGTTTATAAATTTTGCATATGTATCTTGGCATTAAAATTGGATGTAATTGATAAGGTATTATGCTTAACTTTTGTAAATTATTAAAATTATAATACAAAAACCTAAAACCACCTAGGCACCCGCCTAGGCCCCTGGGTGCTAGGCACCTGCTCGCCGCCCGCCCACCGCCTAGCGCTTTTTAGAACACTGGCTACCCATGTGTCATCGGCACCACTGATAGCGGTGGTATAGCGCCAGTCTGAGCGTTTGATGTGTCCCCTTGTTCTTCATTGTTGCGTGATCTGGTGGTCACCATCTTCTCGTATTTTGAAGAGAGGTGATGCTAGTGAAAGGTTAGGAATTTTATTGTCCCCACGGACGGTGCAAAACTGATGCAGTTGATTTTCGCTCCCTGCTTTGACCTTAACCTGCAAATCTGCACAAGGAATGCACATGAGCCACGAACCACCGTTGTGGTGGCCGATGTCACTCTGATGCTAAAGTCAGACAAGGATTTGAGGAAGGCGTAATGTGTACCTTAGCTTACCAACCTCATGTCTTATTTATAGTGCTGGAGTCTTGGTTTGACCAGGCCATCAATGGCGTAGTTTAGGGAAGAAGATCTTCGTGGAGATTCTTTTCTAATTAGGAGTTGTGTTGTGAAGAGGAGTTTCCCTGTTAGCCTTGTGCTCCTAGATACACGAGAGATAGTTTCCAATCAGAGAGTAGTCCATAGATGGTAGTCTCCATGTGTGATATATACTCTGGTGTTTTCTTTTAGTTGGAAGCAAAGTGTAGGTGTCTTTCCTGTCCGAAGCTGATCATCAAGATACTTGCCTTAGCAGGGCTTACGGGTATTGAGGATAGCTGTGAGGCGCGTAGGCTTAGCTGGCTGTAATGATTTCAGGTTCGTTTGGCGGACAGAATTGTGCGGGCTTGGAGTTGCTTGGGCCAGATCAGTGTACGGTTGACGCTTGGGTCTATTATTTCTCGAGATCTTCATGACACGTGTATGGTGTAGAAGAGAGACCATTTTGGTGTATCATAATTTAATAAATTTGTAAGGGTATTTTTTGGCAATGTCTACATAGTTTTTTAGTTTTATTACTGAAGTTTCTGTATTATTACTGACATTTACTTGTCTTGTCAATGAGATCCGACGAAACATTCTCCACTAGATTGAAGAAAGCGATTTGAAATTATCACGGGGATTTGTAGAGGAATTATTTATTCGTAGACCTACAATGTCGTCTGTTGTTTCAATGCTTCTTAGTGAAATCACAAGCCTTCCAACCCCGAAACAACCTGCATTTAGCGGGGGACAGGTAACTCCGATTCAGGTTTATGCCAAGATAGTGACTGATGATACACCAAAATGGTCTACTTCTACACCGTACACGTTTCATGATGGTATTGAGAAATAATAGGCCCAAACGTAGCCCGATACTGATCTGGCCCAAGTAGTTCCAAATCCACACAGTGCAGTCAGCCAAACGGACCCAGAATCATTATAACCTTCTAAGCTCACGTGTCTCACAACTATCCTCAATACCCGTAAGCCCTGCTAAGGCAAATATCTCGAGGATCAACTTCGAATAGGCAAAACAACAATACTTTGCTTCCAACTAGAAAGCAAATATCGGAGTATATGTCACACATGGAGACTTCTATCTATGGACTACTCTCAGATTGATAACTATCTCCCGTGTATCTAGGAGCACAAGGCTAATAGGGAAACTCTCATTCATAGCACAACTCCTAATTAGAGAAAGGATCTCCAAGAAGATTTTCTTCCCTAAACTACACCACCGATGGCCTGGTCGAACCAGGACTCTAGCACTATAAATAAGAAATGAGGTTGGTAAGCTAAGGTACACTACAAATTCCCTGTTTACAGCATTACGCCTTCCTCATATCCCTGTTTGACTTTAGCATTGGAGTGCCATCGGCTACGACAACGGTGGTCCGTGGCTCTCGTGCGTTCCTTGTGTAGGTCAGCATGTTTGCAGGTCAAGGTCAAAGCAGGGAGCGAAAATCGATTGCATCAGTTTGGCGCCATCCGTAGGGACGACAAATTTCCTAACCTTTCACTAGCATCATTTCTCTTCAGATTAAGAGAAGATGGTGGCCACCAGATCACACAACAATGAAGAAAAAGGGGACACGTCAAACGCTCAGACTGGCACTACTTTACGGCTTTCAACGATGCCAACAATGCACGGGCAGCAAGCACACGCTCCCAGAACAACAACAGCAATGACAGGCCTCGAAACGGATCCAATATCGTTTTATATACAACAAATCCTACTAACAATGAAGACTATCAATTCGATGAAACAAAAGCTTGACGAGACACTGAAAGCGTACCTTATGCGCTTCCGTAGCGATCTAACTTTCGTCAATGTGTGCAATGACGCAACAACCGTCTCGACCTTCATCGATGGTCTGAGGAAAAGGCAAATTTTACAACTTCCTAACTCTGGACTCACCAACAAATATGGCGGACTTGGTAAATGAAGTATAGAGTTACATCGCCCTAGAGGAAGAATGGACAATCAAGAGTAAAGTCAGGCCTCTAGAGGAATCCCTCGACAAAAATGAAGGTGAAGAATCAACAGCCACAATACACGTGTTGCATGGGGCCCATTCCCAGTCCGAACTATCAAACAGATCCAGGAAAAAAACTCTCAGAGATATGAGGGTCCAAACGATACGCGCCGATCAATGAACACTGCACGACCAAAGTTATGATCGTCCTGTGCCACTAGCCTTTACAGACGAAGACCTTTGGGACGTCTAACTCCCACATAATGTCGCTTTGGTAATAACGATTTCCCTGACAAGCTAGGAAGTAAGGAGATCCTTGGTGGACACTGGTAGCTCGTTGAACGTTCTGTTTCTCCGCACATTCCACAACATGCAGCTAAAGGAAAAATCGGCGACTCTTGATAACCATCCGATGATTGATTTCAGTGGCGAACAATGATTTTCGGTGGAAAAAATACAACTAACAGTAGTAACGGGAGAGACGCCGACTCAAAAAACTATGTTTCAAAAGTTTATAGTGATCGATGCACCTTCAACAAATGGGAGCAACAATCTCCACTCTACACTAATGCATTAAGTATCCGATAAACCACAGTTTCCAGAGAATGCCAGTACATGAGACACTGCTACCGAGTGACTATCAGTTAACAGCTTATTTCGTGAACAAGATGCCTCTCGATCTCGCCTGAGAAGCTGAGAAAGAGCAACCCAGCCCAGATGACGAAGCTACCGTAAGTCCCCAGGTGTCACGCCCCAATTTTCGAGGAAAACGAAAATCCCAAAATCCACGTAGGATTATCCGTTTCCCCAAAACTCGGGACGTGAAATTCAATAACAACAGACACATTTAGCAGCAACACTAAAACATATTTTAGAAAATAGAACAAACTAAAATTTCTAATAAAACTCTAACCATGAAATTTCGACGTTGCTAGCCCCACTAGCGAAACTCCAGTAACGCTGCTCAAAAGTCTCTAAACCTGAAAGGCTCATCGGCTACATTCCCAAAGGAATGTACCCAAGAAGCAAAAACTCACTTGGGTCAGCAATAAAGCTGGTGTGAGTAATCTTCATCCCAAAATCAATAAATTCGCACGTGATAACATCAAACTAAGCACAAACACTAAACAACCACACCAACAAGGCAAAGGTGTCATGCAAGAAAAGCACAGTTCAAAGAATTTAGTTCCTCAACGAGGCAATCATGTCATCATCCCAATTAAGTAAATATGCATTTACTTGTACTTACAATGTAGAAGTTGACTATGGCAAGTCTGACCTGCAGAAATATTAGTGGACTTGCCATCCTGCATAAAAAAATTAGAAACAATATAAACGTAATTTATTAATTAAACAGTTGTCTTCGTACAATATTTGACTTACGCATATTACTCATTTTTATTTGCATTTGATTCATTTTTAACGAATTGATCACTTAGACAATACCACATTCGCACCACCTCCGTGCCGAACATACATACCCGTATGCCTATCTCATATAAAGGATGACTTTTCAGTCATCCATGCCCAAGTGGGGACACATCACATACAGACATGCATCACCGGATACTCCTAATTATATGAGTAACAAAAGACACTCTTGGGCTATCAATGCACATAAAGTCACGTCACATATTTTACGGATAAATATCAAACCCTATCTTAGGCATAAAAACTCACCTCATTTCCGTAAGACTAACCCGAAGGTTATTTTAGTTTCTCTATAAGAAATAGGCGCCCCACCTCTGCAAGACAACTCGCAGGTTATTTAGTTTCTCTTGTAAGAGAGGGAAAATAATAAACAAAAAGAGGTGTGGTAGTTCTAAGTGATACAATTCCAGGTGATTATATTTTCAGGAATCAAAATTTATCAATATCATTTATTTTTGATATTTCAGAATTCCTCCACAATGACATTTTGTCATTCATCAGTAAATCAACCCATTCTTTTTGGGCACACCACATACTCACAATTCAGCAATCATATGGACATGTCAAACAAGATATAGAATACATTCATGCTTACCACCATCCTTGTAATTCTAAAGAAATCACCCTTACGTGGCAACTGCTTCATTAAAATCAATATCCACAATACAACTTACATGATTACTATATCATTTAAATGAGTATCCACAAAGCATAAGGCAACTTGCATGACATGGGTATCCATAAAGCATAAAACAACCTAGAAGGAAGTGACTACTGTAGCATTGCTACCTATTTCATCGTATCCTGTTACATTATGGGACCATTTGACCCAAGCAAGATTGTACTATTGTAGTACCACCATGTGGTAAAAACCTCAGGGTAATCAGCTTATACGAACATCCATTTTATTCGCAGAGAAAATATGTTAGAAATCCACCCGGATCAAAAGCAAATTTTCATGATCCAAGATATCCTAATAACCCAAGTAAAGAGCTAGATTTAATTGAAGTTCATCCTCAATCCAAAAACTCTACTAGCAGAATAACCATCCAACCCGAATCCTCCAATTTTCCAAACATCAATTACTATCCAAGCTTGAGGCAATATTGAACTCTCCCAAAACATAACAAATTCCAAATTTGTTATCCAATCCATATCCAGTTCTCCTCATTCATAATAGAAACATTAACACCCATTCACCATTCAATTAAAATAGAACTAAATCTTAAAAAAAGTTATGAACAACACAAGGAATTGAAGTAAGCGAAAATATACAAAAAGAAACGAAGAGAACTCACTGGTTTGGCATGCACTACCAGCAAACCTTGCAATAAGCCTTGTAATCACCATGCAATCAACCTCGTAAACAGCCTGCAACCGCTCCTTAAGAGCCCGGTAACAGCCAATGAAACCCCTCTAACAGCCCTTGACCACACACTCTGGATCAGACTCTGAATCAACCTCGATTCAAACATTAAACGCACCTGAATCAGAATCTGAATCAGCCCATAAACGCACCTGGATCAGACTCTGAATCAACCTCGATTTAGACCATAAACGCACCTGAATCAGACTCTGAATCAACCCATAAACGCACCTGGATCAGACTCTGAATCAACCTCGATTCAGACCATAAATGCACCTGAATCAGACTCTGAATTAGCCCATATGGTATGTCTATTAATGGATGCTTTAATGCACGGAGTTACGAACTATAAACAGTGTCTTCATTCTGGTCGATACTTTGCACATCAAAACCTAAACACCAAATCTAAGGCCCAGAAAATGCAATTCTCAACGAATCCTCTGTTGCTTCTTGGGTTTCTAGTTAAAAGAAATAAAACCAGATAGACATAGAAGTTAAACAAAATGAGGAACCCAAATTTCCATAGGGAAATCAATACAACTACAACCCAATCAAGAAAACAAGGTGACCGTAACTCATCTTCATCAAATACCATTAACTCATCTAAATTTTGTTCCATAATTTCTATTTGAAGGTCAATGTCGAGCTTTTTACTTGATCCCACTACAATACTGCATACCCATTACGGCTAAACACCACAATCATGCATACACAGTTGAAGAAACAAGCAAGACATAAGATCAAACACATGATGTGCAACAATCAAAGAACAACAAACACAAAAGAAATGAAGCATATTTGATGTTGGGTTCTCAAAATTTGTTTCGTCAAACTCCACTTACACAAGAATGCAATTGGATAAAAAAAAGGATTCACCTCATCACTTCGTTGAACCCTCAAACCAAACCAACCCAAACCCTGTAAAAGTGAAGGAGATGAAGAAACTCACTTATTTGATTCCCACACCACGCAGACTCGCACTGCTCAGTCACTCTCTCGCTCGCAATCTCTCCCACGCCATTCACAACGCCGCCAACAACAAGAAGAAAATAGCGAAGAAGGAGAAAAGGAGAAGGAAGAAGGAAAAAGGAGAAAAAGTTTTCTCTTATAGTTGGGTGGCTAATTGCCCTCACTAGAATTCTGAAGGCACCCACCATCTAAACAAACTAAATAAAACCCTAAAATTTGGAAATTTAAATTCAATTAAATGTAACTCTATTTTATTTAATTCAAAATAAAATAAATCAGTTTTATGAAATTTAGGGGTGTTACATTATACACACGTTAAATGGAATCTCGTCCCGAGATTCGGAAGGTAAGAAAGTTAACTGGATTTCGTAAAAGAAATACGATTTGCCAAACGAAAGAAGATATTAAAATACAAATTTCAATTGAATTTTCGGTACATAAATTTTTTATTGCCATTGGAAAAATAGGGGTGTTACACCAGGCAGGCCCACTGCCGGTCAACCGGAAGAAGAAACCATCACTGCCTACCTAGACAACCCTTTCAACAATAGGGCTATTCAAATAGGTTTTCGCTTGAGCAAAGAGTTGGCAGAACAGCTCACAAAGCTTCTACAGCAGAACCAGGATGTCTTCGCATGGACCATACGAGACATAGTGGGAATCGACCTGTCAATAATCACTCATCGCCTAGATGTGGACCCCACAAAGAAAACCATACGGTAGAAAAAGAGGCTCGTGGCGCCCGAGAGAAACGCGGTCATAAATGAGGAGGTGCAATGGTTACTCAACACATACATGATCAAGGAAGCACGATACCCGGATTTGCTGGCAAAAGTCGTTTTGTCATAAAAGAAAAATGGGAAATGGAGAGTATGTGTAAACTACACGGAACTGAACAAAGCTTGCCCGGATGACAATTTCCCGCTCCCCCGCATTGATCAAATCGTGGACGCCACATCCAGGCACAACTTACTAAGCTTAATGGTCGCCTACTCAGGCTACAATCAAATATTAATGCACCTCCCGAATCAAGAGAATACCACTTTCATAACTAAGATAGGAATATACTGTTACAAGGTTATGTCGTTTGGCTTGAAGAACGCAGGTGCTACATATCAACGACTGGTAAATTGAATGTTTAAAGAACAAATCGGTAGGAATATGGAGGTCTACATTGATGATATGCTGGTCAAGAGCCTTCGCAGCCCCGACCACATAGGAGACCTCACTGAAGCATTCAACCAGCTCAGAAAATACTAGATGAAATTCAACCCACAGAGATGTACGTTCGGAGTTGAGTCTGGAAAATTCCTAGACTATCTAGTGAACAACAAGGGAATCGAAGCTGATCCAAAACAGATTCAAACCCTTCTCGACATGAAAGACCCCGACAACATCAGAGACGTTCAGAGCCTGACTGGGAGGGTGGTAGCACTCAACAAGTTTATATCTAAATCATTCGAAAAATGCCTTCCTTTCTTTAAAATACTAAGAGGAAGCAAAGGATTATCGTAAGACGAAAAGTGCGAACAAACCTTTCAGAGCCTGAAAGCATACATGGGGAGCCTAGAGCTACACTCAAAACCGGCGACAGGGGAAACACTCTACTTATACTTGTCTATTTCCAAGCACGCCATCAGCTCGTCCCTTGTATGAGATGATCAGGGAATCCAGAGACCAGTGTACTACGCCAGCAAAACTTTCGTAGAAGCAGAGGCACACTACCCGAACATGGAAAAGTTAGCCTTGGCACTGGTTGTATCCTCAAGGAAACCAAGGCCTTATTTTAAGGCCCACTCTATAATAGTTATAACCAAGTACATGCTCCTCTCAGTACTGCACAAACCAGAGTTATCTGGCAGGATGTTGAAATGGTCAGTAGAACTTAGGTAGTTTGACATAAGCTATGCTCCAAAAACTGCCATCAATGCCTAGGCACTGGCAGACTTCATCGCCGAGTTCACCGGCAGGAATAACCAAAGACAGACCTTCATACCTCAGATTCGAGCATTCAGGAATGGACCTTGCGTTACTACAAATTGTCGACAGGAAAAGCAAACGAAATTGGGATCACACTTCACTCTCCAAGCGACTTCACCCTCGATAAAGCCGCAAGATTCAACTTTCTTGTTTCAAACAACGATGCCGAATATAAGGCCCTCCTATCCGGCCTCAAGCTAGCCTTGGGGATCTAGATAGATCACCTAACAACATACAATGACTCAAGGCTGGTAGTCAACCAGGTCAAAGGAGATTTCAACGGTAATGACCGCCGCATGATAGCCTACCTCGAAAAGATACTTCGTGTGATGAGCGGGTTCAAAAGGTACGAGCTCGTGCAATGCCCCCAAGATGACAATAAAAGAGCTGACACGCTAGCTAGAGAAGTCTCGGCCTCTGCCGAAGTCTCAAGCCGTCTCATCGAATATCAAGAGAGATCTAGCCTTGACGAAAAAAAGCCTAGAGATGTTTGTGCTGCAAGCGCATCGCCGAATTAGATGATTCTGATCCTCGAATATATCGCAATCGGAGCCCTGCCGACCGAGAAAGTCAAAGCAAGAAGACTAAAAAACAGAGTCATGAGGTACACTCTCCTAAACGACAAGTTATACATGAGATCAGTGGCAGGACCCCTGCTCCAATGTCTGTCACCTCCAGAGGCGGATCATGTCTTGGGAAGGATCCACGACGGTATATGCGAAAATCATCCGGGTGAGAGAACCCTCGCCTACAAAGCTTTAACCCTAGGATACTATTGGTCGACGATGCAACGAGACGCCAAAGATATTGTCCGTAAATGTGACAAATGTCAGAGGTTCGCGTCATACACACAAATGCCTGCCCACCCACTGATGTTGATTACAAGTCCGGGGTCATTCGCACAATGGGGGATGGATGTCGGACCAGTCCCAACATCAACCGGTAAAAAGCTCCTTCTTGTGGTAGTCGACTACTTTACCAAGTGGGTCGAAGCCGAGCCCCTATCCAAGATAGGGCAGGTCCAGATAGAAAAATTCATATGGGCAACGACCATCGTCTGTAGGTTTGGAATCCCCAAAGTATTGGTCAGCAACAATGGAACTCAGTTCGAAGATATCAAGGTCAAAAAGTTATGCAAACGTTTGAACATCAATCACTGTTCTCCTCGCCAGGGCACCCACAAGCCAACGAAACGGAGGTTACCAACCGAACAATCCTGGCGGCAATCAAAAGGAAGTTTGACGCTGCCAAAGGAAAATGGGTTCCATAGCTACCAAGAATACTTTGGGCACATTGGACAACCAAAAGAATCCTTACCGGAGAAACACCCTTCGCCTTGGCATACGGGTCAGAAGTCATGGTTTCAGTAGAGCTCAAAGTGCCAACCTTCCGAATGGAAGAGTTCAAACCAGACGATAACGACGAAGCCTTGCGCGTTGGATTAGACCACCTCGAAAAAAGTGGGATCTAGCCTCCACCAAGATAGCTGCCTATCTGCAACGAATAACACAATACTACAACAAGAAGGTCAAGACACGCGAATACAGAGTGGGAGACTGGGTACTCAAGAAAACCCAGCAGAACACCAAAGAAGTTGGCGCGGGAAAGCTGAACCTGAACTGGGAAGGATTCTACATGGTAACCAAGGTCAATAGGCCGGGGACGTACTGGTTGGAAGACATAAACGGCGACGAATTTAAATGACCATGGAATGTAGAACATCTCAAAAATATATTATCAATAAAATTATTTGCTTTTACTAAACTTTCAATACTATCTGTCACGACCTACACGACCTCCACTCATCCCCGCAATAACCAGACCTGAGAGATTACGCCCAACGCCTAGTCCGCTTCATGCGAATGACGACGACCGAGGAAGTGGGACTCTAGTCAGCGCTCATACGCCTGATGATGATGACTCACCAAGGGATCATTGCTCTCCAAAAGACAATGATCGCCGAACTTACCAGGTAAGCTTAGTCAATTGCGACTGATGACGACGGCTTCTGGTGCCCAACGCCTAGTCCGCTGCGCGTGGATGGCGACGGCCGAGGAAGTGGGAGTCTAGTCAGTGCTCATACGCCCAATGACGGCGACTCGCCAAGGGATCATTGCTCTCAAACAGACAATGATCGCCGAACTTACCAAGTAAGCTTAGTCAGTTCGCGATGACGATGGCTTCTGGTGCCCAACGCCTAGTTCGCTGCGCGTGGATGATGACGGCCGAGGAAGTGGGAGTCTAGTCAGCGCTCACACGCTTGATGACGACAATTCGCCAAGGGATCATTGCTCTTCAACAGACAATGATCGCCGAACTTACCAGGTAAGCTTAGTTAGTCGTGACTGATGATGACGGATTCTGGTGCTCAACGCCTAGTTCGCTGCGCGCGGATGACGACGGCCGAGGAAGTGGAAGTCTAGTAAGTGCTCATACCCCCGATGACGATGAATCGCCAAGGGATCATTGCTCTCAACAGACAATGATCGCCGAACTTACGAAATAAGCTTAGTCAGTCGCGATTGATGACGACGACTTCTGGTGCCCAACGCCTAATCCATTGCGCGCGGATGCCAACGGCCGAGGAAGTGAGTCTAGTTAGCGCTCATACGCCTGATGACGATGACTCACCAAAGGATCATTGCTCTCAAACAACATTACGTCTTTCTCAGATCCTTGTCTGACTTTAGAATCGGAGTGTCATCGGCTACCACAATGGTGGTCCGTGGCTCACGTGTGTTCCTTGTGCAGGTCAACAGGTTAGCAGGTTAAGGTCAAAGCAGGGAGCGAAAATCGACTGCATCATGTGTTAATTAGGTTTTATAGAGCAAAGACGTAATTTGATTGTTAAAAAACTAGTGGATTTTTTCCCCTTGGAAATTGAAACTCGCATTGTTTAGGACAAATTTATGAAATATTTTTCAAAATATATAATTTTAAATATGAATTAACAAAAAGGGATTTTATAAAAGGTCATTTTATTAAACTACATTAATACAGATTTTATGGTACTTATTAATTTGTTTAAAAAAAGGGAAAAATGACTTTTAAGTTGATGTAATGGCTAATTTGTAAATGATTTTTCTTTATAAAATAGACCATTTAGATATCATAGTTGATGTAATGGCTAATTTGTGTCTACTTTTATGACCAATAAAGACTCTTTTATTAACCCAAGTTAACTCATAAAGTTATATGACATCTTGACCATTCTTAAACAAATAGAAAACCTAATTTTATACTTTATAACTAACAATGACTATTTTGTTAATGATTCTAATTTTGTTTTTTACCCTTAACCCCTCCCACCCTATGCCGCTGGTAGGTATCGATATTAATGATTTTAATTATGACCAACCAATTATAAATTTTTGTAAGTTTTCATTGACCGAAAAGTTAATCAAATTATTATGCTAAGGTTTGGTAATCTTTTCATAATGTAGTTAATGATGACTACAAATTTGGTTTTAATTAGTTAATAAAATCAATTTGATTAACTTGTCATAAATTCGATTCAGAAAGTTTATAAGTACCCGTGCATTACCTTTCTTGATGATGATTAGAAATTTGATTTTAGTTATCATTGCTTCTTATTCCATAATGTAGTTAATAAATCAATTTTTCCACTATCGAATTTTGATTTTCTATTCTTCAATGCACATGAAAAGTAATAAATTTTATTCTCTGTCACTATTTAGTCACAAGCTATCCACCACCACAGAACGTGATCATAGCCTTATAGGTAAAATGAGAACCAATATTGAATAAGATAATTTCATGTAAACTAAATAGTGACAGAGAATTGAAGCAACCATTAATTGAAACAAAAAAATTGTTCTTCAAACTCAAATATACCTTCACGACCGGTCAAATACAATCACATTCAAAATGACAAAACATTCATGAATAAAAAAAATGCTAACATGAAAATATTAATGCAGTCATTTGTAGCTAACAAATGACATAAAATATTTGTTCAAACTGCAGTTTAAGAAATTATTTGTACAAATAATGGGAGGGATTAAGGGTAAGAAAAAGTAAAA
The DNA here is from genome assembly GCA_963556465.1 of Berberis vulgaris. NCBI lineage: Eukaryota > Viridiplantae > Streptophyta > Magnoliopsida > Ranunculales > Berberidaceae > Berberis > Berberis vulgaris. Next base: position 67,647,404 of record OY747135.1, read on the forward strand.
ATAACAAAACAAAAAAACTAAAAATAGAATCATTAATGAAAGAGTCATTGTTAGTTATAAAAGTATAAAATTAAGTTTTCTATTTGTTTATGAATGGTAAATATGTCCTATAATTTTATGAGTTAATGAAAGAGTCATTGTTGTTCATAAAAATATAAAATTAGGCTCAAATTAGTCATTACATCAACTACAGTATCTAAATTGTATATTTTGTAAAAAAATAGGCCTTAAAACTCATTTTCCATAAAAAAGAAAGAAAGTAAATACATGAGTTATTTGATTTTAGGATCCATTTGGTTTATGATAATTGACTTTGGAGTTCGTTTTGAAAATTATTTTGAGTCTGGGGTCCAAAATGACATAGTCAATCCAGTTGAGTGTCAATGAGTATTTAGGTTCACATTTTAAATATAATCTCGATGAGATCTTAATGAATCCAAAGACCCTCGAGATGAAAACATTTTCCAAGACAAAACTAATGGTAAAGATTTAAAAAACAAAACAAAAAAAATGGTATTGTATTCTCCAATCGTCCCATCTATGCAACAAAACCAAACCACCGTCAAAGAATATAGAGATTGTGAAAAAAAAAAAAAAAAAAGATGAATATGCAGAGTTCGTGAGCAAAGAAAGAAGAGAAGATGCAATAGATGTTGAGAGGGGTTAGGTGGAGATGATGTACTAGGGAATGAAAAGAAGGGTAAAAAAAATGCTCTTGTTGTGTTTGTGTGTGGTCGCAGTGGTGTCATTTGTGATACATTTCCAGGGCTCGTGGTGGAGATTTTTCAGGTAGATAATGATGTGAAACTCCCAACAATCCACCATTGACCAATCAAGAAACCTTTTGTTGGTCGACTTTTTACTACTACACCCATATGCAAGTTAAACTTGTGGGTGTTACCTCATACCATTCATCTCACTCTCTGGATTCAGTTCAACTCTATCTATCCATTGAGCAATGTTGTCATAAAACATCTTTAACAATAAACTAGATTGATCATGCCATTTTAGATGCTAGACTCAAATAGTTTTTAAAATGTACTCAAAGTAAATTCAACAATTTTAGCCAGCCAGATTTATTGGCCATTTTTTGGTCAGGTTTTAGTTTTTTTACACTTCTATCCATTCTATAAATGGTATTTGTGGTTTTGTTTTAAAGAAAATAGGTAAAAAGTGTAAAAAAAACCAAAAAATGGGTAGCATACCTGACTGGCTAGACTTATCTAAGTCAATTACCATGAATAAAATGGATCCCAAAATCAAAATATCCCTAAATATAAACGATTACATTTAATGCACATCCCGAGGACTGTCAAAAGGTCCCTACAGACCAAGGAATGTGATTTCATGGAATTTCACTAAATATTTTGTTTTATGAGATCTCTAAATTTAAAGTAACAATTCAAAAAATGCATTATTTTTGACAAGTTATTTTTACAATATTATGTGTTTTCTTCGTATATTTCAGCATTTTCGTGTAAAACCAAAAAGTTATGCAACAAATCATATTTTTTGGGCCGAAATGTTTAGTTATTTTTTGCATATTTTGATAATTTCACGTGAAACCCAAAATATGAAGAAAATTACATTTATAGAATACTTGTATACTTAGACTTCATTTAATATATTTAATGTTTTTAATAAGTTAATTTACTTCTATCTTACTTTTCCGCATATTCATACATGTTTGACATGTTCACAAAATTTTTACATTATTTCTACATGAGTGATTCTACCTGGCGAGGAAACCAGCGAGGGAGGGATGGAGGGTCCTCCCTCCCTCCCTCGCTGGTTTCCTCGACAATTAGAATTTCCCTTTCTACATATGCCGAAATATTATGTACAATGTATGTGACCTGAAAAATAAATATTTCCTTACGTAGATTGGCGATTCTTCTCGATTTGCATGTTTATATCTAATAAAGAGCAAGGGATGAAGTCTTTTGATAAATTTTTGTCTTCTAAGGGGGGTGTATTGTATCTGAATTTTGTGGGCAATTTAATAAATTTCATGGATTCTGAAAATCCAAGTGTATTCAATTTGGATTTTAAAAAATCCACAAAAGTCTAGGAGTATTCAATCAGGATTTTAAAAAGTCTTTCTGAAATTCACAAAGTCTAGGAGTAGTATTCAATATGGATTTCAGAAAGTCCACAAAAGTTTTAGGGTATTCAAAATATCATTCATATTTATGGATTTGGAAAATTATGGATTCTCATGGACTTTGTAGTGTTAGGTATAAATAACAAAGTTCAATAGTTTGCCAGCCTCCATATCAAAGAATTCAACGTGAAAAAAAAATCTCCCAAAGTTCTTCCTTGTGCCAGCCGTGAAGAGGTTGGTTCCCATCCTCTTGTTTTCTCGATTCTTTTTCTATCTTTGCATAATGGAAACTCTTCTGATCAGGGAACTCTCTGATCTCTCGGAGGAGGTTGGCTCTTGTATGGATGTAGAGTTACCGATAAAAGTCGATGCCATTGAAAGCCCTGTGGGAGGGATGTCACACACACTGGATTTGACATTGTTAGGGATCCACTCAACAAAGTAGGAACTGTTCTTGTTTTGTACATTTAACATTTGCATCCACCTCCTTGGTGCTCATTTTGCCTCTGAACATAGTTGATGCTGTGAGATAGCGACCATGGCGTGGATCAGCTGCACACATCATGTTCTTGGTGTCCCACATCTGCTGGGTAAGCTCTGGTACAGTGAGAGAGATGTACTGCTGGGACCCACGGGAGGTGAGAGGAGCAAAGCCAACCATAAAGAAGTGGAGAAGTGGGAATGGAATGAGATTAACTGCCAGCTTCCTCAGATCAGAGTTCAATTGTCCAGGGAATCGCAGACAGCAAGTCACTCCACTCATGGTTGCTGAGATTAAGTGATTGAGATCACAAAGCTTGGGGTGCTGAGCTTTAGAGTCCTGAAGCATATGTCATAGAGAGCTTCATTGTCAAGGACCATACACTCATCTGCATTCTCCACCAGCTGGTGAACAGAGAGAGTTGCATTGTATGGCTCCACAACTGTGTCAGAGACCTTTGGGGAGGGGAAAACTGAGAATGTAAGCATCATCCTGTCAGGGTACTCCTCTCTCATCTTTGAGATCAGAAGAGTTTTCACTATTTATCAATTTTTTTTTTTATCTTACAAATAATTAGAAATCTGTAAAAGTCGTTCATACAAATTCTATGAATTTTTATAAATCTCTAAAAAAATCTGTAGCAAAAGTCTATGGATTTAAGAAATCAGCAGAAGTTCGTGGACAATTTTAAAGAGTCCGTGAACAATTTAAGAATCCGTGAACTTTTCAAATTATTTATCAATTTCATAAGATTTCATATACAATACACCCCCCTAAGGTGAAAGTTGAAAATATTTACAATCATAAAATCAACGTTCTACGATCAGATAGGAGTGGTGAATACTAACCAAGAAATTCACTCAAATTTGTAATTGTTAAGGCATGCATAACCCATCAATTTACGACACATTACCCTCCTCACCAAAATGGTATTGCAAAGAGAAAAAAAAAAATAGAGATTTGATTGAGATGGTTAACTCTATGTTACTTAGTTGTGTCTTGTCTTTGTGTCGGTGGGGTGAAAAACCTTTATCCACATGTTACATATTAAATAGAATTTTATTGAAAAATAAAGGTATAGTATAACACCATATGAGTTATGATTTTTATCTCGTAAGCATAATTTAGCCTTATTAAATTTTGGGTTGCCTTGCTTATGTAAGAAAATCCAAACCTAAGAGACCAAAATTAGGAAGTATGACTAACAAATGTGTTTTCATTAGATATTCTATAAATAGTGTTACTTATAGGTTTTTAAACTTTGATACTCAAGATATTATTAAGTTTGTTAATGTCCAATTTTTTTAGAATTTGACTAAATCAAGTTCTATAGATCAAGGTGTAGAAATGTTAACTATACACTTGAGTCTTTATCACCTAGTACTGAAATCAAATCAACTTAATCTAATCCTCCTTTGGAATCATTTGAAGACATTAGTAAGAGATAACGAATTGAGAAAACTTTTGGGTATAATTTTTGTAATATATTTGTAGAAGGAAATAGAAATGAAACTAAGGACAAATAGAATATGTTTTTAGTGGTGAAAATGATCCAACAACATACTTGGAAGCAATTACTTCAAGGGATGCCCTTATTTGAAAGGAAGGTATCAATGATGAAATGAATTTCATTACGTCAAACCAAACTTGGATTATTACAGATTTACCTAGGGAGCAAAACTCATAGGATGTAAATGGAATTTCAATAGAAAATTAAATGTAACTTGGTATTTATTATTTCAACATATATACACCGATTGCACGTATTACCTCTATTAGAATTTTAATTTTTCTTGCATCAACTAATTAATTAGGTGTTCATCAAATGAATGTGATAACAAATTTTCAAAATGGTTAGTTAGAAGAGGAAATTTATATGAAGCAACTTTAAAGGGGTTTGTTTTTCAAGGTCAAGAAAAGAAAGTTTCTGAATTAATCAAATCACTGTATGGTTTGAAGCAAGCACCCATGCAATGACATGAGAATTTGGATAGGGTTGTACAACCCAATGGATTTAAAGTCAATAACGTTGACCAATGCATTTATAGAAAATCTAATAATTATATTGGTGTTATTTTTTGTTGAAATCTTATATGTATGAAAGAAACATCTTTCTTCTAATTTTGATAGAAAGGATTTAGGAGATGTTGCTGTTATCAGAAAAGATAATGCAATTGCATCGACTCAATCACATTTATGATCATTTTTTATCATAAACCAGCCCCTACTCCAAATTAAGGGATAACATTGAAAGATGTTTAGATCAATTAAAATATTCAGTGTTATTGGTAGCCTCATGTATGTTTCACATCGCACAAGACCATATATAGCATACGATGTAGGTATGTTGAATCGTTTCACAAAGGATCCGGGACTAGAACATCGGAATTCAATTTCCAGACTTCTTCGATACCTAAAGGGGACTATGAATTATGGGTTACATTATGTAGGATATCCATCTATCATAAAAGGATTTAGTAATGCAAGATGGAATAACATCGCTTCTAACTAGGGGTGGGCATCTCATCCCGCAATCCCGATCTCATTCCGATCTCGTCTCGTCCCGTCCCGATTTTTTCAGGTCTTAATGGGATTGAATAATTTCATCACGATCTCGTCCCGTCCCGATCTAGAATGGGATGGGATGGGATGAATATTTTTATTGGGAATCCAAGCAACAATCTGCTATCTTTCTCTTGTAAGTTAAATAATTGGAGCCACTTTTATTGGGAATCCAAGCAACAATCTGCTATCTTTCTCTTGCTTAATGAATATTTATTTCTTGAAGTAACATTTCTGTTACCACTACAAACACCATGAGTTTCTGTCAGTCATCTGTAAGTTTATATGAATAAAAATAAATAAATAAATAAAAATATTAATAATAAAAATATTCATCTCATCCCATCCCATTCTAGATCAGGACGGGACGGGATCGGGATGAAATTATTCAATCCCATTAAGACCCGGAAAAATCGGGACGGGACGGGACGGGATCGAGACGGGATCGAGATCGCGGGATGGGATGCCCACCCCTAAGTGTTATACCCTCATCAAAAGAATGCAGTCTAAAATGCCGCCCAATCTGAGATGAGGAGGTCCAACCTTCTATATCAAAAGAAATTCTAAAATGGGCCAATGAATGAAATTTCATTACTATTTACAATAGGGAAAACCTGGAAGTTTGAAAAGTCTGATAGACTTTAAAAACTGAGTACAAGTCGCGTTGTTCCTCGTCAAAGAGCAAAGTTTTCACTATGACTTCTGATTCATGGAGGCCTTCTTTTTAAAACTTTCACTATTACTTATAGGTTTTTAAACTTTGAGACTCAAGATATTATTAAGTTTGTTAATGTCCAATTTTTTGAGAATTTGACTAAATCAAGTCCTATAGATCAAGGTGTAGAAATGTTAACTCTACACTACTTGAGTCTTTATCACCTAGTACTGAAATCAAATCAACTTAATCTAATAACGTTGACAAATGCATTTATAGAATATCTAATAATTATATTGGTGTTATTATTTGGTTATATGTGGATGGCATGCTTATTTTTTGTTGAAACCTTATATGTATGGAAGAAAGAAAAATGTTTGTTTCTTCTAATTTTTATAGAAAGGATTTAGGAGCTGTTAGTGTTATCAGAAAAGATAATACTTCCCAAAGCTTAAGAGAGTGGAGAACTATAAAATTCTATAAAATTCCCAAAGCTCAGAGTGAAATGAGGGGGGGTCATGAGTGACTATAAAATTGTAAGGAATAACTCCTCATTGTTGACAAAGTGACTCACAAGAAGAATGTTGAAAATATGGTTTTTTTAAAATAAAATAAAATGGGTGTGTACCTGGATTTGAACTCTGGATCTCTCTCTTATTTTGATTTATGGAACTCTCTCTCCAATTTTAGTCACACATCTTCTATACAACTCTTTGTGGTAGAGTTTATAAGGAGATTGTTAGGACTTGGGCTTGGACCCCTTGGGGGTACCACACTTTTGTGGGGGTACCAATTTTATTGTGTGGGAACTTTGATATGAAAGACCTTGGAGAACCAAGTGTAATCCTTGGTATCAAGATTACTAGGTCTGAATATAATTACTCTGACTGTAAACCTGCATGTACTCCTTATGATTCTAGTGTAAAGTTGTTCAAGAACACCGGTGACAGTGTTAGACAATCTGAGTATGCGAGCATCATTGGTAGTCTTAGATATGCTACCGATTGCACTAGACCCGACATAGCTTATGCCGTGGGATTACTATGCAGATTTACCAGTAGACCTAGTATACAACATTGGCATGCAATTGAAAGGGTCATGAGGTACCTGAAGAGGACTAAGAACCTCGGATTACATTATCAGAAGTTTTCCGCTGTCCTTGAAGGATATAACGATGCTGATTGGAACACCCTTTCAGATGACTCCAAAGCCACCAGTGGCTATATTTTCAATATAGCCGGTAGAGCTGCTTCTTGGAAATCAAAGAAATAGACCTGGCTAAGTCCACGATGGAGTCAGAGATGATAGCACTAGACACGGCTAGTGAAGAAGCAGGTTGGCTAAGAAACCTGCTAGCAGATATTCCTTTATGGGAAAGACCGATTCCAACTGTCTTGATCCATTGCGATAGTACCGCGGCTATTGCAAAAATACAGAACCGTTATTATAACGGCAAGAAACGACAAATACGTCGTAAGCACAATAATGTTAGAGAATTTCTATCTACTGGTGCTGTGAGAGTGGATCATGTACGAACTGATGCGAACTTGGCTAATCCTTTGACGAAAGGATTAGCTAGAGATAAGGTTTTCAAAACCTCGAAAGGAATGGGACTAATGCCCTTAGATTGATGAGTTATTCATGACGGTAACCCAACCTATAGACTGGAGATCCCAAGAAATAGGTTCAATGAGTAATAACAAGTCGTGAATGATATGATGTGAATCATGCTGACAAAATAGCAATCTCATTCCTAGTTTAAAGCATGAATTCCTGAAGCGATAGTAGGATGAGTTAAAAACTCTTAATGAGGTCTATACTCTATGTGGAGTGGAGTACCTAGCTACCTGAGTACTCTTGATAGACTCACCTAAGTGATTGTGGAAGTTTGGCCGTTTCCTATGGAATTTGTGGGCAAAATTCCTAGAGCCTTCACTATACTGAGATATACGTGCATGGTCGTAAGGCACGAGCTTTTTAGACTTCACCCTGGTAAGGTTGTGCGTGTAATGTCTGTTAGAGATAAAGTTCAAAACTACGAGTTACTCTAGTATAATCTAAAGCATGAACACTACGCAAGAGTTCAAGTCGAAAAACACTTTTTCTTATGCACAATCTTATATTTTATAGATTGCTCGATGAAAATTGTTTTTTTTAAATCCAAGTGGGGGATTGTTGAAAATATGGTTTTTTAAAATAAAATAAAATGGGCGTGTATCTGGATTTGAACCCTGGATCTCTCTCTTATTTTGATCTATGGAACTCTCTCTCCAATTTTAGTCCCACATCTTCTATACAACTCTTTGTGGTAGAGTTTATAAGGAGATTGTTAGGACTTGGGCTTGGACCCCTTAGGGATTACATTATCAGAAGTTTTCCGCTGTCCTTGAAGGATATAACGATGCTGATTGGAACACCCTTTCAGATGACTCCAAAGCCACCAGTGGCTATATTTTCAATATAGCCGGTAGAGCTGCTTCTTGGAAATCAAAGAAATAGACCTGGCACAGTCCACGATGGAGTCAGAGATGATAGCACTAGCCACGGCTAGTGAAGAAGCAGGTTGGCTAAGAAACCTGCTAGCAGATATTCCTTTATGGGAAAGACCGATTCCAGCTGTCTTGATCCATTGCGATAGTACCACGGCTATTGCAAAAATACAGAACCGTTATTATAACGGCAAGAAACGACAAATACGTCGTAAGCACAATAATGTTAGAGAATTTCTATCTACTGGTGCTGTGAGAGTGGATCATGTACGAACTGATGCGAACTTGGCTAATCCTTTGACGAAAGGATTAGCTAGAGATAAGGTTTTCAAAACCTCGAAAAGAATGGGACTAATGCCCTTAGATTGATGAGTTATTCATGACGGTAACCCAACCTATAGACTGGAGATCCCAAGAAATAGGTTCAATGAGTAATAACAAGTCGTGAATGATATGATGTGAATCATGCTGACAAAATAGCAATCTCATTCCTAGTTTAAAGCATGAATTCCTGAAGCAATAGTAGGATGAGTTAAAAACTCTTAATAAGGTCTATACTCTATGTGGAGTGGAGTACCTAGCTACATGAGTACTCTTGATAGACTCACCTAAGTGATTGTGGAAGTTTGGCCGTTTCCTATGGAATTTGTGGGCAAAATTCCTAGAGCCTTCACTATACTGAGATATACGTGCATGGTCGTAAGGCACGAGCTTTTTAGACTTCACCCTGGTAAGGTTGTGCGTGTAATGTCTGTTAGAGATAAAGTTCAAAACTACGAGTTACTCTAGTATAATCTAAAGCATGAACACTACGCAAGAGTTCAAGTCGAAAAACACTTTTGCTTATGCACAATCTTATATTTTATAGATTGCTCGATGAAAATTGTTTTTTTAAAATCCAAGTGGGGGATTGTTGAAAATATGGTTTTTTAAAATAAAATAAAATGGGCGTGTATCTGGATTTGAACCCTGGATCTCTCTCTTATTTTGATCTATGGAACTCTCTCTCCAATTTTAGTCCCACATCTTCTATACAACTATTTGTGGTAGAGTTTATAAGGAGATTGTTAGGACTTGGGCTTGGACCCCTTAGGGGTACCACACTTTTGTGAGGATGGGAGAGATAGACTCTCGTGCCCGCCGCCGTCCGTCAGGTCAGGTCATTTAGAGAGTTACCCATTCTTTTTGCTGAAAATTTATTTAAACGAAAAAAAATTGCTGAGAAGGGAGACTGGGTATTCTCCCTATAAATACCATACAGACTTAGAGCTTATTAACACAAGAAGAGAAAAACAAAACATTTGGTAAAACACAAGAGTTCTTCTTTCGAAATCAGAGAGAACACAGTATTTTCGTTTTACAATAGTTTTCGTTTACCATTTCAATCAAAGAAGAGTTTTTTGCTTGTTGCTGATTTATATCAATTGTATTGGTGATTCCGAGCAAACAAAGAGATTAAGGGTGGATAGTATTCCGTTCATCGAGTGTGCAATTGTTTGAACGAGACAGAGAAGATTCTGGGCTGTTTTATCCTGGGGACGGCGGGGCTAATACACTGCTTGCACAATTTTGGACAAAGCCGTGAAATATCTTAAAGAGAGTGACCTACTCCGCGACTCAACCCAAGAACAAATTGGTACCTTCGTTCCTATCTTTTAATTTGAATTCTTTACAGCATTGACAACAAAGAATTATACCCTCATCAAAAGAATGTGGTTCAAAATGGCAGTCTGGGAAGAGGAGGTCCAACCTACTATTGCAAAAAGAAATTCTAAAATTGATCACTGAATGAAACTTCAATGCTATCTACTATAGAGAACAACTGGAAGTTTGAAAAGTTTGACTGACTTTGAAAACTGAGTACAAGTCCGGTTGTTCCTCGTCAAAAAAGCAAACTTCTGATTTATAGAGGCCTCCTTTTTAAAAGTTGAAAAACCAGGGTATAGGGTTATATGTTCCTAATACTATTAGAAGGGGGGGGGGGGGGGGGGGGGGAGGAGGTTGAATCAGCTGACTCACCCGAAATAGACAGACAGAATGAACCTCGATCAAGTTCCTATTTTTGAAGGACGAGTAACTTGAGTTGTCCATTGTGGGCAAAATAGCCAATTTCTTTCTTTTACCCCTAGAAGCTCTAAGTGAAGCTTACACAAATACTTTTAAAGCTCAATCAGAGTCCCTTGTTAAGAATTTAGAGATCCCTTTTAATAAGAGGTTAGACCTTTAAATCAAATTAAACACCCTTAAGCCATACTTCAATTCTGGTCTAGACACTCGTCAACTTTAGCACCAGGGAAACCACAGAGGTTGGGTCTTCATTTGCATAATTTAAAAAGATCTTGTAATGTTCCAATAAATATAGATTGAGCTATGACCCAAATTTGTTTATCTCACATCAAGTTTGCGTGTTCGGGTCAATTTCGGCACCTTTGGATTTTTCCACAACTTCAGCCACATTTTAGTGAAAAACAAGTTTCTCATAATTATTAAAAAAATAAAGGGAAATGGTTTCTTAACTCTCAAATCTCCTTCTAAATTGTTTAGTCTCATGTCCTCTATGTAACTCACTTTAGAGGAGTTAATAATGATAGTTTTTGGACTTGAGTTTGGACCCCAAGGGGTACCCATTTTTTTGATGGAGGGAGAAGATAGACCAATGTTGGTCTACTCCGCGTGCACCGCCGCCGTTAGTCACGTTTTCTCTCAAACGGATCTTTTTATCGGCCTATAAATAATTGTTATCTCTCGCAGATATATACATATCAAAAGTAAACACAGTTTTATTAGAAAAAAAAGTTTTTCGTTTCAGAGAGTTTATTTGTAAACAATTTTTGCATTGATTGATCAGTTCTTGGTTTCAATGCTCACCCACCGCCAACCATCCACCACGCCTGGTTCAATTGTAACGTTTCACGACTGTTTTGACATTCTTTCGATCTCCGCAATGCATCTGCCTTTATCGTCAACAGCCCCTGCTTCATCCTACGGATTCAACATCTCCTTAGCTGGCCTACAAGGGAAGATCTTCGGTGGGTCCGTTGTGGGTACGTTGGTGGCAGCCACGACGGTTTTCGTCTTCGCGACTTCGTTCACTAGTCCGTTGTTTCATCGTCTCCCAATTGAAGAAGACGAGGGCCCCAATAGTGAAACCACCCCTCAGACCCCCTTCAACAACAACGCCTCCCCTAAGTGGTGGAGCTGGTTCAGAGAGCCACCTTGTGCAGCTCATTTCGATGTACAGCTGTCATCTTCCTTATGATGTCATCTGGGCTCCTTCTGCAAGACCTCTACCTCCATTTTGAGTTTCTGTTTTTATTGTTAAATGTTTGAATTAATGTCACTAATGTAGCATTTTTAGATATTTAAACAATGTAGTTTAGTTGAAAAAGACATGTTTTGTAATGGGGTTTATTTTTATTTTCCCTTAATTGGGATTTTTCCTTTCATGGGGTACAGTGGTAAGAAGGCAATATCAAATACTACATGTAGTCCTTGTGAAATGAGGGGGAGTCATGACTAGTGACTACAAAATCGTAAGGAAGTTGCTCCTTACTGACAAACAGACTCACAAGAAGTGTTATACCCTCATCGAAAGAATGCGGTCTAAAATGCCGCCCAATCTGAGATGAGGAGGTCCAACCTTCTATATCAAAAGAAATTCTAAAATGGGCCAATGAATGAAATCTCATTATTATCTACAATAGGGAAAACCTGAAGTTTGAAAAGTCTGATAGAGGCCTTCTTTTTAAAAGTTGAAGCAGATAGACTTCTGTGTAAAGTTTCTGCAGATATGGAAACCAAAATTACCAACTCTTTAAAATTCTTCTTGCTCTTTCTTCTCCTCTTTTTCTTTATCTCCACCAATGTCTATCTTTGCTCTGCAGCTGATACCATCTCTTCAGGACAATCCATCTCTTCGAGCCAGACCTCATTTCTAAAGATGGCAACTTTGCACTGGGTTTCTTCAGACCAGGTAGCTCCTCTCCCAACTGCTATTTAGGAATCTGGTACAACAAAATCTCCCGTCAGAACAAAACTTATATTTGGGTTGCAAACCGAGACGATCCTTTGACTGATCCATCTTCTTCAGAGTTAAAACTCTTAGAAAATGGCAATCTAGTCTTGTTAAACCAGTCCAAAATCCCAATTTGGTCCACAAACTCAACCTCCAATGCCTTGAATTCCTCTGAATTAGCTCTTGGGGATGATGGGAATCTTGTTTTAAAAGTACGATCAAAATCATCTGTTGTGTTGTGGCAGAGTTTTGATCACCCAACTGATACGTTTTTACCAGGTGCAAAGCTAAGGTATGACAACATAACCAAGACACCTGTATTTCTCACTTCTTGGAAAACTGTGGAAGATCCTTCTAAAGGGATCTTCTCCCTGCACTTAGATCCAATTGAAAAACAGTATTCGATATATAGAAATGATCACAATGAAAGTTATTGGAAAAGTGGGTCTTGGAATGGAGAGCTCTTCAGCTTAGTTCCTGAGATGAGGCGAAACTATATTTACAATTACAGTTACGTTGAAGATGAAAACGAGAGTTACTTCACTTATTCTGTTTATAACAAGTCTATAATGTCTAGACTTGTGATGGATTTGTCTGGGCAAATTAAACAATTGACATGGTTGGATAGTTCCCAGCAGTGGAACTTGTTTTGGACTCAACCAAGACAGCAATGTGAGGTTTATGCCTTTTGTGGCACTTTTGGTAGCTGCAATCAGAGAGGCTTGCCCTTCTGTCAGTGTTTGCAAGGTTTCCAACCGCGCTCGTCCAGAGATTGGTATCTCAGTGATACTTCTGGTGGGTGTGTGAGGGAAACCTCTTTGCAGTGTCGGGAGAAAGCTGGGTTTTTCCTCTTGCCGAATGTGAAGGTGCCAGAAAACCCAATATCTGTGCCAATTATAGATGCTGAAATGCAAACTTGCTTGCTTAAAAAATTGCTCTTGCACTGCTTATAGTTTTCACACTGAGTGTTCGATATGGATTGGCGATGATCTTCTAAATCTTCAACAACTATATATTTCAGATGGTGATAGCAACGGAAGAGATATCTATGTCAGATTTGCAGGTATTAATCGTAGTCTCCCTTGATCTTGTTTTGTTACAAGTGTGTAGGTTGGATCAAGAAAGAATGGAGGGAACTTTTTGGCATTTGCATTTAAGACTTGCTTTTACTAAAGCAACATCTCAGCTGAGCATTTGAGCCATTTATTTCTACTAACTCTGTTTCCCTGAACAACCAGTTGATTTCAAAACATGTGATTAGCTACCAAAGGATAATATCTTACCCTTTGCAGTGAACTATCTATAACATTTTGATTGCTCTAAATATTGAAGTTCTGCCATAGTGCAATTTGTCTAATTGAAGTTACAATTGACAGATATATCGTTTCAAAATGCAGATCATAAAGAGAAAAAGAAAGTAATGAAAATAATAATAATCACAGTGATCTTTGGCGTAGTTACCATCGGTGTCTTGACTTACATTTCTTTGAGGTGGATGGCAAAACGTTCAGGTGACTTTTATATCTATAATAATAAAATGGGTTTGCATTTGATGCCTAACACTGATTATGGTACACCTACTCATGATATAAACAGAAAAGAAGAAAAAGAAGAAAGATATAGAAATTTTGTTGGATAAGAGCGGCAACATTAGCGAATTTCGAGATAATCAGGAGTTACCATTTTTCAATTTAAAGAAGTTAGCAACTGCTACAAACAACTTTGATGCAGCAAATAAACTTGGCCAAGGAGGATTTGGTCCTGTTTACAAGGTATCCCTTAAATATATCATTTGGGATGATGACTAAACGGTTTTACTTTATCAGAATCGATTATGTTTTTCCAATCACTACTTTGCTACAGACAAACTCATGTAATTAGCTTTTAGATTATTGGTTAAAGTTACCAGTCAGAAGTGGTGCTCTAACGTTACAAATTTCAAAATCAACTGTCACTCAGGGAAAATTGCCAAATAGACGAGAAATCGCTGTGAAAAGGCTTTCTAGGAGCTCTGGACAAGGCATAGAGGAGTTCAAGAATGAAGTTGTACTGATCTCCAAACTTCAGCACAGAAACCTTGTCAGACTTTTGGGATACTGCATGGAAGGGGAAGAAAGGATGTTGATCTATGAATACATGCCCAATAAAAGTTTGGATGCCTTTATCTTTGGTTAGATCTTCCTACAACTTTCTTGTTATACATGTTAGCTTGAGAAGGAACAATTTTAATTTAGGTTCGGTGTTAAAACATGCAATTTTTTTTGTGAACATTCTCTATATATATGATTTTTCGTGTTTATCATCCTGCCTAACTACCTGCTTTTTTTTTACTGGTCTCATGAATCAGATCCTACAAAACGAGGTCTCCTAGATTGGAGAAAGCGATTTGAAATTATCATGGGGATTTGCCGAGGAATTATTTATCTTCACAGAGATTCTAGATTGAGAGTTATTCATAGGGACCTGAAAGCAAGTAACATTCTACTAGATCAAGAGTTGAATCCAAAAATTTCGGACTTTGGCATGGCTAGGATATTTGGTGGGGATGAACTCCAAGCTAATACTATGAGGGTTGTTGGCACATAGTAAGTTTCATTTTTTCTGGTCATTAATTTTTATCTAAAACGTTGGACTGTGACATTTGTATTGATGAAATATGGTTATATGTCCGAACATACTCGTGGTTAGTGATACATTGTGTACAACGCTAGTAGCAAACTGATATCATGGTTGACACACCTTAGCAGTGTGAACAGTTCTGCCCCTTAAGGGTTGCAACTGATAAACTGACTAGTTCTTATTCTCAAAGTCAATTTGCTCTTCATTTCTAAATATGTTAAATACTTTAATGAATGCAGTGGTTATATGTCTCCCGAGTATGCTATGGAAGGACTATTTTCTGAGAAATCTGATGTGTTTAGCTTTGGAGTATTGTTACTTGAAATTGTAAGCGGAAAAAGGAATACCAGTTTCTATCATCACAAACAGTCTTGGAGTCTTCTAGGATATGTAAGTGTTTACGAATTCCGTTCCATCTTTCTTACCTACAAAGATGTATTGTTGAAGTTTTTGAGTATAGCATTTTGCAAATATTTCAGGCTTGGAAGCTATGGAATGAGGGAAAGATACAAGAACTTATTGATCCAGTGACATCTGAATCGAGTTTCCAAGAAGAAATCCTGAGATGTATCCATGTGGGACTTTTGTGCGTGCAAGATTTTGCAAAAGATAGACCCACAATGTCGTCCATTGTTTCAATGCTTCTAAGTGAAATCACAAGCCTTCCCACTCCGAAGCAGCCTGCATTTACTGGTGGACGGGTGGAATCTGATTTTGATTTGTGCCAGGATACCATATTTTCTAATAATAATGTCAGTATCACAGTAATTGGAGGCAGATGATGCACTCCAACTTATACTGAACGATCATTTGTTCGATAACATATTTCAAGAATGACACGAGAGATTATGGTCTATCATCACATTTTTCAGGTTGACAACTTGTACATTTTCAAATAATGAATTGGATCATGTGCTGCGGACACAAAGGAATACTGTGCATGAGATATAATTTATTTCTACTAAAGGAATCACTTTACTTGTCCTGAGTTCCAACAGCTAATTCGTTGATGTGTCTGTAAGTATATATATTTTTTGTTTCATAATTGTAATTCTTACTTTCTCTATCATTATTTGTACATGAGGTGAAACTGACGAGATCCAAAACTGTCTTTTGACTTCATAATTAAGTTCCCAATAGATCTTGTGTTTGTACTCTTGAGGTTATTGTTCCTTATCTAATTTTTATTTGATCCTATAGTGAAATATCTGGGCGTAAAAAAAAATTGTTTCAAGATCCCGACCTAATTATAATATGTAAATTTATACACACTATGAATTCAAAATGCATTCAGTATCAGTGTATCAATTTAATAGTATGAATCTGGTCTAGTTGTACCAGATTAAGCAAGTCAATGCAGCCTATCTTTAGACAAGTTCAACAAGTCTTATAAAGTACGATCTGACGTGAAAACCCATTTCTAAACAGGTTTGAGTTTGAATTACAAAGGATCTTATATTAGAGCACGACACTCATTATTGCCACTCAACATATCTTTGTTTAATGTTTGAAAGTTTAGGTACAAAAAAATTGATTTGTAATAAAACGATATATCCCTATATGGTTCTAGTCCATCGTACTATTAGGCAAAGGGAAAATCTGCTGACTCACCTGAAATAAGTAGAATGATAATCCTTCAAGCTCCTATTGGCTATTTTTGTTAAAACTATGTTTACATTTTAGCAAGTTGTACTCCAGTTCTAATATAGATATTTATCAACTTTAGTGCCAGGGAAATGACAAAGGCTAATATGTAAGTGTTTACGAATTCTGTTCCACCTTTCTTACCTACAAAGATGTATTGTTGAAGTTTTTGAGCATGGCATTTTGCAAATATTTCAGGCTTGGAAGCTATGGAATGAGGGAAAGATACAAGAACTTATTGATCCAGTGACATCCGAATCGAGTTTCCAAGAAGAAATCCTGAGATGTATCCATGTGGGACTTTTGTGCGTGCAAGATTTTGCAAAAGATAGACCCACAATGTCGTCCATTGTTTCAATGCTTCTAAGTGAAATCACAAGCCTTCCCACTCCGAAGCAGCCTGCATTTACTGGTGGACGGGTGGAATCTGATTTGGATTTGTGCCAGGATAACATATTTTCTAATAATAATGTCAGTATCACAGTAATTAATGGCAGATGATGCACTCCAACTTATACTGGAAGATCATTTGTTCGATAACATATTTCAAGAAAGACACGAGAGATTGTGGTCTATCATCACATTTTTCAGGTTGACAACTTGTACATTTTCAAATAATGAATAGGATCATGTGCATTATAATCCTTCAAGCTCCTATTAGCTATTTTTATGTTTACGGTTTAGCAAGTTGTACTCCAGTTCTAATATAGATATTTATCAACTTTAGTGCCAGGGAAATGACAAAGGCTAATATGATATTAGGTGATATCATATAAAAGTAGGGAACCCAATTTGGTCTTTTACACTGTTTGGCTTCAGTTGACAAGGTCTGGTAGCGGGTTCAGGAATTATTTTTCATGGGCTATGATGAGTAATTATTTTTCAATCCTAAATTTTCCTTCTTCATTTGAGATGTTAAATTTCGTAAAATATAAATAATTATTGAAGAAAAGATAAGCTAATACGTTCTTTTAAATCATTGTCATACATAAGTTGGGTGAACCATTGATGGATCAAGTAATAGAAAATTGGATGCGACAATACAATATTTATTTTACTTTTTCAGCAAGAAAATACATATTAAAAATAAAAAGGTAAACTCTTCGAAGAAGGGTTTTTTATTTTTTATTTTTTATTTTTTTATAATCAGAAAATTGAAATTTTATTAAAAGGAAAAACCGGCCATTCAGGTCTGAAGAAGTTTCAATTCTTATAGTTTTGGAGCCAATCATCAAGGACTTTTTTTTTGTAAGTCTTCAACTAAGAAAAGAGAGTATTAAGAAGTGGGTTTTCGAAGAGAAGAGAGAGGGGTTTTCGAAGGTGAGGATCTCGACGGTGAGAATCTCGACAGTGAGGGGTTTTCGAAGGTGAGGATCTCGACAGTGAGGGCTTCGCAGATAGGGTTTTCGAAGGTGAGGATCTCGACAGTGAGGGCTTCGCAGAGAGGATCTTGACAGTGAGGGCTTCGCAGAGAGTGGTTTTCGAAGGTGACGGCTTTTCACAGCGAGGGGTTTTGCAGAAAGGGAGGGTAGAGAGTGAGGGCTCTGCAGAGAGAGGCCCTTGACGGTGCAGAGAGAGATTTGCAGAGAGACGGGTGAGTAGGAGGGCTTTGCAGAGAGAGAGCTTCGACGGTGGTGAGCTTCTTCACAGACAGAGGTGTTTTATCTTCTAAAACGGTGGTGAGCGAGGGCTGGTGAGCCTCTTCCTTCTTCTCGATCTGCCATCGTCAGGGCTTGACGGTGGTGAGCGAGGGCTTGCGACGGTGGTGAGCTCTTTCTCAGACTTTGGAACAAATTTGGCAATTTTTCGGCATTAAGTAATATCTTTCAGTTATTTTTAATCTTCTTATTGCTATGATGCTTGTATGCTGGTGAAATTGTGCTTGTATGTTTGTAACTTTGTGATAAATCTTGGGAGAGATGGAGTTCAAAGAAGGAAATCTTCGTTTGTTGAAAATTGATGGGAAAGAATTTGTGATTCGAAAGTCAAGAGGAGGTTTGTTGTTATTTGAATCGAGCTCGACGGTTAGAATCAAAGTTTTTGTTGAATTGCAGATGGGAGAATGAATTGAGTTTCAGCTTAAGAAAACTGTGGAATCAGGCTCTAATGCCTTCTCAGCCAGTTGGAAAATCAACAATAGATGGGTTATGATGGTGAAAGAGGCCAATAAAGGAGGAATCTTCTTTTCTATTATGGTGGGTTGGGGTTCAGGGTCCAAAACTCTCAGGGTGCCAGCTGACGTGGAAGGGACGGGCTGGAAACAACTCGCCCAAGCTATGAAGGAGGTGGTTTTAAATAAGGTGCCTCAGCCTTATCCTAAGCAGCAATTTAAAAGAGATGGGGTTTCAACTCTGCCAGGTATTAGTGTTGTCCCACCCTTGCGCAACAGAACCTTTGTTGAGGTAGTGGCCACCAATCCCTCAAGTGTGACCCCTACCTCTATTGCCAGTAAGGGCCCCATTGCAGCAACCTCTATTCATTGGGATCCTCCCATTGATTTCTTGTCCCAAGTATGGGGCAATCATCTTCCTCCAGATCCCGTTGCAAGAAAGAATCTTGCAAGGTCGTTGATAGAGTTGCTTGATTCAGTGATTCAGTGGACACCTGTTGCTCTTCCGTTTGGACACACAATTTTCTTGGTCTTCGCTAACTCTCCACACGTGACCTCATGCGAGGCATACGAGCCGCCTCCTAGGTTGCCGACACTAAGTGATCAATCTCCCCAACAATACCCAACGCTTCCCCATTCCCCTGCTTCTCGTGCCGTTTCAGCGGGTAAAGTTGGTAACTCGACGTCTGAGTCAGCTCGTCCATCTCAGCAGGATAAAGGCAAAGGTATTGTTGGGCCTTCACCTGGCAAGGGGCCCAAGTCTTTTTCGGAACATAATTTGGCCAGGTCTAATGATCAACATACATCTAGCAATTATTGGAGGGTTTTAGAAGCGATGGAAGAAAATGTCTTCAACTTGGACCCCCTTTTGACCAAGATGTCTATGCAGGCTCATAGGGATCGAAAGCTGGCTAGAAAAGCACAGCGTGACAAAGCCGCTGAATGGGCCAATTTTTCAGTTTTTCCAACCAGATCTAGTTTCATGCGTAAAAAGAGATCCACCAAATCAAGCTCAACCAACAAAGCAGGGCAGGTAGAACTTAAAGAATGTAGTGCCCCTGCTGGGCTGACAAGGGGAGAGTCTTCCAACCAGACCCAGGAGTGTTCGGTATCACTCCCTTACCCGCCGGGTTTCGAGCCACTAGCAAAACAACGTGTTGAAGTCCATGGTTTGTCTACAAAACTATGTGTTTCTCATTTAGAGAGTTTCTCATCTACACCAGACCACGTAGGCGCTCCCTCAGGCTTCGAGGTCCCACAGACGAAAAATCTTGGGTTTCTACTCCCTAGCGAACATACTTCTGGCAAGTCTCCAGGGTTTGTTTCTAGGGTCAATGATAGCATGGAGCCTTCTGTCTCTGACTGTCATCAGTCTCAGGAAGAAGCATCAGATCGTTCGGCTTTCAAAGAAATTGGCTTGACAGTGGGAGTGGACCTCAGTCAGGATGAAAAAATGGCTTTAGATATGGTTCAAGCTGCAGCGCAGGGTACAGTATCTGACAAAGCGATGGACAAGTGCAACAACCCCGGGGTTGAAGGTCTTTCATGAACCTCAAAATTCTTTCATGGAACTGTAGGGGGCTCGGGAATACTGAGAGGCAAAGGAGTTGTCGTAGATTAATTTCAGAGAATCGTCCAGACCTTGTTTTCGTTCAGGAAACGAAATTGGAGAGATGCTCTAGAGAATTTATTAGAAAATTGTGGGGTGATTGCTCTTTTGATTGGGCTATGGTGGAATCCATTGGCAGCTCAGGAGGCCTTTTAGCTATTTGGGATGCTGATCTTTTGCAGATGAGGGAAGTGTTGAAAGGAGATTTTTCACTTTCTATTCAATTTCAAATGATCTCGGATAACTCATTTTGGTCAGGGACTAACATTTATGGTCCGTGTGATCCTTCGCTAAGAGATCACTTTTGGGAAGAACTATATGACATTGCTGGTTGGGTGCAATCACCATGGGTGTTAGCGGGAGACTTCAATGTTGTCCGTCATTTGAATGAAAAAAGAGGATGCAGGAGGAGGTCCATGAGCATGCAGAAATTCAATCAGTTCATTAATGAGGTGGAACTCGCTGATTTCAGTCTAAAAGGGGGAAAATTCACATGGTCAAATCGAAGAGATCGTCCTATCCTTTGTCGACTTGATCGATTTCTGGCTTCGGTGGATTGGATTGACAAATTTGGTGATAAAGTTGAATGGCTCAAGGGTGCAGCAGGTTCTGACCATCACGCGATTTTGCTTGCAAACTCGTCTGTTGGTGGTTGTACTCGCCTTTTTTCATTTGATAATGGTTGGTTTGATTACCCTACCCTGGCAAAGGAGATGAAAGCTTGGTGGAACAACTCAGTAGTCTCTGGCCACCCTGGCTACTGTTTATGGTGGAAGCTTAAGGCACTCATATGCAACCTTAAAAGTTGGAGAACTAAAGTTTGGGGTAAGACAAATTTATCTATTCAAAATATTTCTGCCTTAATTGCTAACATTGATGTTGATGAAGAGATCAGAGACCTGACTGCTGAGGAGAGGTCTTGTAGAGTGCAGCTACATCAGGAGTGGGCAACATTAACCAAAAGAGATGAAGAGTTTTGGAGGATCAGATCAGGAGTCAACTGGGTTTGTCATATGGATCAGGGGTCCAAATTCTTTCATAACTTGGCTAACAGACGCAGACTGTTTAACTCCATTGAAGCTCTTAGCATGAGTCAGGAGTTGGTAGTGGATGAAGTCAGTATTAGAGAACTCTTGATATCTCACTTCAAGGAGTTGTTCTATGAAAAGGAGGAGTGGCGACCTTTCTTCTCGGGCATTACTTTTAAGTCTATCTCCCAGTCTACGGCTACCGCCTTGGTAGATAATTTTTTGGAAATGAAAATTAGAGCGGCAATGGAAGAACTAAAATCTGAAGTTTCTCCAGGTCTTGATGGTTTCTCAATGGTGTTCTATTTGAAAATGTGGGAGGTAATCAAAATTGATTTTCTGAAAGTTGTTGAAGATTTTAACTCGAGAAATTTTCTTGATTGGTGGTTGAACACCACTATCATCTCGCTTATTCCTAAATGTGCGGGAATGCGAACAATCAAAGATTTTAGACTTATCAGTATTTTGAATGGGGCCTATAAGATCATTGCCAAGGTGTTGGCTAACAGATTGAAAATAGTTCTTCATTCAGTCATTTCTCCTTTTCAAAGTGCAGCAGTCAGTGGAAGACAGGTGGTTGATAGCCCTTTGATTGCCAATGAAATTATTGATTCTTGGAAAAAACAAGGTGTTCTAGGGCTCGTTATCAAATTAGATTTCTCCAAATCTTTTGACAACGTCTCTTGGAGATACTTGGATTTGGTAATGGCTCGCATGGGGTTTGACTCCAAATGGAATCATTGGCTTCACACTTGCAGATCTACAACTATATTCTCTCTGAAGATTAATGGTCAGCTGCACGGGTTTTTCAATAGCTCGAAAGGCTTGCGCCAAGGTGATCCCCTGTCTCCTCTTCTATTTACTATAGCAGCAGAAGGTCTAACACAAATGATTCTTAAAGCGGTTGATGCTGGCCTAGGGAGAGGGTTTTCTGTCACGGAGGGTTGTCCTCCTGTTTCTATTCTCCAGTATGCGGATGATACCATCATCTTTTGTGATGCTTCCGCTTCTCAGGTTCTTGCTCTTAAAAGAATTATGCTTTGGTTTGAAGTTATTTCAGGTCTGAAAATCAACTTTCACAAATCAAGAGTGTTGCCTATTGGAGAAGTCCCTCATCTGCACCAGTTGGCGGGTTTATTGGGTTGTTCAGCGGGTCATCTTCCAGTTAAGTACTTGGGCATGCCTTTGGGTGCTAGTTTTAAAAGTAAAGTTGTGTGGGATGAGACGATCGAAAGGATGGAATCGAAACTAGCGTCTTGGAAACGCAAATTTCTCTCTAAAGCAGGCAGATTAGCTCTTGTACAATCCACATTAGCTTCTATCCCGGTGTTCATTCTGTCTCTTATCAAGGTTCCTTGTTCAATAGCAGCCAAGATGGAACAGATCATGCGCGATTTCCTTTGGGGTTCTACTCAAAATTCTAGAAAGATGCATTTAGTGGGCTGTGAGAAATTTTGTTGCCCTAAATCTCGAGGTGGTTTAGGCATTCGTCAGGTGCTCACATTCAATATTGCATTACTTTCTAAGTGGCTTTGGCAATTTGCAGAAGAAAATGACAATTTATGGAGATCTCTCATTATGGACAAATATGGGCGCAATAGATGGGTTTGGGAAAAGAGAACTAAGTACACTTCCTACGGATGCTCTTTGTGGAAGTCCATCTCCCGGTGCGCAAGTGGCTTCTACCCTCACACCTCTCTCCAATGTGGAAATGGTAATCTCATCTATTTCTGGCATGATTTTTGGTGTAGTAACCAATCTTTGAAGGATCTGTTTCCAATGTTGTTTATCATTAACAACAATCAATATGGGAGTGTGAGCAATTTTTGGTCTAACGGCAATTCTTGGGATCTTTCCTTTCGAAGACCCCTAAATACTGGGGAGCTAGAAGAGTTCGCTAATCTAATGCATCTGTTGGATAAACAGATGCTCTCAGAGGGATCTGACAGTTTGGTGTGGAAGGGTAAAGGTGTGGGCTTCTCAGTGAAAGAATTTTCGGATATGTTGGCTGCATCTCATTATGAGACCCACTCCAACCCCTTCATTTCCTCTCACAAAAATCTGGTATGGGTGAAATTTTTTTTCCTCGGATTAATTTCTTTAGTTGGTCAGTGTTGCATGAGAAGATCTTGACTAAAGATAGGTTAAGGAAAAGAAGAATCCACACAGGGAGTCTTTGTGTGCTTTGCAATGAAATTGACGAGACGCTGGACCATTTGATGCTTCACTGCAGTTTCTCCAAATCCATTTGGAGCGATTTCTTGTCAGAATTTGGTTTGAGTTTGATGTTTCAAGGCTCCATTTTAGATTGGCTAAGTTGGTGGTCTCAAGCTAATCCTTCCCGTCGGGGGAGTGGTTATGGCGTAGGGTCCCTTACGTTCTCATGTGGTGTGTGTGGAAAGAAAGAAATAAAAGGGTATTTGAAGGTCTCAACAAATCAGAGCACTCTATCTTTATCGAGATTAGAGAATTGCTGTGGAGGATGGGTTCGGCTTGTAATTTGTTTAGGGATTTGGCATTCATTTTCTTTCTTTCTTTCATGGTGTCTTGGCATTCCTTGATATAATAATGTTTCTCTTTGTTTTTTGTTTCCTTTTCTTTCCTTAATAATTATCTTCATGTTTGACCCAAAAAAAAAAAAAAAAGTGAAAGAAAATCATAAAAATTTTTAGTATTGAACAAGATAAGCATTTATGACTAAACATTGCCCATGGCTTCATTCAGCCAAGACTTTTTGTAATTATGGCTATTAGCAAAATTTCATTCTCTTTTCTTCCTTTAACGTTCTTTCTGTTCATCCCTATGTTACATTTCTGTGATGCAGCAGGAATCATTACATCAACTAAACTCATCACAGAGCGAGAGACTATGATATCTTCCAATGGAACCTTCAAGTAGGCTTCTTCAGTCCTCGAAATACTAGTAATCGGTATGTCAGGTATATGGTACAACAAGATTCCAGGAGAGTTGACAGTTATTTGGGTTGCTAACGGAGATATTCCATTAGCAGATTCTTCTGGAGTTTTTACTATTGGTGATGACCGTAATTTAATATTTTAGATGGAAAGCGTAACATTTTGTGGACAATGAAAGTTTCAAACGTTCAATTGAGTTTGCATGCTGAGTTGCTGGATTCTGGTGATCTAGTTTTGAAGGATGGGAATTATAGTAGTAGCAATGACAATGAGAGAATTATATGGCAAAGTTTCGGAGACACATCACAGACATCCTTCCAGGAACTAGGATAGGCATCAATCAGAGGACCGGGGACAAAATAATTTTACCATCATGGAAAAGCAACGTGGATCCTTCAGCCGGGAATTGCATTTTTTCATTGAGTTTATAACTTGGAAATTCCACGTTCCTAAAATGCAGATAAAAAGAAGTAGGGGTGGGCAATGTCGGTTCAGTTCGGTTTTGAGTCCCGAACCGATTTCATTCGGTTTTCCCAAAACCCAAACCGAAATTTAATTTTGTATTTGTAAACCGATGAATTCGGTTGAACCGAATTTTTGATCGGTTCGGTTCGGTTAGGCCGAAATTTCAGGCTCAAGCACTTGAAAGGCTTTCATTAAAATATGCCTAATTTTTTAACAGGCCCAATTTTTTTATAAACCCAATTTTTAGTTCAAAATTGAAAAGTGAAAACTGAGAGAAAAATGGGTGATTTAGTGCAACAGAGTGCACTTTAGTGCATTTGTTATTAATCGGTCGGTTCAAAACTGTAAACCGATTTCAAACCGTTTATAAGAAAGGTGATGATCACGATCTACATATTCAAACTAATAAACAGTTTTATTCAAACCCAGAAACATTTGCATAGATTACTTATGCAAATTATGGATCACATACTCTTGATATAAACAGGAAAGAAGAAGAAAGGAGCCTGTCTAACTGTCGAGGAAAACAGCGAGGGAGGGGGGTGTGACCACTCATCCCCCTCGAGATTCGTGCTTTTGCACATCTCGAGGATGAGGGCACACATCTCGAGGGGGATGAGCGGTCACCCCCCCTCCCTCGCTGTTTTCCTCGCTGGTTTCCTCACCATTTAGAATTTCTGAGAAGAAAGACATGGAAATTTTGCTGTTCAATAATAAAGATAAGATTAGTGAATCCTCAGATTGAAACAAACTTGGTGATAGTTCCAGAGCTACCAATTTTCAGTTTCGAGAAAATAGCAATTGCTGCAAACAACTTTGATGCAGCAAATAAACTTGGGGAAGGAGGATTTGGTCTGGTTTACATGGTAGTCATGATTATGTAGTAGACAGATTTTGACCACTGTTTATCTATCATCTGTAAATGTGATCAGTGACTTATTTTCTCTGATCTCCAAATTTTACAAGCAGTTATGTTTTTTATATCACCCCTATGTGCCCACACAACTGCACCAAGTGATAATTATTGTACTTACTCTTAAACTAAGTTTTTAGGTTAGCATGCAAAGGGAAGAGAAGGAGAAAAAAAGAGAGAAAAACGATGATAAAGAATGGAGAAAGGGAAATAACATTGTTATCTCCATTGGTTTTACATAATTACACATTAGTTCTTGTAGAATACAATAGCTACAAATATATGTTCATCAATAACTAGCTTTAGACAATTGTATCAAGGTACTAATTGTGTAGCGGACTAATGCACTCTGAACTTCAATAGGAATAAACACATGGAAAATTGCGAGATGGACAAGAAATTGCTTTGAAAAGACTTTCCAAGAGTTCTGGACAAGGCTCATAGGAGTTCAAGAATGAAGTCTTAGAGATCTCGAAACTTCAACACAGAAACCTTGTTAGACTTGTGGGATGCTGCATTAAACAAGAAGAAAAGATGTTGATTTATGAATATATGCCAATAAAAGTTAAGATGCTTTTGTCTTTGGTTAGATCTTGCTGAAACTTAGTTGTTATAAATAATCTTTGAGAAACTAATCATCTTGCTTATGTTTAATGGAAAAAATTTAACGATGCAGTCGATTTTCGCTCTCTGCTTTGACTTTGACCTGCAAAGGAACACACGTGATCCACAAACCACTACTGTGTGGCCGATGACACTCAGATGCTAAAGTTAGACATGGATCTGAGGAAGGCATAATGGTGTAAACATAAAATTTGTAGCGTACATTAGCTTACCAACCTCATGTCTTATTTATAATGCTAGTATCCTAGTTCGACCAAGCCATCGATGGCGTAGTTTAGGGAAGAAGATCTTCGTGGATATCCTTATCTAATTAGGAGTTGTTCTGAGAATGAGAGTTTCCCTGCTAGCTTTGTGCTTCTAGATATGCGGGAGATAGTTCCCAATCAGAGAGTAGTCCATAGATGGAAGTCACCATGTGTGACATATACTCTGGTATTTGCTTCCTAGTTGAAAGCAAAATGTCGTTGTCTTGTCTGTTCGAAGCTAATCCTCGAGATACTTGCCTTAGCACTGCTTACGGGTATCAAGGATAGCTGTGAGACGCGTGGGCTTAGCAGGTTGTAATGATTTCAAGTCCGTCTGACGGACTGCATTGTGCGAGCTTGGAGCTGCTTGGGCCGGATCAGTGTTGGGCTGACACTTGGGCCTATTATTTCTTGAGATCATCATGACACGTGTATGGTGTAGAGGAGAGACTATTTTGGTGTATCATCAACTACTCCCCTCGAGTTAGTGGGCCATCGCGTCGGTTCACTAAATCACTTCTTGAAAAGATACAACACTCATGATGATCGAGTCTGAATCATTGTTTGAGCCGCGCGCTTCATTAATTAAGTGTGCATCGGTTCAGTGGAGAAGAGGTGGGAAACCAATCCCTATTTAGATCCTCATTTATGCGGAGATTGATTCTTCCATTTATTTGCTTTTAGAGATTCTGCTCCGTTCATCTTTTGATTGAAAGCTTATTCACCTTTGTCATGACTCAACAGAACCATCTTGATGATGAAACGTTGGCCAAGGAGCTCTTGTTTTTTGAAGATAAATCGATTTCTGAGTCGGGTCGTGGTGAAATCTGAAAGACAATCAAGGTCCATGAGGACTTGCCATTGTATGCTCTCAAGGATTATCAGACGTCGATGATCCCACCGGAAGGGTTCGTTTGTTTGCACCGCGGAATACCTCAAACTGGAGTTTGCTTTCCTGTTCTTGACGAGATTTTTGGGGCACCTTGGATTTCCTCGGAATCCTTCTTGCCCAGTTGGTACCCAATGGGTACAGGAACATCCTTCTTATTTTGATAAGAACGAAGGATATTGGCGTCCATGTGACTCAACGGGTGATCCAGTTGTTGACTTCTCCTCGGTTGAATGACCATGCCGTTTATAAGATGACGTCATCGGCCTGTTTCGGAAAGTTGCAAAATGAATTCAAGTTCAGGCAGAAATATTACTTCTTGACTCCTTCGAACTAGAAGTATTTCAAGTTCAGGGGTCGTCCACTTGAGTTCGAGTTCAAGCCACTTCGTAAGTATATCTTCATCTTTTGATTTTGTTGTATTGATTGTACGCTGATCATTGCATATGTTTATTTGCAGGAAGTTTCCCTACTACTCCTATTTCCCCAGAGGAGCAAGATACCATGAAAACATTTTGTGACTTGCCGAAGATGAGTGTGGATGAAGTCATATGTCCTGCTAACTTCAGCCGTAGTGGTTTGGGGGCCAACTGGCACGTGGCCGCCACCCTTTATCGGACGCCGAAGGTTAAGTCTGAAGGTGGGGCCCCTTCCAAAAAGAGGAAGGCTTCAAAAGTCAAGGCTCCTACTTCGTCTGACGTGGAGGGGTTTTCTGAGAAACTCGCCTCCTTTATAAGCTCGAAGAGGTCCCGTATTAGGATTGAGCCGGCTCCCAAACGGTCTATTACGGTGAGGGAGGGGCGTGAACCTAGTCGGCCTGCCAGGGCGGAGGCTGAAGTATCCGGCTGGGAGAGGGACCATCTGCGATTAGCAGGGGTTGAAGATGCGTCAAATCTGAGTACAAAGCAAGTTGAAGCTTTGAGCGAGAAGTTGATGTTGGCTGTTATGGCGGCTTCTACTGGCGCTGACCACTTCAGGACCGTTTTGTTGGAAGTTTCTGATGAGGATTCGCCTGAGGTCCCAGAGTCCAATCGTTCCACTGATAGATCATCTGACAGTAACCTCGATGAAGTGGGTCATCCTTCTTATAGTCTGCATTGTTCCCCATCTCGTTCTAGGCCGCATATCAAGGTGATGGAAGGTCCGTTTGACAATTCGCTTTCATCTCTTCTTTCGGGTTCCACTGAGTCGTCTCACAATAAAGGGTCGGCTGCAGGTGACAAAGGAAAGGTCACGAAGGAGGGCCTGGGTGCAATGACGACTACGACGGGCGGTGCTGTCATAATTCCGCGTCCGGGAGAGCTCTATCCAGATGCGCAAATAAGTTTGTTTGCTCTTGACGTAGTGAAGATGAGCAACTGGGCTTGGCACCCGAAATTTTACGTGGACTATGCTTCAAGGAAGCATATAAGTAGGCGCTACAGCTGGCTAATGGACCATGTTCCGAAGCCCGAGGAGGATACGTTGGAAGGGCGTATGGACAAGGGTTTGAAACACCTTATGTTGTAGATGTCTCATTTGAGCTAGGTGGCCTTTGTTGGGACAGAGGTGGAGGCGGCTCGTGAGAGGGTGTATACCATGGAGCATGTTTTCTCGAATATGCAAAAGCTGTATTTTGATGCGCTTTTTGAAATTGAGCTGTTGAGGAAGCAGATTGAGGAGAGGAGGCTGGAGCAGTCAGCCATTGTTGCTGAGACTTAGATGGTTCATCTGGAGGCCCTTGAGTCTGATTTGGCAGAGGCGGTGTCTGCAAGGGACAAATTCAAGCGAGAGTTGGATTTGATTCGCCATGATCTAGAGGTTGTGCCGGAAGCTGTGGTTAAGATGCGTTCTGAGTTGCAGTCTTTTACCGAGGAAAGACCTTTGAATGAGATTGACTGGGCTGCCCAGGGGCAGCAGTTAGAGACTGACATGGAATTTAATACTCAAGTAGCGAGGAAGGCTCAATAACAACTTCAACTGGAACAACATGAGCTCACTGCTGCTGAGAATAGTCTTGCTACAGAACACTTTCAGATTGATGCGTTGACTGGCAAGTTGGAGTTGTTGGAGTGTGAACTTGTTGAAGTGAAGGTACGTGAGGAAGAGTTTCTCAAGTCGCAGGGCAAGTATGAATTTTGTTGGGTCGTGCATGAGAGATTAGAGTTGTTGGTGCAAATGAAAGAAAATCATCAGAAATGGGACCTTGCGTATTATGAGAAGATGTGATACGCAGACTTAGCAGTGGACTCTGCATCATAAAAAAAATAGGGGGATCCGGATAATGCTCAGGCTGAGGCGCTTGCGGATGCAACTCCTGCTCCTTCCTCTGTTAAGCTTAGTTATCTTGTTTTTGTAACTCTTCCTGATGAGGAGTATACTTTGTGCACTTGTACCTTTTTGTTTCAACTGTTAATGAAAACATGTTTATTTTGAGTGCACTTTATGCCCATGTTGTGTTTGGTCTCCCTATCTTGCGCTTTCCATTTTTCCTTGTCGTTTAAATTTGACACAGGTCTGGTTGGTTTAACAGGAAGCCAAGTGTTCTGTCTGTTGTTGAAAGTTTGACCATTTATGTCGCGGGTGGTTCTGACATGTTCTTCTGTGAGGTTTCAGATTCACTAATGCTTAGTTACACCTAATAGTGGGTGTTCTTCAAATGAGTTAGCAGTGGGCTACGCTTCCCAGGCTGTAGGTTATCCTTAAGCTAAGCCACCGTGGACTTAATTTGCGTATCTGAATGTCGGTTTCGGTCGCTGGCATGAGTGAACTATGGTAGCCAAGCACATGCATTGTCTCTGAGTTAGAGCGCTTGTCCCGAGTCAGCTGATTGGTTTTTAGGTCGGCGCAAGTGGTCGTTGCTGATAATGGAATATCAGCCTGTGCGAGCGTGTAGATGCTGCCTGGATTGTCATTTATTACGTCGACCGTTGTATTGAAAGGGAGTAGTGGTCGCATGGCGAGCCGTTGACATCAGTCGGGGCTAATTGGGCTTCAACCTTCCGAACCATCTATACCCGTGCGTAGCGGATTACAGGTTTAGGATGTGAGAATTCGGTGATCATGGTCTGTTGAAGAGCGATGATCCCGTGGCAAGCCATCGACATCAGTTCAGAGCTGACTAGGCTCCCACCTTCCAAACCATCCACACCCGTGAGGAGCAGGCTACAAGTTTGGGACAAGGGGATTCAACGACCATGGTCTGTAATATAGCAGTGGTCCCATGGTGAGCCGTCAGAATTAGTTGGGGACTGACTAGGCTCCCACCTTGCAAATCATCTACACCCGTGCGCATCGAGCTACAAATTTGGGGGTTTTGGTGACCATGGTCTTTAGAAGAGCAGTGATCCCGTAGCAAGCCGTCGTAATCAGTTCGGGACTAACTAGGCTCTCACCTTCCAAACCATCTACACTCGCGCGGAGCGAGCTACATGTATGGGGTAGGTAATTTGGCGACCATGGTCTATAGAAGAGCAGTGGTCCCATAGCGAACCGTCGACATCGGTCGAAATTGACTAGGCTCCCACCTGCCAAACCATCTACCCGCACAGTGGGGCTATAGGTCTGGGCTTTGATCAGAAGCTATCATTCTCAGTCGTCACCAGCTAGGCTTAATTGATTGGGTTCTGACCATTAGCCACGAAGGGGCAACGGCCCCTGGCAAGTCGTTGTCACCAGACGTACTAGCGCTGATTAGACTCCCAGTTCCTAAACCATCGACATCCGCGTTGGGCGGACTAGGCGTCGGGATGAATCGATAGCCTTCGTCATCAGCCAAAGCTGACTAAGCTTTTTCGATTAGGTCGGGGCTCCACCTGTTACGGGCGTGCGAGCCTACATCTGCCAGTGGAGTGTATTATGCGGACGAGTTTTGAAGAGGAAGGAGTACCTTAAATCAGTTGGTGATATGTAGGTGTGATCCATGTGCCAAAAGTGATTAGAGTTTCTAATGCTCGTGTCAGGCACGTGGTAGAATACCACTTGAATAGTGGGCCGAGGCCATGGGCGCGTAGAAGAAGAGCTAGGGTTTGTCATATGAGCAAGATGCTACGTGTACAACGTAGATTGCATGGTAACACATGTACGACATAGATTGCGAGACGGTTGAGTATCGGTTACTCCCCCCAATTAATGGGGTTGTGTGTAGCATCATTAATTGGACGAACGTGGTTCTGTGCAGTTTCCTTGGGAACCGTCGTCTCCTCGTTTCCCATACGCTATTCAATGTTGACAGTTAATGCTAAAGCGCTTGTTTGGTGAACCACTATGTCTGTATAATGGTGTTTCTTCATCGTAGTAGGCATTATCTTTCGCAGAGCACACCTCTTCAAATGCTCTTACTCGAATAACATGCTTTGGATTTTCCAAAGGCTGAAAGGAGATCTCCAACGGTGGAGTCTTTGAATGTTCTGACATTTGCGCTGATGAGTATTGATAAGACTTGTTGTTATGCGTGGTCACTTGCTTTGTCGGGTGGAGTTGGACATGGCCTGTCGGAGTGGGCCATTGACTCCTAGATGCCCCCTCATCCCTTCAACGAGAGAGTGCACTCGATCTGTTTCAATTTGATACTTTTCCCAAGTTCGTCTGATTGAGCGGATGGAGTGTGTGAGTTGGCCGTAGCATCGGCTGGCATTTTGCGGGGCCCTAGGTTGCTGATTTTGTACCACCTCAGACCATAATTGAGGGTATGTGTCCATAGAGGCATTGAATTGGACACGCCTTTTCATCATGCTCATGCTTCACGGGAAATGTTCATCGGAGAGTTTGCGGAGTCTACTTTCGGTACCTTTGATGTCTTCTTCTGGAGTTGGACTGTTTAAGCGAGTCTTTACTGTATGTTGCATCGGATTCAGATGCTTATAGTTCATAGTCTTTTGTATCCGCCTCAGGGCGATCGTTGTTAAATCTTTCCAGTAATCAATAGAGTGTGTTCTCATAATTCGTTTTTATTTCTTTAATGATTTCCAATCACATAAGTTCCTAAGAATCAAAACTCTACATTAATTATGGAAAGGAAAATAAACAATTGAATAGACTAACTGTTGGCGGAGAGAGATCGATCCGAACCTGAAGTGAATTTGCGTGACCCTTCTTGGATCGTTGCTACCTTCAACGAACTGCTAAGCTTCGCTGATATTGTTGAGGTTACTGAAAAGTAAACCTTTCATGGAAGTTTATTTTCGTGCCGACTGATTGTAGGGGGTGGGGGGAAGGGGTTGTACTCCAGTCAGCATTGACCTCTCTGCGTTGTTGGGTTGAAGAGAGGATTGCTCATGTGATGCTTGAATGTTCTCCGTTTCTGAGTTGGGCAATCGCTTTTGGGATCTCGTTTCCGTGTGAGTGGAGTGGCTCATCCACATTCATTGGGTCCGGCTTCAGTTCAAATTGCGCTGTGGGCTCCAATTGGATCTGGGAATATTCTATCTGCTTCAATGCAGCATAATGGCAGCCTTTTACCATTGGTTAGTCCCCACGTATTGTTCATTCTTAGTGATTAGCGGTGTATTTGATACACTGGTGAAGGGTTGAGACTACTGCTTCCATCTGGTAAAGCCATGGTCTTCCCAGGATAAGGTTGTAGGTAGATGGTGCGTCTACCACCATGAAGTCCAATAACATGACTTTTCTCAATTGTGGCTTTCCTGCCACGATTGCTAACCTTATCTTCCCGATCTGAAAGCATTTCTTTCCACTGAATCCGATCAGCGGAGTAATATGAGGATGTCAGGTTCTCCTCCTTGAGGTCCATACTACGAATTGTGTTGTAGAACAAGACATTGAGGGAGCTTCCCGTGTCCACCAGGGCCCTCTTCACTTCTCACCTTGCAATGGAGACCAAAATTACGAGAGCGACATTGTGTGGTGCACGAACGCCTTCAAGGTTAAGGTGGGGTTTGGTCTTTACATCCTCGAATATTATACGTGTCTGTCCTCGTCTGCGGGTTGTGTCTGCATCTCTAGTAGAGTCCGCTTGCGGGATCTGTTTGACTGGTCTTCATCCTATCCGACTCCATGAAGGATATAGATTATGCCCGAAGTCTCATTCTCAATTTTCTTGACAATCTCTTCCAGTCCCTGGGTCATTCTGGTCGCTTATCTGAACCTAGGAATTACTTTAGTTTGCCCCTGCAGATCCATTATTCGATCTCATACCTTAGACTCTTGCAGTCATTGGTGTCATGGCCACCTTCCTTATGGTACGAGCAGTACTTGTTGTTGTCACGTTTGGAGGGGTTTCCGCGCTGCTTTGGGGCCACTTTAGATCTTCCCAATTTTTCATGAAATTCAAGACGTCCGATAAGCTGGAAGTGAGGGGGGTCATGGATCTGAATCCAACGTAGTTGGAAGCTTTCTCTAGCTTGGCCCGGCCAAGGTCTGACCTATTGTCATTGTGCTTTCGCTTGCTCCCTTCTTCGTCCTCTCGCCTTCTTCCCTCCTTCATGTCCTTAGGAACGAAGGGCCTCTTCTCAACTTATATTCCCCTCTTCATTGTTTTCATCTCTTCTTAGGTGATGTACCTCTAGGCGCCTTTCAGAAGTTCTGCCATATCCAAAGGAGGTTCCAAGGTGAGGAAATCATAGAGCTTTCCTTTTCTTAGGCCAGTGGTAAAAGCCATCACGGTTGTGTCATCGCTGAAGCTGTCAATGAGCATCAGCTCGTCATTGAAGCGAGTGACATAATCTCTTAACGTCTTATTAGATTTTTGTTTCAGAGAAAGTATGTAGTGTGGGCCTTTTCGGAGACGCTGACTTTCGACAAAGGCGTAAGGAATTCCTTGGCCAGTGTCTTGAATGAGTCGATCGACTTTGGCGGGGGGCTGTGTAACCATGTTAATGCTAACTTATTTAGCAAAGGATGATAATTTAATGGAATTCTGAAAGGATCTGCCGGTACCAATTTTAGTAATGCAGATTTTATCAAACATGACTGAGGTCATTCATGCAATTTGAAGAAAAATAAAAGAGTAGGTTTGGATATTTGTCCACAAATTCAACTTTGTATAAAGTACCCATCATGACTAACTTCAGTCATTTGAATTTTAATAAGTTTTGTTCATGACTGTTAATTTTTCATGTTTATAAATTTTGCATATGTATTTTTTTTCTTTTTTTTTGGAAGGCGAGCAGGGTTTTTATAGGATCCCAGAACCCATTAAAAACCAGAACTGGTCAACACACCATAAACTGATAAAGATGTCGCAAGCTGGGTTCGAACCCATGACCAAGTGGTATCATCCGCCAAGCTCCAACCGTTGAGCTGTCATAATACAAAATTGTATCTTTGCATTAAATTGGATGTAATTGATAAGGTATTATGCTTAACTTTTGTAAATTATTAAAGTTATAATACAAAAACCTAAAACCGCCTAGGCACCCGCCTAGGCCCTTGGGCACTAGGCACCTGCTCGCCACCCACCCACCGCCTAGCGCTTTTTAGAACACTGGCTACCTGTGTGTCATCGGCACCGCTGATAGCGGTGGTATAGTGCCAGTCTGAGCGTTTGATGTGTCCCCTTGTTCTCCATTGTTGCGTGATCTGGTGGTCACCATCTTCTCGTATTTTGAAAGGTTAAGAATTTTATCGTCCCCACGGACGTTGCAAAACTGATGCAGTCGATTTTCGTTCCCTACTTTGACCTTAACCTGCAAACCTGCACAAGGAACGCACATGAGCCACAAACCATCATTGTGGTGGCCGATGAAACTCTGATGCTAAAGTCAGACAAGGATTTGAGGAAGGCGTAATGTGTACCTTAGCTTACCAACCTCATGTCTTATTTATAGTGCTGGAGTCCTGGTTTGACCAGGCCATCAATGGCGTAGTTTAGGGAAAAAGATCTTCGTGGAGATTCTTCTCTAATTAGGAGTTGTGTTGTGAAGATGAGTTTCCCTGTTAACCTTGTGCTCCTAGATACACGAGAGATAATTTCCAATCAGAGAGTAGTCCATAGATGGTAGTCTCCATGTGTGATATATACTCTGGTGTTTTCTTTTTAGTTGGAAGCAAAGTGTTGTTGTCTTGCCTGTCCAAAGTTGATCATCAAGATAGTTGCCTTAGCAGGGTTTACGGGTATTGAGGATAGCTGTGAGGCGCGTAGGCTTAGCAGGTTGTAATGATTTCAGGTTCGTCTGGCGGACTGCATTGTGCAGGCTTGGAGTCGCTTGGGCCGAATCAGTGTACGGTAGACGCTTGGGCCTATTATTTCTCGAGATCTTCATGACACGTGTATGGTGTAGAAGAGAGACCATTTTGGTGTATCATCATTTAATAAATTTGTGAGGGCATTTTTTGGCTGGGTTTCTACAATCACTGCAGGGAGGGAAAACAACGTTGGTGCTACTTTCATTTTTCTTTCTTTTTTTCAATTGCCTTTACCTTTGCTTATGATGGCGGATCAACTGGATTCTTCGATAGATTCTAGGTTTTAATTTTGCCATAGCAATACAATGGTAATAAACAATTATTTCAATGAGCAATGTCTACATAGTTTTTAAGTTTTATAACTCAAGTTTCTATATTATTACTGACATTTACTTGTCTTGTCAATGAGATCCGATGAAACAATCTCCGCTAAATTGGAGAAAGCGATTTGAAATTATCATGGGGATTTGTAGATAATTATTTATTTCGTAGACCTACAATGTCGTCTGTTGTTTCAATGCTTCTTAGTGAAATCACAAGCCTTCCAACCCCGAAACAACCTGCATTTAGCGGGGGACAGGTAACTTCTGATTCAGGATTATGCCAGGTTAGTGACTGATGATACACTAAAATGGTCTACTTCTACACCGTACACGTTTCATGATGGTATCGAGAAATAATAGGCCCAAATGTGGCCCGATACTGATCCGGCTCAAGTAGTTCCAAGTCCACACATCGTTTTATATACAACAAATCCTACTAACAATGAAGACGATCAATTCGATGAAACAAAAGCCTGACGAGACACTGAAAGCGTACCTTATGCGCTTCCGTAGCGATCTAACTTTCGTCAATGTGTGCAATGACACAACAACCGTCTCGACCTTCATCGATGGTCTGAGGAAAATGCAAATTTTACAACTTCCTATCTCTGGACTCACCAGCAAATATGGCGGACTTGGTAAATGAAGTATAAAGTTTCATCGCCCTAGAGGAAGAATGGACAATCAAGAGTAAAGTCAGGCCCGTGGAGGAATCCCTCGACAAAAATGAAAGTGAAGAATCAACAGCCACAATACACGTGTTGCATGGGGCCCATTCCGAGTCCGAACTATCAAACAGATCCAGGAACAAAGCTCTCAGAGATATGAGGGTCCAAACGATACGCGGCGAACAACGAACACTGCACGCCCAAAGGCATGATCGTCTCGTGCCACTAGCCTTTACAGACAAAGACCTTTGGGAAGCTGGGAAGTAAGGAGATCCTTGGTGGACACCGGTAGCTCGTTGAACATTCTGTTTCTCCGCACGTTCCACAACATGCAGCTAAAGGAAAAAGCGGTGACTCTTGATAACCATCCGATGATTGATTTCAGCGGTGAATAGCGCTTTCCGGTGGAAAAAATACAACTAACAGTAGTAACAGGAGAGACACCGACTCAAAAAACTTTGTTTCAAAAGTTCATAGTGATCGATGCATCTTCAACATATAATGTTGCCCTGGGGAGACCCTGGATACACAAAATGGGAGCAACAATCTCCACTCTACACTAATGCATTAAGTATCCGATAAACCAAACAGTCGGATCGTTACGAGGCAACCAGGCAGTTTCCAGAGAATACCAGTACACAAGACACTACTACCGAGTGACTCTCAATTAACAGCTGATCCCGCGACCAAGATGCCTCTCAATCTCTCTCGGGAAGCTGAGAAAGAGCAACCCAGCCTAGATGACGAAGCTACCGTAAGTCCCCAGGCAGGCCTACTGCCGGTCAAGCGGAAGAAGAAACCATCATTGTCTACCTAGACAACCCTTTCAACAACAGGGCTATTCAAATAGGTTCCCGCTTGAGCAAAGAGTTGGCAGAACAGCTCACAAAGCTTCTACAGCAGAACCCGGATGTCTTCGCATGGACCATGCGAGACATAGTGGGAATCGACCCATCAATAATCACTCATCGCCTAGATGTGGACCCCACGAAGAAAACCATAAGGTAGAAGAAGAGGCTCGTGGCGCCCGAGAGAAACACGATCATAAATGAGGAGGTGCAATGGTTACTCGACACAGACATGATCAAGGAAACACGATACCCAGATTGGCTGGCAAAAGCCATTTTGTTATAAAAGAAAAATGGGAAATGGAGAGTATGTGTAGACTACACGGACCTGAACAAAGCTTGCTCGGATGACAACTTCCCGCTCCCCCGCATTGATCAAATCGTGGACGCCACATCCAGGCACAACCTACTAAGCTTAAATGGACGCCTACTCAGGCTACAATCAAATATTAATGCACCCCCCGAATAAAGAGAATACCTCTTTCATAACTAAGAGAGGAATATATTGTTACAGGGTTATGTCGTTCGGCTTGAAGAACGCAGGTGATACATATCAACGACTGGTAAATCGAATGTTACAAATCGGTAGGAATATGGAGGTCTACATTGACGATATGCTGGTCAAGAGCCTCCTTAGCCCTGGCCACATAGGAGACCTCACTGAAGCATTCAACCAGCTCAGAAAATACCAGATGAAACTCAACCCACAAAGATGTACGTTCGGAGTTGAGTCTGGAAAATTCCTAGGCTATCTAGTGAACAAAAGGGGAATCGAAGCTGATCCAAAACAGATTCAGGCCCTTCTCGACATGAAAGACCCCGCCAACATCAGAGATGTTCAGAGCCTGACTGGGAGGGTGGTAGCACTCAACAAGTTTATATCTAAATCATTCGAAAAATGCCTTCATTTCTTTAAAATACTAAGAGGAAGCAAAGGATTATCGTGGGACGAAAAGTGCGAACAAGCCTTTCAGAGCCTGAAAGCATACATGGGGAGCCCAGAGCTACTTTCAAAATCGGCGACAGGGGAAACACTCTACTTATACTTGTCTATTTCCAAGCACGCCATCAGCTCAGCTCTTGTATGAGATGATCAGGGAATCTAAAGACCAGTGTACTACGCCAGCAAAACCTTCGTAGAAGCAGTGGCACACTACCCGGACATGGAAAAGTTAGCCTTGGCACTGGTTGTATCCTCAAGGAAACAGAGGCCTTATTTTAAGGCCCACTCTATAATAGTTCTAACCAAGTACCTGCTCATCTCAGTACTGCACAAACCAGAGTTATCTGGCAGGATGTTGAAATGGTCAATAGAACTTAGGCAGTTTGACATAAGCTATGCTCCAAAAACTGCCACCAATGCCTAGGCACTAGCAGACTTCATCGCCGAGTTCACCGGCGGGAAGAACCAAAGACAGACCTTCATACCTTCGATTCGAGCATTCAGGAATGGACCTTGCGTTGCTACAAATCGTCGACAGGAAAAGCAAACAGAGCTGGGATCACACTTTACTCTCCAAGCGACTTCACCCTCGAAAAAGCAGTCAGATTCGACTTTCCCGTTTCAAACAATGATGCCGAATATAAGGCCCTCCTATCCGGCATCTAGCTAGCCTTGGGGATCTAGATAGATCACCTTATGACATACAAAGACTCAAGGCTGGTAGTCAACCATGTCAAAGGAGATTTCAACGGCAATGACCTCCGCATGATAGCCTACCGCGAAAAGGTACTTCGCGAGATGAGCGGGTTCAAAAAGTACGAGCTCGTGCAATGCCCCCGAGATGACAATAAAAGAGCTGACGCGCTAGCTAGAGAAGTCTCAGCTTCTGCCGAAGTCTCAAATCGTCTCATCGAATATTAGGAGCGATCAAGCCTTGACGAAAAAAAGCCTAGAGATGTTTGCGCTGCAAGCGCATCGCCGAATTAGATGATTATAATCCTCGAATATATTGCAATCGGAGCCCTACCGACCGAGAAAGTCGAAGCCAGAAGACTAAAAAACAGAGTAGTGAGGTACACTCTCCTAAACGACAAGTTATACATGAGATCAGTGACAGGACCCATGCTCCAATGTCTGTCACCTCCAGAGGCGGATCAGGTCTTGGGAAGGATCCACGACGGTATATGCGAAAATCATCCGGGTGAGAGAACCCTCACCCACAAAGCATTAACCCTAGGATACTATTTGCCGATGATGCAACGAGACGCCAAAGATATTGTTCGTAAATGTAACAAATGTCAGAGGTTCGCGTCGTACATACAAATGCCTGCCCAGCCACTGACGCCGATGACAAGTCCGGGGCCATTAGCACAATGGGGGATGGATGTCGGACCACTCCCAAGATCAGCCGGTAAAAAGTTCCTTCTTGTGGCAGTCGATTACTTCACCAAGTGAGCCGAAGTCGAGCCCCTATCCAAGATAGGGCAAATCCAGATAGAAAAATTCATATTAGCCGGCCTGGTTTATTGACCATTTTTTTGTCAGGTTTTGGCTTTTTTACACTTCTATCCATTCTATAAATGGTATTTGTGATTGTGTTTTAAAAAAAATGAGTAAAAAGTGTAAAAAAAATCAAAACCTAGCCAAAAAATTGGATAGCATACCTGGTTGGCTAGACTCATCTAAGTCAATTACCATGAATAAAATGGATCCCAAAATCAAAATATCCCTAAATACAAACGATTACATGTAATGCACATCCCGAGGACTGTCAAAAGGTCCCTAAAGACCAAGGAATGTGATTTCACGGAATTTCACTAAATATTTCGTTTTATGAGATCTCTAAATTTAAAGTACCAATTCAAAAAATGCATTATTGTTTACAAGTTATTTTCACAATATTATGTGTTTTCTTCGTATATATATTTTTTGGGCCGAAATGTTTAGTTATTTTTTGCATATTTTGATAATTTCACGTGAAACCCAAAAAAAATATGAAGAAAATTACATTTATAGAATACTTGTATACTTAGACTTCATTTAATATATTTAATGTTTTTAATAAGTTAATTTACTTCTATCTTACTTTTCTGCATATTCATACATGTTTGACATGTTCACAAAATTTTTACATTATTTCTACATATGCCAAAATATTATGTACAATGTATGTGACCATAAAAATAAATATGTCCTTACGTAGATTGCCGATTCTTCTCGATTTGCATGTTTATATCTAATAAAGAGCAAGGGATGAAGTCTTTTGATAAATTTCTGTCTTCTAAGCTGGAAGTTGAAAATATTTACAATTGTAAAATCAACGTTCTACGATCGGATAGGAGTGGTGAATACTAACCAAGAAATTCACTCAAATTTGTAATTGTTAAGGCATAATCCATCAATTTACGACACATTACCCTCCACACCAAAATGGTATTGCAAAGAGAAAAAAAAAATTAGAGCTTTGATTGAGATGGTTAACTCTATGTTACTTAGTGGGGTGAAAAACCCTTATCCACATGTTACATATTAAATAGAATTTTATTGAAAAATATAGGTATAAAACCATATGAATTATGATTTTCTTGTAAGCATAATTTAGCCTTCTTAAATTTTGGGTTGCCTTGCTTATGTAAGAAAATCCAAACCTAAGAGACCAAAATTAGGAAGTATGACTAACAAATGTGTTTTCATTAGATAATTTATAAATAGTGTTACTTATAGGTTTATAAACTTTGATACTCAAGATATTATTAAGTTTGTTAATGTCCAATTTTTTGAGAATTTGACTAAATCAAGTTCTATAGATCAAGGTGTAGAAATGTTAACTCTACACTTGAGTCTTTATCACCTAGTACTGAAATCAAATCAACTTAATCTAATCCTCCTTTGGAATCAATTGAAGACATTAGTAAGAGATAACAATTGAGAAAACTTTTGGGTCTCATTTTTCTAATATATTTGTAGAAGGAAATAGAAATGAAACTAAGGAGAAATAAAATATGTTTTTAGTGGTGAAAATGATCCAACAACATACTTGGAAGCAATTACTTCAAGGGATGCCCTTATTTGAAAGGAAGGTATCAATGATGAAATGAATTTCATTACGTCAAACCAAACTTGGATTATTACGGATTTACATAGGGAACAAAACTCATAGGATGTAAATGGAATTTCAATAGAAAATTAAATGTAACTTGGTATTTATTATTTCAACATATATACACCGGTTGCACGTATTACCTCTATTAGAATTTTAATTTTTCTTGCATCAACTAATTAATTAGGTGTTCATCAAATGAATGTGAAAACAAATTTTCAAAATGGTTAGTTCGAAGAGGAAATTTATATGAAGCAACCTTAAAGGGGTTTGTTTTTCAAGGTCAAGAAAAGAAAGTTTGTGAATTAATCAAATCACTTTATGGTTTGAAGCAAGCACCCATGCAATAACGTTGACAAATGCATTTATAGAAAATCTAATAATTATATTGGTGTTATTATTTGGTTATATGTGGATGGCATGCATATTTTTTGTTGAAACCTTATATGTATGGAAGAAACAAGAATGTTTCTTTCTTCTAATTTTGATAGAAAGGATTTAGGAGATGTTGGTGTTATTAGAAAAGATAATGGAATTGCATCAACTCAATCACATTTTATCGAAAAGAGTTTGAAGTTTATGATCATTTTTTATCATAAACCAGCCCCTACTCCAAGTTAAGGGATAACATTGAAAGATGTTTAGATCAATTAAAATATTCTAGTGTTATTGGTAGCCTCATGTATGTTTCACATTGCACAAGACCATATATAGCATACGATGTAGGTATGTTGAATCGTTTCACAAAGGATCCAGGACTAGAACATCGGAATTCAATTTCCAGACTTCTTCGATACCTAAAGGGGACTCTAAAGGGGACTATGAATTATGGGTTACATTATGTAGGATATCCATCTATCATAAAAGGATTTAGTGATGCAAGTTGGAACAACATCGTCTTCTAACTCCAAGTCCAGAACTGACTTCATTTTTACGATACGAGGAGTTGTTGTCTCAAAAACATGTATTTTGATTCAACCATGTTGTCAAAAGTTATAGCCCTAGCAAATGCTTAGAGAAATATGTGTCCTTAGTATGCTCTGGAGGACTACTTTTCAAAAAATCTGATGTGTTCTGCCCTACAGTATTGTTGCTAGAAATTGTGAGCGCGGAACACTAGTTTCTAACATTTCAAACAATAGTGAAATGAGGGGAGTCATGAGTGACTATAAAATTGTAAGGAACAACTCCTCATTGTTGACAAAGTGACTCACAAGAAGAATTATACCCTCATCAAAAGAATGTG
This sequence comes from Berberis vulgaris, assembly GCA_963556465.1. Taxonomy (NCBI): domain Eukaryota; kingdom Viridiplantae; phylum Streptophyta; class Magnoliopsida; order Ranunculales; family Berberidaceae; genus Berberis; species Berberis vulgaris. The sequence continues at coordinate 67,690,023 of OY747135.1, forward strand.
GTTCAAAATGGCAGTCTGGGAAGAGGAGGTCCAACCTACTATTGCAAAAGAAATTCTAAAATTGATCACTAATGAAACTTCAATACTATCTACTATAGAGAACAACTGGAAGTTTGAAAAGTTTGACTGACTTTGAAAACTGAGCACAAGGCCGGTTGTTCCTCGTCAAAAAGCAAACTTCTGATTTATAGAGGCCTCTTTTTTAAAAGTTGAAAAACCAGTGTATAGGGTTATATGTTCCTAATACTATTAGAAGGGGGGAGGAGGTTGAATCAGCTGACTCACCCGAAATAGACAGACAGAATGAACCTCGATCAAGTTCCTATTTTTGAAGGACAAGTAACTTGAGTTGTCCATTGTGGGCAAAATAGCCAATTTCTTTTACCCCTAGAAGCTCTAAGTGAAGCTTACACAAATACTTTTAAAGCTCAATCAGAGTCCCTTGTTAAGAATTTAGAGATCCCTTTTAATAAGAGGTTAGACCTTTAAATCAAACTAAACACCCCTAAGCCATACTTCAATTCTGGTCTAAGACACTCGTCAACTTTAGCACTAGGGAAACCACAGAGGTTGGGTCTTCATTTGCATAATTTGAAAAGCTCTTGTAATGTTCAAATAAAAATAGATTGTTAGGGTTGACAAAATGATACAAAACCTCCAGAGCTTTGACCCAAATTTGTTTATGGCAATCAAGTTTGCGTGTTCAGTGGTCAATTTCACCACCCATGGATTTTTCCACAACAACCACATTTCAGTTAAAAACAAGTTCCACATAATTATTTAAAAAAAAAAAAAATTCTACATGGGTGATGACTTATAGAACATTTGGAGCCATACACAAGCACCACTATGAATGTGTAAACCATCCACCGCAAATGCTTACCGCGAGCGTCTTCCCCCTCGACTCTTGTTTTGCCTCCGACTCGGCAAGGTTAAACTACCAAGGTTCATCTGAAGTCATTACCATGTGCCCTACACCAGACATGGATCTGAATTACAGAGATATCTTATAATCAACTATAGAGGTATTTTTCCATTTCCTTATTAAGATATCATTTACTATTGTATTTTGTTTTCCTTGGACATAAGAACAGAGACCTTATCTTAAGGTCTTAAGGTCTTAAGGGAGGAACATTTGCATTTTGCACAAGTCTCGTGAGTTTATATGAGAAAATTGCCCTTTTCTTTGTAATATAAGCTTTAATTGTGGTTCAAAATGGCAGTCTGGGAAGAGGAGGTCCAACCTACTATTGCAAAAGAAATTCTAAAATTGATCACTGAATGAAACTTCAATACTATCTACTATAGAGACTCGACAAATGAATGTGGTTCAAAATGGCAGTCTGGGAAGAGGAGGTCCAACCTACTATTGCAAAAGAAATTCTAAAATTGATCACTGAATGAAACTTCAATACTATCTACTATAAAGAACAACTGAAAGTTAATTTTCAAAAAAAAAAAAAACAAACAACTGAAAGTTTGAAAAGTTTGACTGACTTTGAAAACTGACTCGTCAAAAAGCAAACTTCACCAAGACTTCTGATTTATAGAGGCCTCCTTTTTAAAAGTACTTGAAAAACCAGTGTATAGGGTTATATGTTCCTAATGCTATTAGAAGGGGGGAGGAGTAGGGGTGGGCATCCCATTCCTCAATCCCGATCTCGATCCCGTCTCGTTTCGATTTTTTCGGGTCTTAATGGGATTGAATAATTTCATCCCGATCCCGTCCCGTCCCGATCTAGAATGGGATGGGATGAAGATTTTCAATCCCACCAATCCCGTCCCGTCCCGTCCCGAACTAATTTTTTAATATTAATTATTAATATTTTTATTTATTTATTTATTTTAGGATTGTGGATGTCCGTACAAATTCACTGATGTAACATTTTTGCATCTCAATTCATCTCTGCTGATCGAGTCTGTGTGTGAAACTAGATATCACCTCCCTGAGTTCATTTCCTAATTCTTTCTTAAATGGTGACCTTTATTGGAATAAAGAAACTTAAATCATTGTTAATCAGAGTTTGTTGTGTTTGTATGCTCCATTACATGTATCAAGTAAGTCAATCAATCGTTTTAAATTGAGCGTAATTGAGAAAACTTTATTGAAACTTGGTTGTTAGCTAGTGGTTGGCCTGAAGTGTTGGAAAGACTTTTTAACAGCAAAATAAAAGAAAAATAAGGACATCCAGGTGAACTTTGAACACTCTCTCAATGACTTTTTAACAGAGAAAGAAAAGAAAAATAAGGACATCCAGGTGACTTTGAACGCTCTCTCAATCAATAATGCATTCTTATCTAAGATTTAGATTTTGAATTCTTCCTAGTTTGCTCCTACTCTTATTTAGGCCTTCTCCTTTCAAGAATGACATATTTTGGTATTGATGGAAAATTGACCTAAGAATCACTTTTTAATCAAACTTCGTTTTGTATTTTGATCGGTTACCAAGTATGTTACAACTCATAAATCATGCAGGGAATCCAAACAGGGCAAAACCAAGCTAATGACAGTCGGAACTCTTTTATGATGAGACATATTTGAAACCATTTATGAATAAAGACTAGAAAGCATTTCTAATCTTATCTTCCAAGAATACATGCATCAATCAAATTAGGCACCTTCCATGAACAGAACTGACCTGTAATGGTTCTAATGAAGAAGGAAGCATGATTAATTGAATGCACACTGTCTAAAACTAGTGAGAAATATATGTTTCTAATTCGACGACGGCGAAGTGTTTTGTTTCTTGTTGAACTTCAGAGGGCATATGGAACTTGGAAACTCCATCATCAACCCTTCTTTGCACTCCCCTTCTCAATGGTCCCGTCCCGTCCCGAACCCGTTTGGGATGGGACGAGGTTGGGATGAGGTTTTTCTCATCCCGTCCCGTCCCGATCCCGTATGAACGGGATGGGATAGGGATGGGTATATCTCGTCCCATCCCGTCCCGTGCCCACCCCTAGGGAGGAGGTTGAATCAGCTGACTCACCCGAAATAGACAGACAGAATGAACCTCGATCAAGTTCCTAGTTTTTGAAGGACAAGTAACTTGAGTTGTCCATTGTGGGCAAAATAGCCAATTTCTTTCTTTTACCCCTAGAAGCTCTAAGTGGAGCTTACACAAATACTTTAAAAGCTCAATCAGAGTCCCTTGTTAAGAATTTAGAGATCCCTTTTAATAAGAGGTTAGACCTTTAAATCAAACTAATCACCCCTAAGCCATACTTCAATTCTAGTCTAGACACTCGTCAACTTTAGCACCAGGGAAACCACAGAGGTTGGGTCTTCATTTGCATCATTTAAAAAGCTCTCGTAATGTTCCAATAAATATAGATTGTTAGGGTTGACAAAATGATACAAAACCTGTAGAGCTATGACCCACATTTGTTTATGGCACATGGGTGATGACTTATAGAACTTTTGGAGCCATACACAAGCACCACTATGAATGTGTACATCATCCATAGCAAGTTTTCTGTCTTTCGTATGCTTCAGTTCTAACTCAGCACATTGAATTTACTCATTCAGTGTTGTTTATCATTGGAACAATCAATATCTTGTTTGGTCAGCATCTAAAGGAAAATTGTGAATTTCACGCAGTGAACTTTTGGGTGTAGGTTAACATTGTGAATTTCACGTAGTGAATTGTTAAAATATTGGTATGAATTTAAAAAATAAAGGGAAATGGTTTTTTAACTCTCAAATCTCTCTCTAAATTGTTTAGTCTGGTATCCTCTATGTAACTCACTTTAGAGGAGTTAATAAGGATAGTTTTTGGACTTGGGTTTGGACCCCAAGGGGTATCCATTTTTTTTAAGGAGGGAGAAGATAGACCAATGTTGGTCCACTCCGCACGTGTCATCGCCGTCCGACCAACCGGGTCGGGTCGGGCTGAAATGAAACTTTTTTTTTGTTGAAATTTTATTTGGAAAAATAAAATAATAAATATATTTTTATTTACTTTAGAGAACAAGACTGAGTCAGAAGAGACCCAGTCTTATCTCCACGTTTTCCATGATTTCTTCCACTTATTTAGCCACGTTTTTCTCTCAAACAAATCTTTCTATCGGTCTATAAATAATTGTTCTCTCTCTCAGATATATACATATCAAAAGTAAACACAGCCTTATTAGAAAAAGAAGTTTTTCGTTTCAGAGAGTTTATTTGTAAACAGTTTCTAATATTTCAGAGAGTTTTCCTGAACTCCGTTTCATCAAACAGAGTTTGAGTTTTGTTTTCGAAATACTTTGCTTATTTACTGTAATTGGTTTTCAGCAAGTGCATGTGACTGAATGAGACAGAAAAGATATTTTGGGCTGTTTTATCATTGGGACGACGGGGCTTACAGACTGCTTGCACAATCTTAGGCAGAGCCGCGAAACGTCTTAAAGAGAGCGACCTAGTCCTCGATTCAACCCAAGAAAACTTCGGTAACTTCCTTCCTATTTAAATTTGCAGCAATTGTATTTCCAACAATTTTAAGACGTTTTATATCTGCCATGTCTACTACTACTAAACTTGCTGCTAAGGACCTTAACAGACCCTTTCGTTTTGAGGGTCAACACTTTAAAAGATGGAGATAAAAAAATGTTATTTTTCTTAACTATGCAAAAAGTTATTTATATCTGTAATGCCGAGAAATCCGAATTGCATGCTGAACCTGATGAAATCCGAACTAAGGAATTAGATTGCTGGATTGAAAATGACTTTTTGTGTAAGAACTTTATTTTGAATGGCATGTCTGATGATTTGTATGATTATTATTGTTCTGAAAAATCTGCTAAGGATATTTGGGAAGCCCTTAGGAAGAAATATGACACTGAGGAGGCTGGCACAAAGAAATATCTCGTCAGTCGCTACCTGAAATACCAAATGACTGATGACAAATCTGTGGAAACTCAATCTCACGAGCTACAGAAAATTGCTCATGAAATCATATCTGAAGGCATGTCCTTAGATGAGCAATTTCAAGTAGTTGTTGTGATAGATAAACTGCCTCCTAGCTGGAAAGACTTTAAGAATGCACTTAGGCATAAAACCAAAAAGTTTTCTCTAGAAAGTCTGATCACCCAACTTCAGATTGACGAAGAAGCTCGAAAACAAGATTAGAAAAATGAAATTCTGATTATTTCTAACCATAAGAAATCCACCCCCATTAGCTTTGAAACCCGGTGGAAAGACTATGAAAATCAGAGTCACAATAAAAATCGAAACAATCATAATCGAAACAATCAAACCCGAAACAACCAAAACCACAACCAACAAAATCAGAATCCTCCGCGAAATCAGAATGGACAAAAACACCCCTCAAGGAATGAAATAGCACAGTTCCTATGTTATACCTATAACAGGTCAGGGCATATGGCTATGTTATACCTATACCTATAACAGGTCAGGGCATATGGCTAGGAGTAGGGGTATATCCTCTAGTAATGTGCCAATGATCACGATGAATGAAAACGATAAAGCAACAAAATCTGAGCCTGGGAGAAGTAAACATATCCGAACTTCAAAAAACTATGGCCCTAACTTCTATGCCTTTATAGTAGAGGAAGATCCTCTTAATTTTCAAAAAGCCTTGTCTTCTATAGATGCTAATTTTTGGAAAGAGGCAACTGATGATGAAATTGACTCTATTGAGTCTAATAGAACCTGACATTTAGTTGACCGCCACCAGGTTGCCAGACAATAGGTTGTAAGTGGGTATTTAAGAAGAAATTGAAACTCGATGGAAATGTTGAAAAGTGTAAGGCTCGTCTTGTAAGCCAAAGGGTTTAGACTGAGAGAAAATGTTGACTTCTTTGACACATATTCTCTCGTTACTAGATACATCTATTCGAGTGCTAATTTCTATTGCTGCAATACACAATCTAGTATTGCACCAAGTGGATGTTAAGATTGTTTTCCTTAATGGTGATTTAGAAGAAGAAATTTACATGGATCAACCTGAAGGTTTTGTAATTTCATGGCAAGAAAATAAAGTTTGCAGACTAGATAAATAACTTTACGGTTTGAAACAAGCACCAAAGCAATGGCATGAAAAAATTGATAATCTTATTATCTCACATGACTTTAAAGTGAACGAAAGTGACAAATGTATTTATTATAAATCTGAAAATGGCATTAGCACTATTATATGTCTACATGTAGTTGATTTGCTTATCTTTGGTTCTAATATTCGTGTCATGAATAATGTGAAATCTTTATTGCGTGCGAATTTTGATATGAAAGACCTTGGATTACACTATCAGAAATTTTCCGTTGTCCTTGAAGGATATAGCGATGCTGATTGGAACACCCTATCAGATAACTCCAAAGCAACCAGTGGCTATATTTTTAGTATAACTGGTGGAGCTGTTTCTTGGAAATCAAAGAAATAGACTATTTTCGCACAGTCCACGATGGAGTCAGAGATGATAGCACGGCTAGTGAGAAAGTAGGTTGGTTAAGAAACCCGCTAGTAGAGATCCCTTTATTGCCAAAGTCGGGTTTTTCCTCATCAAAGAGCAAAGTTCACTATGACTTCTGATTCATGGAGGCCTTCTTTTTAAAAGTTGAAGCAGAGAGACTTCTGTGTAAAGTTTCTGCAGATATGGAAAGCAAAATTACCAAGTCTTTAAAATTCTTCTTGCTCTTTCTTCTCCTCTTTTTATTTATCTGCAACAATGTCTATCTTTGCTCTGCAGCTGATACCATCTCTTCAGGACAATCTATTGTTGGAAAAATCCAACACGTGTGGGCACACATGTATTTAATGTGTATTGTTATCTTAAAGTATAGCCCAATAAATTGTGAATTAATATGGTTAATTGGGCTAGGGTATTAAAATGTCATGGGCTTAATGTGTAGATACACTTAAGCAATTTCTAATTTGATGAGGGGCCAAATTAGAAATTGGTAAGAATAACCTCTAACCCAATCAGTTATAAATACAGGGTTATGGTCCCCAGTTGAGCGTATGTTTTGTTTCTTCTAGAATTCTCTTCTACAGAGAGATATACAGAAAACATATGTTATCAACTGGAAGTTCAAGACTCATCACTTCCTTGAAGTGCTATTATGGATCAAGGTACGCTTCCGTTTTATTCTTGATTATTTTTCTTCTCATTGAATCAATATGGATCATACATGTGTGTCTGTAGAATATTATTCTTATAGATAAAACCTACAAGTGGTATCAAAGCCTACTCCATGATTGATTCTTTGAGAGATTATGTAATTTATGATAAACTTTTGGCATAAAATCAAGTTTTAAAAAAAAAAAATTCTTTGGTAGGATTTATTTAAAAGGGGTTTTTTTCGTTAGATCTGCATCGTGATCTGCTTGGTTCAGATCTGCATCTGCATGATCTGGTTCGTTTAGATCTGCATCGTGATCTGCTTCGTCAGATCTACATGATCTGGTTCATTCAAATCTGCATCGTGATCTGCTTCGTTTAGATCTTTCAGATCGTTCTGGTTCGTTCAGATCTGCATCGTGATCTGCTTGGTTCAGATCTACATCTGCATGATCTGGTTCGTTCAGATTTGCATCGTGATCTGCTTCATCGGATCTGCATGATCTGGTTCATTCAAATCTGCATCGTAATCTACTTCGTTCAGATCTTGATCGCTCAGATCTTTCAGATCATTCTGGTTCGTTCAGATCTACATCGTGATCTGCTTCGTTCTGATCTTGATTAAAAAAAAATAGGGTTTAGTTTAGCTTGCTAGACCTGCTAGTGCATTGGACTCTTCAGTTTTATTAAGGCCTGAATCAGATCTTGATCTGTTAGGTTGTTGGACCAGAATTAGGCCCATGTGTATAACAAGTTTTAAGTTAAGGCATGCATTTGACCCTTTAGTTTTATTTGAAATTTTCATTGGGCCACAACTTAATTGAAAAAATATTTGGGCTATTGGGTCTAAGTCTGATGGGTTGCTGAGACAGGGTCAGACCCTGCTGGGTCAGATGGGTCACCCTGATCCAGTTCAGAAAACCGGTCCATCCCGTTTTGGCTATTTGCACCCAACAAAATCTATATGAGCCACCTTGATAATTAAAAAAAAAATTCAGGAAATTAAATAATTGACCTTACTTCAATTAAATCCGGTACATTACTTAGGTCCGTTATTTATTTATTATTTTTATCAAGGCAATTTATTTGAAAATTCAAATATTTTTTGGGATGCATCTAATGACTGATTTAGTTTGTCTTACATTTGATTGAACTAATTGAAATAAGATGTCACCAAAGTGACCTCTCTTATGTAGATTAATTTATTGAGAATGTTAAGATGTTTGTGTTTGTGAGTTCATGCGGACATTACCCGGCCCAAAGGAAGGATAATATTTGGGCGAATTGCATACACACCTGTAATGATAAATATGTGACAATTATAAGGTTTCCATGTGAATAATAAGTCGATCCAAAGATAGACTTATTGTTTGACAGGATTTATTGTCAATATTTGATCACCACACCAAGAGTACCACTTACAAGTTAATATTACTGTCCAAAGACTTGATATTAATGTTGTGTTAGGTTTATTACTGTCCAAAGACTTGATATTAATGTTGTCCAAAGACTTGATATTACTGTCCAAAGACTTGATATTAATCTTGAGATGTATTCCATAATTGTTTGAATTTAAAGATTGTTTATTAAGATTATGATGTGAACATGCATGCTCATTAGGTTTATTCTCTGTACAGCTATTATGTCTGCTACTACAATATATGCTCATGCAAACAGTATTCCCATGCTTAATGGGACAAACTTCAAGGATTGGAAAGAGAACGTCTTAATCGTTCTTGGCTGCATGGATCTAGACCTTGCACTAAGGATAGAGCCACCCGCTACTCTTACGGCTGAAAGTTCTTCTGAAGAAAATATGAACTTTGAGAAGTGGGAACGCTCTTATCACATTAGTCTAATGATCAATAAGCACGGAATTCCGGAAGCCTTTAGAGGCGCAATATCTGAAGGGGTAACTAAGGCCAGTGATTTCCTTGCTGAAATTGAAAAACGTTTTGCAAAAAATGATAAGGCTGAAACAAGCACGCTTTAGCTAGCTTGATTTCAATGAAGTACAAAGGCAAGGGAAACATAAGGGAGTACATCATGGAGATGTCTCACATTGCTTCCAAACTTAAGGCACTAAAGCTCGAGTTGTCTGATGATTTGCTCGTGCATTTAGTATTGATATCTCTTATTGCACATTTCAGTCAGTTTAAGGTCAGTTATAATTGTCAAAATGAGAAATGGACTCTTAACGAGCTCATTTCAGATTGTGTGCAAGAAGAGGAAAGGTTGAAGCAAGAGAGATTTGAAAGTACTCATCTGGCAAGTACCTCTAAGGATAAGGGCAAGAAAAGAAAGAAAAATGAAGCTGCTAAGGGTCCAGAGCAAAAGAAACCTAAGAAAAATCAAGGATGTTTCTTTTGTGGAAAGCTAGGATATGGAAAGAAATAATGTAATAAGTATCATGCTTGGCGTGCCAAGAAAGGTACATTCTTTACTTTGGTCTGTTCTGAGGTTAATTTAGCTTCAGTATCTAGAAGCACTTGGTGGTTAGATTCTGGTGCTACCACTCACATAATTGTTTCTATGCAGGGTTGCCTGAGCTACCGAAAGCCAAATGATATTGAAAGATATATCTTTGTGGGCGATGGAAAGTCGGTAGATGTTGAGGCAAAATGTCATTTAGGTTATTGTTGAGAACTAGTTTTTATTTGGATTTGAAAGACACTTTTGTTGTACCGTCCTTTAGACGGAATTTGGTTTCTGTTTCTTTATTGGACAAATTTGGTTATAATTGTTTATTTGGAAACAATCAGTTTAGTCTTTCATTGAATTCAAATATTGTTGGTACTGGTTCATTAAGTATGTTTGATAACCTATATTTGCTTGATATTATTGCATCATATAATGAAACCTTGCATGTGGATTCACGGGATACTAAACGCAAGCTAAACATAGAAAATTCAGCAAAATTATGACACAAGTGTTTGGGTCATATATCCAAATCTAGAATTTAACGACTTGTGTCAGAAGGCATTTTGGATTCACTTGACTTTTCAGACTTAGATGTTTGTGTTGAGTGCATCAAGGGAAAACAGACCAAACAAAAGAGATTAGGTGCTAATAGATCTTCAGACGTCTTAGAATTGATACATGCGGATATCTGTGGACCATTCCCTACGGCTTCTTGGAATGGTCAACGATACTTTATATCATTCATAGACGACTACTCACGTTATGGGTACATTTATCTCATTCATGAGAAATCAGCGGCACTATATGTCTTCAAGTCTTTCAAAACTGAAGTTGAAAACCAACTCAGTAAGAAAATTAAGTGCGTTAGATTTGATCGTGGTGGAGAGTACTACGGCAGATATGACGGTTCAGGAGAACAACGTCCCGGGCCATTTGCTAAATTCCTAGAGGAATGTGGAATCGTCCCACAGTACACCATGCCAAGTTCACCTAGCATGAATGGTGTCGCTGAAAGACAAAACAGAACTCTTAAGGATATGGTGAGGAGTATGATTAGTCATTCCACCTTACCAGAATCACTCTGGGGAGAAGCAATAAAGACATCAGCTTATATCCTGAATAGAGTACCAACTAAAGAAGCTGCCAAGACTCATTATGAACTTTGGACAGGCCGAAAGCCTAGTTTAAAGCATTTTCACATTTGGGGATGTCCATCTGAGGCTATGCCTTATAGGCTAAATGAAAACAAATTGGACTCCAAGATAGTAAGCAACTACTTTATTGGTTATTCAAAGCGATCTTGGGGCTACAAATTTTATGATCCCGCAATTAAGTCTATTTTTGAAACGGGAACTGCGACATTTTTTGAGGATGTTGAGTTTGGGGGGAGAAATAAGGTAAGAGACATTGTCTTTGAGGAGGAATCGGTTTCGACTCCTACTACTGTTTTTGACAATGTACATGTTTCTATACATGTCATTGATTAAGAAGCATATCTGGAACCTCAATAAGACAATGTTGAACAACTCCCTGTTCAAATTGAAGTAAATGTTCCAAAGGAACAAACTCAACAACCTCAAGGACAATTGTCATTAAGGAGATCCACGAGAAAAAGGAGAAATGTTATTCCGGATGATTACATAGTTTTTCTCCAAGAACATGAGGAAAATGATGGATTGATGGAAAACGATCCAATCAACTTTCATCAAGCCATGCAAGATTATAATTCTCAACAGTGGATAGATGCTATGAATGAGGAGTACAAGTCTATGCAAGACAATCAAGTTTGGGATCTTGTCCCATTACCTAAAAATACAAAGTTCATTAGTTGTAAATAGATATTCAAAACCAAGAGGGATTCAAAAGGTAATGAAGAGAGATATAAGGCTCGTCTTGTAGCTAAAGACTTCACTCAAAGGGAAGACATCGACTATAAAGAGAGTGTCTAGATTGATAACCTAGAGGCAATGTAATTGTTTAATTCATGTTGGTTTTCTACATGGATTCATCTTTATAAATTAGGCTTTGCCATAGGAGTTTCTTTGTCTCTTGTGCTTTAGTTTTGGCTTGCCACTTGGCTAGGCGGGACGCCTAAAGCACCTTGTTTTCGTGTGCAACAAAATTATCACTATCAGTGGTATGAGCATACATGCAGTGTTCTAAAAATCGCTAGGCGCTGGGCGGGCGGCGAGCAGGTGCCTAGCGCCCAGGGGCCTAGGCGGGTGCCTAGGCGGCGCCTAGGCGGTCTTAGGTTTTGTATTATAACTTTAATAATTTACAAAAGTTAAGCATAATACCTTATCAATTACATCCAATTTAATGTCAATATACATATGCAAAATTTAAAAACATGAAAAATTAACAATCGTGAACAAAATTTATTAAAACTCAAATGACTGAAGTTGGTCATGATGGGTACTTTATATAAATTTGAATTTGTGTACTCTTTTATTTTTCTTCAAATTGCATGAATAACCTCAGTTATGTTTGATAAAATCTACATTAGTAAAATTGGTACCGGCAGATCCTTTGAGAATTCCATTAAGTAATCATCATTCGCTACATTTAGACATATACTGAATAAAAAATAATTAAATAGTTTATTTCTAAAAAAATAGGAAAGAAAAATAAAATAAGAACACAATCAACCTTATTAAAAAATAAAAAAATAAAAAAATAAAAAAATAAAAAAATAAAAAAATAAAAATCTCCCAGACCGCCTAGACCCCGCCTAGAGTCCGCCTAGACCCCGCCTAGGCCGCCTAGCCCGCCTAGACCGCCTAGCCCGCCTAGGCCGCCCAGACCCGCCTAGACCTGCCTAGACCCGCCCAGACCGCCCAGACTGCCCGCCCAAGCATTAATCTGGGCGGTTTTCCACCTTCTAGCGCCTAGGCGGCCGCCTAGACCGATTTTTAGAACACTGCATACATGTGGTGCTGATACAATGAGAATGATGTTACTAACATGTGGACATATGAGCGATTGTAAACTTTATCATCAACTTTTTTATTAATATAAAGTTTGGCTACCCTAAAAACCCCAGCTCACTTTTCAAAAAATAAAAATAAAAAACATGTGGACATGATTGACACCTTAGCATTAAGTTGCTTAGAGCGAAAACAAATGGGAAATTCTAATTGTCGAGGAAACCAGCGAGGGATGGAGGACCCTTCATCCCCCTCGTGATGCGTGCCTTCCCTCCTCTGCACGCATCGCGAGGGGGATGGAGGGTCCTCCCCCCTCCCTCGCGCGTTTCGTCGCTGGTTTCCGACTCGAAACAAATATTACATGTAGTCTAAAATGGACCAATGAATGAAATTTTATCTACAATAGGGAAAACCTGGAAGTTTGAAAAGTCTGATAGACTTTAAAGAGCAAAGTTCATGGAGGCCTCTGTGTAAAGTTTCTGCAGATATGGAGGCCTTCATATCTTCTGTGTAAAGTCTGATTCATGGAAAACCTGGAAGTTTAAAAAGTCTGATTCATGGAGGCCTTCTTTTTAAAAGTTGAAGCAAAGAGACTTCTGTGTAAAGTTTCTGCAGATATGGACAGCAAAATTACCAACTCTTTAAAATTCTTCTTGCTCTTTCTTCTCCTCTTTTTATATATCTCCACCAATGTCTATCTTTGCTCTGCAGCTGATACCATCTCTTCAGGACAATCTATCTCTTCGAGCCAGATCCTCATTTCTAAAGATGGCAACTTTGCACTGGGTTTCTTCAGACCAGGTAGCTCATCCCCCAACTGCTATTTAGGAATCTGGTACAACAAAATCTCTCTTCAGAAGAAAACTTATATTTGGGTTGCAAACCGAGATAATCCTTTAACTGACCCATCTTCTTCAGAGTTAAAACTCTTAGAAAATGGCAATCTAGTCTTGTTAAACCAGTCCAAAATCCCAATTTGGTCCACAAACTCAACCTCCAATGCCTTGAATTCCTCTGAATTAGCTCTTGGGGATGATGGGAATCTTGTTTTAAAAGTACGATCAAAATCATCTGTTGTGTTGTGGCAGAGTTTTGATCACCCAACTGATACGTTTTTACCAGGTGGAAAGCTAAGGTATGATAAAATCACCAAGACACCTGTATTTCTCACTTCTTGGAAAAATTTGGAAGATCCTTCTAAAGGGATCTTCTCCCTGCACTTAGATCCAATTAGCAAACAGTATTTGATATACAGAAATCACTCTAAATGTTATTGGAAAAGTGGGTCTTGGAATGGAGAGATCTTCCGCTTAGTTCCTGAGATGAGGCGAACCTATATTTACAATTACAGTTACGTTGAAGATGAAAACGAGAGTTACTTCACTTATTCTGTTTATAACAAGTCTATAATGTCTAGACTTGTGATGGATTTGTCTGGGCAGATTAAACAATATACATGGTTGGATAGTTCCCAGCAGTGGAACTTGTTTTGGAGTCAACCAAGAGAGCAATGTGAGGTTTATGCCTTTTGTGGCACTTTTGGTATCTGCAATCAGAGAGGCTTGCCCTTCTGTCAGTGTTTGCAAGGTTTCCAACCACACTCGCCCAGAGATTGGTATAATCTCAGTGATAATTCTGGTAGGTGTGTGAGGGAAACCTCTTTGCAGTGTCGGGAGAAAGCTGGGTTTTTCCTCTTGTCTTATGTGAAAGTGCCAGAAAAGGCAATATCTGTGGCAATTGTAGATGCTGAAGGATGCGAATTTGCTTGCTTAGGAAATTGCTCTTGCACTGCTTATAGTTTTCACAATGGGTGTTCGATATGGATTGGCGATCTTCTAAATCTTCAACAACTATTTAAATCAGATGGTGATAGCAACGGAAGAGATCTCTATGTCAGATCTGCAGGTATTAATCGTAGTCTCTCTTAATGTTGTTTTGTTACAAGTGTGTTGGTTGGATCAAGAAAGAATGGAGGGAACTTTTTGGCATTTGCATTTAAGACTTGCTTTTACTAAACCAACATCTCAGCTGAGCATTTGAACATTTATTTCTACTAACTCTGTTTCCCTGAACAACCAGTTGATTTCAAAACATTTATAACATTTACCCTTTGCAGTGAACTACTCCATTTATAACATTTATAAACATTTATAACATTTATAAACATTTATAACCGAAGGATAATATCTTACCCTTTGCAGTGAACTATCTATAACATTTTGATTGCTCTAAATATTGAAGTTCTGCCATAGTGCAATTTGTCTAATTGAAGTTACAATTGACAGATATATCGTTTCAAAATGCAGATCATAAAGAGAAAAAGAAAGTAATGAAAATAATAATAATCACAGTGATCTTTGGCGTAGTTACCATCGGTGTCTTGACTTACATTTCTTTGAGGTGGATGGCAAAACGTTCAGGTGACTTTTATATCTATAATAATAAAATGGGTTTGCATTTGATGCCTAACACTGATTATGGTACACCTACTCATGATATAAACAGAAAAGAAGAAAAAGAAGAAAGATATAGAAATTTTGTTGGATAAGAGCGGCAACATTAGCGAATTTCGAGATAATCAGGAGTTACCATTTTTCAATTTAAAGAAGTTAGCAACTGCTACAAACAACTTTGATGCAGCAAATAAACTTGGCCAAGGAGGATTTGGTCCTGTTTACAAGGTATCCCTTAAATATATCATTTGGGATGATGACTAAACGGTTTTACTTTATCAGAATCGATTATGTTTTTCCAATCACTACTTTGCTACAGACAAACTCATGTAATTAGCTTTTAGATTATTGGTTAAAGTTACCAGTCAGAAGTGGTGCTCTAACGTTACAAATTTCAAAATCAACTGTCACTCAGGGAAAATTGCCAAATAGACGAGAAATCGCTGTGAAAAGGCTTTCTAGGAGCTCTGGACAAGGCATAGAGGAGTTCAAGAATGAAGTTGTACTGATCTCCAAACTTCAGCACAGAAACCTTGTCAGACTTTTGGGATACTGCATGGAAGGGGAAGAAAGGATGTTGATCTATGAATACATGCCCAATAAAAGTTTGGATGCCTTTATCTTTGGTTAGATCTTCCTACAACTTTCTTGTTATACATGTTAGCTTGAGAAGGAACAATTTTAATTTAGGTTCGGTGTTAAAACATGCAATTTTTTTTGTGAACATTCTCTATATATATGATTTTTCGTGTTTATCATCCTGCCTAACTACCTGCTTTTTTTTTACTGGTCTCATGAATCAGATCCTACAAAACGAGGTCTCCTAGATTGGAGAAAGCGATTTGAAATTATCATGGGGATTTGCCGAGGAATTATTTATCTTCACAGAGATTCTAGATTGAGAGTTATTCATAGGGACCTGAAAGCAAGTAACATTCTACTAGATCAAGAGTTGAATCCAAAAATTTCGGACTTTGGCATGGCTAGGATATTTGGTGGGGATGAACTCCAAGCTAATACTATGAGGGTTGTTGGCACATAGTAAGTTTCATTTTTTCTGGTCATTAATTTTTATCTAAAACGTTGGACTGTGACATTTGTATTGATGAAATATGGTTATATGTCCGAACATACTCGTGGTTAGTGATACATTGTGTACAACGCTAGTAGCAAACTGATATCATGGTTGACACACCTTAGCAGTGTGAACAGTTCTGCCCCTTAAGGGTTGCAACTGATAAACTGACTAGTTCTTATTCTCAAAGTCAATTTGCTCTTCATTTCTAAATATGTTAAATACTTTAATGAATGCAGTGGTTATATGTCTCCCGAGTATGCTATGGAAGGACTATTTTCTGAGAAATCTGATGTGTTTAGCTTTGGAGTATTGTTACTTGAAATTGTAAGCGGAAAAAGGAATACCAGTTTCTATCATCACAAACAGTCTTGGAGTCTTCTAGGATATGTAAGTGTTTACGAATTCCGTTCCATCTTTCTTACCTACAAAGATGTATTGTTGAAGTTTTTGAGTATAGCATTTTGCAAATATTTCAGGCTTGGAAGCTATGGAATGAGGGAAAGATACAAGAACTTATTGATCCAGTGACATCTGAATCGAGTTTCCAAGAAGAAATCCTGAGATGTATCCATGTGGGACTTTTGTGCGTGCAAGATTTTGCAAAAGATAGACCCACAATGTCGTCCATTGTTTCAATGCTTCTAAGTGAAATCACAAGCCTTCCCACTCCGAAGCAGCCTGCATTTACTGGTGGACGGGTGGAATCTGATTTTGATTTGTGCCAGGATACCATATTTTCTAATAATAATGTCAGTATCACAGTAATTGGAGGCAGATGATGCACTCCAACTTATACTGAACGATCATTTGTTCGATAACATATTTCAAGAATGACACGAGAGATTATGGTCTATCATCACATTTTTCAGGTTGACAACTTGTACATTTTCAAATAATGAATTGGATCATGTGCTGCGGACACAAAGGAATACTGTGCATGAGATATAATTTATTTCTACTAAAGGAATCACTTTACTTGTCCTGAGTTCCAACAGCTAATTCGTTGATGTGTCTGTAAGTATATATATTTTTTGTTTCATAATTGTAATTCTTACTTTCTCTATCATTATTTGTACATGAGGTGAAACTGACGAGATCCAAAACTGTCTTTTGACTTCATAATTAAGTTCCCAATAGATCTTGTGTTTGTACTCTTGAGGTTATTGTTCCTTATCTAATTTTTATTTGATCCTATAGTGAAATATCTGGGCGTAAAAAAAAATTGTTTCAAGATCCCGACCTAATTATAATATGTAAATTTATACACACTATGAATTCAAAATGCATTCAGTATCAGTGTATCAATTTAATAGTATGAATCTGGTCTAGTTGTACCAGATTAAGCAAGTCAATGCAGCCTATCTTTAGACAAGTTCAACAAGTCTTATAAAGTACGATCTGACGTGAAAACCCATTTCTAAACAGGTTTGAGTTTGAATTACAAAGGATCTTATATTAGAGCACGACACTCATTATTGCCACTCAACATATCTTTGTTTAATGTTTGAAAGTTTAGGTACAAAAAAATTGATTTGTAATAAAACGATATATCCCTATATGGTTCTAGTCCATCGTACTATTAGGCAAAGGGAAAATCTGCTGACTCACCTGAAATAAGTAGAATGATAATCCTTCAAGCTCCTATTGGCTATTTTTGTTAAAACTATGTTTACATTTTAGCAAGTTGTACTCCAGTTCTAATATAGATATTTATCAACTTTAGTGCCAGGGAAATGACAAAGGCTAATATGTAAGTGTTTACGAATTCTGTTCCACCTTTCTTACCTACAAAGATGTATTGTTGAAGTTTTTGAGCATGGCATTTTGCAAATATTTCAGGCTTGGAAGCTATGGAATGAGGGAAAGATACAAGAACTTATTGATCCAGTGACATCCGAATCGAGTTTCCAAGAAGAAATCCTGAGATGTATCCATGTGGGACTTTTGTGCGTGCAAGATTTTGCAAAAGATAGACCCACAATGTCGTCCATTGTTTCAATGCTTCTAAGTGAAATCACAAGCCTTCCCACTCCGAAGCAGCCTGCATTTACTGGTGGACGGGTGGAATCTGATTTGGATTTGTGCCAGGATAACATATTTTCTAATAATAATGTCAGTATCACAGTAATTAATGGCAGATGATGCACTCCAACTTATACTGGAAGATCATTTGTTCGATAACATATTTCAAGAAAGACACGAGAGATTGTGGTCTATCATCACATTTTTCAGGTTGACAACTTGTACATTTTCAAATAATGAATAGGATCATGTGTTGCGGACTCAAAGGAATATTGTGCATGAGATATAGTTTATTGCAGTTGCTGCTGAGGTCCAGTCCATTAGGTATGTTAGCTTCTGAAGGAAGCCACTGATGAACCAAAATTATGTATTTCATTCTATTCTTACAAATGTACATTGGACATGTTTATATAGACATTACTCGTAACAAACTAACAATATCAGTAACAGCATTTGTGCTTAGTAATCTAACAACCTTTATGCTTAACAAACTGTTTAGCTATAACTAACAACATCACTTAACATCCCCCCTCAAACTAAGGGTGGATCCATCAACAACACTCAGTTTGGCACGCAGGAAAAGAAACCTGGAAGTACCAAGTGCCTTGGTAAAGATATCAGCAATCTGATCAACAGCAGAAATGTGAAGAACATGAAGAAGTTTGCGAGCAACCTTCTCACGAACAAAGTAGATATCCAACTCAATGTGCTTGGTTCTGGAATGAAGAACAGGATTAGCACTGAGCAAGACTGTGCTCTTGTTATCACACCAGACAGTAGGAGAAGCACAAGGAAGCTTTAGTTCATAAAAGAGTGATTGCATCCAGGTGAGTTCAGCTGTAACTGAGACTAGACTCCTATATTCAGCCTCAGTACTACTTCTGGAGACAACATGTTGTTTCTTTGACGACCATGAGATGAGATTGGGTCCTAAATAAACACAGTAACCCGAGGTAGAACGTCTGTCATTTGGGTCAGATGCCCAATCAGCATCACAAAAACCAGTCAAACGAAAAGGAGTAGGGGCAAGCTGAAGACCAAAAGTAGGTGTTGCTTGAAGATATCGTAAAATTCGTTTAACCACTCGCCAATGAGATTCAAGAGGAGTTTGCATGAATTGGCAGACTCAATTTACAGAGTATGCAATTTCTGGTATCGTGATGGTAACATATTGTAAAGCGCCCACTATACTGCGATATAAATGAACATTTTGAACAGGATCACTTCCTTTTGCAAACAACTTCTCACCACCACTCATAGGAGTAGGCAAACCCTTTGCAAATTGCATCTTGGCACGACAAAGAAGATCATGAACATACTTAGTTTGAGATAGGAATAGACCATTAGCAGTGTGTTGAACCTGAATACCAAGAAAGTAATGAACAATACCTAAGTCTTCCAAAGAGAACTTAGAGTTTAGCTGCTGAATTAACTGAGAGACATCAGACGGATTGGCACCAGTGACTAAGATGTCATCCACATATACCAGAAGGAAAGTTGGAGAAGGAGTGTGCCGAATGAAGAAAGATGAGTCTGACTTGGTGAATGTAAAACCAAACTGGAGGAGAGTGTGTCTCAGTTTGTCAAACCATGCTCTAGGAGCCTGTTTTAAACCATATAAGGCCTTGGCAAGCTTGCACACAGCCGTGGGTCGTGAAGGATCAACAAAGTCAGGAGGTTGCATCATGTAGACCTCTTCTAGTAGATCACCATTTAAGAATGCATTGTTGACATCTAGCTGAAAGACTGACCATCCAAACGTGATAGCTGCTGAAAGCACAACTCTTATCGTAGTGGGTTTAACAACTGGACTGAATGTTTCTTCAAAGTCAAAACTAGCTACCTGTTGAAAACCTCTAGCCACCAAGCGAGCTTTGTATTTATGAACCGTGCCATCTGAATTCTCCTTGACCTTAAAAATCCACTTACAACCAACAATTGATCTATGTTGAGGAAGGTCCACTAGTGACCAAGTATCATTTCTGAGTAAAGCCATGTATTATGCTTGCATAGCCTCAAACCAATGAGGTGTGTCCAAAGCCTCATTCAAACTAGAAGGTTCAGCAGAGGCCATGTATACTTTAGGCTTGTAGATGCCAACTTTGGACCTAGTGACCATCAGATGTCCAGAAGCAACAATAGGAGAGGCAGTAGTGGCACCAGTAAGACCATCAGTAAGACCACCAGTAGGAACACCAATAGGACCTCCAGTAGGATCAGCGTTAGTAGTACCAGTAGGAGCAACATTAATACTAGGAACTCTAGGGACAATGGGAATAACACTGGGGTTATTAGGACCACCAGTAGGATCAGCATTAGTAGTACTAGTAGGATCAGTAGGAGCAGCATCAGTACTAGGAACTCTAGGGACAGTGGGAGTAACACTGGGGTTAGCAGAAAAATTCATATCTTGAGTAGACAGAGAAGGTAGTATTGGATTAGAATAAGATACCACTGGACTAGAAGAAGCATTGCTGACTCTAGATGTATTGACATGAGTATTGGCAGGAAAAATTGATATAGATGTTGGAATAGATGCATGAGAAGAAGCAGGAGACACTGTAGGATTTGACTGCAGTTTAGAGTATGGAAAAGAAAACTCATTGAAAAGAACATCTCTGGAGATATAGATCTGACCATTGGGAGACAAACATTTGTAACCTTTGTGTTGTAAGCTATAACCAAGAAAAGTGCACTCAACAGACCTGAATTGAAGTTTGTGGGCATTATATGGTCTTATGTTTGGAAAACAAGAACAACCAAATACTTTGTGAGATTGATAATCAGGAAACTTGTTATAAAGCATCTCAAATGGAGAGAGGCCATGCAAGACAGTAGAAGGAACTCGATTGAGAAGATAAACTGAAGTCCTAACAGCTTCATCCCAGAATTTCATATGAAGAGAAGCATGAGCAATAAGTGTCAATGCAGACTCAATTATATGTCTATGTTTTCTCTTAGCAATTCCATTTTGCTAATGTGTAGTAGGGCAAGCCAACCGGTAACAGATGCCATGTTGAGTTAAAAACTTTGAAAAAGATCTATATTCCCCTCCCCAATCCGATTGAATACACTTGATAGGGAGACCAAATTCTAATTCAACCTGGGATTTGAACTTAATAAAAGTAGAATAATTAAGCATCAGATTTGTTCTTTAAAAGATATACCCAAGCAAACCTACTATAGGCATCAATGAAATGAATATAATACCTATATCCATTAGAAGAAACAGTGGAAGCAAGACCCCAAAGATCTGTATGAATGAGTTCTAATGGTTTATTGTATATCGTAGAAGAACAAGAAAATGGAAATTTGTGTATTTTTCCTAAACAACATGAAGAACACAATTCATTATTCTTGTTAGAAGAAACATGAATATTACATCGAGTGAGTATCTTGTGCACAAGTGGGAATGAGGGGTGTCCTAGGCGAGCATGCCAAAGATGCAAAGAAGAAGGGGACGCAGATGTGGTTGTGGTTGCATGAACTAAAGCTTTGCCACCAGAAGAGCTTGCAGTGGTTGAAGAAGACACTGACTTGCGGGCAGCAAGGGACATGGAAGGGAAAACATAAAGTCCCTTGTTAAATTTCCCTTCCAAGAGGACTTGATTAGTGACCTGATATTTGACAAAACACAAGTTAGGATGAAACTCAAAGAATACTCCATTGTCTCTTGCAAACTTTGAAACACTTAGCAAATTTTTAGTAAGTTTAGGGACTTGAAGAATGTTCTTAAGAAGCAGTGTTCTTGAAATTTTTGAAGAGGGTAAAAAGGATTGACCAATATTCTGAATTTGCAGTGCAGTACCATCACCAGCATGAAGTTGTTCATTGCCATGATAAGGCACTGAGGATGCCAAATTCTAAGCAAAAGGAGTGCAGTAATCAGTCGCCCCAGAGTCAGGATACCACCGATGATCAGCTGATGAAGAAGCACCACTTGTTTGTATTGACAACTGAGATTCAGCTCCCCAGTTTGGATGAGTATACTGACTTGAGGCAGCAGAATAGGCATGACGAGGTGCTAGATGTGTTGTCTGAGAAGGTGTGTTTGATGACAAGGTTTGTAGATTGGAGTTCCATGGATTTGACACACTGTTATCAAACCTATTATAACACTTGAAAGAAATATGACCAAGTTTGCCACATATTTGACACTGAGGCCTACCAGACTGATAACCAGAGGACTTATATCCTCTCCCAGATCCAGTTGTTGCTCCTCCTCTTGGTGATTGAGCTTGTGAATTGAATGGATACCTTGCACCTCTAGGTGAATTAGAAACAAAGGACCTTGGTGATGGCTTATACGATGTGTGAGCTACATTTATAGAGCTAGAAATATCAAGATCTTTCAAATGTCGTTCAATCCTTGTCTCTTGAGCAAGCAACAAAGATTTGACCTCTGCTACACTATAAGCATCAGATCTTGAGCTTACTGAGACTACAAAAGTGTCATATAATTGCGGTAATCCATCAAAGATTGCATTAATATGATCTCTTGAAGAAATTGGATGTCCTACTGATGCTAATTGATCAATGATAGATTTCAATTTCAGTAGATAATCGTCGATAGAAAGATCTCCTTTTTTGAAATTCTGCAATTGAGTTATGAACTGGGAGATTTTGGCTATTGTTTGAGAGTTGAAGTAGGTTTCAAGAGTTTTCCAAATATGTTCAGAAGTTTCACAGCCTACTAACCTTGTGAGCAATGGTTGAGTCATAGAAGAAAGAAGCCATGAAAAGAGAAGTTGATCTTGCTGCTCCCAGTTCATGAACTCTGGATTAACAATGTTATTTGCTTGATCTTCATCCGATAGAAATTGTGATGGAGATGAATATTTGTCAATAAATTTCTGGAGTTTATGACCTTTGATTGTTGCCAACACTTTTTGTTTCCACAACAAGTAGTTGTGTTCATCGAGTTTGACAGACAGAACATGAGTGAACACAACTGGTTTGGACTCTGTCATGGCAGAATTTGTGAATGATGCAACGTTTGAAGAGGTTGAATCCACCATTGATACTACTAAGAAAGCTTGAAATGAAGGAGACGATTGAAAGGAAAAACAATGTGAACTTCTAAAGAAAATGGGAAATGAGATTGCTCTGATACCATGTTAGCTTCTGAAGGAAGCCACCGATGAACCAAAATTCTGTATTTCATTCTATTCTTACAAATGTACATTGGACATGTTTATATAGACATTACTTGTAACAAACTAACAATATCAGTAACAACATTTGTGCTTAGTAATCTAACAACCTTTATGCTTAACAAACTGTTTAGCTAACTAACAACATCACTTAACAGGGTGGATCAAACTTTGGTAAGTAATCAAACATAATTTCAAATTTGGTTGAATAAGGAAAAAAAATTATATTTGAGGCGGTGTTAATTAAATAGAAACAAAGTTCTATTTGAATATAGAAACAAAGTTCTATTTGTCAGCTAGTTAATTAAATAGAAACAAGGTTCTATTTGAGGAGGTGTTGAGCGGCTGCAAACAAATATAAATAGGTGCATAAAAAATAGTTTTATGAATTGTGTTTTCAGAGAAGTTGTTGTGTGAATAAGCAACAAAGAACATAGTATTCTCTTTGGTGTTTGGTGCGGCTATGTGCGCGTGGACGGTGACTTTGTGTCTGATTCTTTGGGCGCGATTTTGTGCGACAAAGTGTGACGTGTGGCTGCAATATCGACTCAGTTTTGTCGATTGATTTGATAGAAGAAGTTGAAAGAGCTTTTGGGTTAATTTGCTGTGAGGTAACCTGTGTTATTTACTCCTTGTATTACTCAAGCTTTGGGCAAAAAACTTGAGAAATTATTGTACTTCTTCTTATTTGATTAGTGGATTCTCTCAGATTTGTCTCGTGGTTTTTCCCTTCACATTGAAGGGTTTTCCACGTAAATCTTGGTGTCTTGTTTATTATTGTTTTAGATTATTTCCTTTGCATTGTTTTATTGGTATTTGTCCCAACAAAATGGTATCAGAGCAATTTGTTGGGAGATTGTCAATTAAGAGAGTTTACATGGAGAATAACAACAATACAAGGAAGATTAGCCTTAATGGCTCAAACTATGTTATTTGGAAAGCCAAGATGGCAGACATATTATACTATAAGGATTTGTACCCTCCAATTGAGGGAGATGCAGCTAAACCCAAGGACATGTCAGAAGAATAGTGGAAGAAATTAAACAGAAATGATATTGGTCACATCAGGCAATGGTTAGATGATTTGATATTTCATCATGTGTCAGCTGAGACGTCTGCACATGATCTTTGGACCAAACTCGAGAATTTATATGAAAGGAAAATCGCTGCAAACAAGGCCTTCTTGATCAGGAAGTTAGTGAACTTGAAATTCAAGGAAGGTAGTTCTATTGCTGAGCACTTGAATAAGGTGCAAAGTGTGGTGAATCAGTTGTCCAATATGAAGATAGTGTTAGATGATGAAATGCAAACACTATTACCTCTTAGCTCATTACCAGAAAGTTGGGAAACATTGGTGGTGTCGGTTAGTATTTCGGCACCGAATTGACAACTTACCATGGAGTTGGTTACCAGTAGTTTATTTAATGAAGAGACTAGAAGGAAGTCCGCCGGTACTGATCATTCCCAAGCACTTGTGACTGAAAACAGGGGGAGAGAAAAATATAAGAAATATCATGGTTATGATAAGAATCGTGATAAGTCAAAAGGGAGATCAAAGTCAAGAGATAGAAGTTTTAATTTTTATTATTGTGGTAAACCAGGCCATTTCAGAAAACAATGTTATAGTTACAAAAAAGATTTGAAAGAGAGAAAAGTGAAGAATAATGATAGTAAAGAAGCTACAACTGATGTTACTGATGAACCCATGGCTATTTTGTATGGCGAAGGTGCATGTTTGCATGTTGCAAATGAAGGAAGCGAATGGATTATTGACACTGGTGCATCTTGTCATGCAACCCCAAGGAAAGACTATTTCACTACTTATACAGCAAGAGATTTTGGCAGTGTGAAGATGGGAAACACTAGCAACTCTAAAATAGTGGGAATAGGTGATGTGTATGTCCAGACTAATACGGGGTGCACTTTGACTTTGAAAGATATACGTCATGTTCCTGATCTTTGTCTGAACCTGATTTCTGGACTTGTTTTGGATAAACAAGGGTATATTAATTATTTTGGTAATGGTGCATGAAAGCTTACCAAAGGTTCACTTGTTGTGGCAAAGGGTAAGACGTGTTGCACACTATACAAGACTCAAGTGAAATTGTGTAAGATTGGTTTGAATGCAGTTGAAGATGGTTCTTCTACAAACTTGTGGCATAGACGACTTGCACACATGAGTGAGAAATGTATGCAACTCTTAGAAAAGAATAAATTAATTCCCTCCTTGAAAGGTACTCCTTTTAACCCCTGTGATTATTGTTTATTTGGTAAACATCATAAAGTTGCATTTCGTAGATCATCAAAAAGAAAATATGGCTTGTTAGATTTGGTGTACACTGATGTTTGTGGTCCCATTGAAGTAGATTCTCTTGGTGGTAGTAGATATTTCTTGACATTTATTGATGATGCATCAAGCAAAGTGTGGATATATTTTCTCAGATCTAAGGACCAGGTTTTTCAGCTATTCCATCAGTTTCATGCCAAGGTTGAAAGAGAAACAGGTAGAGTTTTGAAGTGTCTCCGCAGTGATAATGGTGGCGAGTACACATCAAAAGAATTTAAAGCTTATTGTAGTAAGCTTGGTATACGTCATGAAAAGACATTTCCTGGCACTCCACAGCATAATGGGGTAGCAGAAAGAATGAACCGAACTATTGTAGAAAATGTGAGATACATGCTTTGCATGGCTAAAATGCCAAAAGAGTTTTGGTCTGAAGCTGCTAGTACAGCTTGTTATCTCATCAACATGTCTCCTTCATTTCCTTTAGATGGTGACATTCCAGAAAGAGTGTGGCGAGGGAAAAATAGTTCATACTCTCATTTGAAGGTATTTGGATGTAAAACATTTGTTCATGTACCGAAGGAGAAGAAATTAAAGCTTGATGAGAAGGCATCTCCATGTATTTTCATTAGTTATGGAGATGAGCAGTTTGGCTACAGATTATGGGATCCTGAGAATAAGAAAATTATTAGAAGCAGAGATGTGATATTTTATGAAGATCATACCATTGCAAATTTTGAGAAAATTGAAAAACCCAAGCAGATAAATAATGAGGTAGCAGATCTTACACCACTTCATCCTCCTTTGTCGCATGTTGAAAATGGGGGAGAGATGCCAGATGATATAGTTGGTGACCATATGCCAGAAAATGAAGTTGTTAATGATGATCATGTAGAAACAGATGAGACTGTGCATGAAGAGCAACCCCTTCAGCAAGAAATAGTAGAGCCTCAATTAAGAAGGTCTACCAGAGAGCGCCAACCTTCAAAGAGGTACCCCAATGATGAATATGTTTTCCTTATAGAAGAAGGTGAACCAGAAAATTTTCAAGAAATACTAGATCATAAAGATAAAGATAGTTGGATGAAAGTTATGCAAGAAGAGATGAGTTCCTTGCATAAGAATGATACTTATGATTTAGTTGAGATTCCAAAAGGTAGAAAACCTTTGAAGAACAAAAGGGTGTACAAATTGAAAAAAGATGGTGATGGAAAGAATGTGAAGCACAAAGCTCCGTTAGTGGTAAAAGGCTTTGCGCAAAAGAAGGGAATAGATTTTGATGAGATATTTTCACCCGTGGTGAAGATGACATCCATTAGAGTGGTGTTAAGTCTTGCAGCTAGCCTGGATCTTGAGATTGAGCAGTTAGATGTTAAAACTGCATTTCTTCATGGGAATTTGCATGAAGAAATTTACATGGCACAACCAGAAGATTTTGAAGTGAAAGGGAAAGAACGTATGATTTGCAGATTGAAGAAAAGCCTTTATGGATTGAAATAGGCTCCGAGACCAGTGTGTTTATGTCAGATATTTTTCGCCTGATAGCTTCATTATTTTCTTGATTTATGTTGATGATATGCTAATTGTTGGAAAAGATGTTGATATGATTGGTAGGTTGAAAAAAGATTTGTTTAGCTCTTTTGATTTGAAAGACTTGGGGCCAGCTCAACACATCCTAGGGATGAAGATTACACGTGACAGAAAAATACAGAAGTTGTAGTTGTCACAAGAAAAGTATGTTGAAAATGTACTTGAAATGTTCAACATGAATGATGCTAAGCCCGTGAGTACTCCACTTGCTAATCATTTCAAGTTAAGTGTCAAGTTATCTCCTTGTACTAATGAAAAAAAAAGCATATGTCAGGTATTGCATACTCTTCTGCTGTAGGCTGTTTGATGTATGTTATGGTTTTGTACAAGACCAGATATTGCTCAAGCAGTTGGTGTTGTGAGTAGGTATTCAGAAAATCCAGGAAAAAAACATTGGGCTGCAGTTAAATGAATTATGAGATATTTGAAAGGTACTTCAAAGCTTTGTTTAAGCTTTGGTAATTCAGGAGCTGTGTTAGAAGGGTACATAGATACAGATTTTGCAGGTGATTTAGACAAGAAGGGGTCGACTTCAGGTTATGTTTTCACTTTTGCAGGGGGAGCTGTAGCTTGGAAGACTAGATTGCAAAAGTATGTTGCTTTGTCAACTACTGAAGCCGAGTATATTGTCATTAATGAAGCAGGAAGGAAATGTTATGGTTGAAAAGATTGCTCAAGGAGCTGGGTGTGAATCGGAATAAGTATGTGGTGCATTGTGATAGTCAGAGTGCTATTGAGTTGAGTAAGAATGCCACATATCATAGACTTACCGAGCATATTGATACATGTTACCAATGGATACGTGATGTGCTTGAGAAAAATTGTTTCCAGGTTGCAAAGATTCATACTAGTGAAAATCCTTCCGACATGATGACAAAAGTAGTTTCAAAAGGAAAACATGAGTTCTTTAGAGAACTCATTGGAATGGCCTAATATCATTAGGCGGTGATTCTTCCCTAATGGTCTGGAGGGGGAGATTTGTTGAGGTCCGGCCCATTAGGGTGAATCCAACTTTGGTAAGTAATCAAACATAATTTCAAGTTTTGTTGAATAAGGAAAAAAAGTTTTTAATAAGAAACAAAAACATAAATAAATATAAACAGGCGGTATTAATTAAATAGAAGCAAAATTCTATTTGAATATAGAAACAAAGTTTTATTTGGCAGCTGGTTAATTAAATAGAAACAAGGTTCTATTTGAGGCGGTGTTGGGCGGCTGCAAACAAGTATAAATAGGTGCATAAAACAGAGTTTTATGAATTGTGTTTTCAGAGAAACTGCTGCGTGAATAAGCAACATAGAACATAGTATTCTCTTTGGTGTTTGGTGCGGCTGTGTGCGCGTGGATGATGACTTTGTGTCTGATTCTTTGGACATGATTTTGTGCGACAAAGTGTGACGCGTGGCTGCGATATCAACTCAGTTTTGTCGATTGATTTGATAGAAGAAGTTGAAGGAACTTTTGGATTAATTTGCTGTGAGGTAGTCCGTGTTATTTACTCCTTGAATTACTCAAGCCTTTGGCCAAAAAACTTGAGAAATTATTGTACTTCTTCTTATTTAATTAGTGAATTCTCTCGGATTTGTCCCGTAATTTTTTTCTTTACATTGAAAGATTTTCAACATAAATCTTGATATGTTGTTTATTATTGCTTTAGATTATTTCTTTGACATTTTTTTATTGGTATTTGTCCCAACAGTTGCCGCCTATATGTAAAACAGTTGGCATACATGGTAACTTCTACTAAAGGAGTCACTTTACTTGTCCCGAGTCCCAACAACTAATTCGTTTATGTGTCTGTTAAGTATATATTTTTTTGGTTCATAAGTGTAATTCTTACTTTCTCCATCATTATTTGTACATGAGGTGAAACTGACGAGATCCAAAACTGTCTTTTGACTTCATAAGTTCCCAATGAGATTTTCTAACTGTCCGAGGGAATGGGCGAGGAAACCAGCGAGGGGGGACCGTCCATCCCCTTCGGAATGTGTAAAAGAAGGATGAAGGCATGCATCCCGAGGGGATGGACGGTCCCCCTCGCTGGTTTCCTCGCCCATTCCCTCGACAGTTAGATTGTTTGGTTCTCAATAGATCTTGTGTTTGTACTCTTGAGGTTATTGTTCCTTATCTAATGTTTATTTGATCCTATAGTGAAATATCTGGGGGTAAATAAAAATTGTTTCAAGATCCCGACCAAATTATAATATGTAAATTTATACACACTATGAATTCAAAATGCATTCAGTATCAGTGTATCAATTTAATAGTATGAATCTGGTCTAGTTGTACCAGATTAAGCAAGTCAATGCAGCCTATCTTTAGACAAGTTCAACAATTCTTATAAAGTACGAACTGACGTGAAAACCCATTTCTAAACAGGTTTGAGTTTGAAATACAAAGGATCTTATATTAGAGCACGGCACTCATTATTGCCACTCAACATATCTTTGTTTGATGTTTGAAAGTTTAGGTGCACAAAAATTTGATTCATAATAAACGATATATCCGTATATGGTTCTAGTCCATCATACTATTAGGGCAAGGGAAAGTCTGCAGACTCACCTGAAATAGGTAGAATGATAATCCTTCAAGTTCCTATTGGCTGTTTATTTATTTATTTTTATTTTGGAAAGTGAGCTGGGGTTTTTAGGATCCCCGAACCTTATATTAAAAAAAAAAAAGATAATGATAAAGATTACAATCACTCATACGTTCACTCGTTTCATCATCTACAAAACAATAAACTTGCATTAAAGCTTCAACAAAGAACCTAATTAGTGCTAGATTCACCGTCTCCAAGTTATGGAGTAACCTTGCAAAGTGTTTTGCTACTAAAGTGGTTGCATGATAGACCTGCCATAACTTTTCTTCCTCGTAATTACCAATCAATCCTTTAAGCACTCTCATGACCTGATTTATACATAATGTGGGCCCCTGGATATATGAGAAGTCGTCGTAAAGAATCGAAACACAATGAATCATGATATAGAGACCATTGAATGCTAGCACTAATCTAGCATCCCTACAAGGTTCTAATAAGCATTTGCATTCTACATGTATTATCATCATCAATTACCTGAATTTACGATTTTTCTTCTTGCTTTGAGAAGACCTTCGAGGAACATATTCCGTGGGAGGTTGTATTGTGGTAACCTCATGTTCTTCTTCAATAGTCCTGTTGGCTGTTTTTGTTAAAACTATGTTTACAGCAGCAAGTTATACTTCAGTTCTAGTATAGATATTTATCAACTTTAGTGCCATGGAAATGACAAAGGCTAATATGACATTAGGTGAGATCATATAGAAGTAGGGAACCCAATTTGGTCTTTTACATTGTTTGGCTTCAATAGACAAGGTGTTTTTTTTTAATTAATCTTCGTTATGGAGAGGCAGCTATGGGATGCCAGACCTTAATTACTTGTCCCAAAACGGGATATAAAAAACAAAATAGGGTTGGAAAAACAGAAACTAGACAAATATATCAAATCTAGATTGGCCAAACCCCTAGATCAAAGCCTGTACTTGCTGTTGCATTTCTTCATTCTAGATGAACTTCGAGGAAAAACCTTGAAGTCTTTGAAGCAATCGTGATCCAGCGTATTTTCTGTTGTCATATTGCTCTTATCAAATCTTTTCATTAATCGTATGTGATCTTTCTTTAAACTTGACACTATTCTTGACCTGATGGTGTTTTCATCCAAATCTTCTTCATCTGAACTGTTTTCATCTGAATTGATGGTATCGGATTCCTAATTGTTTTCAATGTTGGTTTGACGAACCAAATCCTCTGAATGACCAGAACTTCCAAAGGTCTTTACTAATGGAACCAGAGTCACCAAAATGGCATGCTTCGACTGAGACCGAACATTAGGCGCCGAGTCATGCTATTTACTAATGGAACCAGAGTCACCAAAATGGCATGTTTCACTCCACCAAAGATTGAATGGAGATCTCCAGTGATGAAGTCTTCGAATGTTCTAACATTTGCACCAATGAGTCATGATAAGACTTGTTGTTATGTGTGGTCACCTGCTTTAGGTGAACACCCAATTGGTTCGTTGAGATCTTGTAATTTTTTCTCGTATTGCGAAGAAGAAGTACATACTTCCTCCCAAGGGATGAGTCTGTCGTTTATGTGTTGGTGCTTCAAAGCGCCTAATCTCAGAGATAATACCAGCAGCCAGCCTTGGAGTAGTTGCCTCCCTCCATTTTGGTTAGCCCCGTCATGTCGCGCTGCACTGGAATTCGGGATTGCGGGTTAGGGTGAGTTGGACATGGCCTGTCTGAGTGGGCCATTGACTCCTAGATGCCCCTCTCATACATTTAGCGGAAGGTTGAACTCGATTTATTTCAACCTAATACTTGTTCCAAATTTGTCTGGTTGAGCGGATCGAGCATGTGAGTTGGCGGTAGCTTCGGCTGGCATTTTGCGGGGCCCATGATTGCTGCTTTTGTACCACTTCATGCCATATTTGAAGGGTGTGTTTGTAGTGGCATTGAATTGGACGTGCTATTTCATCCTGTTCTTGCTCATGCCAATCTTTCATCCTGCTCTTACTCACAGAAAATCTTCTTCGGAGAGGTCGCGTAGTCTACTTTCGGTACCTTTGCTATCGCTTCTGAGTCTTCTTCTGGAGTCGGACTGTTTAAGCGAGTATTTACTATATGTTGCATCGGATTCAGATGCTTGTAGTTTATAGTCTTTTATACCTGCCTCTGGGTGATCGCTGTTACATCTTTCCAGTAATCAATAGAGTGTGTTTGCGTAATTCTCTTATTTCTCAAATGATTGCAAATCACATAAGCTCCTAAGAATTAAAACTCTACATTGACTAAGGAAAGGAAACTAAACAACGGAATAGACTAACTGTTGGCGGAGAAAGGTCGATCCGGCCTTGAAGTGAATTCGCATGGCCCTTCCTGGATCATTAGTACCTACAGCGAACTGCCAAGCTTCGTTGACGCCGTTGAGGTTACTGAAAAGTAAACCTTGCATGGGAGTTTTACTCTTTCCGGATTGATTGTCGGGGGTTGTGCTCCCGTCTGCAATGACCTTTCCGCTTCATTGGGTTGAAGAGCAAATAGCTCCTTTGATGCTTGAATGTTCTTCGTTTCTATGTTGAGGCACCGCTATTGGGATTTTGTCTCCGTGTGAGTCGAGTGACTCTTCTGCAGTTACTGGGTCTGGCTTCTATTCAACTTGCAATGTGGGCTCCAGTTGGATCTGGGAACATTCTATCTGCTTCAGTGCAGCGTAATGGAAGCCTCGTGCCGTTGGTTGGTCCTCGTGTATTGTTCCTTCTGAGTGGTTAGCAGTATACTTGACACACTGGTGAAGGGTGGAGACTACTCGTTCTATCTAGTGAATCCACGGTCTTCCCAGTTTGAGGTTATAAGTAGACGGTGCATCCACCACCATGAAGTCCAAGAATAGGACTTTTCTTAGTTGTGGCTCTCCCGCCACCACTACTAACCTCATCTTTTGGATCGGGCAGCATTTTTCTCCGCTGAATCCAATCAGCGGATCAGGTTCTCTTCCTTGAGGCTCATACTGCGGAAAGTGTTGTAGAACAAGATGTTGAGGGAACTTCCCATATGCACTAGGACCTTCTTCATTTTCCACCTAGCAATAGAGACCGAAATGATAAGGGTGTCGTTGTGCGGTGCGTGAACGCCTTCGAGGTCCTTGTCTGTGAAGGTTAAGGAGGGGAAGGGGCTTTGCACCCTCAAGTAATATACGTGTTTGTCCTCATCTGCGGACTGCGTCCGCATCTTCGGTAGAGTCTGAATCTGTTTGATTGGTCTTCTCTGATCCGACTCCGTAGGGACAAATTATGCCCAGGGTCTCCTTCTCTGGGTCGGTATTATTGCTTCTCTGAACTCAGGAATTCCTTTAGTTTTCCCTTGCGAATCCAATATCGATCTCATACCTTAGACTCTTGCAGTCGTGGCCACCCTTCTTGTGGTATGAACAGTATTTGTTGTTATCATGTTTGGAGGGGTCTCCGCGCTGCTTTGGGGGCCACTTTAGATATTTCTAGTTTTTCATGGAATTCAGGATATTCGATAAGCTAGAATTGAGAGGGGTCATGGATCTGGATCCAATGTAGTTAGAAGCTTTCTCTGGCCTGGTCCGGCCAGGGTGCGACCTGTATTCGTTGCGCTTTCACTTGTTCCTCTATTCATCCTTTCGCCTTTTCCCCTCCTTTTTGTCCCTAGGAACGAAGGGTTTCTTTTCGACTTCGATTTCCTTTTTCGTTGTTATCATCTCTTCCAGGGTGATGTACCTCTGGGCGACTTCAAGAGTTCTGCCATATCTAGAGGGGATTCTAAGGTGACGAATTCGTAAAACTTTCCCTCTCTCAGGCCCGCATTAAAAGTCGTCACGACTGTGTCGTCGCTGCAGTCACCAATGAGCGTCAGCTCGTCATTGAAACGTATAACATACTCCCTTAGCGTGTCATTAGATTTTTGCCTCAGAGAGAGTATGTAGTGTGGGCTTTTCTGGAGACGCTGACTTCCGGCAAAACGAGTCAGAAATTCATTTGCCAGCTTCTTGAATGAGTTGATCGATTTTAGCTGGATGTTGTGGAACCACATCAGTGATGACGTTTTTAGACCGACAGGGAATGGTCTGCACATCACCGACTCGAAACCCTTTTTGAGTGTCATTACATGTTGGTAATGGCGCAAGTGATCGAATGAGTTGATGGTCCCATCATAGAAATCAAGCTTTGAAGACGTGAACTTCTTTGAAAGAGCCTCGTTCGTGATACGGTCCATGAACGGTGGAAGGGAGAGGCGATACAGCATGTCTGGGTCGTGAGTCCCTTGGAGGAGGGGGTTCTGCTGGGCGAGTCTGTCTACCCTAAAAGTCGATACCGTGTTAGCTGCGTTTCCTTCTCTAATCCAATAAGACCTAGCAGGGGCTTGACTCTCCTATGCTTGCTCTCTATTGTCATCTAGAGATGAGGCCATGTGTTGCTCCCGATCTCCGTTGGCAAGTGGAGGGTTCTGCTGTATGAGAGCTTCTATTGCTTTAGCTATTTGTTGTATAATTGACGACAAAAAATTATCCTGGAGTCAGTCATCGCTATTGCCGGAATGGGGTATGAGCCTGCTACCAGTGTGTCACTGGCACCGCTGAGAGCGGTGGTATAGCGCCAGTCTGAGCGTTTGACGTGTCCCCTTGTTCTCCATTATTGCATGATCTGGTGGTCACCATCTTTTTGTATTCTGAAGAGAGATGATGCTAGTGAATGGTTAGGAACTTTGTCGTCCCCACAGACGGCGCCAAACTGATGCAGTCAATTTTCGCACCCTGCTTTGACCTTGACTTGCAAACCTGCTGACCTGCACAAGGAACACACCTGAGCCATGAACTACTGTTGTGGAGGCCGATGGCACTCCGATGCTAAAGTCAAACATGAATCTGAGGAAGGCGTAATGTTGTAAACAAGGAATTTGTAGCGTACCTTAGCTTACTAACTTCATGTCTTATTTATAGTGTTGGAGTCCTAGTTCGACCAGGCCATCGGTGGCGTAGTTTAGGGAAGAAAATCTTCGTGGAAATTCTTCTCTAATTAGGAGTTGTGCTGTGAAGGGAAGTTTCCCTGTTAAACTTGTGTTCCTAGATACGCAGAAGATAATTCTCAATCAGAGTGTTGTCAATAGATGGAAGTTTCCATGTGCGACGTATACTTTGGTATTTGCTTCCTAGTTGGAAACAAAGTGTTGTTGTCTTGTATGTTCGAAGCTGATCCTCGAGATACTTGCCTTAACAGGGCTTACGGGTATTGAGGATAGTTGTGAGACGCGTGGGCTTAACAGGCTGTAATGATTTGGGTACGTCTAGCGGACTACATTGTGCGGGCTCAAAACCACTTGGGCCGGATCAGTGTTGGACTAACGCTTGGGCCTATTATTTCTCGAGATCATCATGACACGTCTACGATATAGAAGAGAGACCGCTTTGGTGTATGATCACCAACTATCTCGACGGCCCAAGTAAGTTTACGCTTCTTGGATACATTCTTATTGGAACATAGCCAATTAGTCTTTCTCAGATTAGAGTTTATTTGGGCGGCGTTGTTGGAGGTTTACTTGTGGGGTGAACATCGCCAAAGAATTTCCTTGTTAGAATTTTTCTCTATTTCAATTTTTTGTACAAATATTTTTGTAGTTAAATTTTCACATCTTGAGTTTTGGAGAACCAGATTATTCTAATCCTACATGTATATATAAAAAATTTTGTTTTATCAAAGATCGAGCTGTGACAATACATCTTTCAAATCTTATATTTAACTTGATGTGAGAAAATGATGATATATTATATTAAAATCAAATCTTTTATAAAGAAATGAGAAAATGATGATATATTTTATGTGAATTGTAGGATAGGTAAGTTACATGCAATAAACTAAATGAAAATTGAAACCCTAGTGCTTCTCATACTTGATCATCGTAGTATTATCTTTGTCAACATAAATATATTATTTGTTTAATCTTGTTTTAGCTTAGAAACCTTTCAGATTTAATTTTTGACAATTGCAAATCACAAGTCTTCGTGCGGACCTTTCTTGCCAAGAATTGCAACCCAAGTTATACACCTGCAATATTGAAGTTTCATAAAATTTTGAAAAATATTATTAGAATATCATGATTATTTTGTTAAAACATAATAAAACTATTTGCTTTATTGTTCTATCAAAATCTGACATTAGTGATTGGATTCCAGTGAAATCAAAGTTCATTAACTCGCACACCTTTGAACCTCATGAGGGTTCGAATCAACCTACACTGGTCCATCTCATCCATCATATGATTTTGGAGGTTTTTGGGAAGGCAATGACTACCTCGCACCACCATATCATCTTTCTCACATCATCATTGAGTTTTTTTTTTTTTTTTTTTGGTATTTTTTTTTTACTTTCTCACACCACCTTTATAAACAAAAACCATCCATTTTTTCCCTCACTATTCAAATCGGCAATGGTTCTTCCCTCCCCCATTCGAAATCTCATCTTTCAAATCTCTTCAAAATCTCTCCCCACACTCAACTTGCTTGCAAATCTCCTCCCTCTCCCTCGAAAACTCTCAAAATCCTTTTAAAGTCAAAATCCTTAAATCCAAACTCAATAAATATGCATAACTTAACATAACTTGGAAACTAAAACTCAAAACAAAAAAAATGCAAAACATTGTCACTTTTGACTAATTTAAACCTTCAATTGAGACCGATTCTCAAACTTATCAAAACATGAAAATTGTAGTACTATGAGTTATCTAATAAACACAACGTGAATCACTTGAAAATGTTTTGAAATTGGCAAATTTGATCATTTTACTAAAGTCACGAAAATCTGTCTGAAAAATGAAAACGAGATAGTGTTCTTGACTTTCGGCCAACTTAAGTGCTCGATCGAGACCGATTCTCAAGTTGATCAAAACACAAACGTTGTAATACTCTCAGTTATCTAATAAACACAGCTTGAATCACTTGAAATGTTATGAAATTAGCAAGTTATGGTCATTTTACTAAAGTCGCACAGAACAGGAAAAAAAAAATATTCGCAGACTGCACTGCGAGGAATCAAACCTAGAAGAATCAAGTCGGCCGAAAGTCAGGAACACTATCTCGTTTTCATTTTTCGGATAGCTTTGCGCGAATTTAGTAAAATGACCATAACTTGCTCATTTCAAAATATTTTCAAGTGATTTAAGTTGCGTTTATTAGATAATTCAAAGTACTACAACTTTTGTGTTTTAATGATCTTGAGAATCAGCCTCAATTGAGGGTTTAAATTGGTTCGAAAGTTACCCTATTTTTTATTTTTTCGTTTTGAGTTTAGGTTTGTCTGTTATGTTAAGTTATGCATATTTATTAAGTTTAAGTTTAAGGGTTTCAACTTTAAGGGGATTTTGGAAGAGATTTAGAATAGATTTGCAAGAGATTTTGAATGAGAGAGGGAGAAATCATTGTCGATTTGAATGGTGAAGGGGAAAAAAATGATTGATTTTTGTTTATATAGGTGGTGTGAAAAAGTATGATAGTGTGAAAAAGAAAGTAAATAATGTAAGACACTGGAATGGAGAGAGAGAAAATGGTGATGAGACGTAGTCGATACCTTTTAGGAAAGCCCATTCTTTTTTGAAAAAGGCTACATGGCGAGGAAATGAGCGAGGAAACCAGCGAGGGGAGTGAGGTGGAGGGGGGAGAACCATTCACCCCCTTGGGATGTGTGCATTGACTTTCCTTACACGCATCCCAAAGAGAGTGAATGGTTCTCCCCCTCCACCTCACTCCCCTCGCTGATTTCCTCGCTGATTTCCTCGCCATTTAGAATTCCTGTTCTTTTTTTCTTTCTTGCCTTGAGGTCGTTATCGGCTACGACAAGCAACTGGCGGCCACGGTTATACTCTCCTTACCCCAGACTTCATCGTAAGCGTTTTTTTCAAGTTGAATGGATCTCTGTGAAATGTACTGGGACTGTGTTTTTTTTAGCTGAGAAAACGGTGGGTCAAGTTTGACCCTTTCATACCTCATCATAGTACAAGTAGGTTTCTTAACCGCCATGTGGGTTTGGTAAGATTGATAATGTTTGATTATTTTGGGCTTGTTATATGGGTTTCTTTGGGCTTGGGTAACAATGGCCTGGTTAGTTCTATTTGAGAATTTGAAATTCTGATTTTTGTGAGTCATCCCAACCAGAGTTTTTTTAATCAATGTTTTATGTAGTCAAACTATGCCCATTTTTTACCTACCACATAGATTAAATGTTGATATATTTTTTTTGAATACATAAGATTTTCAATAGACTTGGGACTCTAATGTCAACATGCATACTAGTTGTTAGTTGTCTCAAGTCTCAAGTCTCAAGTCTCAACTAATTATAAACAATAAATTTTGGATAGAAGTCTTTAGGGATTTTTTTTTTTTCAAGTCATGTAGGATTAATCATTGTGAATGTGTGAAGTCTCTTTGATGGGAAAATAAGAATGTGAAGCCAATTCTTCTAGATGTTCAATTCAACAAAGGAGGGTTGAAGCCTAACAAGGTGTGCTACCTAACAAGGTGTGCTACCAAATTTAGGTGGCCTAATTTAGGTAGCCTAATTTATGCTCTTTTGAAGGCTATAAATTGGCCTTAGGTTTGCACTTCCAACTCATTCCAAATCATTCAAGTCCAATTCATTCCCAAACCTCCCTAGAATCTCCTAGTGTTCTCAAGAGAGAAAAACATAGGTTTCTCCTTAGAGATTGGTTTAGAGAGATTGAGTGTTCTCCTAGTTACAAGAAAGATAGGTAATTGTTGTTATCTCCTTGTACATTAGAGAGAAGAGTTGTAATCCCGGTTTTTCATAGTGAAATCCTCCTATACTTGCCCCGTGGTTTTTCCCCTAATTTGTTTGGGGGTTTTCCACGTAAATCTTGTGTCTTAAGTTTATTTCCGCATTTTCTCAAACTTTCACTTTAGTTGTGATATTCTGCTTCGACCCCGTAATTCTTCCCAACAGTGGTATCAGAGCTTGGTTGTAACGGGTACTGTTCACGGGGACTATTCACGGTGAATAGTGGAAGCCGGTTCAAGTGACGAAGCGGAGCGTGGTTTACAATGACAACAACAAAGTTCGATGTTGAGAAGTTCAACGGGAGTAATTTCTCGTTGTGGAAGATGAAGATGAAGGCAATACTAAGGAAGGACAATTGCTTGGCAGCAATTGGAGATAGGCCCGCTGAGATAACGGATGAAGCCAAGTGGAACGAGATGGATGGCAATGCAGTTGCCGACTTGCACCTAGCACTGGCCGATGGTGTTTTGTCCAGCATAGCGGAGAAGAAGACGGCAAAAGAGATTTGGGATACGTTGTGCAGGTTGTACGAGTCCAAGTCACTACACAACAAGATCTTCTTAAAGAGAAGATTGTACACTCTTCGGATGGCGGAATCCACATCGGTAACCGACCATATCAATACCTTAAATACTCTATTTTCGCAACTGACATCTACAGGTTACAAAATAGAGACGACTGAACGTGCGGAGCTTCTATTTCAAAGTCTACCTGACTCGTACGATCAACTTATCATCAACTTGACGAATAACGCTCTTGTGGAGTATCTTGTCTTTGATGAGAT
This sequence comes from Berberis vulgaris, assembly GCA_963556465.1. Taxonomy (NCBI): domain Eukaryota; kingdom Viridiplantae; phylum Streptophyta; class Magnoliopsida; order Ranunculales; family Berberidaceae; genus Berberis; species Berberis vulgaris. The sequence continues at coordinate 67,729,145 of OY747135.1, forward strand.
TGCAGCCGCTATTTTGGAAGAAGAAACCAGGCGCAAAAACAAAGAAGACAAGCATATGGGTTCGCAGCAAGCGGAGGCGTTGACGATGACGAGAGGAAGATCGGGAGAACGTGGCTCAAGTGGGAGTCAAAACAATGGTAGATCGAAGTCAAGAAGTAAGAAGCAACTCAAGTGCTACAACTGTGGCAAGAAAGGGCACTTCAAGAAGGATTGCAGGAGCAGACAGAAGAGTGGAGACCCTGAGTCATCAAATACTCATGGGAATGTGGCGAGTACCCTGGATGATGGTGAAGTTCTATACGGCGAGGCTACAACAATGGTTGGAGACAGGAAGCAGTTCAATGATGTATGGTTACTAGACTCAGGAGCATCGTGGCATATGACATCTCGAAGAGAATGGTTCCACAAATATGAACCAATCTCAGGAGGTTCTGTGCACATGGGGGATGATCATGCTTTGGAGATCGCCGGTATTGGTACTATCAAAATAAAGATGTTTAACGGTATGGTTTGCACTATTCAGGAGGTACGACACGTGAAAGGCCTGAAGAAGAATCTATTGTCCTTAGGGCAAATAGATAATCTCGGTTGTAAGACACATATCGAGAATGGGATCTTGAAGATTGTTAGAGGTGCGCTTGTGGTTATGAAAGCAGAAAAGATCGCAGTAAACTTATTCATGCTTAAAGGGGAAACACTGCAGGAAGCTGATGCATGTGTTGTGTCAACTAGCAAAGGAGAAGAGTCAACGATGATGTGGCATCTTAAACTTGGCCATATGTCGGAGCGAGGCTTGAAGATTCTCTCCGACCAGAAGCTGCTTCCAGGGCTCAAATCGGTAAATTTACCTTTCTGTGAGCATTGTGTTACAAGTAAGCAGAGTAGATTAAAGTTTAGTAGATCTGATGCTAGGAGTAAGCACATACTAGACTTGATTCATTCTGATGTTTGGGAGTCACCAGAACTGTCCCTAGGAGGTGCAAAGTATTTTGTTTCTTTTATTGATGATTTCTCCAGGAGATGTTGGGTGTTTCCAATCAAGAGGAAGTCAGATGTGTTTCCAGTGTTCAAAGACTTCAAGGCGCAGGTGGAACTTGAATCTGGAAAGAAGATCAAGTGCTTGAGGACAGATAATGGAAAGGAGTACACAGACGGGGAGTTTCTTGCACGTTGTAGGCGAGAAGGTATCAAAAGACAGTTCACTGTCACATATACGCCTCAGCAAAATGGCGTGGCGGAGCGGATGAACAGAACTCTTGCAGAAAAGATGAGAGCTATGTTGAGGACTGCAGGTCAACCCAACTTCTTTTGGGCAGAAGCAGCCAAAGCCGCTTGTCATCGGTCTCCTTCAACAGCTATTGATTTGAAGACACCGATGGAGATGTGGACGGGGAAACCCTCTGATTACTCTGGTATGCATTCATTTGGATGTCCTGTGTACGTGATGTACAACACCCAAGAAAGAACGAAGTTGGAGCCGAAATCCAGAAGGTGTATCTTCTTGGGCTATGCTGATGGTGTCAAGGGGTATCGCTTGTGGGATCCCACTACCCACAAGCTTATTATTAGCAGGGATGTGATCTTTACGAAAGATCAACTACAACAAAAGGATGGAGGAGGTAGCACGTTGAAGGGATTTTCTCAGAAAGAAGGCATTGATTTCAATGAGATATTTTCCCCGGTGGTTCGACTCACGACAGTCAGGATAGTTCTGGCGATGTGTGCTACGTTTGACTTACATCTGGAGCAGTTGGATGTGAAAACTGCGTTTCTTCATGGAGAGCTTGAAGAAGAGATCTTCATACTCCAACCAGAAGGTTTTGCTGAAACAGGCAAGGAGAACTTGGTTTGCAGGTTGAACAAATCTCTGTACGGTCTCAAACAGGCGCCGAGGTGTTGGTACAAGAGATTTGATTCCTTCATTATGAGCCTTGGATACAACAGGCTTGGTTCAGACCATTGTGTGTACTACAAGAGGTTTGGTGGCAATAATTTTATTATCTTACTGTTGTATGTGGATGACATGTTGGTAGCAGGCCCCAACAAAGATCGAATCCAGGAATTAAAGGCACAGTTGGCTAGGGAGTTCGATATGAAGGACTTGGGACCAGCAAACAAGATTCTAGGGATGCAAATTCACCGAGACAGAGATAGCAGGAAGGTTTGGCTTTCCCAGAAGAACTACTTCAACAAGATCTTGCAACGCTTCAACATGCAAGATTGTAAGCCAATTTCTACCCCACTTCCTACTAATTTTAAATTATCCTCAAGTATGTGTCCTAGCAATGAAGCAGAGAGGATGGAGATGTCTCGAGTACCTTATGCATCGGCAGTGGGAAGTTTAATGTTCGCTATGATATGCACAAGACCAGACATTGCACAAGCAGTGGGAGCGGTTAGTCGATTTATGGCGAATCCTGGTGGAGAGCATTGGAGTACTGTGAAGAGGATCCTAAGATACATCAAAGGAACCTCAAATGCTGCATTATGTTATGGAGGATCAGAATTTTCTGTCAGAGGCTACGTAGATTCAGATTTCGCAGGTGATCTTGATAAAAGTAAATCCACTACGGGTTATGTGTTTACTCTTGCAGGAGGAGCTGTAAGCTGGGCTTCGAAGTTGCAGACTGTTGTAGCTCTATCAACAACAGAAGCAGAATATATGGCAGCTACACATGCTTGCAAGGAGGCTGTTTGGATTCAAAGGTTACTGGAGGAGCTCGGGCACAAACAAGAGAAGATGGTTCTGTTTTGTGACAGTCAGAGTGCCTTGCACATTGCAAGGAATCCGGCCTTTCATTCGAGGACAAAACACATACGGGTCCAGTACCACTTCGTTCGAGAAGTAGTGGAGGAAGGGAGTGTAGACATGCAAAAGATACATACTGAGGAGAACCTAGCTGATGCTATGACAAAGCCAATCAATACCGATAAGTTTGAATGGTGCCGATCCTTTTGCGGCCTAGCAGAGACGTAAGCAAGCATGGCATCGGCAAGTAAGGAAGGATAGAGGGATTACCAAAAGCGACTTCAAGTGGGAGAATGTGAATGTGTGAAGTCTCTTTGATGGGAAAATAAGAATGTGAAGTCAACTCTTCTAGATGTTCAATTCAACAAAGGAGGGTTGAAGCCTAACAAGGTGTGCTACCTAACAAGGTGTGCTACCAAATTTAGGTGGCCTAATTTAGGTAGCCTAATTTATGCTCTTTTGAAGGCTATAAATTGGCCTTAGGTTTGCACTTCCAACTCATTCCAAATCATTCAAGTCCAATTCATTCCCAAACCTCCCTAGAATCTCCTAGTGTTCTCAAGAGAGAAAAACATAGGTTTCTCCTTAGAGATTGGTTTAGAGAGATTGAGTGTTCTCCTAGTTACAAGAGAGATAGGTAATTGTTGTTATCTCCTTGTACATTAGAGAGAAGAGTTGTAATCCCGGTTTTTCATAGTGAAATCCTCCTATACTTGCCCCGTGGTTTTTCCCCTAATTTGTTTGGGGGTTTTCCACGTAAATCTTGTGTCTTAAGTTTATTTCCGCATTTTCTCAAACTTTCACTTTAGTTGTGATATTCTGCTTCGACCCCGTAATTCTTCCCAACAATCATTACCATCCAAATGCATATTATGTACTATGGGGCCAATGGTACGTTGTCTAGTTTTACCAGATTTTTTATTTATTTGAACATGCTTATCATACTCAGTATCCATTTCGTTGTTGGAAGTTACTATTTAGTCTGACCTTATTATCAAGTTCGGGTACATATGGTGTAAGTTATATATATTTTTCTTGGACCTCCATGACTTTCGATAGAAAATAACATATTTGCCTTATGGTTAAGTATGGATTTTGAATTAACTAAAGTATGGGTATATGGTCCTAGTGAAATCCTTGAGATCCAAGTCTGGGAATTGAGCATATTTAACCCTCGTTTTTTAAATATATGGTTTAGAGAATTTCAATGATTTGTGCTCCATATGAGTTTAAAATGGTTGAATGTGTTTTATCTATATACTAGCATAATATCCGTGTCGTTGGCATTTTACATATGTTTATTTATTTTTACTTTTAATTATCATACACTTGACACCCACATCACTATCCCCACCATCACTACAAAAAAAAAAAAAAAAAAAAAAAAAAGGCCTCTAGGGACGTAGGCAAAATTGTCCCTACCATCACCTTCAATCAGTTTCATAAAAATATCATATTTTAGAATACTGATTTTTTTTTAGAGTCAAACTTGGTTAAAATTAGAATCTATTGAATGTTTGGAGTCTTTGCTTGAATGTTCAATAAAATCTCCGTCGGTTTCTTTGAAAAATATTATACTTAAGCATGAAAATTTTAAAAATACTTCATATTTTAAAAATAAAATACATATTTTGAAATTTTAAGTGTTTGTATTGTTCATTGATTTTGTTGGAAAGATCTTCAAAATTGCATTTCAATGATACTAAGTTTATCAAAATTCGACAACTACGCAAATAATATGATAGTTTTTATTTTGAAAAAAAAAACACAATACTTTATCTTTCCGCCACATGTACATTCCACTAACTTTTTTACTATTTTTTTTTTTTTTCATTTTTTTGCCTTTCTACATGTTTAATTTTTACAAACATGTCATTATAGAGGAGAATGAATTTCAACCATCAACATCTTTTCAACTTTCAATCATTGCCCTCTTTTATCTCCAATTCTCATTTAATGTTTGTCCCAGTCAGCAATGAATAGTAAAACACATATGTGAATAGTAAGATAGATTTTTAAGCATGATTTATAGAAAACATTGACTTAATTTCATGAACACATAGCTATAATTTTTTAGTCGAATTTGTAAACCCAAACATAAAAATATTTTTCAAACACAGAGACATCACATACTTGTCAGTAAAGGTAAAAGATACCCAGAAATCTTTGATAAGGGTTTAAGAGAGATCATTCAATTGCGGTTGTTTGTTGTTGTTTGTTGAGGCCAGATAAAAGTGATCGGTCTGCCCAAAGGTAGTCCATTGTGGAAGTCTTGTTTTCACTTATTTTAGGAACCTCTAGGTTTATGACCCATTAAGACCACAAGTTGCATTATCTTATTTTAAAAATCTATAGCATGTCCAAAGGTAGTTATAGGATTTTAGGTAATCTAGTAAGGCAAGATAGACTACATGAGATGAAAAAATGAAGATAACCATACTTTTCAAAGGAAGAGAAAATGTTTGGAACCAAACCTAACGTGAAATCTAGTCTTGAGCGTGACTTGATCACCAAGTGGGGACATTGCATTTTTTCACCACCCAAAGGTGGGTTTAGATGATGCACCGCTGGCCCGCGGAGTGGAAGGATACTAATAGGAGCATATTTACACTGACTCGACCATCGAAATCCCAGATAGGTTCTAGAAATAAATTACTATATTGACATCAATGAGACATAGATCATATTGATTGAGGACAGTTAACTATAATGACATCCTTATTGTTATTATAGGTTGACACAGTCTTGCTTCATTTGGTTATAGATCATATTTTTATCTAAAATCATTTGACTGAAAATTACACTTTGACGGTGTTGAACAATTCATCTTCAGAGATGAAATTGTCATAGGTTCTCTTGGATACATTTTTGTGTTTCATTGAAACCAACGCCGCTCAATTTCCCTTTAGATTTACCTATTGCATAGGAAACTATTAAAGCCTTAAAGCTAATTAGATGAATATTATCTCTTATCTATTTTTTTCATTGATATAGTAACGCGGGATGATATATCCGAAAATACTGCTTGGTCTCATTAGATTGTAGTTTAGAAGATCTGTCAAAGATAGACAATATGATTCTTATAATTATTTATCTTAATGTATGATGGTAGTCAGATTGCGCATATATGCATCAAATTCTCAAGTTTTATTTCAAATCTTATTTGAGACTTATAATATTTTGTTACTGGCACCTGATAATACCCAATGAGAATATTTAATGATTCTATAGCTTTTAAGGGATATAAAGTTTACACTCGGGTTCTTATCGAACATGAAAGAATCAAGTTCATATAAAAATACATTAATTCTACAATGTCGGGTATGTTGTGCTTAGTTTATGCTTGGATGGTGCTATGCACATGTTTTTGTCGATGTGGCATTTAAAATTTGTTTGAATAGATGACCTCCTAAACATGCCTCCAAACGAGGATGGGATGATGGGTTTGGCCATCGATGGATGGGATGATGGGTTTGGCCATCATTAAGATGATGTGATTTAAAATTTGTTTTGATGGATGGGATAATGTGTTTGGCAAAATAGATATTAAGTGCCACATCAGCAAAACAGGTGCATGACACCATCCAAACATAAGTCAGACACAAAAGACTAAGCACTGTAGAAGGACTCATAAAGTTATTAAAAGAATACTCCAACATTCATTATTCTAAACACAGATTTGTTTTGGCCTTATTGGGAGGCGTGATTCGACTTCATTTTATTGGAGTACACATAACATTGGCTTTAGGTCATTCTCATGAGTTCAATTTCGCTTTGTAGTGTGAATTCATTAACTTGTAACCTACATCCATATTTATCTAATGTATCATTTGTTCCCATGTATTATCACATATGGTGTAGTTTTACAATTAATACTCTATGTTGTTTGCTTTGCAACTTTAATCTCTTTATTTTTTTATTTTTATTTTTTACTTAATGGAACATTCAGTCAAACTTTGTTGATTATTTTTATATTTTTAAATTTATTGGTCACATTCATCAATATCAATTTGGCTTTGACCCCTTTTGGTTGACTATGTTGTTCATCTTGACACTTGTGATCCATTTCCTATTGTTTCTAAACACTTAGATTTATTTTACCACTTCTATTAATGCCTTTAATTGTATATCTAGGATATTATCATTCTCGAGTTTTCATGCTCAATCCTTGTTGTTCTTACCACCTCAGTTAAAAATTAGTTTCATGGCCACATATAAATTGTCCAGTTAGATCAAGGAGGCGAGTGTTATGAGGTATGAAAAGATCAATCAAAAGTGGACAACATTATAGATATTTATCGGTCGTCTGAGACAATATAACACTAAAATTCCTTGCAGTAAACTTGATTATCTTGAATTTTATGGGATAAATTATTTTCTCATTTGCTTACATAAAAAATATATGTTTTCCTCAAGTTGTCCAAATAATCTAGACAAAGATGAATCTAAATATTCATCACTTTAAATTTCAGTGTCATGTAGATGAAAGTTGGCCAAAGTCAGCTTAAGAGTATTCATTTGTTCTCGTGTTGTTCTTCTAGAAATGATAAGGTTATATATTTGTTTGTTTTTTAATTGTGAAAATATTCATTTGGGAATGAGCTCCTATTAAGGATATTTGTGCCAGTTACAATCAATTCCTCAATTTTTATGGTTGTTAGATTATGGTGTTCCTCAAGTGTCCAAACTAATTTTTTTTTTCCTAGTATAGTTGATGTACCAAGTAGTTCTTAACTGTATCACTTGATTTACAACCGAGAGATAGATTAGATTTGCACTTTGTCATTATCAGTTGTATGCCATCTTTACACTATATATTTATATTATTTTGATTATCGAAAGGCATGGTTTAGGGTATTTCTGTTTTTAACTCCAAATTATTCTCACTCATGATTTTTTATGTTTTGTCCGAAATTCAAAGTTCAAACTTTCTCTTATTGATTTTCTCACCAATGGTGGAATCACACACACACACCCTCCCTTTGATTATGCCTTCATACTTGCATTAGGTGTCATGATCTCAAAAGAAAGTGTTTACTTGTTGTTTTATCCATCTTGGAGGTGGAGTATATCTATTTTGTGATTGATTGAACACTTGATCTAAGTATTAATATAGTTGATCATATTAATAAGCTTATAATCTCATTTTCAACAAGGGAGCCTTGATTTTTATGTCAGAATGACATTAATTCAAACTATTAGCAAAATCAACACTCATTATCACCTTCCATGGTTGTATATGTTAATTATGATTCACTGGATGTATACGTTAATTATGATTCCACTAAAAATATGTTTTATACCCACTCTAAAGAATCTAATAGCCACATATAGAGTACATTTTGGTACAAAATGATAGTGAAATCACATTCATGATTGTCAATTTGAGTGCCTAAACTATTTCTTACAGTATTTTATTTACTTCAGATTAAGTGAGAGTCCCAGAGTGTGAGGCTTTTCGATATCTAGGATCTATAATTCAAAAGAATGGGGCTATTGGAGAAGATGTCGACCATAAGATTAAAGCTGGTTGGTTGAAATGGTGAATGGCGTCAGGAGTATTATGCGGTAGAAGGATGCCTGCAAGGCTAAAAGGGAAATGCTATAAGACAATTGTTCGACCAGCCATGCTATACGGTTCAGAATGTTGGGCTACTACGGGACAACATACGCATATGATGGCAGTAGCAGAAATGCGTATGTTAAGGTGGATGTGTGGTAAAACTCGTAAGGATAAAATTAGAAATGAAAGAATTAGGAGATACTTAGGTGTAGCGCCCATAGAGGAAAAAATTAAAGAAAGACGTTTAACTTGGTTTGGTCATGTGCGGAGGAGACCAAGCACGGCGCCAATTAGAAAATGTTTAGATTGACAAGTTAATGGAGGGTGTAGACGGAGGGGACGACCGTTGAAAACTTGGATGAAGACGGTGAATGAAGATATCATTGAGCTTGGATTAGGCGAGGAAATGTGGGAAGATCGCATTGCTTGGAGAACCAAAATCCATGTAACCGACCCCAAAAATCTTGGGAATGGGCTTTGATGATGATGATGATGATTAAGTGAGAGTCGTCCCATATCATTACAGTTAATTATTTTAGCAATTTTTCTAATTCATTTAATACAGTTGTACGAGTATGTCAATATTTAAATTGATTTTCATATCTTAATATGTCAATATTTAAATTGATTTTCATATCTTAATTTTGCTTTTTTGTCGTTAAACAATTGAGAGATTGAAAAAGAAGCGATTCTAGATTTTGGAGACTTTGATTTTTTATGCTAGTTTTTTGCAACAAATTTTTTTTCTCTCTCTCCATCTTGACTATATTACTCTCATTTTCTAAATGAATAGTGAAAAGTGTAAGTCTTCAACTCAATTTTTTCTTTCCCATTTTCCCTCGCTCATTCTTAATTATTACATATAAACCCAAAAGACCAATAAATAGTTTTAGGGGTATTTATGTCTTTTAATTGAAAATGATTATAACACTTTTGCCTTCTCAAATTCATATTGTTTGTAATCGAACACAGTCTCTCTCAATATTCATTAATTATATCTAAGCCCATACAATAATGTATATGAAACCCTCTAATTATATACATATTATAAATAGGCCCTTACATTTAACTTTTTTCACATTTCATAATTTATACAATCCAAACCAGCTCCTCTTAAACATTAATATATTATGTCTAAGCCCCTAACATAATTTATTTCAAAACTCCAATTATCTTAAATCATAAAAATACCCTTACACTTAACTTTTTTATTTTCAATTTAGCCATTCATATTTCATATTTTTACAATCAAAACAAATTCCTCTGAAACATTAATTAATTATACTTAAGCCTCTCATATAATAATTTATTTGAAGTCCTCTATTATTTTTAAAATATACATAGGCCTTTAAAAAAGTACTAAATATCCGCGCACGTAGAGCGCGTACACCCCTAGTTTTTCAAGGAAAATCTTATTCACGCCCATCGTCTTATGAGGGAACCCAACTTTCCAAAATTGATTTTTTGTTTTTTTCAAAGGCAAGGACTACTCTACACCATCATATATGTTGTCTCACACCACCACGTATTTTTTTTTCTACAAACTCACACCACCCAAAAACTGTTTTTGTAAAAACAGTAATATAAAACTTTCGACCAATTTAAACCCTCAATTGAGACCGATTCTCAAGCTCATAAAAAAAATTGTAGTACTTTGAGTTATCTAATAAACAAATTTGAATCACTTGAAAATGTTTTTAAATGAGCAAGTTATGATCATTTTACTAAAGTCCCGAAAATCTGTCTCGCAATGAAAATGAGGTAGTGTCCCTGACTTTCGGCCAACTTATATGCTCAATTGAGACCGATTCTCAAGCTCATCAAACACGAAAATTATAGTACTATGAGTTATCTAATAAACACAATTTGAATCACTTGAAAATGTTTTGAAATGAGCAAGTCATGGTTATTTTACTAAAGTCGCACAAATCAGTCTCGCAATAAAAATGGGGTAGTGTCTCTGACTTTCGACCAACTTATATGCTCGATCGATACTGATTCTCAAGCTCATCAAAACATGAAAATTATAGTACTATGATTTATATATAAATGCAATTTGAATCACTTGAAAATGTTTTGAAATGAGCAAGTTATGGTCATTTTACTAAAGTCGCGCAAATTTGTCTGGAAAAAAAATATTTTCACTCATTCGCCCAGACCTATGCGAGGATAAGCCTAAACCTCGCCTAGATCAATGCGAGATTTTTCCAAACCCTCGCCTGGACCAATGCGAGGTTTAGGCTTATCCTCGCATAGGTTTGGGGGAATGGGTGAAAACATACTTTTTTTTTCGAACAGATTTGTGCTACTTTAGTAAAATGACCATAACTTGCTCATTTCAAACCATTTTCAAGTGATTCAAATTGTGTTCATTAGATAACTCATAGTACTACAATTTTCATGTTTGATGAGCTTGAGAATCGTCTTGATCGCATATAAGTTGGCCGAAAGTCAGGGACACTACTCCGTTTTCATTGCGAGACAGATTTGCGCGACTTTAGTAAAATGACCATAACTTGCTAATTTCAAAACAATTTCAAGTGATTCAAATTGTGTTTATCAGATAACTCAGAGTACTACAATTTTTGTGTTTTAATGAGCTTGATAATTGGTCTCAATTGAGGGTTTAAATTGGTAGAAAGTTACATTGTTTTTATGTTACTGTTTTTTTAACAAGTGGTAAAACATTAAAATGGGGGAGAGAGTGGAGCCGGTGGTGAAACAATCCAACCAATCGAATGGGGGAGAAAATGGAGCAACAAGAGAAGGGGGAGAGCTATGAACCAATCGAATGGGGGAGAGAGTGGAGCAAAGAGGGAAGATTTGATTAGGGTAGAGAGGGAAAAATTCGATTTTGAATGGGGGAGAAAGTGGATGCATGTTTATATTGGTGGTGTGAAAAATAAAACAGGTGGTGTGAGAGAGTGTAATGGTTTGATACAACATATATGGTGGTGTGGAGTAGTCGTTGCCTTTTTCAAATAATGAGAGAACCCACACTGAATGAAGGGCATATCAATTGATTACATGTTAAGCAAATTTCTATCCCCACATTGAGTTTTTTTCCTTGTGTTTTCTCCCGCGTTTGTTGAAACTTCATTTCCCTATTCTCTCTTTCTATATATATATATATACTAGAGTATTTTCCGTGTCGTTGGCACGATAAAAGTTTAACATGATAAATAAAATTTAGTTTACTTTAAATATCAAGATTAAAAAAATATCAAAATGTTTGGTATGAGAATCAAACCCATGTACTCTTGGTGCTTTAAGTTTTATGTTATCCGTTAGATCTTATAGTTGGATGAATCTCAGTCGTCTTTTATTTCCAACCTCAAACACTATCATGATTTGTAATATATATATATATATACTAGGGTATTCCCCATGCCGTTGGCACGAAAAAAGTTTAAAATTTATTAAAACATGATCACCCTTAAGTTTTCATCCTACATACTTATATGCCTAATCACCGTCATCAACAATTGAAAAAAAAAATCAAAATGTTGGGTATGGGAATCGAACCCACCACTCTTGGTGCTTTAAGTTTTATGTGATCCGTTAGATTCTAATATTTGGATAAATCTGAACCGTCTTTTATCTCCCACCTCAAACACCATCATGTTTTGTAATATAGAATATATTCGGATTAAAAGTGCGTGCGCGAATATTCAATATTTTTTTACTACAAAAATTCAAGTAAAATTATTTTTGAATTACTAAATAAAATAATTATCTATAATTTTAAGGGCATATGTCAAAGTAAGAAAATTGATTAATAGAATTTCAATTTATTGGGATGAAAATGATTTTGTGCAACCAATTTTGCCAAAAAAAAATAGCTAACATGAATCAATTAAGGAAGAAAAGTATGAAACTGGTGAATTAAGATCTAGATGAAATTTCTCACAACATATTGGGAAATGGCAATATAATCAAAATTGGAGGAACAAGTCTATGGTGCCTGGCATCGTAGAAATGGGGAAATTGGAGAGCATATTGGGAAATGACAATATAATCAAAATGGGAAGCATAATTGGGACAAATCACCAACCAACTTTTCTCCCAACCTCCCAACTATTCAATGCAAGTTGAAAGAATATTGGGTTCATTTTGCAAGTCTGTTCTCCAATTGGGACCACAGAGTGGCTGGAATTTCTATCAGAGAAATGGGATAGCTTGAGAGAGTTAATTCAATTAATCATCACAAACATAATAAAGAAGGGGATGATTAGGTCGAGGCAGCAATAAAGATGTTTGTGTGTGTGAGGGAGGCCATGGATATAATAATTTTCAAATTTTAATTAATGAAGTTAAGCTTTTCTATTATACAACCAAACCTTAGCTACTTAAAGTATTCATGCCCCCACTTTCCAAACATTTGAATGCACGGGGTTGATTTTTGGGATGATTTGAATAAGTTTTGAAAGCCCAAGTTTCATAGACAAAGTTGTTTATAACTAATGACCTAAAATTAAAATATTTATCACTAAATATGAAAAAGTGATAAGTATTGTGAAATGTCGAAAAACTGATATTTATATATATGTATAAAAAAAAAGTTAAGACCAAAAGTCAAATACTTCTTAGGATAGAAAACAATCCTGATTGTTTTGTTGAGCCCATTGGAAAACTTTTCATAGCCCATGGTTTTTCCTTTTCCAAACAAACAGTCAAACACATATTGTGGCGACCTCTGATTTTTATCATTAAAAACTTATTCCCTCATGGTTCCTTTCAGCATTTAAGAATACTGTAATGCAATCCCTTCTACCATGAACTCTGTGTCTATACCCATATATCTGGAAGTCTAACACATGGAAGCCTTTTCATACATGAGAAAGTAAGAAGACCATCTTACCAAGCCAATTTTCTTTCAGGCTACTACTACTCAATTTAGAGCGATGCTAGGGAGTACTGGAGATTCGCCTGGATGGTGCCAAGCATGTGTACCCGCGAGGTGCCAGTCACGTGGGCATCAAAAGGGCAAAAAAAAAAAAAAAACAAATCGACAGAGAAAGAAAAAAGAGAGAGTCGCTTCTTTTTCCTCTCTTCTTCGACGAAACCCTAGACCTGTTTCTGTACTCAATCCAATCCAATCCAATCCAATCCAAGAAGAACACAAAACAAAGGTATTTTTCTCCCTTTCTTTCTCTCCATCGAAAGCAAATTTGGATCATACTTGTGTTCTTAGATTAGAGTTTATGCTCGACTACTAAGCAAATTTTTCTACAATGGGTTGTACCCTAACGAAATAATCACCATGGGGATATCTTTCAAGCACTTAGAATGTCTTCCCTTCGAGGTTAATAGTTTTGATTTTTTAAGAATACCCAATTCTTTGTGAGTGTGTATCCCTGTGGATCATTGTTTGTATATGTATTTTTATTTTGGACCATAATCACTTCAAACCATGATCAAATAATCTAATTGTATTGGGGATCATTGTTTTGATTGAATGATGGTTAGCCTAGCTTTATTTTAGGCTTTCCTGGGTGTCTTCCCAATTCTTCCCAATTCTTTTGTTGGTTTTTTTATCTGTAAACTCTGTAATTTCAGGCTGTAAACTCTAGCTATCCAATTGTTGTTTTTCAAATGACTGTAGTGTTCTTACTGTGCTTTGTTTTTGTTATGTTAGATCAGCGAAATTTCTAAATAATATGTGCACTTTTTTCATGCAATTAGCAAGCATGTGATTTCCTGAAGTTGTTGCCTCTTGATGTTGTATGAAGTAACCTTAGTGGTGTATGTCATTTGTATATTGCTAGTTTGTAATTATTTTGACACGCTTTGAGTTGCATTGATTCAAATACTTTTCCTTACTGAATGATCTGTGATTGATTTCTAGAGTTGTGTTAGGTCATATAGTTTCTCAAAAATAATTGTCCAGCATACGTGACAGATATTTAATGGGGTTTTGCTTGTGTTAAATTTTTCATATTTTCAAGGATGGATCAAAAGGAGACAAATAATGTTAAACATTGGATACAAATGAAGATTGGTGAACTAAAGAGATCAAAAGGTGATGGTGATGTTAATGTTGAGCCAGAGGTAGGGATGGCAACGGGGCGGATTGGGGCGGATTTGAACAAATCCATCCCCGCCCCGCTAGAGATCACGGATATCCAAATCCGCCCCGAATATCCGTTTACCATATTTTTGTAAAAACCATCCCCGAACCGGACGGATTGGCGGATATCCGCCCCGCCCAAAATACCCGGAGAAAAAAAACAAAAAACAGATTCTCAAATATCGAATCACAAAAATTACAAAAAAAACAGATTACAAAAATTACAGAAATTACAAACCATACAAAAATAAAAAAATTAAAAAATTCCAGAAATTACAAACCATACAAAAATTAACAAATTCAAAAAAAAATTACAACAAATTCAAAAAATTCGATCTCTGAGATCAGATCATGATCAGATCTTGATCAAGATCAGATCTTGATCTCTGAGATCTCTGAGATCAGATCTTGATCCAGATCAGATCTTGATCCAGATCTGATCCTGATCCTGATCCAGATCAGATCTTGATCCTGATCCAGATCAGATCTGGATCCTGATCCTGATCAGATCTGGATCCTGATCCTGATCTCGATCTCGATCTCGATCTCGATCTCTGAAGGGGGGAGATGGAAGAAACCCTTTTCTTTCGAGAGCAGGGAGGCAGATCGCGGCGTGAGGGGAGCAGCGAGCAGCGAGGATCTCGGTGTCTCGCGGCGTGGCCGCGAGAGGGGAGCAGGGAGCAGGGAGGATGTCGGCATCTCTGCGTCTCGGCGTCTCGCGGCGTGAGGGGAGCAGGGAGTAGGGAGGATCTCGCGTCTCGCGGCGTGAGGGAGGGCGAGGTGGTGTGCGGTGTGAGGGAGGGAGGGAGTCGCTCTGCGACTCTGCGTCTCCTTCTTGCTTCTTTGCGTCTCCTTCTGCGAGTCTGGATTTCTTCTTTGTGATTTCTTCTGCGTCTCCTTCTGCGAGATTTCTTCTTTGTGATTTCTTCTGCTTCTCCTTCTGCTCTGCGAGTCTGGATGACTGGATTTCTTTAGTTCTTTGTGAACTGAATCTAATTTCATTTGTATGTTTGGAGGTGGAAGAGACTTAGAGACCAAGAGTCTGAAGAGAATAATGATTCACTCTGTGAGTTTTGTGTCTCGAGGTGGAAGCCGAAGAGATGTCTGTCAGAAGAGGTAAGTCAGAATTCCTTTGGTTTAGTTTTAGATTTTTTTTGGGAAAATGATTTAATTAATAGGGTAACAGTATGCTAAAACCGCGGGGCGGATATCCGCGGGGTGGATATGACCATATCCGTATCCGCCCCGAACAGTGAACGGATATTTTTTGGATATCCAAAATCACCCGAAAATCCATTCAGCCATATCCAAAACCGCCCCAAACGGATTGGGTGGGGCGGATATCCGTGAAAATCCGCCCCACTGCCATCCCTAGCCAGAGGGGTTGTTGGAAGTTGGCTCTAAAAGTAGTGCTGAAATTCATAGTCCATTGGTTGTTCGTTGCAAAGGACGACGTTCTACTTCGAGGATGCAGTCTACCATGGAAAAAGTCTGTAAAAAGAGGAAGAAAAAGAAAGAAACACAAAAAGAGAATAATTTGGTAGGTTTACTTGTTTTTTTTTACTTCAATGAATATATATATTTTTTCAATTCAAGAAAATATATTTTTAATTTGACATGTCATTTGTAGGGTTCTACCCAAGTTGGATTTAAAGGTTCACAATTTATGACACATCTTTCAAACAATGTTGAGCCATATGGTCAAATAAATCTTAACACGCAGGTTTCTCTTTAGTACAAAGATTATTCACTTTTGATTTGCCCCACTATGATTGTTCACTATGATTAATGTGTTTGTCATTTTGAAAGATGAAAGTATTGGGTCATATTATTCACAACCTAGTGCTACAATTGAAGGACTTGGTCAGGTTTGCTCACTTAGAACACATGTATATAATTTACCTGCTTATGATCATTTTAACGACCACATAAAGATTGTAAGCCTTAATCATTTATTTTTGCAGCGACCAACTTCTAGCAACGATATGGAGTCGTTCAGAGATTGTATCTGAATTCTCCAACCCTGAAAGAGATCATTCAAACATAGTGTCAGAGAAATGGAAGCATTGAGGATCCAGTTCATGCAGTTTCATGGTTGCAATTCATGAGTTTCATGTAATTTCCAGTGTTTCAGGGTGTAATTTCGGTTTTTCAGGGTGTAAACTCTTATAATTTCAGTTCTTTAGTTTTTCAGGGTGTAAACTCTTAGAATTTGGTATGTAATTTCCAGTGTTTTTCAGTTTTTCTAGTGTAAACTCTTAGAAAGCATTTTCAGCAATTTTCAGAAATTTTCTGTCAGAAATTTACTGGAAGAAATTTTCACGAAGAAATTCTACTGCTGGATAAAATTTTCAGGAATTTACTGTCAGAAATTTTCAGGAAGAAATTCTACTGCTGGATAAAATTACTTTTAGAAATTTTACTGTTTTGGTTCTTTTGAACATGCTGATAAAGTTCAGGGATGATGGTGGTTGGATTGACAAATATGTAGTCTGGGGAAAGTGGTTGTTTGCTCTGTTTATATCTTCTAATTCCACTACTTTGTAAGACAATTTGTATGAGAAACTAAGAATAAGACAATTTGTAACATGCTTTGGTTCTCTGTCACCGAATATGTTTACTGATTTTTTATTAGGTATGATAAGCTAAGAATAAGACAATTTGTATCTCTGTCAGGAATTGATCCACAAATTGTGATACAATTTTTATCTCTGCCACTGAATATGCTTACTAAATATGAATGCCTTTGGAAGTCTCACTTTCATTCCTGAAAAAGAAAACAATCCTATAACCAGAATTTGTTTGATCAAAACAGAAAACCAGAAAACTCAATTCATAACAAAACTCAATTCATAACAGATAACTATAAGCAAAACAGATTACATACAATCCAAAATCATTTACAATTGTGAACAAATTCATTTACATCTCACATACCATCCAAGATCTTAAAAAACAAAAGTACAAGAATCAATAAAACTACCACTTATATACTGTTGATTAGGTCCTTAGTAAAAGCCAAAGGATCATTGACTTGGTTTTCATGAGCTTGATCGCCACGACCCTCAGGAGCATTATTTGGTTGGTCCACCACCTCTTCAGTGTCGTTTGTTCTTGACTCCTTTGTTCTTGTTCTTGACTGGTGCTCTCTTCTCGACTCTTGTTCTCTTTCTCTTCTCGCCTCATGCTCCTTCCACATTTCATAATCTTCAATGGCTTCTTCAATTTAATTGAAACCCTTGTAGACAGCATCCTTGTATCTGTTTACTTGTAGTGCGCAACTTGACCAAGTAACATAAGTTCTAGGAACATGCCCACGATAAACAACATAAGCTTCGTATGTCATTCCTGCGTTGGCAAAGCAACAGATGTTAGTCGTATGATAATTGTTAAAAGCTTATGGATGCAACACAAGTGTAGGTTCTAAACCAATCTTATACTCTTTTGAAGCTTCTTAATAATAATACTCTGAAACACATTAGTAATGAAATGCTGCTAGAAACACACAGTTCATGCTTACAAACAGTTCATGCTTACATTAGTAGTGAAATCCAGCACTTTCATTCATGGTGAAATGCTGCTAGACAAACAGTTCATGCTATCAACGAAGATGCCATTGTTTGAAAAGAATAAATCAAAGCTATCTGAACTTATGTGGCACATAAACCTCTGACATACATGGAGTCAGATACAGTTATAGGGACGGTATCCATTCCTTTCTACAAATTGAAAAAACCTACCTATACAAATACCAATCCATTAATTCAAAAGCAGTTCTTAGAACTCTCGGAAGTCCAAAATGCAAATTTCTTTCAGTGTGTAATCAAAATTTTCAACAAAAACACCGAACCCCACTTTTAATTTGTGCATCTTTTTCTTACTCAACAATGATCAATACAGTAGATTTCAGATTAAAACAGTAAGCTATCAACTCGGAAACTCTAATTAGCAATCTAATTTTACAAACAAATTAAAATGAAATAAAACTACGAATCAAACACACTAATTGCTTAATAAAATCCCAATCCATTAATTCAAAAGCACTTCTTAAAACTCTCAGAAGTCCTAAATGCAGCTTGCTTTCATTGCCCAATCAAAATTTTCGAAAAAATCACCAAAACCCACTTTCATTGTGTATTTTTTCTCCTTGTGTATTTTTTTCTTACTCAACAATGACCCATACAGAACATCACAGATTAAAGTTTATCAACTCAGCAACTCTAATAGGTTAATCTGACTATAATTTTGCAAACAAATTAAAATTATATCAAAATGTGGATCAAACACACTAATTGCTTAATCAAATCCCAATATCAAAAAGCCCAAATCAAGGATACCCAGAGTGGAAAAATCCAAAAAAAAAAAAAAATCATCAAAATCAAACATACCCAGAGAAGTAAATGGGCAGAATTACAAAGAGGCATCAACAAAACATGACTAAGAAGAAAACCGAGTTTAAAAACCAGAGTTACTTTGAGTTTAAAACCGAGTTCATGACTCCCATTGATTCTTGCTTAGTGAGCCTCCTACAAACATCATCTAGGGTTCATGACTCCCATTGATTCATGCTTAGTGAGTCTCCTAAAACCGAGTTCATGACTCCCATTCATGCTTAAAAAACAGAGTGACTTACCTTTTGTTTAGCAGATTTGTTGAAACACTGGTTTTGAACCGTACCCGCGAGCAAGCCTTTGTGAAGAATCGGTTTCAGGGAGTGAAAGATCTAGGGTTTTCTTTGAATGAGAGTGAAATTCTGATGAGGGATCTAGGGTTTTCTTTTGAATGTGAGAAAAATGGGATCTAGGGTTTCGAGAGTGAAATTCTAGCAAATGAGGGATCTAGGGTTTCGAATGAGATGAACTTGACTGGCATCTTTCGAGGGTTTTAAACTCTGTTTCGAGAGTGATTTTTTTTTTTTGCCCATTTGATGCCCACGTGACTAGCACCTCGCGGGTGCACGTGCTTGGCACCATCCAGGCGAGATACCAGGCGAATTTCCAGTGTATTTTAGAATTTTCGCTCAATTTATGGATCAAACTCTATCCCACCAAACAAGAAATCTCATGTCCTCAAAAGGGAGACCATTAATTTTAAATTTGAATCTCACGCACCACACCATTAGCAACATCCTCGAAGTAAAAAACTTCTTGATCCCGAAAATAACAGTTGTAATGCTATTAACATCATCCAAAGGACCCAAGTAGAACATGAAGGTACATAAACTACCACAGAGATTCTAATGGTGCTATGTCACCATAGGATGAACCTAGTACAATAGCCAACAACCGATTACACCCTAGTTCCGTTGGCTAATAGCCTAATACAACAAGGAAGAGGCGAAAAAAATATAAGCCTCACATCACTGGACTGCTAAGAAGTCTGAATGAAGAATTCCAAATAAGGCAACACTTGAGATCTCTTAGTTCTTATCTAAGATTCTAGAAATCCTATCAACATTACCCAACACACATGGCCAATCAAAACAAGTGAACTCTCCTCAGTTCTGATAGATACCATCTAATGGAAGCATAGAAATGCAAGAACACAAAGAGGGATGATGAGATAGTTTTATGTGACCATGCTTAAAGCTGAATAGCCCAAACTTTCATAACTCAATTACAAATTCCAAAGTGAATTTTTCTTGCACCTGCTAATTTTTCTTTTACAATTTATGATGCACAAGTCCTCAGAGAAAGGGTACAACAAATAATTCATTAAACGAAAACAGAAAAACAACCTGTCCTATATCAAAACCAAAACTGTATAATAATAACATAACCCATACAATTCATAAAAACAACACAAGAATAGGCACTAATTTGGTGAAATCAAAGACTTGTAAATGAGAATAAAAATCAGATAAAGGTGAAGATCCCTAAATTTTCTTTGAAATCATAGTAAAAGTGAAGGAGATGAAGAAACTCACCTGACGAAATCACAAATGATTGCACAACAGATCCATGCAATGCCACTGCTGAATCCCTCTCTCTTGATCGCACACAAGGTGGCCCCAATCGGCTGCGCCATCTCTGTCTTCCGGCGATGAAATCAAACGGGAAGGAGAGGGACGAGAGAGGAAGGAGAAAGGAAGAAGTCTGGGGCGGTGGGATCGGCTGTGAAGCTCGATCTGAGAGCGTGCTCGCCGCCAGATGAGAAGAAGAAAAACGTGAAGAAAGAAAATCTCGGGAATGGGCTTTGATGATGATGATGATGATGATATTGTGGGTGGCTATTCACCCCCACCGAACTTCCGAAGGCACCCCTCTAACTTCACAAAATAAAACCCTAAAATTTTGAAATTTAAATTCAATTAAATGTAACTCTATTTTATTTAATTCAAAATAAAATAAATTAGTTTTATGAAATTTAGGGATGTTACATTATACACACGTTAAATGGAATCTCGTCTCGAGATTCGGAAGGTAAGAAAGTTAAGTGAATTTCGAAAAATACAACTTGTCAAACGAAAGAAGATTTTAAAAATACAAATTTCAATTGAATTTTATGAACATAAATATTTATTGTCATTGGAAAAGTAGGGGTGTTACATAAGTAGTTGTTTGATCAACTAAGGAACATGTTGAACCCATGAAGACCAAAAGTAATACTACTAATGAAATAATAATCAAGTTGAATGTGGCAAGTGCGGCCATGATAAACAAGATTAGGAGTGCTCAGGGGTGGATCTACTTAGGGGCAAGTGGGGCAGTTGCCCCCATTGAAATTTAAAATTTTCATGCTATATATAGTTTTTTACGGTTTGCCCCATTAGTCTTATGGTTTTGCCTCCAGATTTTAAAGTCTAATTGACTACTATCCCTCATTTTCTATTATTCTACACCATAACTCTTAGAGATTTTTGTCCTTGTCCCTCTGAAGTAGAGAGCTAGACAACCACTTTTCTTAAACCAACCATTCTCATCTCCTTCCATCGTCAAAGTGTTTTTTTTATGGACTTCATAAATCTAACTTCAACACTTAATCTTTCCTTAATTGTTGATCTTTTACTTTCACAATTTTTTTTTATAACAATGTTCTTTTCTAAATGGTAAGACATAAGTAATTAAGAATGCAACCTTTTTAAGGGTAAGTTCTAGATTTTAGATTTTGTTTTGTTGATTACGAAATAACATTTTTTTTTCCTTTTCTTAGTTGTTGTTGTGTTTCCTATGTTGTAATTTGGTAACCATTTAAAGTAATATTAACAATTTGACATCTTAAATTTTTTAGTGATAATACAACTCCATTAAACATGTTATTGATTTAA
The DNA here is from genome assembly GCA_963556465.1 of Berberis vulgaris. NCBI lineage: Eukaryota > Viridiplantae > Streptophyta > Magnoliopsida > Ranunculales > Berberidaceae > Berberis > Berberis vulgaris. The sequence goes on from OY747135.1 coordinate 67,750,794, forward strand.
GCAAACATGTTATACCTTTCTAATAAGAACTTTCATAACATAACATCACGCATAAAGCACCAAACAATTTTCAACACTTTTGTTAAAAAGCTTCAAGTTTCATCTCATTATATTTATTGACAGATAGCAAGGTGTATGTTTGCATGCGTGTGCAATAGTGATTATTGAGCCTAAAAAAATGCATAAAAGTAACAATTTTTACATTTTTATTAAAAAATATTTTTTTTGTGTACCTAATTATATAATATAAAATATTTTTAACTAACTATTTGCCCCCGTTCAACTTAAATCCTAGCTCCGTCACTGGAAGGGCTACTGAGATTGTCACAATAGAGAGTAATAGGCATATGGGAGGAGGTAAGCCAAGCTTATAAACTAGATGGGAAATCTAAATTGTCTTGGCACAAACATGAGGAAACAATAAATATGACTGTTTATAATTGCCATCCAAGAAATGAGTTTTGGTACCAAAATATACAATATCCAGAGTTTGTTCCAAGTAGTCTCACTATAAGAAATTTGGATTTTGGTGAAGAACGTTGTTTCTCATTGAAACTTGTTAATTCGTCACCATTCAGCAACGGTGAGGAATTTCAGTCGTCACAACATTCCTCACATAAGGGGCGTTAAGGAAAGTATTATGTGACAAATTCCTTACTCGTCATGGACTATTTGCTTATGTGACGAGTGGTTCCTCACATAAACTTAGCACGCGGGTATACAATTACAACATGAGTGACAAAAAATTTGTCACTGTAGACTGTTATTGGTGATCAAAAGCCGGCATTACGTGTGGTGACTTTCTATTACGAATCCATCTTGATTTATATGTGAGGAATAGTTTGTCACGGTAGTGATTTTATACATTAAAATTATCTACCTGTGACGAATTTTTTCTCACACTTTCAATATATTTGTGGCAATTCATTCTTCACTCATTTATTGTAGTTGTCTATTAGCGCATATTCTTAAATAACACTACCTAAATTTTTTGTGTAATGCACAATCTAAAATTAAAATAGTAGAATTTTCATTCATAGAAAGATATTACATTCTTTCATTGCATATGCGAAGTCACATAACCAAATAAGTCTACAAAAGTTTAATAATGATATCAAGTTACACCATTTGATGTCCAAAAATAACTAAGCCTACTCTAGTAACACTAAGCTATTTAACTCATCAACATCTATTCATACGCACAACCTGCTTGAATCATTCGTTCATAACCATCATGGTCACCAATCTCATCAAAATAAGGATCATTTGGATGTACACCACTACCATTTGAACTGTTTGAATCATGGCGGGAGGAAACACTGTTGGTACGAACTTGCATTGTAGTTGCCAAAAAAGTCTGCATTCGACATTAACAAGTATAATTGCTAGTAAAATTTATTTTTCTAAGAAAAAGGTAAAAATGTAAACGGAATTTATAAATGTTATTTCACTGTGTTGAACAAAAAGAGTAGGATCCAAAAAAAATACGATATCAAGTTACAAAATTATTATATATCCAAACAAAAAATAATTATATATCTGAAACTAGGTAGAATTGCCTTATTAGAATAATTAACAATCAAGGCGGGAATTTCTAATGAGCTGAAGAGAGGATTAGTGTACCTTGATCACTAGGGTAACTATCAATTTGTCATTGCCTTAAATCCAACATTGATTATGATCTGTAAACTACTATGCGCTATCACATTGTGATCCCTTTCTAGGAAAAATTTATTTGACAGATAATTTCAAAGCATAAGCACGCACCACCAACAAACTTGCAGTCAGACACAATGGTGTAAACAAATATCATAACCTGAATGGAAAAAGTTGATATTCTGATCCTTGTAGAATCTGACGTTTAACTATTCATCATATCACACACACATAAATGATTGAAGGCTATTAAACTTCACTCTTATCTCTTCTCCTACTTCTTCCCTCCCAATTCATCTTTCCAAACAGACCCCAATCTCATTAGATCTTAAACAACACCACAACACCTTGGCAAGAGTCGGCTTTAAATCAAATCAAGAATCAAAACAGATCCCACTTTAATGAAACCCTTATTAAATGAATCTAATTCAATCATAATGTTAATCCCTCTAGATTCTAAAAAGAAGTTACAAAGCAAAACATAGTGTCCAACTACACAACTTCTTCGCTCAAACGAAATGAACATGTTTTACACAAGGTCAGTTTTAAATTTATTTTCATATTGGAAATAACATGAGATTAAGAGAATAGTTCAAAGTAAACACAAGCTATGTTAAATTCAGACTATGCCTAGAAAAATCAATGTGGGTTTGCACACACGTCCATAAAATTTCGAATTGGGTAAACTGTCAAGTCAATCCAACATAAATTTGGTTGTCATTCGCCTTACTAAAAAGACAACATAAGAACTCTCAAGGTCTTTATAATAAGCATGCCATTACCTTCAAGTCGCATCCAGACTTGTCCAAATACTTTGAAAGCCTAAAAAAATATGTTGTATGCTCCTCGTTTATCTACCTCTATCATTGAATAGGTTGGGTTCCAACCTGGGGAAAGATAAAAGTGCAACCAGTCATTATTCTACAAAGAAATAGTACTTTCAATGTAAAATTTAAAAACCAACACTTTAAAACAACATTTCTAAACAATTTTAAAAGCAAATCCTAAAGGGGATTTACATGCGACTATCTTCAGCTATATTTCAATAATCTTTCTTGCATAAAAGATGAACCCTTCTCGTCTCTAAGAAAACTTGAAAATCATTCTCGTCTGTCTTCAGCTTTATACCTTGGAAAATCCTTGTCTGAGGTGATGAAAAATCCTCATTACATGCCAAAAAAATTCAAATATTACACGTAAGCTATATCAAACTGATTTTTTTTAACTAACAATCCAATAATAGAAGAAGAGCTGGACAGAAGTGAAAGTATGAGAGCACCTCTGCGTTTTAAAACTGTGAACAACTAGAACATCATTTGGTGGATCAGTCATCACAACTTGGAAACTCCTAACAATAAGAAAAAATAAATCACTTCAAACGTCCCTCTAATGTTATACTAGACTAGATTGTTCTGAATATATTATATCCTCGTTGATTAAGAGGCATGAATGCTAACTAGAAATCATGTGAAAATGTTCTAATTTATCCCAGCCCATTATACAAATCAAACAACTACTTTTCACAAATTTCTTTCACTGAGCAAAATCATCAAACAACTCCTGCTCAAACAATCAATTGAATAAAGAATAAGAAGTACCTCTAACTGAATCGCTCAATTTGTTTCGTCACTTTGCAGGTCGTTGTGCTCCATTATAGATCATCAAAACTTCCAGATTTGAATACATGAAAGAGGAGAAAATTATTAGATTACAAACTCTGATTTGATCTCTTAAAGGTGATAACTCCAATCATACCTTGTCAAAAAATAGGAAAATAACAAACCCTAGGATTCAATTTAGAGAAATAAAGACAAAACAAACCAATCAACTCGTTCGTAGATCCGAGCCGAGAGTGTGAACAAACCAATATGCATGAGATCTTGATGTAGAGTTGTGACAGACCAATATGCGCGAGATCGTGATGAAGAGTTGTGAGAGTTCGTTGCCATTGCAGAGCAGTCGTTGGTTTGTTCAATCTCCCATTCCCCAACTCGATCGCAATTGCAGTGAGGACCAAACGCTAAGACCACTCCCTCACCCTTCTTTCACTTAGATGTCAAGTCTGGGCCTCAATTATGCAAAATAAGGTGCTAAGAAGGAAAGAGGAAAAGGGAAATAGGAATAGGTTTTGTACATAAAGTTTTATTGTTTTCTTAAATTAAAAAAATATTTTGTGAGGAAAATTTCCTCACTCTTGGGTTGGGCTTTAAAAAAATATTTAGTGAGGAAAATTTCCTCACTCTTGAGTTGGGCTTCACATAAATTTTAGTGAGGAAAATTTCCTTACTCGTGAGTTGGACTTTACATAAAAAGTGACGAGTGTTATTTTTAGGCGCTAGTTTTCCCGCTCTCTGTTGTGTGACAGTTGCGAAATGTTTAAGTGAGGAACTGAAAACCAAAATTTTGCTTGAACAAATATGTGACGACTCGTCAAATTTCCTCGCGTAATTTTGAAGCACATATAATTTTGGCACCTAAATTCATATTTCTTGTAGTGTTAGTGGATTAGTTTGGGTGAGTAAATAGCATGCAACTATCTGTCACGCCCCGATTCTTTTTGAGATAACAAAAATCCTTATATCCACATAAGATTGTTCGTTTCCCCCAAATTTGAGACATGAAAATTTAACAATGGAAACATTAAAAAAATAAAATATTTGAAGTAGACAAAATTTTCTAATCAGGAAACTCTTTGAAGATTTTGTCCCACAAGGAAACCTCCCATATTGCGGTCTCAATGACTTTCTAAACTGAGAAAAGCTAAATGACTACGTTCCAATAAGAATGTACCCAAGAAGTATAAACTTATTTGGGTCAGCTAGGTAGCTGGTATGAGTAATCTCAATCCTTATAAATAAAATAAGTTATATGTTTTATCATAAAAAAATTATACTTAATAAAATAACACATCAAATAATTGTAGTTCCTCAATACGGCAAACGTATCATACTAATAAATTTACCATACTTCAAGTAAACATTTACTTATCCAATACTCACAACATGGTAAGTCATACTTGCAGAAACGTTAGTAGACTTACCATCCTGCACGGAACGGTTAGAAACAAATGAATAAAATATCTAATTTACCGGTCCTCATAATTACAATTTTCAATCAAATACAAATCATAATCATAATACACTATTATTTAAATATCAACAAAATGCATTTTACCTTAAGGAAGATATGTAGTTCTCATTCAATGATCGAATGAGCATTTAGTTTCTTCCCTCAAGGCAATCATATTATAAAATACCTACAATAAACATTCTACCTTAAGAAAGACATGTAGTTCTCATTCAATGGTTGAACGAGCATTTAATTTATCCCCTCAAGGCAATCTTGCATATACACAAAACTTTCACTTCTTTTCCAATATCGTACTATCCTCTTTGTGCCGAACACACCTCATCCAAATATGTCTCCCTTGCTTTCGAAACCACTCAAAGCGTACATGTCCTATTTGGATGCCACATCGAGGAACATATCATCTCAGCCGAAGTTCGATCATGACAAATATATCATCATTAGGCATACATCCAAACACACATGGAACGATGTACCCAATATGTAAGCAAGTCTGCATACTAAATTATATACAAGTATACAAGATACTGAAATCATACTTTTCATGCATTCTCTTTTTTCACATTTCTTTCATTTTTGTGGAAAAAGAGCATAAAAATCAACTTATCTCAAAATTTTTATACAATGACACTTTGTCATTCATAAGCAAATCCACAACAATATACACCCATTATTTTGGGGAAACTAGCATTTATCATAAACAACACGACAATCAACCCCATTCAATATAGAAATTTCATGTTTCTAAACAAGTCATTTTTTTTTTCATAACAATCAACTTCAAGTCATAATCGAATAATATGAAATTTCAATTCGCAATAACAATATGAATTCCCAATTCATTTTGTCAAAATATGAATCCACATTAAATAAATTCCACAACCAAAACTTCATCCTCTAAGGTGGACACGTAGTAAAATCTATAGTTTGCAAATGTTCTCAAAATACATCATGTAATTTCTCCAAATTCAAAAATCACACTTCCATATTAACTCAAGTAATATTGTCAGACCCTTCTTGGTAAATGGTAATTCTTGCTACAGGTCATATGACAAAATGAACACTTATCCACCAAAAATGATAATGCATAATATAAGGGTGAATAATTCCTTAATACATTTCTACTACATTTCCATTTAATATCAAACGTTTTCTTCATTTCAGACCCACAAAGTTTCCTTTTAGTATGAGTAAAAACCATCATTATTCTTAAGTATTTCACGCCAAAAGATTAATCATTATCCCAAATCACTGGTTAAACAAAATTTATTTCCAATCAGTATTTAAACAACATTATCTCAATCATTATTCAAACACAATTATCCCCAATTATCATTTAAACAACTCTATTACTTTTGACAATGCCCCAGACATCCCAAAATTATGTACTATTAACAACTTGATGATTTCCTCAATATTTATAATCACAGTTGTTGTTTGCTTTACAACATTTGTCTCTAATAAGAAGTCACTCTAGCTATTAAAAATTTGATCATGAACCTAAATATATTGATCTCTGATTCATCTTGACCACTAGAAGATCTCGATTCACTGGAAACACTAAGACTGCACAGAACTGTCTTTATTACGGAATTTTAAAAACAACCTAGTTTTGTATTTTCTCTTTTAACTCAACCAATTCCCACGAAATTACAATAAAAAATTTCATATAAACATAAAATTCCAGACTTATATAGGTATTAAACTCTAACCCTAATTCATAGATTAATAAAAAAAAATAAAAATAAAGAGTACGATGAAAACTCACAAACTATTATTTTTCTTCTCCCATTTTCTCTTATCTTGCACTTGTTTTTTTTTTTTTTTTTTTTTTGTATAAAAGAAGGTGGCTAAATCTTCCAACTCTTTTAAATGGTTCTCGTTAGGATTTTTCCTAATTTTCGCTAAACATACCCATAACTTCTATTCTTTTACCCATCAGAAACAAAATCACAACACACACACACACATATTAGCAAATAATAATATAAATTGTATTCATATTTACAATAATTAGACGGACATTACACTATCCCTTGCTCACCTCAAAACAACAAACTGAAATTGGGTATAATAATGTTCCACTTACCCAAAAGTTTCTTACCTATGGGCATTATTTGCTCAACGACACGTCGAAATGAACACCCATGGAGCTAGCAGATTACAGCTTGATAAAAATCTCTCACCAAGTAAAACAATTCAGACATGATTGAGATGCCATGTAGTTTTATTTCTTTTACATAACTTACTTCTGATAAGACTGACAGGTGTCATATGGAGGTCAGTCTCCTATACCCTCAAAACTTATAAGTTGAAGCAGGAGAGCAGATGCACATGTCAGTCCACATAGTTTTCTCAATAAGTTTTCTTGTTTTGGTTTGCTACCACTGATGAGACATCAAACATTCATCCGATCACAGCCGAACACGTGACAAATATCAACTCTAATGAAAAGGGTCAGGATAGGTAAGACTCAAGCTAAGTCCAAGTCAGGCCCAGTCCAGCCCGTAAGTCAGGTGATCAAACACAAATAAGGTAAGCCCAGGATGGCGGAAGTCTTGGAGCTTTGGCCAAGATAACAAGGCCATGACCTTTGAGCTGTTTAGCAAGCCTGAGGTCACATATCCTACATTGGATATTGTCCTAATTACCTTTAACAACCGCATTCAAGAAAAATTGAGCCCCACTTTAAAAAAATTCTCCCACTGGACAACTAGTTATAACTTCTGAACCAAAGTCCAATTTCTCCAACATATTATAAATTATCAAATCCTTGGACAATTGCCTAAGAGTGTAAGGCTCACTTCAACTAGCTCAACCATTATTCTTTCACGGGCTAGACGCCTTTGCCTTCAACATCCTTGGGAGTTGAGGTGTTGTAATCTCTACACCTCCACTGGCTATTTAACGGGTTTGGGTATGAAAAAATATGACATGATTGCTTATCGTGTCGGGCCAACTTGACCCATCAAATTAGCGAGTCGTGTTTGAGTTTGGGTGTTAAACACGATTGACATGGGACATTAGCAATCATGTCAACCACACCAACTTTGACACAAATGACCCATTAGACCTGATTGATATTATTACTCTAAATTATCACTTAATCTTGATTATTATTGTATTAACTATTGTAACATGTCAAGCGTGTCAAATGGGTTGACGACCCAGATTGACACAATTAGCTAAAATATGTCAAGATGGGTTGTATAGGGTTGACCCACTACAAAAATGAGTTATGTTTGGGTTTGAAATTATTGACACATTTGAAAAAAAGGTTGTGTTTGGGTTTGGAATTTTGTTAAGATATTGTGAAGTGGCACGACACAATTACGAAACGTTGTGACACAACTGATTGTCACTCCTTGGGGTGTGTACAAATTCAAGGGGCACTCTAAAAGAAAACATTATGTCCAAGTGTTGGGTGCCTTATTCTCTATTGTGAGTCAAGTGTATGAATAATGACACACTCGTAATTTGTGAACCACTACCCTTTGAAATCAAAGGGTTGTGATAATGACACCCATGATTTGGATCATAGCCTCTCAAGATGAGAACACATGTTTAAGTAAGCTGGGTCTATAAGATTTTCTTCGAAATAATTTTGTTGAATTAGTCAACCATTTAGGATATGAGCACCCACTTTGCCGGTGACTCATAAGCAGTGGCTTGGTTAAGGGAACCCACCGAAACCGTAGTGAAAGCGAGTTTTCATAGGGTTAGGAAGTAGCTGCAAGAAGTATATTAAGTCTGAAAGTGTTCTTCTCATAGGGCAGGAGGCTCTGGATGGCCACTAGCATGTGACATGGGTCCATGACTATTAAAGGATGGGATCTTCTAAAGATGAAAAAGGATATGAAATGATCTTGTGGTTATGTTATAATTTAAATTGCTCACACATGTCTCCATCTCTCCTCTCTACTCTTCTCTTCACCTTAACCTTTCTCTTCACCTCCATAGCCTCTTCAACTCTTCATCCAATGTTTAACACACTCTCCACTTCTCCCTAAATCTTCTAGCTTGAATTCCGCACGCCCCTTTTCTCTCTCTTGCTCGCTCTGAATATTTCCTTCCCCCTCTATCTAAATTTATTTTTAATGTGATTCTCCTATGGAGGATGAAGTAAGCACTTAAGTGAATTTCAAAATTCAAACGAAACTAATTTTTATGAAAAATATTATTTTTAACCACATACATTTAAGTGGTAATTTCAATTGAGTTTTAGGGGTACTTGGAGGTGCATCAGTAGATGCTTTGAATTCAAAACAAAATCTGGTTTTATTTCTTAGGTTCTAATAGTATTGCCTTATATCCATAAAATCCTTGTCAAGTGTAGTTTCTAGAACACTAAATGGTTTTCTATTTAGAGCTTCGTAGGAAAAATTATGATTTTATTTGTAATATGGTGTGAATATGATAATATTTGCGAACGCGTCAACTTTGAAATCAAAACTAATTTGTTTGGGAGCACTCTAATGTGCTTGATATATATGGTTGGAAGTGTTATCTAGTCTAGTTTCTAGGATACCAAATTTATTTATTTATTTTGTATGAAAAAAAACTTTGATTTTATTTGTAACAGGGTGTCTCTTTGATAATGATTGCAAATGCGTCAAATTTGAACTCAAAACTTATTTGCTTGGGAGTACTCTAATGTGCTTGCTATATATGGTTGGAAGCGTTATCGACTCTAATTTTTAGAACATTGAATGGTTTTTTATTTGGAGATTGGTAGGAAGAGTTATGATTTTATTTGTAACAAGGTGTCAATATGATTCATGTTTGTGAATGCATCAAATTTGAAGTCGAAATTGATTTGTTTGGGAGTACTACAATGTGCTTGCCATATATGGTTAAAAGCGTTATTGAGTTAAGTTTCTAGAACACTAAATGGTTTTGTATTTGCAGCTTCAAAGGAAAAGTTATGATTTTATTTGTAACTGGGCGTCAATTTGATTTGCAGCTTCTTGAAAAAATCAGTTTTTTTTGTAATTTGCCTGCCTCGGTTTTGCAAACCGAACAATTCAAAGTATGGCTTGATTTGCCTGATTCAACATTTCAAAGAGAGGTATGGTTTTTAAAATGAAAACATGATTTGATAGCCGATTTTTGTAACCTCAAAGATAGGGAAAAAAAAGTTATCGTCGATTTTAAATACCAAATTCATTCACTATATACTCGCTTTTGTAAAACCAAGTCTCTTTAAAATGTCTTTTATTTTATAAACCGCTTTTGTAAAACCAAGTCTCTCTGTTCATGGATGATTGATGATCATGGATGATTGATGATGTGAATGATGGAGCTGAGGAATTAAAGGCTGAGGAGGTAAATATAAGTTTGGTTGGACAAGATGAACACAAAGGGAATTTGGAAGTAAATTTTTTTTGACTTTATAAAATAAAGTTTTGCCTTCAGTGAAAATTCCACTTTAAGTGCTGGCTGGGCTATGATCAAATCGTGGGTGTCAAAATGCACCTTTCTACTGCTCATATTTTTTGGGCATTCAACTCGTCTAGAGTAGACGTAGGATAGAAAGACATGGGAGGAGACTGGGATCAAGTATAAAACAGTGAGTTTACAAGAGAGCCAGAGAGAGAGAGGAAGAGAGTGGTGAAGCGCCATCAAAACTCGCAATGCTTGTGCAAATGACAATCCTCAAGCTGACCTCAAATAGAAAACTAAACTTTTACAACATTGCTCCACTTCAGAACGATTTCATAACACGCACCAACTGTTCGACGAAATGCCAAGCTGAACTCCCCTGGAACGAGCAGATCATATACTTTGCGACATTTTCTTACCTAGCGAAAGGGTTCAACATGATTGATGATGGTAACATTAATTTGATTATGGGTTGCCTTTGTTTCTCTTATAGAAGGAGAAATTATTCGAATAAGATGTAATTGATAACAGGTGCATGGAGGATGATCGTCTTCAATAGGCACAAAAACCAACCCAGAAAAGGTAGGGTGGGCGACTGGGCAGGCAGGGCGGTCCTCGGCACTCCACAAGATGGGTCAGTCTACGCCTTTCTTCCCAAAACGTGTTTTATTGAGTATTGCTTTGTTTTAGTTATTTATTAGTCTTGTTAGATGTTATTATTGTTTTCGTGTTAGTTACTGTGAGCATTTCAATCCCTGAAGAACTAAATACATACAAAAAGATAAACCTTGGTAAGCAGTAACCAATAATCTCTGAAGGTCTTGGCAGGTAAAATGATATGATTTGATTCAGTTCCAGGAGAATCTCCTTCTTACTATGGATAGTAATGTCTACTGTTAATGTTATTATCAAGTTTAGTTGTATAATTTTTTTTTCCATTAATTTTCAATACTTTTATGAGGATGATGATGGATTTTCAATACCTTTATAAGAATGTGGAAGATTTCATGTTCGCACACAATAAAATAAAATAAAATCGTCGGTCATTACGTCAAGGTTCTGCTTCAAAATATTGAAGGGAGTACTCCCAGTTGATTATGTATTCAATTTGCATTTTCATTGAAGGTTGTGTGCAATTAGAAGTTAAATGAGTTATTAATTGTTGTTTACTTAAATAGTCAATAATCAGAGTCCCTCTCCCTAGATTTGTAACTTGCAATGTAATCAATGGATGGCACTCTCCTGGAAGACACAATGATGCATATTGGTTCACATTAAACACCATTTGGTTTATGATTAAGATGTGAGGTAAAACGACATATCAAAGTGAATCAAGTCAATGCATATTACCTATTTGCATTGAGACTTCCATATGATATGGTCTCAGTCTCTCAGATAGGCACCAATAAGGTTATCTTATAATCCCTAATTAGAATGTTTTTCTTCTCGTAACAAAGCCTTTTTTTAATCCTTAGAGGGGAATGTTAAGGTCAAACTAACTATTAGATCAGACCAAACATTAAAAAAAGAATTCAAATAAACTACCTTCATACTGGAGATGGTCCCATATTATCTTTCAAAACCTTGACTTGTCAATTCTCTGAAATAGTCAATGAAGTTTGTTTGTGATATCTGTTTTTCTATTGTTCAATTATCGTGGCCACCAAATATTGTCATCTAAACTAACGAGGAAAACTGTGAAAGGAGCTACTGAGTCTCTTGTAATAAAATGCTAAGCCGATCAGTAAATTTGATTGGTGACTACAAAACCGACTCTACAATGTTAGATTCCGTTTTTTTCTGTTACTAAGAGTGTCACTGTCTGATGCAATAAGGAAGGACATGTGGAAAATATTCGAGTTATGACTCTTTAGTCCTATTCTTCAGTATTTTTGAATCCATAAGAATTGGGAATAGCATACGGAGACTCCTCCTAGGAGAGTAGCATGGGTTGTTGCTAACAGATACCTCTGCTTTTCTGAAGATTGGTGGGGGGAGGTAAATCTTTTGCATGGTGATGGGATGGGAGACAAAACATTAGCCCATGTGGGACTAAGCATGCTCAAACCGAGCCACTTCCCAAGCAAAGCTGAGAAGTTTTCTTTTGGATAAGATGAGTTTTTCCTTCGTCTTACAGGCGATCTGTTTTGGTTGTTGACAGATTGAAACTGGATGCATATCAATGATTTTTGCAGTTGGGCTTTCTACTTTGTTCCACCTTTTAATAGTACTATCCCTGTTACTGTTACTGTTACTGTTACTGTCAGGAATTGTAAACACCAGATAGTCTCTAACTGATGGTTATACTAATGGCATCAAGATCTACAAGAGTGTTTCCAAAATAGTACTTGTGAATTTTTGATAGTATTTGTTGGAAATTATGCTACTTGGCTATTGTTACTTGGAATAAAAGCAGTGGACATTGAATCATGATTCCTGGATTTGTAACTAGCAATAGGAATAATTCTGAGCTGCTCGATTTTGAAGAAATGACTTAATGCGGGATGATAACCACGCTATTACTCTTTGTGATTCAAATTCAACGGACAGTTACCAAGTAGAAAAATGGTTTCAATCTTATGTACGAGTATTCAATAAGAGCCAATACGTTGCATGTCCATTCCCATCAGACATCCTCTGGTCCCAATTATGTTCTTTCGTAAATAGGAAAAACTAGAAGCATGTCATTTCTATGCATGAAGATATGTGGAAAGATCGCATTGCTTGGAGAATCGAAACCCGTGTAGTAGACCCCAAAAGTATTGGGAATGGACTTTGATGATGATGATGTCATTCCTATGCATAAACCTAATTACACGTGTTGGAATGTTTGATCTAATAGGTTCACATATGAGCGTTGGTTAACTGATTAAGATATTAATACCAATAAAGGAATGTTAGTACCTTAAAGTTATTGGAAACACTGATATCTAGTGTTAACAAAAGGGTCAATGCGTACACATTGACTCACGAGTGGATTCGAAGCCGCTGATAGACGAGTCAATATGTACGCATGAGTCAACTCGTTATGGAGCGCCGAGTCAAAGTTACCATGATTTCAGATCTTAATAAGTTCTGTTTCAAATCTTGAAAACAATCCAACGGCTGAAACCAACCCTCAAATAGATCTTGAATGAGGAAATCTAGTTTCGCTAGGTTTGGTGCGGCTGTGCGGTAGAGAAGAAAAATAGAAGATAAAAAGGAGGAGGAGGTTGTTCGACGGCTGTGCGATCTGTTTTGCTGCTGCTTGCTGCTGTTGTTGGAGGAGCAGGAGGAGGGTGTTGATCAAAGTACTGACCTATTGTTGGTTGCTGCTCCTCTCTACCTGCTTTGTGAGAAGGTACTTCTTTTGATGAAGTACTTCTTTTGATGGTGCTCTCTGCTCTGTTGTCTTTGCTGCTGTTGACTTCTTATCTGCTATTTCTACTCTAATCTATTAATGCATCCATGACAAAATACATACCAAATTTACTTTTTATAGTATTATGTATTTGTGTAGTATCCCACCTCTGATATGATACATCACTAACAAATATGGAATACATAATATTGCACAATATGGGATACATCATTAACAAAAATATTGTTAAAATTTACTTTTGTCAATTTACCATTTTGCATAAATAACACATACTCTGCTGATTCTAAGTGCACCATCTTTAAGCCATTCCCTTTTTATATATTTTTTTTATCACTTATGTTTTTATGAAATAACGTTGTTTATGCCTGTACGCCTCGTTACTCCTTATTACGCATCAGTGCACCGTTTCACATTGAAAAAAGTTTGGTTGCCTCGAGGCTGAAAAACGTTTTTTTACAACATTTAATATCAAAGTAACAAACTGATGTAATTGGGTATTTACTTAGTAGCTGAATTTATTTAGTTAGTAGTACTATTTGGTCAAGAGGATGAGGTTCCCACAGAGGCAAAAGTAGTGAGTGATGAAGTTTACATTGAACTTTATTGGCGGTCATTTTTTGGAGATCTAATGAGAAGTTGTGCATTAAAAACTCTTGTGCAGACCGCGTTCCTTGTTGGAGCTAATCCATCTGCCATAGTGAGTTGTTACCAAGCAGAGTTCATGAACTATTTGGCATATTTTGACAAATGTCGCATGGCTGGTGTGGTTGTTTTAGCTCAGACAAGTGTATATCATGGCAAGGTTCAAGGTCGACTACTTCGTGTGCACTTCGCCTTGTGCTCAGTAATTGGTTGCTTGAGTTCATCTGAATTCTTCAACTTCAAGCTTGAGGACGAACTTCTTCAACCAGGGGAGAGTGATATAATTGGGTATTTACTTAGTAGTTGAATTTATTTAGTTAGTAATATTATTTGGTCTGCGCTTATTAAAGTACAAAATAGTAGTTAGGCACTAGCCAGAATTAGGGTTAGGGATAGTGGTACCTTGCCAGGTAAGTTATTGGCAAAATAAATATAAGGCCTAAAGCCATCAATGAAAGGCGGTTGATTGAATATGATGAATTGATATTATCCTTTATTTTCTTAGATTTAGATATGTTCCTGTTTCTTTTACTTTTAGATTACATCACAAACTAAACAAACAAAAGCAGGCAACCGTATATTATCATATTAAAAAAGAAAACAAAATTCTTAATCTCACGGAAATTTTAACTTCTAATGTCCCTGAATTTGTTAACACAGATTATAATATAGACATCTGACCATAAATTTAGCATTTTGGAATCTTAAAGTCTACTTGGAAAATATATTCAGTTCATTGCTTTGACATCAAGAACAACTCTACAGTTAGTGATTATAAAGGAATTTTAGTTCCTATACCTGCAGAACACCATATACTCAGGTAATGGGAACTGTAACAAGAAACCATTTCTATTTTCTTATCCCTATTGCTCCTTTGTTTGTTTGCATCACGGTACTGCGTAGGTAGAGACATTATATCTTCAACCCAACACATGAAAGATGGTCAAACTATAACTTCCAAGAGTGAAATATTTGAGTTAGGTTTCTTTTAGTCGTCCTAATTCTAGTAATCGTTATGTTGGGCTATGGTATAAAAACATCCCCGATTTGAAAATAGTGTGGGTTGCTAACCGAGAGAATCCGTTTATGGATACCTCTAGAGCTCTAAAGATTAGTGGGGATGTAAATTTTGTACTTTCGATGAAAGAGAAAACCTTGTCTGGTCAACAAATGCCTTTTCACCCAATAGTTCCGTGACAGTACTCTTAGATACTGGAAATCTTGTTCTAAGAAGAAATGATTCACGTGATAACAGTTACTTGTGGGAGAGCTTTGGTTGCACTTCAGATACACTCTTGCCAAACATGAAACTTTGGTTCGACACTGAAACTGGTGAAAATTGTACCATTACCTCATGGAAAAGTGATAGTGATCCATCCCCAGGGAGCTTCTCCATGGGGATGGTCCATGGGGATGGTGCAGAAAGACAACAAAGTTTTATTTTCAATGAATCACTTAGATATTGGAGAAGTGGGGTATGGAATGGCTCTAGATTCATTGGTGTGCTGGACATGAGTTCTAGCTACTTCGACGGGTGCAATATACTTTAGAAAGTCTATGGGGAGTATTGACGTTTTCAACACCTGACCCTGCAATCATCAGATTTGGTTCAGCTGGAATGCTTAGGCGAATGAATTGGTGTGAAGGACGATGGGCTGAAGAATGGAAGGTACCTCGCAGTCAAATTTAAGTTTATGGTTACTGTGGACAATTTAGAGTCTTCAATAATTTCTCTTCTCCAATTTGCAATTGCTTGAAAGGGTTTGAACCCAAGTACATAGAGGAGTGGAGAAAAGGGAATTGGAGCGGAGGATGTATTAGAAGAACTGAAATTCAATGCGTGGGAAACAACAATAGTTTACATCGGGTTCTTGTAGATAGGTTTTCACCTTTAAGAGCGATGAAACTTCCAGATTATGCAAATATGTTGAATGCCAATAGCGTGAAGGATTGTGACTTGTGTAGCTTATGCATTTGTTAATGTAATTGGGTGTGGAGTGGAGAACTTACCAATATTCAAAAGTTCGCTTATGGAGGAGAGGAGCTTTTTATTCGTCTCGCACGATCAGAATTTCGTAAGTTAGGATTGCTTGTTCTTGTAGTGATTCTCTATTGGGTTATGCAAATTCTGACTTGTCAGTCATCACTCTTTCCTCATAAGAGTTATTTCCTACTTAGGCTCGTAGACACTTATATTTATGACCAAATTGCCCTCATGTGAAAAGCATGAAGACATCATTCAATAACTACAGATCATTACACACATCTCAAGGTTTATAATTTATAATGAGATGTAATAATAGTTCTTAAATGACCACATGTATGGCATGTTAGGACATTTTAGTCATTTCACACAGGGTCAAAGCCTAATTGGGGCCTAAAGCCTAATATTGCTATTGGTTGATCGGTGTTCTTTCACCAAATTTAGCACCATTAGATATATTTAGTTTGTTATTGCTGTCAATTCATACCCCACTGATTATTATAGTTAAATCTGATGCAACCAAGATGATTTTCATCAATGAATTAATGAAGACCTTCCCAACTTTTCGGTGAAAATTTTCCATTTGGTACCAATTCATGAAGGTGTGGTTAGTAATTGTATGAAGTTCATTTTATAATCACTATATGCACAGAGAGTATGGCAAATAGAAGGATACAAGACTGGTCAGGAATAAAGATCCTGTTCTTGCTACTAGAAAGATCTGTTATAGTTGTGCATATTTGATATTTCGAAAATTCTAGGGGTCGAGGGGAAGGGAGCGAGGGATGGGTGTAACCACCCATCCTCCTCGAGATGAGCGCCAGCACGCATCTCCATGGCGATGCGCTCATCTCGAGGAGGATGGGTGCATGGGGGCATGCACATACATTTCATGGAGGTGGATGGAAAAGCAAAGAGGTAATGGGAACAGTGACTACCTTTTCAAAACTTGTGTAGATTAGAGAATAATTGCTTAAACGAGTACGATAGATACTTGAGACTATTAACTATATGAGGAAAGAAGAAGAGAAACATAGAAGCTGCGGAGGATGACTCGACTGATGACATTACATAATATACAGAGTCAAAAGAACTTAGTGACAATTCGGAGCTACAGAGTTTCAAATTCAAGACGGTAGTTGTTGCTAGGATATTGTTGATTAATCTTCTCTGGTAGTTGGATATTGACCAGCCTCTTACATTAAACATATAACTGGAGTATTTTGTTTATTGTACTGTTTGAAACACTGATAGTTTCGTCCAGGGTGTATCGCCCCTTGGAAAAGAAATTGCTGTGAAAAGACTTTCTCAGAGCTCTGGTCAAGGCTTAGAAGAGTTTAAGAATGAAGTTGTTGTGATCTCTAAACTCCAACATAGAAATCTTGCCAGACTTCGGTTGCTGCATTGGAAGGGGAGAGAAGATGATGGTCTATGAATATATGCCCAATAAAAGCTTGGACTCCTTTCTCTTTGGTAAGATCTTGCTAAGAATTCTCTAATACTATCCCTTCTTTGAATGACTTGCATAATGTTGGCATTCTTGTTGTTTGAACAAGGTTTTTTTTTTTTTTTTTTTTTAATTAAACCTCCAAGAGGGAGGGCAGCTATGGGTTGACAAACCTTTATTACTTATCCAAAAAGAGGTTTGAGTACATCGGGGGTACATTATGAATTCACTCCAAAACCTTATCTAGGCTGACGAATGTATGTTGTGTGGGTCTGATCCAAGCGCAAAATTACCTTAGGATGCCTAGGCAAATTCGTTGCATCGAACACAAAGCTTCTTTTCTCAGTTTGCACCAAATTCGCTAACTCATCCACCACTGAATTTGCTTACCAGAAAACATGAGTACAAACGCAATCAATATTCTTACAAGCATTACTGATCCTGACTCAAATACCAAGGACTTATAAACTTCATAGAACCAATCTAACAAACTTCGAATCCGTTTGAAAAATCACTTCCAACAAAGCCATGGATTTGACTCTATTGTTAGAACCATTATCAAAAAAGATCTGCGTTACCATAATGCAACTCCCTTACTCGTCTCTCATCACAACACCCCTTGCAATAACATTATCACGAGTAGAGCCATTGATGTTAACAGCTACCCGACCCTTCGATGGAAAATTCCAAAACACAGTAATCAAACGTCTGGCCTGGAATTGGATTGGCTTGAGACTAAGCGAACTAATAATCCCATTAGGATGGATCGATCTAGCCTTTTGAGTGAGAACATTTGAAGCCAATGTCAACCTATAATGCACCTTGATGATAACATGACATAATTAGGATATTTATAATACTCGCTGATGAGACATCAAACAATCACTCAATCACAGCCGTACACGTGGCATGGACTAGCCCTAGCACGTAAAAGGCTTCAGTGCAGTCCCAAGTGGAGCCATGTGCAAGACAACTGTTCAGCCTGTAAGTTAGGCACTCAGGCCCAAGACATGCTAGCCCCAGAGGCATGGGTCTTAAGTTTGACCCAGGACAATAAGCTACGAACAGTGAATCTCAAAGCTGTCACAGGCCCGAAATCCACTCGCACGAAATCAACTCTAGCCCAATCAAGCATTGGATCCTAAACAGAGCCAAGTGCCGAAGTACTCAGTCATGCACATGTAAGATCTTATACAAGATCTCCTTCCATCACGCCCTCGATCGTAGGAATAGTTGAGGAGGAAAGACTCGCTATAAGAGTCGGTGAAATGAGGAAAAAAGGTACGCAAGTATATACACTGCAATTTCACATTAAGTTTTCATTCTTTCTCGAATTGATACCTGACTTAAGCATTGGAGTGCCTTCGGCCACCACAACGGTGGTCTTGGGCTTAATTGCTGCTCACTTTTGCAGGGTAGATATCATTGGGATTGGCGAGGACGGATTTGAAAGCATCAGTTTGGTGCCGTCTGTGGGAAGGACGGCAATAAGTTTTCCCTGAAACGAACATACCATGTTCTTTCTAAGCTAAACAGAACATCGAGAAATGATCACCAGCACCAAATCTTGAGCATTCAATAATGCTGAACCAGACAACCCTTCGGTCAGAGAAGCCCCCCCAAAGGGTCGAATCGATCTAACCGAGGAGGTAAAGCAAATGCTTGGCTCAACCGTTGCGGCAGCCACGACCGATCCCGCATAAACCAGTTCCTAGTTCATATGGATCATCTGGCATGTGGTGGAGAGGCTCGCTCAGGATCGACAACAGCTGAACGCTAGCAGCGGGGATAGCACACCAAGGAGGACACCCAAGAGCGCATTGAGGAATTGAAAACCTTCTGGAGAATAAAAAAACTGGTCTACAGGAGAGCCTAAGGGACGATGGAGAACATGGGGACCACGCCCCTAAAATAGACCGCACCACGGTCATGATCTTGCTCCGACTGGGGGCAACCAATCCGGACGTCTTGTACGATCTCACCATCCCTCCATTCTCGGAGAAGATCACAAGCGCTCCGCTCCCGAGGAAGTTTGTTCTGCTAAGCAAGAGTTCTACGACAGAACATCAGATCCGTCAAACCATTTGCGCCATTACCATCACGTGATGACGCTTAAAGAAAGTTTAGAGGCCATCATGTGTTGAACTTTTCCCACCAGCCTGAAGAAGGTTGCGTTGACTTGGTTCCATAGTCTTCAGCCAAGATCCATCGTTTCGTTCTAGGTCTTGGCAAAGGCGTTTCTCACAAGATCCGTGGGGAGCCAGCGAATCATAAAGGGGCCGCACTACCCGCTGAGCCTCAAGCAGAAGTAGGGCGAGACCCTCAGTGAAGTCACTCATTTCAACGATGAGCCGACTCTGATCGACGGTTGTAGCGACGACATGTCATTAACCGCATTCACTTCTGGCGTCCGAGGATGTTAGTTCTACAACTTCCTCACGCTGGAACCTTTGAAGGATATGGCAAACTTGCTAAAAAGCGCAGAAATACATCACCCTGGAGGAGATGCTAGCCAACAAAAAAAAAAGCGAAAATGAGGCCAAACAAGCCCCTAGGGCTCGAGACACGGGGAAGAAAAGAGGTGCGAAGAGGAGGACAAGTCTGAAAGGAGGAAGAGTGACAACAAGACCGGGTCTGACAGGGCCACCAACTACGTCGGCGCAAGGTTCTCTGATTACGCTCCACTCAACTCCAGCTTGGTCAAAATCCTCTCCGTCATGAAAAATTGGGAGGATATCAAGTGGCCTCCAAAGATCAAAGGCGATCCTTCCAAGCGTGATTAGGGCAAATATTGTGCCTATCACAAGGATCATGACCACATCACTCAGAAGTGCCAAAGTCTCAAAGATGAGATCGAGTAATGGGTTTGAAGGGGAAGACTTGGCAAATATGTAAATTCTGACAAGAAACAACCCCAAAAGAAAGAAGAAGAGGCCCCAGAGGCCGAAGAAAATGTTGTAGACGTCATCTACGTCCTGCCCAACGCACACAACGGATGAGGAAAATCTAACCAGTCAAGGAAATGGGCAATCCAAAGGGCTAGGCATCTTTGGCACCTTCCTTTTATAAGACCAGGTGTCGGCACCTCCGTGCATGAAGAAGAATCGGTAGGCACAGATAGGGCACGCCCCACGTCACCAGCCTCACCAGAAAATAATTCGATTCGCTTGATATTATCTGGATGGACAACTTCCAGAATAGGCATCGACACAGAGCAAGGAAGCTAGCTTTCACCTTATCCTCTTTAGAAGAGAGGACGGTAGAGTTGGGCATTATCTGAATAGGTGCAATGCCAAAG
Organism: Berberis vulgaris; assembly: GCA_963556465.1. Lineage (NCBI taxonomy): Eukaryota > Viridiplantae > Streptophyta > Magnoliopsida > Ranunculales > Berberidaceae > Berberis > Berberis vulgaris. The sequence continues at coordinate 67,771,651 of OY747135.1, forward strand.
AATACAAGTAGCATCAGATGACATTAGGCACAGGGAAGCGCAAGCCAGCCTCGAACATGGCCTTGTATAGACAGATGCACTCCTCTGACAGAACAGAGTGACAACGCCTTTCCTTAAGAAGAAACGATACTCCTAGATTGGGGAGTTCGTATTGCCTAAAGAGGGCAGCTAGGTCCTCGGACAACAGTGACTTTCTGAATAAGTCTAAGCTTCCGTGATGCCTCCCTCGCGAGAAGTTAAGCTATGCAGATCCACTAACTAGGGGGAATAGCTGATGAGATATCAAACAATCACTCAATCACAGCCGTACACATGTCATGGACTAAACCTTGTACATAAAAGGCTTCAGCGGTGTCCTAAGCAGATGCATGTGAAAGACAACTGTTCAGTTCGTAAGTTAGGTGCCTAGGCCCAAGACACGCTAGCCCCATAGGCACGGGTCTTAGGGTTAATAGTGAATTCAGAGCTGTCACAGGCCCGTGATCTACTCACACGAAATTAGCTCTAGCTCAATCAAGCATTGGATCCTAAACAGAGTCAAATGCCGAAGTACTCAGTTATGCACATGTAAGATCTTATACGAGATCTCCTTTCTCCATCACGCTCTCGATCGCAAGGATAGTTGAGGAGGGACTGCTCGCTATAAGAGTCGGTGAAATGAGGAAGAAAGTACGCAAGTATACACTCTGCAATTTTACATTCGGTTTCCACTTTTTTCGAACCGGTACCTTACTTAAGCATTGGAGTGCCTTTAGCCACCACAACAGTTGTCCTGAGCTTAACCGCTGCTCATTTTTGCAGGTTAGATATCATTGGGATTTGTAAGGAAGAATTTGAATGCATCATTAGCAATAATAATATTTTTGCAATATTAGACATTCTATTATTTTCGTAATAGGGGTTTTAATTAGGTTTCTCATATTAGTTTTCTATTAGGTTCAGGGTTGATTTATAAGGTAGGTTAATTATAAATATGGGCGTAGGTTGCCCACTGTTCCTTGGTTGATTGAATAAAAGTTATTTGTTCATTAAATTATTTCGTATATTCGTCTATTTCGTTTATTATACTTTCATTTATTTTCTAGTTCGAATCTATCAATTGGTATGGAGCCGAACGATACTTTATTATTTGGTTTGATTTATTAAAAAAAAAGTTCGAAAGAAAATGACATACGAAGAGCTTGTGAAGAGTATGAAAGTGTTTGTGAAGAGTATGAACCTGATGTGGGCATACTTGAATGCAGGATTGAGGGCAGTCTTTGCAGAATTTAGAGCAGACGTGAAAGCGAAGAGTATGAGACAGACCCAAACAAGGCCACCACCACTGTCACCGGCATAGCCATAGGGGTTCACACCCAACACCGTCATCGATGTCACCGCAGGCCCACAGTCCCAGGCTGATTGTCACCTTGATCCACAGTCTCCATCGACTCATCGCAAGTCTCAGTTGAGCCCACCAGTGATCGATCACCAACTCGATCGTTGTCCACAACCACCACAACACCTTGATCGCTCTGATCGATTACCCTCTACACCCATCGGTTTATCCCCTGCAGCTTCTCTTTCGCCACCTGCACCCACAGATTCCATCGATCGACCCACAACTCTCCCCTCCCCTTCGATTAACAACTACCAGAATACCAGGTCAATAGGTCCCCTTGTCCCATTCGATTGTCCAGACAAGCCTTCACCTCCTTTGATCAGGACCCAGATTCCCCATCTCTTTGTCGATAGAACCCACCTACAGATTCAACAAAATGATCGCACCCCTCAGGTACGTGGACAGATCGATCGACGACTTTCCCAACCCCTTGCCACTTCTCGTCCTCTTCCTAACACAGTTGTCACCTTCAACATCATTCCAGTTTCCCTGATCAATCGATCGATCACCCATAATTCCTGTTTCCAATTAATCGGCCGCCGCAACCGCTGCTTCCCACCGTTCGTCCTCCATCAGAATCTCCTCATTCGTCACCCATTGACCCCCCTCAAACTCCTCCCTCTTTCCATTGAGTTGGGAAAAAAGAGGTCCAATTTTCTCCAAAGTATTGCTAATATTTTTATTTAAGTCCCTGTCAACAATTTTTTCTGAAGCCCTTTGACCCCTATGGCTATGTGCCCTATCATAAATTGTCAGTACCACTACACAGCTTTGATTTTGTTGCTATTCATAACCACATGCAATATTTGTATCGTTGCGGAACAATGTTGATGATCCATCACTTTTATGACACATTTTGAGGACCAGTTTGCGCGCAACATTTAAATTAGGTAGTGGATCTACTTCTGACTCGGTATTTAGATTGGATTATATTTTTGGTACCAAGTTTTTTGGGGTGCCAGTTCAAGTTCACCTTATGCTTGAGCACTTCACATCCTTTTACCACTTGTGCTCGTATGACTTCTTTGGCATCAAGCTCGAGGACGAGCTTTTTCAACCCGGGGAGGTTGATGAAATTAATATATTTATTGTTATTAGCAATAATAGTATTTTAGCAATATTAGACATTCTATTATTTTTGTAATAGAGATTCCAATTAGGGTTCTCACATTGGTTTCCTATTAGGTATAAAGTTTGATTAAGAAGGTAGGTTAATTATAAATATAGGTGTATGTTGCCCATTGTTCCTTGGTTGATTGAATAAAAGTGAATTGTTTATTAGTTTATTTCATTTATCGTCTGTTTCATTATTTTCGTTTATTTACTAGTTCGAATCTATCATAATATAACTGAAATTCCACATCCTTTCGAATAACCTATTATTGCGTTGCAGCCATAGCTCCCACGAGATGAACATACGAGCGAGATTATATAATTCGCCAAGATGTGATTTATTATCTGTCCTCCGAAGCCAGACTTGCAATAGACTGTAAGCTTCAGCTGGGCGATGAAGCTGAATCCCAAAAATTGGTTCGAAATGCATCCAATTGTGGGAGCTAACTCACGCGCAATAAATACATGTTTGGCAGATTCAAAATTAGGAATAGAACAACAACACAAAGCTAGACCAAAACCAATGCAAGTCAGGTTCCCATTGATAGCAATCGCCCCTCTCAACAGTTTCCAAGCAAAAATTGAAAATTTTTTGAAGGAACAAAGGATGCCAAAGATTCATGAAAGTCTTGTCCCTTCTCTAGGATTACGAATATACCATAGGCTGATTTAGTAGAGAAGTGGCCATCCTTCGTAGGCTGCCAGATACGAGTGTCGCCAGGATTGTTGATTTCTCCGAAACAAACTGTGTAATCTTCAACATCATCATCTCTTTGAACATTTTGGACGAGTCATTAATCTTCATTGCCATCAACGGAAGTTCATTAATAGCATACTAACAACCATGACCACAACCCATAAGGTTTTCGACATCACCATATTCTATGACGCTTTTAAATGAAAGGCCCAAACCACCAAATAAATGTCTCACTCCCAAACTGCTTTCTTCCTGACTAAGATCTTAGGCTTGCATTAACCTTCAAAATCTCCCTAGTAAAACATTACAATCAAGCCATTAGTCTTCTCAATAACTTTCTTTGGAACACAAATTGTGCCCAATGTGTAAATTGGTATTGAAGAGCACATGTCTAATAATAACTAGTCGGCCTCCTGGCGTGAGTAAATTTGCTTTCCATCACCCCATTGTCTTCTGAATGCACCGTCTTCGAAGAAAATTGTCTTACCCTTTCCCTGATAAATTGACACTCCCAAATATTTAATTGGAGAGGGATTATGCTGGAATTTCGTAACTGCTTTAATAGACTTAATTTTCTAGTGGAGCATTGCTATTGCGAATGAACTCTATCTCTCTGCCTAAAAATTGCACAATATCCAGCCAGAAAATCCATGCATCCTTGAACCGACATGTTTCTCCCATTGAAATATCAACGTGTCATCGGCGTAAAGCAAGTGAGTTATCGGATTGCAAGCTCTAGGTGTGTCAGCCTGCAGAGGTTGCTAAAATATTTCCAAAGAGTTCTCCTTTCCATATTTTCGAGGCTTGTCTCATAAGCTTAATTTTATAGTCTAGTCTGTTTAAAGCTATGCAGTTAAAACGGATAACAGACCCATAACGGTCCAAGAGCGTTATAGGTTATAACGGTATATAACGGAATAGTTTTTTAAATATATTTTTAATACTCCCAAAAAGTATTAATATATTATAGTAAAAAAAATCATGTTCATAACATTAAATTCAAAAACAAAAAAATATTAATAAATACACCTTCCCTTTGTATGAGAGTGAGATCGCAACAGAGAGTGCGATTGACTCTTCGTCTTCTACTTTCATTCTCGGTCATCTGGTTCTCTGTCGATTGATGACGACTAGCTTAAGTCCTTCTTTCCTATGAGTCTATGGTTCTCGTTCGATCGGGAATGAAATGGGTGATTTTTTTTAATGTATTAGAACAAAACGTTAAAACGGGGTTATTGAAAAAAAACTTTATTTCAATAAAGGTCATATAACGCCGTTATATCGGAGTTGTGATACTATAACGTGATAATGTCATAACGTAACGGCTCACCCCCATTATGAGTTATATCGGAGTTATTTCGACGTTATAACGCCGTTTTAACTGCATAGGTCTAAAGCATCAAAACTCCAAGCATCTACATTCCACACAATAGCAACCAAGGTAGAAAACTCATCATCTAATGTCCACATGCGATGGAATCCAAAATAGAGATTACTTGAAAAAGAGACTGAAGGGAGGGAGATCATATCAGGGCATGATCCGAGAAAATTAGGAGAAAACGTTCTACCTTCACCACGGGAAGACTATCCAACCAGTGAGCATTAACCAAGACCCTGTCCAAACGAGCCCAAATGCGATCTTCAACCTCTATTATTACACCACGTGAACTTTAGGACCCGAAAAACCACAGTTAAAGAGACCACACGTTTCCAAACACATGACAAAATCATCTATGTCATTAGCCGCCGGGTCATTGCGCCCATCTTTTCATCCAAGGCTGCAATCACATTGAAATCTCCGTAAACAATCTAAGGTATATGTAAATGGGCTGAGATATCCTAAATTTTCTGCCAAAGAATTTTTCTTTCGCCTGCTATGCATTTGGCATAAATAATCGAGGCTGCAATCTCCCTTTTCTTCATCCTTTAAACCAATTCTGCCAGTGTACAATCCCCATATTAGAGGGCTTGCTAACTAGCACTAAGAATAACTAAGAGACAACTAACAACTTAATTAAGAAAATATTGGGGGATTGGGTTTTTCTAATTTAAACTAAGAAAATAACTAATAAAAACGTGAGAAAAGTAGATGATGATAAATTAGCTAAGGGTTTATCTCCATACACCAAACATATGTTCATAAATCAATATTCAATAATTACTTGCTAACTCGTGAAAGACAATGCTCAAGATTAACCGTGACCGATTGCATTAATCTTATTATTTTCCCAAATTCGTTGAATTAAACTGAGCTTTGCTTTCAAACTATTCGTTTCATGTTATCTAATCAGGAATCGCAAGTTAGATATCAATCCAAGAATATTAAGTTCTGTGAAAAATATGAACACTAACTAGGTAATTACAAGTATGATCAACATCTTGTTCTTAACCTAGGTTTTTTCTTAATCTTACTAACGTTCCTTGGTATTTACTACTTGTGAGTACAAGATTATAACAATTAGGTGAAACTCTCCTATACTCTAGCCTCAGATCCTAGCATGCTTACTAAGTTGGTCACCTTAACAAACATACACAGATAAGTTCTCTATAAAGCAGTTAAGCAAAACACAATCATTGGTCAGCAATGAAGATTAGATTCAATTAATTCATAAAACATATGTTCGGGGCTTCGAATCCACCCCTAGCTAAAAGGGAATTTAGCTAGACATATTAATCATGCTTGAATAGCAATACATAATTAACAATCAAACTAAAAATAAGAAAAATGCTTAAGAGATGAAATGTTGTCGTCGCCTGATCCGTGGTGGTGCGAATAGCGCGTGAAGGGAGATAAGGATCCTTTTCCTTCACGATCTCTCATGCTTCCTGTTTGTCTGTTGTTGTTGTGTTCTGTTATGAAGGTGATAGGGAGATGAGTAGGGTCGAGGCTAAGAGGAAGGAAGATGAGGATGATGGGATGGCTAGCTGGCTGCGATTTATTATAAAGGGGAGAGAGGGTTGGATGACGGTTGTAGGCGGCTGGCGGTGATGGCTGTGGAGGACGATGGGGATGATGGTGATGGCTCTATGGCGTGATGTCGATGGGGGTCTGTAAGGATGGGTGAGTGGGTAAACGGTCTGTGAATGGCTGACGAAGGAGAAGGGGATGATGGTGATGGTCTATGACTTGGTTTGTTGTTGCGAGGAGGATTGTGGTTGTTGTTGTGAAAAGAAGGTGTTGGAGGCTTGATTGCGAGGATGGGTGATGGCTTGCTCGGCTGTGATTGCGAGGATGGGTGACGGCTTGTTGTGGTTGCAAGCGTAATCTCCAGAGAACCAGATATGTCTTTTTATCCCCGATTTCTCTAGTTTTCTGGTTCGTTACAATTGCTTGCGCCACAAGATCTTCTAAATTTACACCAATTTGCACTTATTTTGGAATACTGATATGGGAAACCTACAATAACACAAAATAGTAATTAACGCGAAATTAACAAGAAATAGCTACAAAATATATATGTAAATATGGTACTAAAATAGCATAATTATGCTCCTATCATCATGTACCACTGATTCCCTTGCCACCTCCCTATCAACTGCACTACTCATGTACTCTTATTCCTTCAACTCTATTTTCGTTGTGTCGTGCGATGAATCAACATCATTCTCACCCACCATAACCACGTGATGGTTCCGTTTGTCTTTTGGTTTCAGTTCTTTATCCACTTCAGGTTCCAATATCTCTACCTTCGTTTCTTCATTGTGTGCCTCTTTTGCTTCTTCTCCATCTGTCTCATCTGCCAACATGTCAAATGGATTCAAACTAAGGATTTTGTTGCATGCCGTTGCGTTGATAGTAGGTACACTATTCTGGATAGTACTCTGTACATTGCATTTCTAAAAAATATTTGCTTTTGAATTGCTAGGAACATTTTCTTTCATATTATTCTTTGCTCCACTGGTTCCAACACCGGAATCAACATTCTCCTTCGATACTAGCCTATACACTGGTTTGGCTTTTCCTCCTTCCGGTTGTTTGATCACTTTCTGGTTATCTAGATTTTTGTGTTGGTTGGAGCCCATCTTTTTCGTGCACACATAAACATCATGGCCAATCAAGGTACAATACTTACAATAATTAGATCTCGAAAAATCCAGTTTTTGCCAATATCCCCCACTCCCTAGGGTTCAATGCATAATTTAGTTGGCAATGGTATATATAAGTCCATCTCCATGCAAATTCTTGCGAGTTTAGGTCTCGTAAATCACCTCTTGTTGTCATCGATTTTGAGGAAGGTGCCAAATGAATCTCCAATGGCCTTTTGGATCATCGGAGGGAAGTAATGCAAAAAGAGCTCTGGCAACTCCACCCAAATGGGCGCTCGAACTGGATAACCTTGATGCCTTCGAAAGGTTTTGAAACAAACACCTCGTATCAGATACGAATTGCACGAGAAAGCTTTCTTCACTTCATCCTCTTATTGCAATAACATGTCTAGGGTGTAACAAACCCATTGTGAACTCGCGCACTTCCCCTAGATTTGTGGATGGCATCTCGAATCGCTTCCAAAGATGGGCGAAAGCTCAAAAACTTCAACACAATAACTTGGTTTTCCACGTGAGATTCTCCCCTAGCACATCTGAGACAGTAAGTGATAGAGCCTAACTACCTTCTTTACGAAAACTGTTACGTTTTGAAGCGTTACAAATGCCGAAAAGCGAAGTTACAAAACAAAATACTAACAAATACCGGAGAAACAAATTTACGTGGTTTGACAAACTCGCCTACGTCTACGACAAATAACAACTTTACTAGTGAGATAAAACATATACAACTGGAGAGAGCTACAAAATGTCAGTGACGTTACACAGACACATGTCTAAACGACACCACACAAATATATGCGAGCACGTATATCACAAACAAAACAAAACAAAACACTCTCTCACCTCGTTTTCTTCTTTCTTTCTCACATACTCATTCCCACAAAAGGAAACAACAAAACCCTAACAATAAACACTCACAAGGGATCGATTGGAGGATTGATTTCTCAAGCAAGGGGTCCTCCATTTTTATAGTTAGAAGAGGCGGTGGTCCGGTGGAAACCCTTTCACCACTTTCTTCTCCCTTCTCTTATCTTCTTCAATTCCACCTAATTTCCAGCTTAAATCCAGCAGATCCAGTAGGTGATTCAACTCGAAACCAATCAATAATCTCAGCGTCAACGACTTCGGCAGCCCCTATTGCCGACAAGCCGTGATTCAGATCTGGCATTCCTCTGTTTCTTTGCTTTTACACTCTGTTTTTCAACAAAAAACTTGTTCCCTCCATGGGGGAATCATAAAAGTTCGAGCTTTGAATAGCCCCAAGGACTTGCGCAAATGTTAATGGATGCTTGGAAGCCTCAGCCGAGAAGCCGCCTCCAAGTCCAGCCGACGGGAGGTTGCCAGTGGTTGCTAGAGGAGCTGCCATGGAGACGAGGGAGGAGCCCTATTCTCAAACAGCTAGGATAGAAACCCACCCGATCACATGCCTCTCGAGTCAACACAAAAAAAAAAAAATGTGTTCTCTTGTGCCCCCTTGTCTATCAACGTGTTTTCTTGTGCCCCCTTGTGTATCTTTCAAGCTGAAGATTAGATCCTTCCTCCTTAGATCACTCAAAGAAGATTTCTACTTAATGTTTGTTTGGATTAGTTCTGTGATTTAGTTTCCATAAGTAGTTAGCAACCCCTCCCGTTCCCCTCTTATGGTACCATTCTGATTGACTCTTTGTTTGGCCAAAGATAACTTTCCCATTTGTTTTAGTTATTTCAATGCTAATGTTGACTTGCTCCAATACCAGTTTACCTGACTAGGTTGGATTCGACATTCAAAGCAGAGAATCAACCAAGAAAACAATTCTAGATTGGAGAAAGAGGTTCCAGATAATTGAGGGGATCGGCCGAGGACTTATTTATCTTCATAAGGATTCTAGACTAAAGGTTTTTCATAGAGACCTAAAGGCTAGTAACATTTTATTGGATGAAGAGCTCAATCCTAGGATTTCTTACTTTGGCATGGCAAGGATATTTAGAGGGGATCACATCCAAGCAAAGGGTTGTTGGGACATAGTAAGTATTACTTATTGTTTTCTCTCCTTTTCAGTTTAATGAGAATGTTTTATTCATAAAAAGATTATAAATTTTTTATTCATAAAAAAATTAGTAGTCTTACTGTATTACACGAACCTAGGTTGAGTTTGATAGCTAGTCACAGCGGTGTTGAGCATGTGAGAATTTGAGGTTGCATTGATCAACTAGCAAATTCCCTATCTTGACAAGGTCTCTAGTCATCCAACCAATGTTTTTCTAGTCTATGATACTAAAGTTGTAAAATCGTGTGCATGCAGTGGCTATATGTCCCCTGACTCCCTGAGTATACTATGGAGAGAGTTTTCTCTGAGAAGTCTGATGTCTTCAACTTCGGTGTATTGCTCTTAGAGATTGTGAGTGGAAAAAGGAACTCGTACTTCGTTCATCAGGGAGAATCTTGGAGTCTTGTAGGAAGTGCAAGTTTTTATGAACATTTTCTTCCTCATCTTCATGACTAGCTGTCATCAAACTTCTGTATGACATTATTTATTACTGTTTCAGGCATGGAATATATAGGTCCAAGGCAGTGTGGAAATGCTAATTGATCCCGCACTTTCAAAATCATATGCAGAAGAAATTTGGAGATGCATACAGATCGTGCTTTTCTGCGTGCAAGATTTCGCAAAGGACAGACCTAATATGTCGTCTATACTCTCCATACTTACTAGTGAATCAATATGGCTTCCTGCTCCAAAGAAACCTGCATTTGCTAGGAGAATGATTGCTAATGATTCTGGCTTATCTCAGGACAGCTACAATGTATCTTCCACAGATGACGGCTCAATCACACTTTCTGAAGGCAGATGTTGTTGTACTTGAAATAATGGTTCAAGTATTTGTTATAACTTGATACGTTTATTCAAATTATACCTGAAAATGCTTTTACTTGAATATAACTTGATAATACCAGTCCACCGCTCAGATCCGTCCACCACGTCTCTCCCTACCCCAGATCCAGCCTTCTTCTCTGACGGCCAGATCTGCTCCGAAAAAAGAGGAACCCGTCCAAGGTGCCCACTGCTCCGTAGCCAGATCTGCCTAACCAGACCTGCTTCGACGGCGGATCCCTTACTTTCTGCAAGAACTATGAACTGGGCATCACTCTTCACTTTACATTGATGAATCGTGCAACCATGCAACCATGACTGCTACAATCATGCCACTGGGGCAAGGAGGAGCCCCAGGCGACAAGGAAACTGCTACTCCTCCTACGTTCGCAGAGATGGTAGGGAGACTTAAGAAAAAAGAAGTAGACGATTCGCCAACAAACCAAGTTTATACATCTTGGGAGGGAAAGCCCTCAGTTCCCCTCTCGAATATGGATCTTGAAAGGGGAAAGGCTTACATGCGATTTGCATTGGTGATGAAATTCTCCGTGGAAAGGCCTTATATCAACGATATTAGAGACGCGATGACCAAGTATTGGGGCATTGCTGGAGAGTTCACTATTGAAGCTCTGGACAACCGCCATGTCTTGATAAATTTTGAAACAAAGGAAGCCATGATCAAGGCGATGGCAAGAGAGAAATGCAACATCAAAAGATACCCATATAGACTTGCAAGATGGGACTCAACCTTCAATCCCAAGAGGGATGCAAGCCTCAAACCTATGTGGATTGAGTTTCCACATTTACCACTCATTCTCTTCCAGCCAAAGCTTCTAAAGGTGGTGGCTGAATCTATTGGGCAATACCTTGCCATGGACAACTTGACCATACATCTGTCGCGACCTTCCGTTGCCAAGGTATGTGTTTTGCTAGACATATCCAAGGCTTTGCCGGACAAAATTTGGATCCAAGCATCCTCACTTGAAGGATTTTACCCACATCCTCCTTTATACTGCAATCAATGTGGGTTGCAAAGCCACAGTGAAGCAACCTGTTGGATCAAACACCGAGAACTGAGGAAAACCAATGAAGCTATATCTAAATAGGAGAAAAAGATGGCGAAAAATCCTAATGAGCTAGATGATGAAGATGTATTCATGAAGATTCAACATAGGAAGAACAAAACACAATATGTACCCAAAAAAAATAAGGATGCTACTTATGTGCAAGAGGAAACAACTAGAGATAAGGGGACAGAGGAAGCTGATGGGTCAAAGAAAGTTGAGCCACTGGCAGGGAAAGCTACTGATGACACCCAACAACTAAAATATATGGCTGATGGAGCTGGTACTAGTAGGTCTAAGAATGAAGATGGAGTTGAAATCAGCCTAAAGATCTCAGCACAGAAGCCCAGAAGATTGACCCAAATTGTGGATATGCCCCTGAAGAAACAAAACATTTGTCGGATATCGACAAAGCTATGCTCAAAAGCTTTGCCCATAATGTGCAAGCCATCAAGATCATTGTATCAAAAGAAAATCAGGCAACAACTATGATAGAAGAAGTTCGTGTAGCAGAAACAAATTGCAAGAAGTTGGGGGAAAAATAGGGAAGTAAGCATTCAAATGAAATTGCACCCAACTCAATTGCGGAAGATGTAGCCGGAAAAGTCAACAGTGTGCTAGCTGCCAATAGGTCAGGTGCGAAGAAAGACCATACCAATGCTGCTGTTGATAGATTAGTCCAACGCAATGTGAAAGATCTCACCAAAGAAGAATTGAATGCATTGACAGACAATGTCTCTCTTGCTGAGGTTGAAAGTGCCTTAATGATGATATATGAATATGATAAGGGAAATGAAGTTCCCTTGGCAACTCAAAAAGCGATTGCAGAACGTGGCAGGGATGTAGTGATAGCAGAATGCATGTGGTTAAAAGATGCATTGGAAGAAGTGAAGAATTGCACAGGTAGAAAGTTGAGACAAGAAAATTGTCAAGCTTCTGAAGAAGAGCATGAGCCAGACCTCTCTAGTGATGATGTGATTATAGAATCAGCTACAAAGAAGTTTTCTAATGCCTACACCAAAGACTTTAGCCTCTGCCCCGAAGATCTAATAGACATTTGAAAGCAAACAAATGGTACAAAAGATGATTTTGTCTATAGTTTAGGCTTGTATCGGTGAATACTCTTCCTTGTGAGAGTTTGTCTATGTATTTCCTCGTGTTTCTTTTAAGTGTTTCTTTTAAATAAAGGTTAAGGAGTCATTAAAACCCTACTTGCTTTCCAAAAAAAAAAAAAAAAAAACCTTGATAATACCCATGTAGCTGGTGGTTTTTTGCATTGAGTTCTGCCGCTCATTCAATTGATCGATTATTTTATCTCATGAATTGCACTGACTTAATACACCCTCTTGCTTGCTTCTTCGTTTTTTGATAAATCTCAGCAAAAATTCTACGCAGCCCGTCCTCACAGCCCGCCCTATGGGACGGACCCTCCCAGGCACGTGCCTTTGGGAGGGCGTCTCGCACATGGATCAAAACCCACTCTTCAGTCCCTTTGGGAGGGCGTCTCGCACGTGGATCAAAACCCACTCTGCGTCGATTCAAAAAAAAAAAAATGAAAAAAAAGAGGGAATCAAAATTTTTGGGGAGAAAAGGAGGGAACCTCTCCCTCTCCCCATTTCCATCTCCACAGAGACAGAGACAGAGACAGAGAAGAAATTGATCCCTCGCTCCCCAACGAAGACCGAGGAAGCCTTCCCTCTCCCGCTCGACACTCCCTTTCCCCCAACGAAGACCGACAGTCCCTCCCTCTCCCCGTACGAAGGTCGACAGTCCCTGAGAAGACGAAGACGAACCCTCTCCCAAAAGGTAAAGCTTCTACCTTTGTTTTAGTTTATTTTCCCTCACAATCTCTCCCTCTTTGTGTGTGATTTTCTGTTGGGGATGACTACATCTAGGGTTTCTACTAGATCTAGGGTTTATTTGCTTTGATTTGGGAATTTTGATTTGTTTTGCCATACTCGTGAAGTTTGTTCATCTAGTTCTCCTTCATCATCCCAAGTATTTCCCCTGTTTTTTTTTTTTTTGTCAATACCCTTACAAATATCTTTGAGTGAATTTCAAACTTTTCAGAAACGATTTTTTTGTCAATACCCATACTGAATGTTTACGCTGACCTGCATTAGATCAAGTTGAAACGATTTCAGAAAAATATCTTTGAGTGAATTTCAGCCTTTTCAGTGAAGTGAAACTTGTATGAATTTACCTTCACTGAGTTTGTGTCGTTCCGTGATTCATTAGTTTTTAAGCTCTTACTTAAGATATCCTTCTAGTCTCATATGTAATTCGTTGGATAAGGATAAATATTGTGATGATTTGCAGTTTATCTTAGCCTCTAAGAAGAGAGGACCCTTAATGAAAATTCAAAGACAAACTTTCTCAACTATTTTTCTTAGATATGCTACATACACATGCATCTTCCGATCTTTGATGTGAAATACCTGACCCTTTACAAGCGATATCATTTTCAGCCATGCTTATGTATTTATGTGAAAATTTCAGGTGATTGCTGAAAGATATGCAAGTTCTGATCTCCCAGAGATGGAAAAGAAGAAGTAAGTGGACATCTTGTTTATATTTCTTTGACAATTTCTTCGCCTATCTAAGGAAAAGATGATATAATTTTCAAACAATATTCTGATCCATGCAAATGGATGACCTTTAAGTTGTTAGTTTGGCCTGAAAGTGTTTGATGCTCCTACATGCTTACATTTTTTTTCCCTAATAGCATCATATGCTCTCACACGTTGTAGAACAGAAGCTGCTGAAAACTTAGTAGTTTGATTTATTTTGAGTGAGATCAGTTGGCTGATTTTGCTTATCTGGTAGAAAATGATGAGAGGGATGGTTGACCTGTATGTAGAAGTTTTGAATGTTCCCACTTGTACCTTGTAATGTATGAAACATGAGGCTGAGGGGCATGTTAATACTTCTTATTTGCTTTTAAGGCACTGTTGGTATCTTGCCTGATACAAAACATCTGAATGGTACCAAGCTATGGTTATGATTATCTGCTATTTGATTTTTGCCAAAAAATATAGATTTCTAGTTTTCTACTTGAAGTGGCCTTCTTTAAGTATTATCACCTCTAAGCAAAATCATTTTCATTCCAGATACTTGGTACCGAGGGACATGTCTATTGGACAATTCATTCACATTATAAGCAGCAGGCTTCGTTTGTCTCCAGGAAAAGCGCTATTTGTATTTGTGAACAATACTTTACCGCAAACAGGTTAGAATTTTCATTGCAAATGTTATTTCTGTAAAACCTTTTCAATCACAAGTTATCATTCGATAGGTGAGTATTTCACTTGTTACTACAAATGATGTTTGTGTTTAAATAACAGGGGATGTCTGTAAATACATATTCACCAAAGAAGGTGATGTGTCCAAATTCTTATCAGGCTGTTAATCATTCTATTATACTGCCTAATAACGATACTAATTGGTGATGGTAGTCAGAATTGTTTTTATCATAAGACGTCTTGGTTTAGTTTTTGTAAAATATGGTTATTTTGTTTTTCAGCTTGTTTAGGTTGTACATTCATCTAATCTGATTGCATCTTTTTGTATACTAGTTATATGATGGCTATGGAAGTAACACAAGTGCTTCTCAATGCCTAATCAGTGGATGGTAATGTCCGTAAGCACGCTGAAGAAAATGAGGATTTGGATCTTCGAAAATGACCTCCGGTGCCACATCTCCTCCCACAAAGTCTCAATATGAAGGAAGAACTGGATTTGCATCTTCATGTACTCGTTGAGTCAGCAATCTTTTGCAGCAACTTCTCCACCTAGTTTGTTATTTTTATGCAGTTTTGAAAATGGCAGTTTTTTTGTTACACTGCCAATGTAATTTGTTGGTGCAGTTTGTTTGAACACAGCAATTTTTTTGTTACACCGCCAATCTAATTTGTTGCTGTAGTTTTTTTGAACACAACAGTTGTATTGAACACAGCATTTTTATTGAAGTTATTGAACACAACAGTTTTTATTGAACGGTGCAGTTTTTTGGTGCAGTTTTTGAACACAGCAGTTTTATTGAACACAACACTTTTTTTTGTTACGGGTTAGTCGAGAACAGCTAGATTGGCAATGTATTTTTTGTTGCCAAGACTTTATGTCATGAAATTGTTGAAACTGATTGTGCAAAAACAAAACTTAAAAACATTGTGCAAATACAAGACTTAAAAACTGCAAGTATATGGAATTCCACTGAGGATTAAAAATAGTGCTGCAAAACACATTCATAAAACACTGCAAAACTGATTGATATCATCACTGAGGATACAAACTGAGGACATGAACTGGATGAATAACATTATATGGACTGAGGATACAAACTGCAAAACTGATTGATAACATTATATGGAATTCCACTGAGGATTAAAATTGCAAAACTGCAAAACTCACTGACGATAAAAACTGCAAAACTCACTGAAAAACTGCAAAACTGAGTAAAAAAACTGCAAAACTACAAAACTCACTGACGATAAAAACTGCAAAACTGACGATCAAAACTCACTGATAACATTATAGACTGAGCTTAAAAACTGCAAAACTCAATGACGATGAAAATGGAATTCCAGGAGGGATAAACAACCCTCATTGATAACATTATATTTGCTTTCCTGCAAGGATAGATAGTACAACTAAGATAGTACAAGAACTGTACATACATATTACATTACATCAGAGTTGTACATACATATTACATTACTTCATTCAGCCAAGCACTTGAAAATAGATAGTACAACTAAGATCGTTGTACATATTATCAAAGTGTTGATTAAGTCCCTCGTAACATACCAAGGATCGTTATTGCCTTGGGTGTCATTTGTTTGATAATTTGATGGACCGACTTCATCGTCAAAAACATGATTGTTATCCTTGACATCTTCGTTCTTGTTGAATTCCTCTGAATCTTGTCTCGCCACTTCTGAGCGAACCCACAACGCATACGCTTCTTCAGCTTCATTGACTGTCCTAAACCCCTTATAACAAGCACCACTATACCCTGATACCGCCGATAGACATGCTTGCCAGCTCAGGTATACTCCAGGTATACTGCAGTACAAGACAAACACAAATTTGAGAAGCAATAGAAACGGCATACAAAACATGCAGTACAAGACATGATATCAACAATATAACATTTCTGCACAAATACCATTTCTGCAGCAGAGTAAGATCCAAAGATACAAAACCAAAGTAGGGATAAACAGAAGTTTGAAACTCGACATTCCCAATACTTGTGTAGTGTTCATTCAAGTGCACTCTCCGAGCAAAGGCACAGTTTGCCTCTTCCATGACATTCAAAAATTAATTATGATATGTAATTTGAACAATATAGTGCACAAATGGAAGTCTTCTAGCTTGCCGTTCTCCATAATTTTCGTTCCAATGCTATGATACCTTGTGGGAGAGCATCATAGAATGCAAAAAAAAAAAAAAAAAATGCATAACAGCTTACAACAAATGAAAACATCTAAAAGGCATGACCCCCTCTGGGAGGTAAGAAATGCATGAACACTCTACAGATGATTTTTTCTCTACCAAGTAGAGTAAGGAAATCTAAGCTAATTGAACACGTTTATAAACAAACAAACTTTTGGACTAGCACTACAACAACACCTGTTTTTCATAATGTTACACAAGTATTTTTATAAAAAAAAGAAAGCATAAAAGTAAAACTCAAAATTAAAATCTTAAAATCATTCAATTTGTAAGGGTATTGACAAAAAAAAAAAACAGGGGAAATACTTGGGATGATGAAGGAGAACTAGATGAACAAACTTCACGAGTATGGCAAAACAAATCAAAATTCCCAAATCAAAGCAAATAAACCCTAGATCTAGTAGAAACCCTAGATGTAGTCATCCCCAACAGAAAATCACACACAAAGAGGGAGAGATTGTGAGGGAAAATAAACTAAAACAAAGGTAGAAGCTTTACCTTTTGGGAGAGGGTTCGTCTTCGTCTTCTCAGGGACTGTCGACCTTCGTACGGGGAGAGGGAGGGACCGTCGGTCTTCGTTGGGGGAAAGGGAGTGTCGAGCGGGAGAGGGAAGACTTCCTCGGTCTTCGTTGGGGAGTGAGGGATCAATTTCTTCTCTGTCTCTGTCTCTGTCTCTGTGGAGATGGAAATGGGGAGAGGGAGAGGTTCCCTCCTTTTCTCCCCAAAAATTTTGATTCCCTCTTTTTTTTCATTTTTTTTTTTTTTTTGAATCGACGCAGAGTGGGTTTTGATCCACGTGCGAGACGCCCTCCCAAAGGGACTGAAGAGTGGATTTTGATCCACGTGCGAGACGCCCTCCCAAAGGCACGTGCCTGGGAGGGTCCGTCCCATAGGGCGGGCTGTGAGGACGGGCTGCGTAGAATTTTTGAAATCTCAGATAAAACTTCTTCACGTCTTTTGCAAATGAACTAAGATGTGACTGGTAGTAGTCAGTCTTGTTCCTAAGTTTGTTGAGCATGTGTGCCGCACAGCAGAGCTAGCGTCTTTCATCCTTTGCTTAACGACTCATATTTTATTTTCCTTGGATAGTGAGGTTCCTACATCACTAAAATTTCAGACATTAGTGTTTTTATAGCATCCCCTGTAGTTTTAGAAGTAACAAACCTTTTGATATCAATCATTGCCGTTTATTGTCTTCTATTATTCAGTCACTCCATTTGTGCACGATGATCATCAATTCAGCGGGCTAAGATTCTCCTCCCATCACCTTATTCAACCTTGTGGGGGATGGGAACTGTATATAATAATATGTGTGGACTAAAATGATATCTATCCTTCAATATGTACTGCTCTTGTCACAGCTTAAAAAGACAAAAGGTTCAGCTCATGAAGACACACTCTGTCCTCGAAAAATTCATTTTTCTTAACAGATATAGAAATCAAATCAAACTCGAATGCTCCAAACCTCAATTTCTTGTACCTTTGTCAAAGTTTACACCCATTTCTTTACACTTTCATCTGTCACCATCGCCACAACTTATTTCGTTTTCAAAGCCCTTTCACTCCCTCGTGTGTTTATCCATTTAGACTTTTCACAAGTTGTTTATTTGTTTTTAGAGGCTGCTGGTGTGGACTTGTAGTTGATGGATTTGAATAGTTGCACGGAAGACTTTATGAAGGGTAACTTTACCAAGTTGATGGATGGATGGATTCATTGTTTTTCTTTATTTGATTTAAGTAATTGCAGCCTTGCAGGGAGGGCTGCATAAAGGCCAACTTTTATTGACCACTGTAACCGATGAGCTATGCTGTTTTTGTTATTTAACTGGAAATGCACCTTCAGCACTTATATTGTCACCGGCTTTGTTTCATTTATTATATTATATTAAGTTTGCATTAACAAATGCGATGGGGGTCCAATGATATGCATTCACATTAGGGTCTTTGTTAGGGATGGTAAGTCATGGGTGATCAATTTGATACTTGTATTCAATATTAGCTACTTGCAGTTTGATTACTCAATAATTGGGATGTCAAGCTCAACGCTTTACAACGTGTTTTAAGTGAGGTCGTTTGTACACTCTTGAATAGATAATTCACATGGGTTTCGTGAAAATTTTATAGACTTCATTTTTTATGGAATAATTCATTTAATAAAAGAACCCATCTTGTGTATAGGCTCAAAGATGAGTTCTTGAACTATTCTTTGTTTTTGGGTTCTTTCACTTACAACAATCTCGAGGAGGAAGATGGATACTGCAAACAGGATACTCAGGTTTATTCTTTCATCTCTGCTGCTGCTTGTTTTTATATCACAGAGTGGCAATGCAAGAAACACCATATCGGCGATTGAGCCGCTTAAAGATGGACAAGTACTAACTTCCATGCGTGATGTTTTTGAGGTAGGCTTCTTTAGTCCTGGAAATTCAACTCGCCGATATTTTGGTATATGGTATAAGCAATTATTTCATAGCAAAGTTGTTTGGGTAGCAAATAGGGAAAACCCATTAAATGATTCTTCTGGGGTTGTAACAATAGACAGGTTTGGAAATCTTGTGCTTTTAGATGATTTACACAACACAATCTGGTCAACGAATGTTTCTTTCACCCCTATGATGTCTACAGCATTACTTGTGTGCACTGGAAATCTTGTTTTGAATGAAATCAACTCGACAGGAAGCGACTCTTTGTGGCAGAGTTTTAACCACCCTTCAGATTCTCTGTTACCTAGCATGATGTTTAATTATGAAAATAAAACTAGGAATAGGGATTGCCTGATTTCATGGAAAAGTGAAAATGATCCATCTACAGGAAAATTCGTTCTAGCTTTGGATGATTCGGCGATACCACAAGCTTTGATTTTGAATGGGTCAGTTCGACATTGGAGGACTGCCAAGTTTGATCAAACTGGCTTTGTTGGAGTACCAACTATGTATTCTAACGTCCTGCTTGGTAATCAATATTTGGTGGGTGGTAAAGCAGAAGCACAATCTGCATTCATGTATGCCTTCTTCTCTCCAATTCTGGTTTTGGATTATTTGGGCATTCTAAGGCAAATGGTCTTTCATGCAGTAAACAGGACATGGACTGAAGATTGGAGGGCACCTAGTAGCAAGTGTGATTTTTACAATACCTGTGGCCCTTTCGGTATCTGTAGTGAGTTTGAATCACGAACATGCAGCTGCTTGAGAGGGTTTGAGCCCAAGATTGCTGAAGAGTGGAAAAAGGGGAACTGGATTTCTGGCAGGTGTGTTAGAAGAACACCATTGCAGTGTGAAAGAAATGATAGTTTTGTAAACAAGGATCAAGAAGATGGGTTTGTCAAGTTAAAATCTGTGAAGTTGCCTGACTTTTCTGATCTTTTGAGGGGTGCTGATAGAAAGGAATGCCAAGATAGGTGCTTGAAAAACTGTTCTTGTGTAGCATACGCATTTGTTTATGAAGTTGGATGTGTAGTTTGGAGTGGAGATCTGATCGATATTCAGGAATTACGTATTGGTGGAGCGGAGCTTTTCCTTCGCCTTGCTTTTTCAGACCTTGGTAAGTCATCTATAAGTACTACTATAAAGTAAAACTCAAGTATAGATGTAAGACTATACACCTATTGGTGAGCTCAAGTTCAAACTAAAAAGTCTGGATCAATTCGTGATTGAGGGTGGTTACACTCTAATGGGTTGTTTAAAAAAAATTAAATATACATGATTGTCTTGCACACACAAAGACTGTTGCGTGTATAGCTCCACCCAAATGAAGCCGGCGTGTATCTCTTTTGGCAATGTGAGGGCTGAAACCTCAAATCTATCGAGCTTTGGGTCATCTCATACATCATGAAAATGCACCCTCAAAGCTCAAAAAAGACCCAAACTTAGCTTTTGAGTTTTCCCTTGCAGATGCTATGCTCTTAGAAGCGCCCACTTTGAAACTGTTCTCCCCCACCTTCAACTAGAATCACAAAGGGCTAGGTTAATAAAATAGAAACCTTTGATAAACTGACCACCCACCATAACCCCAACCCAGCAGATAAGAGTACATATCCTAGTCCGTTCTAGGAATTGTGACTTACCCATCCAGTAACTTTGGCAATCATCTCCATAAGAGCCTGTGAAGGGGTATCTGAATGGTATGTGTTACAGGGCATTAGTCTGACCAATCCTCTTTGTTCTTTTGCCTTGTTTCTATTCATTCTTCTCCCTGTCTCTACAAATATTCTCTACCACCAATATTTCCTCCATTCCAAGTTTTAGATTTCTGACTCCTCATTTAAAAGTTCTTGAATCTTCAACATTTTATGTATAGCATAATCTACAAAGATGTGTAAGTCATTAGATGCTCGTAACTGATAGAATATCATGACATACAAATAACTACTCTGTCTAATTCTATCAGATTGGAATCCTAAGTATGTGAGTTTTTAACCATGCCGATTTCCTTATGTTGCTTTGCTATACAGAACTTTTGGGTTTTAGTCTTTGGCGCATACTGTCCCACCATAGCCACCTTATAGGTGCATAAGAGTGTTGGTTTTAACTGAAAAGGCTTTGAAACTTGTCTGCTTGAGAGGAAAGCCGGGATAGATAATTTTGAATCCAGTGTCATACCAATTTGAGCTCAACGGCTTCTGCGTTGGTGAAATTTGAGCTATGCACTACTTCAGCCAAACTATAAGATGTGATACCAACTGTTGGTGCATGAGTGTGTGAAACCTAGTACGAATAGTGCTTTACCTTAGCCATCCCATAGGTGGCATACACATGTGGAGTTTTATTTCTAAAGGTCTGCACTTAAGAGGAGAGTGTCCTTACTAGTCATCTTCATGCAAATACTTTTTATGCAGTGTCTATTTCAATGAACAATTTTTTTCATTCTATATGTTTTGCACACGCAGATAAAAAGGAAAGAAAAGTTAAAGCATATATCATCATACTCATAACAATTGCTGGAGCAATTATCCTAAGTGGATTAACATTCATTTTGTGGAGGATGAAGGTGAAAAGAAGACGTAAGTACTCCAAGTTGGAACTTGCACCTTTAATTAATGCATTAATGTCGTTGGACATTTCTTCGTTAATTTTGTCAATACCATTGAATATTAAAATATCAATGCTATTTCATTTTGTCATAGGGGAACGGACAAGGCTCGTGGAGATGCTTGCTTCATTGGATATGTTAGATAATCTTGGAGAATCTCCACAGGCATATTTATTGCAAGATAAAAACAGGGGAAGCCAGGAACTACTATTATTTGACTTCAAGCTCATAACAAGTGCTACAAACCAATTCTCTGATAAGCTTGGAGAGGGTGGATTTGGTCCCGTGTATAAGGTAAAACTTTGATGAACCGAAGATAGGTTTGTTATCAATTTGAAAACGAACAATACATGGATCTGAATAAATTAGTATTGTCTCATTTCCTGAAATCAGGGTATGTTTCTAGATGGACCAGAAATTGCAGTGAAGAGATTATCAAGAAGCTCTGGCCAAGGTGTACGAGAGTTCAAGAATGAACTTAGGTTGATATCCAAACTCCAACACAGAAATCTTGTTAGGCTCCTTGGTTGCTGCATAGAAAATGAAGAGAAGATGTTAGTATACGAGTACATGCCTCACAAAAGTTTGGATGCCATCCTCTTTAGTATGTATTCCCAAATACTGTCTTAGTGATCTGTAATAATTTTCATTGGTTTGTCCCTTGTGTATATGGAGTTCATAATAAAAATTAGATTATCTTGTTTATGCTCTTATACCAAACTAATATTAAGGTGCTGATGCTGATAATTGCTCATGCATGTGTGTATCAGATCCAATAAAAAAGTCAGAGTTAGACTGGAAGAAGCGATTCAACATTATAGATGGTATTGCTCGGGGACTTCTTTATCTTCATCGCGATTCACGGCTGAAAATCATTCATCGAGACCTGAAGGCCAGCAACATACTTTTGGATGAGAATATGACCCCAAAGATTTCTGACTTTGGCATGGCAAGAATATTTGGTGGTGATCAGACTAAAGCAAATACGAATAGGGTTGTTGGGACATAGTAAGTATAAAACTATAAGTAAAGGCCTTTGAAAGTATTTATCTAGATCTAGTTCTTGTAGATTTCATCCAAAAGCGTCTAGACCATATAATTGTGAAACTGTCATGAAACCATAACCTATATATTTATTCATCTTTTTTTCCGTGTTTTTGTTGAAAACTGATTGGTTAATAATCTGATCTCTTACAATCAAATATGCATGTGCAGTGGCTATATGTCCCCAGAGTATGCCATGGAGGGGATATTTTCTGAGAAATCAGATGTGTTCAGCTTTGGTGTGTTGGTATTAGAGATTCTGAGCGGTAGGAGAAACACAAGCTTTTATTACCTCGGAAGTTTTGTAAACCTTTTGGGATATGTAAGTTTTTTTTAGAATAAACTGATGTTCAAGCTCAGGTTCTGATTATTCCAGTCTTTTCTTAATGATATCATATAATGTCTTCAGGCATGGCAACTTTGGAAGGAAGACAAAGCGATGGAGCTAATAGATCCTATGTTAGCGGTTAAGGATTCTAAATTAGATCTGATGAGATGCATCCATGTGGGACTCCTTTGCGTCCAAGAATGTGTAGCTGATAGACCTACCATGTCTGCAATAGTTTTCATGCTTGGCAGTGACACAATTCTTCCTAGCCCAAAGCAACCTGCATTTAGCCCTTTACAGTTCTCTCCCACAATATCCCTAAACAATGTTACTATGACATCAATGGGAGGACGGTAAGTTATGGGCTCCTTATTTAGTCAAATAGCCATCATTGTATATGTTGAACCGAACATCCGAGGCTCTAGGCTTTAATGTACAGTCTGTTGTTACCATATAAATGAAATTGTGTGATCGTCTCTTTACTTCTTCAGAACGGTTTGTCCTAAGACTCTGAATTCTAATGTTGATACCACCATGACTACCAACAGGAAAGCATCATGGGAAAATGTTTACAAGAGAACAGAACCTACCTAATATTTATTAATTAATTTCTAGGGATTTTGGCTTTGTCAAATTATTACCTAAAAAACGTTACTTTCATACATTTGCTCCCATAAGAGTAGATTTTTCCGAGACACAAAACTTGCTGCTTTTCCTTTTGGGTTTTATTTGAGTCATTGTGCTACCTTGGCTGTGGACAAGAACAAATCACCAAGTGAAAATATTTATGAAAGGTTTAACATTTGACTTCGTGAAACTGTTGCATAAGAACTGGAATTTACATTTGGAAGTTTGACTTCATTGCGACTTAGTTATACTTCAGAAATGTGTAAATTTGTATAACTACTATTGCCCAAGTGTCAAAATACACTTTCTCTGCACTTTCCTGGTTTAAAATACTCATTCTTGAACTTCAAAGTTCAGACAATAATCTTGAAACCGTTGACATTTTTTCGAATGTTGTACAATCACTAAAGACTCATGATGCGTTAGAAGAGATTAGAAAAAAAAAATGTTGAATTTATATTTGTTGTCTGTATCATCCATGTTATTGAGTTAAAATAATGGATTGGCTTTAACTAGTGAAAATTCTTCCAGAATAAGGTTTATCTTAATATTTCTACATTCATTTGTTGAGTTTATATCTGGTGAAGAGTCTCTCCAACAACTAATTACGAATTTAACTGTCAACATAGCAACAATAGTTTAGCCAAGTAAAACTAGAAGATACTAGTCACTTGATGAATACTTGATTAGTTTCTCTGCACTGTTCATTCAGTATTAGTTTTAGTCTGTATCTGTTTGCTTCCTGTCCTCAGAACAAGCATTTCTTGAGACAAATGGGCACCAAGAAGCAGACATGTTATCTATTATTCCTACTTCCTTGTTCATTTGTTTGTATCACAAAGTTGCTCAGCTAGAGACCATATTTGCGACCGAGCCACTTAAAGATGGAGAATTACTAACTTGCTTGATTGAAGTTTAGTTAAGCTTCTTTAGTCCAGGAAACTCTACTAAGCACTATGTTGGAATATGGTACAAGCAAATATTTCATAACAAAGTTGTATGGGTATAAATAGCGAGAAACCATTAAACCACTCATCTGGGGTCTTAGCAATAGTTAAAGATGGAAAATCTCATGCTCTTAGATAGTATGCACAACACAGTCTGGTCAACAGAGGTACCTTATGCACCTATTGGTTCGACTGCCGTCCTTCTAAATTCAGGAAATCAGGTTTTGAGGGAAATTAGCTTAACAGGTTCCAACTTCTTATGGCAGAGCTTTGATTACTCTTCGGATTCCCTCCTACCAAACATGCAGCTTAGTTATAACAAAACAACTCGGAAGCATTACTTGTCTTCATGGAAAAGCGAAAGTGATTATCCATAGGAAATTACGTACTGACAGGAATACCACAAGGTTTACTTTTGAAAGAGTCAGTTTGACATTGGGGAAACTGGTGAAGGGAAGCAAACTGGCTTTATTGGAGTACCATATATTCAGATGTCGTAGATGGTCTGCCCTTTGTCTTGAATAATCAGGGGGAAGACGGGGCTTCATTTTTCTTTTCGTTCTATAACAACTACTACTCGGCGGGACTAATGTTTTTAGATCATTCGGGCATTCTAAGGGAAATTGTCTATATTATAGAAACAAGACTTGGACTAAAACTTGGAGGGTACCTAGTAGTCAATCTGAAGGCAAGCGACATTCTTTTGGATGAGGAGATGAACCCTAAAATTTCAGACTTTGGCATGGCAAGGATATTTTGTGGAAATCAGATGTTAGCTAATACAAATAGGTTATCGGTGCATAGTAAAAAAAAAAAAAAAAAATACAAATAGGTTGTCGGTACATAGTAAGTACAAATGTAGCAACTTACTAGTATAGAAATGCTTGTAAAATTTAAAGGGAAGTATTGTAAGATAGGGAGATGTTTATATCCTACTTATTGAGAGAAATTAAACTTGGGATATCATGTATTGCAGTAGCTATATATCTCCGGAGTAAGCCATGGAGGGAATACTTTTGGAGAAATCTAATGTGTTCAGCTTTGGTGTCTTGCTGTTAGAGATTCTGGGCAGTAAGAGGACCACAAGCTTCTGCTACCATGAACTCTTTGAACCTTTTGGGATATGTAAGTTTGCTCAGAATCATTTGTTTTCGGTTTCATCAATTTCTTACTATTCTACTTTCTTTTCATTGAATGTATATCTAATAATGTTTTCAGGCATCGCAACTTTGGAATGATGGTAAAGAAATGGAATTTCTAGATCAAACGTTGATTTATATTTCACATTGGAACTCCAGATTAGATGCATCCACGTGGGATTCCTTTGCGTACAACAATGAGCTGCTGATAGGCCTACCGCCATGTCCACAATAGTTTACATGTTTGGAAGTGAGACACCTCTTCCTACCCTAAAGCAACCTGCATTCATGCCCTCACACAATTTTAATTCGATCTCTCTAAACTCTGTAAAGATGATATCAATCGGCGGCCGTTAGCTCAGGGGCAGTTCAACTTCTATGTTCATCTTCTGAATATGATATCAACTTCTATGTAATTTGATCATTATCCATATTCATTGTAGTAACAGTTACTGAATTACATAGCTATATCATTTTCAGAAATATGGCAAATTGTTACTAAAACAAAAATTGACGAATACTTTGAACCGTACTTAAAGATGTTTTTATTGTTTAACATGACCTATATGTTATTGATTTAACAAAATGATATGTTAATCACAGACGATTAGATGATATTGTTCCAATAGCTATTCAATTTAATTTGCAATGAAATTTTTTGTTTTACTTGTGAAACCTCATTTATTGTTATGTAAAAAGCATCTTAAGTAAAAAAAAAAAAAATTTTAAAATTATTAGTTAATTGTGGTTTAGATTTTTTTTGTTTTTTTGAAAGGTCAAAAATTACCCTACATGGAAAAAAAAGGGCTCTGCTCTTGCCCAAAACTAACTTTTACTTGAGAAATGTGAAGGGTTTGACAATCACTTTTTCTCAAGTCTCAAGAGATACTTGCTACGTGTTTTCACTGAAAGATGAGATGAATAAATGGGAAACAATTTTACTTTTTGGATGGGAGGAAAATGGAAGTAATGGTTTCAATTTGGAGGTGAATTGGGATGTTGATGCGTGCTATAATCTAAATTGGTGCCAGGGAGAATACAGGCTTGCTATTAAACAAGAGGAGCTTTACTTGATGTAGAAATCAGGGGAGAAAGAGTTCAAAGAGGGGATGCTTGTATAAAGTTTTTTTTTTGCTTATGTTAAATCCAAACAGAAAAGATGATCTATATCTTCGATAAGGCTGAATTGTGGTAGGGAGATCTCGGATTCAAAAGAAATTTTAAAAAAAGCATATGGGTATTTTCACCAATTGCTGTATTCCCAGAACATACATGGAATGGACATGGAAATACTGGAGTGCATTCCAACAGTTATTTCCAGTGTTAATTGTGATGAGTTAGTCAGAGGGCCAACCATTGAGAAAGTGAAATGGGCCACCTCTGATATTCCGAAAAACAGCGTGCCAGGGCCGGATGGGTTTACTGTAGGCTTCTTTCATACTTGTTGGGATTTGGTGGGTATTGACATATGGAAAGTGACAACTCAGTTCTTTAAAGGTGAGGCCCTTCCTTCGGCGTTCTTGGCTAATCCGATAGCTATGATTCCTAAAGTGGAATCCCCAAGTTCTTTTTCTGATTTCCATCCTATTAGTCTTTGCAATGTGATTTATAAAATTTTTAGTAAATTACTGTGTAATAGATTAGCCTTACTATTACCAAAGATGGTGGACCAGGAACAAGGGGCATTTGTGAGGGGGAGGTCCATTGTGGAGAATATTGGACTTGCTCAGAAATTGGTAAGAGATATTAATAGAAAAGTCACAGGCGAAAATGTGGTATTAAAGATTGATATAGAAAAGGCTTATGATCGGTTAGAATGGTCATTTCTCTTAGCGGTGCTCAGACGGTTTGGCTTTAGCAATAGGGTGTGTCATATTATTGCCAATTGTATTACCAATTGTGGGTTTTCAGTGCTGTTACAAAGAGTATATAATGGTTACTTCAAGCCATCCAGAGGTGTGTGGCAAGGAGACCCACTCTCTCCCATGTTTTTTATTATTGCTATAGAGGTGTTAAATAGGGGTTTGAAGGCGACCTTTAATAAGGGAGAAATTTGTTTTTACTATACACCTAGAAACTACACGCCAATCACTCACTTGCTCGACGCAGATGATACTCTTATTTTTCTCAATGGCAGGAAATCCTCTGTCACAGGTTTTATGAAAATTTTGGAAAGATATAGCAAAACTTCATGACAAAAGATTAATGAAGGAAAAAGCTCATTTATGGTGGAGGAATAGGCCTCGGCAGAGAGTGTGGTTGCTTTGAAGATTTATACAGGCTTTTAGTATAGAGGGTCTCCAATGAAATATCTGGGAATTCCTATTTATCAAGGAAGATGCAAAATAATTTTCTTTGATGAATTAGTCAGTAAAATTCAAAAAAGAACAAATGGATGGAAAACAAAATTGTTATCGCTTGGAGGCAGACTGATTTTGATCAAGCACATACTTAGTTCTATTCGGGTCTATACTTTAAGAGCTATGTGTGTCCCTTAGAAGGTGCTGGCAAGGATTTAGAAGTTACTGGCGGATTTTTCTGGGGGATTGTGTAGGTAGATTTAAAAAAAAATTGGATTTCTTGGGAAAAAATAAGTTTGCCTATGGAGGGAAGCAGATTGGGGTTCAGAATCTAATCACTGTCACAAAAACTTTTCGTCTTAAATCTCTGCGGAGTCTTCTCAATTCTAAGTCATTATGGGCTAATTTTATGAGATGCAAGTATTGGAAGGCGGGGGTCCCCTTGATATGTCAGAAAGAAAAAATGGTGCCTCGCATTTCATGAAGGAGATTATGAAGAGTAGATATGTGTTTGTGGGTAATAATGTATGGCAGATTGGTAATGGGAAAACTAGCTTTTTCACAGAAAATTGGAATGGAATGGTGGTATTTTTTAGTTCAGGGGAGTTGATAGAACTTGATAAGTGGCCAACGGTGAATGAAGTTAAGGTTGGGGACTTTGAATTGGTTAGCCTGTCTCTTCGGGACTTAGTGAAATTGTTATATGATAATAGAATCTGGGGTGGGGAATAAAGTGAGGACTCTTGTGTGTGGACTCCGGATACAAATGGTCTTTTTAGTACTCGATCCGCCTATGATGTGATTCAGATGAGGGGAAAGTATGAAACATTATTTAATAAGATTTGGCAAGCGCTAATACCACCTAGAATTTTTGTGTTTGTGTGGAAACTACTGTGGAATGGTGTCCCGGTGGATGGGGAACTTCATAGGTGTGGTATTAGTCTCGCCTCGAGATGCTTTTGCTGTGATAATCCAGATGTGGAATTTTTGAAGCATTTATTCATAGAAGATTGGTTGCAGACATATGGAGACATTTTGATTCTGTTTTCGATATCCATGTCTAAAGACTAGCGGAGATTTCAACTATTTTGACAGTGTGGTTTTGGAGGGTGAACATTTTTTTTTTTTGGAAATCGAGCTGGGTTTTAAGGACCCCTAAACCTTTATATAAATGAAATAAAAATAAAAGCAAATACTGAAACAAACTCTCACAAGAGAGGATTCACCAAAACAAGCCTAGACTATAAATAAACTCAGCCTTTGTACATTTTGTTTGCTTTCTTAGTTCTATTGGATTTCCGGGGAAAAAGACTAAAATCTTTGGTGCGGGTGTTAGAGAACGTCTTTGCAGCCGGTTCTGTAAACACATCATCATCACTGGAAAGGCCTAGCTCATGCTCTTCTTCAGGAACCTGACAATTTTCCTGTCTTAATCTATTGCATGTGTGGTTCTTATCCTCTTCTCATACATCTTTTAACCAAATGCAGTCTGCCTTCACTGAATCTTTGCCACGACTTGCCATAGCTTCTTGCATTGTAGAAGAACTTTGTTTCCCTTTTCGTATTCATTTATCATCGTTAACGCATATTCAATCTCAGGAAGAGTAAAGATACCTTTCGCTTTATTCAGTTTTGCTTTGGTGAGTTGTATCACACTGCGGTGCCCGAATTTATCACCATCATTGACATCCTGGGATCTGTTGTCTTTCTTTGCACCTGATATATTGGTTGCCGGCATGTTGTTGACTTCTCCTACTTTATCATCCTCGATTGAGTTGGACACAATTTCATTTGGGTACTTACTTCCATGTTCTTCCACCAATTCGATGTCATTCTTTTCTATTGTCAGGTCTTCTACAACTGCTGCCTGATTTTCTTCTGTCACAGCAACATTGATGTCATTCACATTATGAGCAAAGCTGTTGAGCATAGCTTTGTCTGCATTTGTTAAATGTGTTAGTTCTTTAGGAGTATATCCACAATTTGAGTCCATCTTCGGAGGGCGAACATGAATACGCAAGTAGTTATGTTTTACTATTTGACTCCTATGTTGATTATTTGGGAATTATGGAAACAATGATGTAAATGTGCTTATGATCTAATGCCAAGCCGAATGCTTTGGTGGTATTTTGTTTGTAAGGAGGGAATTGCGTTTGGCAAACACCTATTTCATGCCTAAACAAATCAGTGGTTTCAAAGAATTGTTAAGGGATATGGGGTTTTCTATTTTGACGATAAATAATAGGGGGAATATGATAGTTTATTGGAATTTTCCTTTGATAGGTTTTGTGGCCATTAATGTTGATGGGTCTTCAAGAAAGGATAAAGCTACTGGAGGAGTTATAGCTAGAGATGATAGGGGCATGTGCATTGTTGCACAACAAATGGTTTTTGGTGCAGGAACTAACAATCGGGCAGAGGTATTAGTGGTCCTTGAAGGAATTCGATTATATATCAGGTTGGGCTTCAATAAGGCGATTATTCAAACGGATCCAAAAATTGTGCATGGTTTTCTTTTGATGTGTATAAGATTCCTTGGTTTTTAGAGAATTGCTAGAGGGATATTAAAATTTTGACTAAGGACATGGTAGTTGGAGTGAAACATATTTTCAGGGGAGCAAATGTCGTGGCGGACTCGCTAGCAAGTAAAGCACAAAAGGAAGGCATTAGTCGGGTTTTTGATAATTCAAATCTTCCTGTAAGAATAGGGGATTTGGTTCACTTGGATAGGTGTCAAACGCCTTATATTCGTTATGACTAATGATAGAAATTGTTCTTGGCTGTGGAAGTGCTGTCAGGATTATTCACATCGGTGTTATGCTATTTCGGGGCAGAATAATGGATGGAAAGTGGAAGCAAGAAGATGAACAGATCTGAAAAGACCAACCTGTTTTGCTTTGAAAAGATCTGAAAAAAGAAGAAAAATCAACCTGTTTTGCTCTTTTTCTCAATCTTCACTTCTTCTTATTCCTTCATTCTTCTTCCTCTTTCGAGGGAGCTTTGCTAGGTCTAGGGTTTGTGGAAGAGATTGAGAAAGGAGTCGAGGGAGAAGAGAGTTTGATTTGAAGAGAAGAGAAAGAGTTTCATTTACATGGGTTTGCTTTCGAGCGAAAAAATTGGGGATTTTTTCACTTTTGGAGCCAAAAAAATTGGGGATTTTTTCTCTTTTTCTCGATACCTAGAAGGATTGATTTCGGGGCAGAATAATGGATGGAAAGTGGAAGCAAGATGGGTGAAAAGGGACTTCTATTTGCTTGAATTGTCTCGGTGGATGTGGTTTTTATTGGATGAAGGTGCATGTATGGTTTTGGTCCTATCATTCAGGACACACAATAATGAGGGTAGCACAGAATAGAGATGCATACTCTGTTTTGTAGGCACTGTTAGGATGTTTTTGGGGGCCTTTTGATAGCCATTTTGGGGAATCTTCTTGTCCAATTAGGTGAGTGCATTGATATATTTGAAGTGGGTAGTTTCAAGGTGCTGATCATGGTGAGAAGGACGGTGTAAACTTGCTAGAGGCTGCTTCTTGGGCGGTCGGCTCTTGGACGTGTTGAATATTGGTGTTTGTTATTTTCCCTTGGCAACAAGGCTTTGGCAGCATGTTTTGGACAACAAACAAGGGATGGCTTACTTCTTGCTTGGTGAACAATTCAAAATTTTGCTAGTTAATCCTTGGTGAATAAGGCCGAGTGTCTTTAGGAATAAGGCCTAATTTTCTTTACTACTGTAATCTTTTTGGTGAAAGGCCTTATTTAAGGTATTTGCTTTTAGTTCTTGTTTTTTTAGGCTTTAAGCCTTGGTTTTAGGTCTTTGTTTTAGGACTAAGAATTTTTTTTTTCTTTTTTATTGGTAAAGTTGTCATGTACCTCCGATTGGTGTAAAATCTTTTTGATCAAGTAATTATAAAGTTCTTGCATCCCATAGTTGCCCCTCACCTCTGGAGGTATTTTAAAAAAAAGTGTTTTCACTGTTAAAAATAGGCAACGACTACTCCACACCACCAAAAGCGTTGCCCATGTACATTTTTTTGTATTTTGTTTTACTAACCCATACCACCCAAAAAACAGTTTTTGAAAAAAACAGTAACTTAAAAACAGGGTAAATTTTGACCAATTTAAACCCTCAATTGAGACCGATTCTCAAGCTTATTCACACATGAAAATTTTAGTATTCTAAGTTATCTAATAAACATAACTTGAACCACTTGAAAATGTTTTGAAATGAGCAAGTTATGGTTATTTTACTAAAGTCGTGCAAATCTGTCTCGCAATGAAAACGGGATAGTGTCCCTGACTTTCAGCCACTTATGTGCTCGATTGAGACCGATTCTCAAGCTCATTAAAACACAACAATTGTATTACTCTGATTTATCTAATAAACACAATTTGAATCACTTGAAAATATTTTAAAATGATAAAGTTATGACCATTTTACCAAAATCATGCAAATCTGTCCGAAAAAATTTGCTGAAAATTTCTTATTCGCTCAGAACAATGCGAGGTTTTTGCAAACAAGAGAGTTTTAGCAAATTTTTTTACTGTTCGCCCAGATCAATGCGAGGTTTTGCAAAAACTTCGCATTGTCTCAAGCGAACAATAGTTTTTTTTTTTTGTGATTTCTGAAATTTTTTCTAAAGTTTCCATGAGATTACTTTGTTTTTCTGAAAATTTGTTGAAATTAGCAAAATGTTAACTTCTTGAAATTTTTTGCAAGAAATGAATAACTTGAAAACTTGTTTCAGAAGCGTTCGAGTCGAAATTTGAGACAAAGTGAAGAATGGATCTGAAGGGTTGCAAAAGCAATCGAACCAAGAGAAGGAAAGATGTGAGAGAGAAGATTTGTTTGCTTGTTTTGCGAAAGGGAAGATGCGAGAAGGGATGAAGCAATCGAACCAAGAAAAGGAGTCGAAATTGATTTTGAATGTGGGGAGAGGGAAGATTTGAATGGGGGAGGGGAGACTTGCGTTAAAAATACTCCATTCTTGTAATACTCCATTCTTGAAAATACTCCATTCTTGAAATGAAATATCTGACTCCCTGATCCCAAGTCCTCCATCCACAGATTGGTTGGAAGGAACCCAACCCCGAAGACATCCGTGTTAAGTCGGATGGAAAATTCAGTTAGTTCATAAAGATTGACGTGCAGGATAGTGCATGTAATCTTATCAATGAATGGGATAGACGGTTGACTGAGAGGGCTCCAACACCTATGCAGGAGCCTAGTAGTAATCTCGATCACAGTCTCAAGCAGATAATGGAAGGGATGAGTCACCTCACTTATGCTGGGGTGATGGGGTTGAACTACCAGGCTACGCTTGGTTAGGTGGCCTCTCTTGAGAGGAAGATGGAAAGACATGCATTGGTGCTTTCCTACGTTCTCCATTTGTTTGACATGTTGAAAGGGCAGTGTGCAAAGCAAGAAAATGTGGTTGAGACTGCTTGTACTTCCTTGAAGGAAGTGGAGGCTGTGCGGGACGAGTTCGTCGCTGATCTTGAGACTTCGGTGATTGAGTTAAACAAAGTTTGTGATCGGCTGGATGTTGTGGAAAAAGAGTTGTCTGTTGAGAAGGCTGGTCATAATAAAGCCATGCATTCTGTTACTGAGCAATCCATCAATCGTAAGGTTGTTGAGGAATGAGTGATGCAGTTAACGATTGAGCTTGTTGATGCTAAGTCGGACGCTTCAACCAAGAACGAGCTTGCAGCAGTGAAGGATAAACTAAACATTGCTTAAAGGCCTGGATCTGACTAGATATCGTGGTCTGGCTGACCAGGTTTTTGAAGATGATGATGATGATGAATGTGCTCCGGATCCGCCAAATGATGTAGTTGATGAAAAAAGTCATCTCCTACTCCATTTGATCCTAGTCTATCATATGTGCTTGTTATTGAAGAGAGAGCTTTATCCCCTTCTATCGCTGGTATCACTGTTCATCTAGTATCACTGTTCATCCTCCTTTGAGCGTTCTTGCTAGTGATGATCTGATTACTTCTATTGTCACATCTCCAACTAATGTATCTTATTCTCCTAATGTTTTGTCTTTTTCATATTTATTGTTCTATGATCTTCATGTCTTTTCTGATAGATTGTGTCTTTATAAATTGTCGTAGTCGTAGCTTGGTTACCGTCTAGATCCATCATGATATCTAGTCATAGACAGTAAATATACGTTGATCTCGCTATTTGTACTCTATGTATCTTGGTAGCTTAGACTTGGTTGAATTTCTGCCTTTGCACTCATTTCTTGGTTGTTTGAAACTTTCATTTCTTCTTGACTTCTTTAAGCATATTCCGTGGTTCGACTTGTTAGTCGGGCCAGGAGATTTTACAAGTAAGTATGTCTTATACGTCAAGACTTTTATAAGTGTACTTCATGGTCCGACATGTTAGTAGGGCCAGAGAACTTTATGAATAAGTTTGACTTACACGTCCAGACTTTTGTAAGTATACTCCGTGGTCTGACATGTTGGTCGAGCCAATAGGTTTTACGAGTAAGTATGACTTATATGTCCAGATTTTATAAGTATACTTCATGGTCTGACATGTTGATCGGGCTAAAGGGTTTTACGATTAAGTCTGACTTATACATCCAAACTTTTAAGCGTATTTCGTGGTCATGCGTTTTAATCGACTAAAAGTTTTACGTATAAGTCTAATTTATACGTCCAGGATTTTATAAGTTCGCTTCATGGTTGATCAGACCAGTAATTATATGTTTACGTTTGACTTATTTGTCCTGATCTTTATACATATATTTTAGCTTTACTCGTAGCCCGATATGTTGGTCGTGCTAGTTGTTTTACAAGTAGATACGTAGTTTGCCTTTGACGTCCTGACTGAAGTTGATTGTTTGAAAGCAAGACGGAGCGTTTGAATTTAGAAGTTGTATTGATAATCTTGGAAGTGTTCGACATTCCATGGTCACGGTAGTTGTTCACTATTTATGTCTTTCAACAAGTATGTTCCTGGTATATTGATTTTTACCACTTTGGATGGTCCTTCCCAATTCAAGTTTGGTTTACCCACCACTACAACACAAATGTTCATTAATATCATTTCAAAAATACTATTGTAGTATACCATAGCGTTTTAGAAAACGATGTGTCTGCCGGAGCTATAATAGATACAGGATTTTTTATACCATTTTAGAAACACTATTGTAAGTAGACTATTTATAGCATTTCTGAAACGCTATAGTGACTATAATTGTATAGTTACCAATAGCATTTCAAAAACACTATTGTCTTCTCTCATGTAGCATTTAACAAATGCTATTGTATTCATTTCTATAGCGTTTCTCAAGGCCCTTTTTTTTCTCTAACACTCATCAAGTGCTATCAAATGACTTTTTATAATATCTTATAAGTATTATTTCTAAAAAATAAAAACCAAAATGTGCCAAACACTTAAACATTTCCATGAACGGAGGCAAAGTAATGTAATTAATAAGATAATGTATTACGTCGAGTCACAAAATCTATCAAAATATATCAAGTACAATAACAGTTTTTGAAATTCCTGGTTTCCGGGTGTCTACTTGTCCATCTCTTGAAGATTCCTGAACTACTATTACATAAAAAAGATGCCGCAGGAGCAACCACTGTGCACTTGGTGAATCCCTTGAAAGATGATTGACAAATTTCTCACACTGGCATCATCTAAGGTAAAATGTACAAGACTTGTATTTCTGCCAGTCCCAAGGACACAATCTACCATCCAAATAACAGCCTATAAGTGTTCAAACTTGAACAAACTGTTGTTGATTGTATTTTTCAACATCGCCACTGGTACCACTTGAACCCCCTTGTAATATATTCCAATTGATATGACAACCAATGAATAAAATCATCGAAAACAGAGTTCAAGGTAATCAAGTCCTCAGTTTGATTCTTGATTGCCTTGAAATCAGACTGTAAACAAAGAATCTCATTCAGAAATGCATTTAAATTGAGGACTGAAGATAACTGATTAATATGATTGTATCAACCAAATAGGAATTAGTATACTCTACAAAACATACCTTGAATGTACAGCTTAGCTAGCTGCTCAACACACTCCATCCCCAACTATTGATGCCCCAAAACTTTCTGATTCTTCGTCATCCGCACTATAGAGGCATCCATGACATATTGTTTGTCCTTATCAACATCTTCAATTACTTTCTTCTTCTCATCAGCAGAGAGGGGAATCTGCAATACCCCAAATGTTAAATGCCAAGACACGGGAAACATGTAAGGATTTTCCAAGAAACAAACCTTGATTCTCATTTTATCGGTAAATTTGGAGTTGAGTTCCTTAATACGAATCTTGTACTTTGCGCAGGACAGGGAATGAGGATGTCTAACAACATCATGATCAGTCAAGTAAAACTCAGTCATGATTTGCGTTGTCTTTGTCTTTCTTCAGATATTCCTGGGTCTTCAAGTTCTCGATCTGCTTCTTAGTTTCCTTAAAGATCAGTCTGAAAAACCAAGAATTTATTCAGAATAATGATTTAGTACTAAAGAGACTAGAATCTTAGTAAAAATAATAAAGGAGAATGCACACTAGTTGGATTGAAGCAAAAAGAAATAGAAAAAAGAGCGTGACAGATAGCAAAGTATCTGATTCTCGATTGCCTTGAAATTAAGCTGCTTCTAATAACAGATTTGTATTGTTTTTGTTCACTCAGGCTCGTGTTTATTACCAAAGATGATCAAATATAACTGCTTATATATACAAACAAGCAAAGAGTAGTAAATGCTAGCAAAACCACGTTGTACATCCAGCCTAGCTGCTCAACACACTCCATCACCAACTGTTGGTGACGCCAAACTTTCTGATTTTTCATGATCCACATTCCACACTCTTTACCATATCTTCTGACCTTGACATTACCGATCTTCCTGAATTAGAAAGGTGCGTCAAGGGGTTTTCCAGCATCATCCATGAGGGGCAAGGCATTGCATGACTTACCTGCAGAGTCCAACAAATTTGTCATTACTATAAGCAAGCAGCTCGACAACCTGAAAATAACCTTAAGTGTATTGGCAAGCTAAAATCGGAGCCAAACACGGGATTGAAAATGAGAAACAAGTCGATGTCTACAACGAAAATTGAACTACCTTCTCAAGTGATGGTTTTTTCACTTAATTTAGAGTAATTATACAATCAAACATTTAAATGTCTGGCAGAGTTTGCATTGATTTTCGACAAAATTTCATTTATAGTATCTAAGTAGAAGACAATCCAATACTATATTTTTATTTCTTGGTGGATGCAACTTACAGAGCAGTCAGACTAAACCAAATTCTAGTTTTAATGAAAGGAGATTGTCTCATGGCCATTGGAAATGATTCGGTTTTTTTTTTTTTTTTCCAGAAGCTTTAACATCAGCTCCACATACCTTTCTTTCATCATCGGATCCACTTGCTGTTTCAAGTTCCATTTCAGCAAAAAAGGCTTCCAAGACAAATGCTACACCTGAAAAGAAGTAGAAAAAATCCTAGTTATTTCCTTATATGAAATTGCAAAAAACCAGCAGGAATCCAAAGTATACACTTCATATACACCAAAACTAAAATGCTAGAGTTGAAGTTCTTGCGTTACAGTGATCAATAAAACAAAATATCCTCATATAACAAACAACAATTGAATATTTGACTTCTAATTCTTAGAATCTTAGGTTAGTATGACACTTAAGGTAAGTCATTATTAAACTGTGTCAAAACTACAGCAGCTATCATGGTAGTTGGTCAGAAGCTGTAACCTTCTCTTGGATATGTAAATGACTATGTAATTAATGTAGAATTACACAAATTCTTACAAGATATTCTTGGAAGTTGTTTGTTCATTTTGGATATGATAGTGTCTGTTAGAGGTAGTTGCTAAAGGATGTGATATGTATTATTGTCACTTAAAGCAACAGATGATATAGGGGCTGGCAGACTTTATTAATTACAAAGAAAATTTTAACTACTGATTAATCAAAAACATTATTACAAGATTTTATGGTTGAGCACATGAAAAATTTTCTTGGCTTCCTTCCCCAGAAGAAAAAAAGATTTGAGACAAAATGGTAAGGTTTTGCAATTAGTTTGAATGTATTATGCATGCCACTTCAAGCATTCTGATAAGAATTATAGAAAAAGAATTTAACAGTTACCAGATTCAAAAGTAGTAACACTATTAGGAGGTAAAAGCTGATAAAGTATACAAGGGTCCAAGAAGTTCCCGTCAATTGCGTATAGCCCTGAAATGGTGCCATATAAGATAATCAATGATTTCCAGTGACAACTTCAATTGCCATTGTTATGAATATAGAGACAAAAATAAAACATGGAAAGTATGGCTATAAAAGTTCAATGACATGGCGCATAAGAATTAAGCATGCTAGTATTTCCATTTTGTTTAGAATAGGTTAGCTGTCAAGTATTTCTTATTTCACATTGTTTCTTCAATTTCTTAGTTTTCTAGTTTAGTTTATTTGATAGAAGATATAATTACATACTGGAGCACACATGTCGAGAGAAAAGGTGCAAAGAGAGCTAAAATGTGGAAACTATGGCTGCAAAAACACAATCAATGTGTTGCACATGGGACGAGATAATTTTGTGATTACCTTTCTTCGAAGCCAAATCTAAGGACTTCTGACATGAAACATAGTATCTATGGCATTTGTAGAGATCACTAGCCTTTCTTGCCCTTATTTCGTTCTTTAGCCATCGCAAGAAGCTCATTTATGTTCTTCCCCGTAACACTAGTCATGTCCTAAAAGGCATACAAATAATAAGAAATCAATGGTATGTTAATTTTCAGGTCATGGTTTGTTTTCATACTTCCAAAAAATAAAAATGTCATACCGGAAGATGGAACTGTGGAGATTCTAGGTAGGTGCTTCTGTAGTTCAGACTCAGCACAACTATCTGTGCCCACGTGCTCTGCCAATTCCAATTCCTTTTCTACTATAGCAATGAAGCGCCTCACAGATCAAGTGATTGCTCATACTTGGATTTTTCTAGTGCCTGCAAAACATTGATACAAGGAAAAATAAGACAAAGAACACCAAAACAACTACATCTTTGGCATACCTCCTTCAAGTCTACCACCTTAAATTCTTGAATATATGTAGCATGTAACTTAATTCCTTTGATTTTTTGCTTTGCTCACCTGTATTTCTGAAAGCATGCCCATATTATATGCAAAGACCAAGCTTGCATACTTTAGTCATCACGAAATATAGAAACAGCTAGACTGAATGAGAAAAAAAAATTGACTGACCTGGTTTAAGATGTCACTCTACAAACTTTTTCTATTGTAGAAACAAACTGCTGAATATAAGATACTTATATCCATGGCCGTTAATTGCATTAGAGAATGAAGAGTGGTCATCTAAAGCACTCCACCTCTAACTATTTCCATGAACTGGTTCAGCTTTTTAATCATGAAGTGAACTGTCAAGATATATAATATCATCATCATGCCCTCTGTATTAAGAAACTGATAAAACTTGCTAAGTATTTGTTCTCATTTTTGCAGCCACAAACCAAGGATGGCCTACGAGAAATCAAAAGAGGAAGTTTAAAAAAAATATGGGTAGGAGCCAACTATTAAGGAATTTTGCAAATATTATGATTACCTAGATATCTGTGGAAATAGAGGGTCAAGTTTATAAGGCACCAACTACTGTAACAATTTTATGTCATAGCAGATCATAATCATTGGTTGGGTGTATGTCCTATTCACGAGTTATTTTTCAAGTTCTGCCTTTGAAAGAGATAAATTCAGAGCTGGCCTTATTTGCACAAAGAATCCAATTCATGTTGTAGTCCATCAGGCACATGATAGAATTGATAAATCCAAAAGAAGTACTCACTCCATGGAACCCATATTGTTATCTTTCAATTCAAGATAAGTGAACTGATGCAATCTCTCTGGCAAAGAAACTAGGCACATAAACAACGCGATAGAGGTAGTCAAGATGACTTGACAATGATAAACCAAATACAGAAATAACAGAGCAGTGTTCCTAGACGAATATTAAGTCACTGAAGGACTTGAAAGCAAGCAATTTGAGAAATCATACCAGGCTAAAAATTCAGATCTAAACTAAAGATTATGAGTCTAAAAATTCAGATCTAAACTAAAGATTATAAGTCTTATTCAATGTGTTGTTGGGAAATCATACCAGGCTTCGTCAACAACAGTCTTCTTCGGGAGCGGAGAAATCGATCCATTCGGGGGCGTTGATGTGTTGGTAGAAGTCTTAGGATCTCAAAATCTTACGTAGACCGAAATTTTGGGGAAAGTAAGACCACCCCACTAGCTCCTCCACTGATATATTGAGCTCCAAAGTCTATTTTCAAACAACAACCAAAGAATCAAAACTCCAATAACACAAGTATCTAAAACTATCTCAACTCTCTTATCTCCAAACCTCAAATAGCAAATAACCCCTACCAAGATTCAAAATTAACTTATTTAATAGGAAACCCAACAAAGAATCTGTCAGAAAATCTAAGTTTCAACCCCTTAAATTCCTGAAACTAAATAACCATAGAAATCAAGCATGTGGGTGATAAGGGGTTGACTCTCACCTAGCATGTATTATGTGTGACAGAGATCTAAGAAGGCAAGAACAAGAAGAGCAATACAAGAGAACACAACTGTAAGAAGAAAAA
This sequence comes from Berberis vulgaris, assembly GCA_963556465.1. Classification (NCBI taxonomy): domain Eukaryota; kingdom Viridiplantae; phylum Streptophyta; class Magnoliopsida; order Ranunculales; family Berberidaceae; genus Berberis; species Berberis vulgaris. Next base: position 67,812,334 of record OY747135.1, read on the forward strand.
CAACAAGAAAAGATGAGATTCACACCGTGAGAGCAAAATCTATGCAAGAAAAATAAAAAATAAAAGATTAGAAGAATATGGTAGTGGCGTAGATAGAGGTGTCCTGCTGCTTAGACAAAGCCAGAACCATTACCTTCATCTATCCACCCAAAATTTCTCCTCGTTCTTCTTCGTCTTCGAATCATCAAGATCCGTCGACGAAACAAAACACCAGTCATCTGTTGTTGAGGCTTCTTGGCCTTCTCCTGCAAAGTGAGCAATTCATGGCGCTCTTGACGACTCGAATCGCTGCAATCAAATCTCTCGAACCTCCGCTGAGCACTGCCTCTGTAGTAGCGTCGCCGGAGCAATCCTTGTTGAATTCAGGATGAGGAGACGAGTTGTTGCTATTGCTGCCGCTGCTGAGGCATCAACAGAGAGTGGAGGATTCGAAAACCCTAGAGGAGGAAGAGGAGAATGGGGACATGTTTAATAGCGGAAAATGGCGAGAATGAGGAGACACGAACTTGGATTTGATGTTGTTCAAGAAGAAAATACTCTGGATCTCGCCTGTGTTCTGTATTGAAAGAAAATGGAGTAGGTGCTTTTGGTTAGACAGAGAGGAGGGGCTTTCAAAAATTTCGAGTGAAATCGAGCGGTTTGACTCTGTTTTTTTTTTTTTTTTTTTTTTTTTTTTTTTTTACAGCATATGATTTCTAGTGAAATTCAGCGGTTTGTCTTCTACAACGTTTCAATATTGTAATGCTATTGAAACATGGTTTTTCATAGCACAGGTTAAAAAATGCTATTAATGGCCACTTATGGTGTAGTGCACGCTTGGTTTTTTTGTGTTCAGTTAATTTTTTTGGATTGTTCAGTCATCGACACTGAATGTGCGAGGAGATCTAATCTGACTATTAGTGCTTCATTTTTATCATTCGCTCGGAACTCTTCGGTTTAGAATGTTGGTCATCTCGATTTGTTTGTTTGCTTGTGGGTAGGCGGGTGCTGAGAAGTCTTGTTTGATACTTAAATTTTCACACAACTTTTTGACTTTCTTTGCCTTCGAATTGCATCCCGTTGTCAGTGACAATTACCCTTCGGACTACAAATCTGTCTATTATATTCTCCTTCCAGATAAAGTTTTCGATTTGAACTTGGTTGATCTTGGCTAACGGTTCTACTTCTACCCATTTTTTGAAGTAATCCACTACTACTAGTAGGAATTTCTTTTTGTTTGATACTGAAAATGGTCTAACGATGTTAATTCCCTATTGCGCAAATGGCCATGCGCTATTCATCATGATTAGATCTTCACCTGGCATGTGAGAGTAGGGAGCAAATCTTGGACATTTGTCACAAGTATGAATGACTTCATTTACATCCTCTTGCATTGTTGGCGACTAGTACCCTAATGTTAGAGCTTTGTGAGCTAGTGTCCTTCCTCTTAGATGGTTTTCACATATCCGAAGTGAAGTTCATGTAGGACTTAATCTGCATCACTGGTTGAGAAGCATCCTAGCACTGGTCTCGTAACAGATCTTCTGTAAAGTTTGTCACTAACCGGTATGTATCGGGCTGCTCTGTTTCATGGCTTATGAGCCTCCATTTTATCTGTTGTAAGTATTATGCATTGTATGCACGTCGGGATTGGAGTCATCCTCTCCTTATTTGTTATACATGTTTCTTGCACTTAGTTTTCCAATATTGAGATGTCATGTACTATGATGAGTGGATTATCAGTTTCTTCAGCTTGTGATGTCTCATCGGCAAATCTGTCAACTCTATCATTATTTGCTCTTGCACATCGTCGAATGGTTGTAGCTTAGAAGCTTTCCATCTGTTCAGTAGTCTTTTGGTGGTTGGCTTTCATCCGAGCATCCTTAACTTGAAATTCGTTATTCGACTGGTTGACTACCAGTTTGGAGTCAGTGAAGACATTTCTGGAACTCCCAAGTGTTTGGCCTACTGTAATCCTTCTATCACTGCTTCGTACTTGGTTTCGTTGTTTGAGACTTTGAAGCTAAATTTAATCATTTTTTCTAATATTTACGCCTTCCGAGTTGTGCAACATTATTCTTGCTCCACTTCCCTTCTCATTGGATGCTCTGTCACAATGTAGGATCCATTTGTGAACAGTTCGTTCGGTTTGCTCTTTCATTTTATTAATGCTTGGTCGATGTTCGTTGATATTCGTAAGTTCAGCAATGAAGTCTGCTAATGCTCAAACTTTTATTGCAATTTTGGGAGCATGGCTCATGTCTAATTAACCGAGCTGTATTGCCCATCTCACCATTATTCCGGATATTTTTGGTCGGGGTAGCACTGATTGGAGCGGTTGTTCAGTCATGACTGTGACGGGATGAGCTTGGAAGTGTGATTGTAGCTCTCTTGAAGATACGACTAGGGCGAGTTATAGTTTCTCAAGAGCCTAGTAGTTCACTTCTGCATCCACAAATGTGTTGCTGACATAGTAGACTAGGTTCTGTATGCCTTCTTCCTCTCGTATCAGTGCTGAGCCGACTGTATGTTCGGACACTGATAGGCATAAGTACAACATTTCTCCTGGGCTTGGATTTGACAGCAGTTCATTACTTCCCCTGTACGACTTTAGGCCAGAGTAGTCAAACCCATGGCTTTTCACCGCTTAAAGCTAAAAGCCAGACTAAGCCATAACATTTCGTTTCGCTTCGGTCAAAGCCAGACCACTACTCTGAAGCCACAAAAGCCATGTTTTTTTTTTTTTGGCTTTTTTTGCCGAATACTGAAGCGTCCAAAGCGGTGGCTTCATGTTACAAAGTGTCTCCAATTTTTTATTTTTTTCAAATTCTCTTACTGATTTTTGTCGAAAAAAGAATGAAAAAGGAGAGTGAAAGAAGAAGAATAGAAAGGAATGAGAGATGAGAAGATTTTAGGCGAAGAACCTAGCCGGATTGCTCGGATGCAAAAAGAGGGGGGAAAGGAAGACGATGAACAATACACAATTATCTTATTGATTTTTTTGGTCGAAAAAAAGAACAGAAAGGGAGAGGGCAAGAATAGGAATAGAAAATAAGAAGAGATGAAAAGATTTTAGGCGAAGAAACCAGTCGGATTGCTCGGATGCAGGTGGAGGGGGAGGAGGAAGATGATGAAGAGTACACAATTATCTAAATGATTTTCTTTGATTTTGGTCGGAAAAAAGAACGGAAAGGGAGAGGGAAGGAATAGGAATGGAAAGGAAGAAGAGATGAGATGATTTTAAGTGGAGAAACCTGCCGAATTTCTCAGACGCAGATGGAGGAAGACAATAAACAGTACACATGGGAAGAGGAAGACAATGAACAGTACACACAGGGGGGAGGGAAAACTGTTTTAAACTTGGGCGGCCATTCGCACCCATTGCATTTCTGAGGGCACCTCGCCTAGAAAATTCAAAAAAAAAAGAAATAAATTAAAATTTTAAATTCAATTAACATTAACACATGTAACTAATATAGAATTAAGGAAATCATGGTTTTAATTTTACGGAGCACATACTTCCATTATGCAATTTTTAAAATATAAAATGAATTATTTTTTAAGGGCCGCTACACTTGTGTAAAGCCACTGCTTTAAGTTTCGTTTTTTGAAAAAAGCCAAGTCGTCAAATTTCTCTTCGGTTTTGCTTCACGTTTTGACTACCTTGCTTTAGGCTTTTGGAAAGCTTTTTCATAGTTTTCCTCTTAATTACTTGAATGCTATGTTTCTTTTCTAAACTGTTATTCTACCATTGAGGCTTTGAACGCCCTTGATGTGAATGGGTGACTGCATGTTCAGCTCTGTATCTGATTGGTTGACCTGAAGTCTATGAGTGATGACAGATGGATCAATGTTCACCATGTCTTTTATTGTCCTAGTTGTCTTTCAATAGTTCTATCAATTTCTTAGCTAGTTATGGATGGATTTTGGTGCCAATCCGATCTGTTTTTCCTCCCTCTTTATCATTCAGATGGATTGGTGTTGTTTATTGTTTTGGTTGTCAAATGTTTGGATTGATTGGAGCTGTATTATCTTCTTGGAGGTCGGAATTCGTCAGACCGAGTTGCTGCAGTAGCTCCTCTGGTCATGACGGTGCTTGCTATCTGCTCGAGGTCTTCATGGCTATGTAGTGGCATTCACGCGCAGTTGGTTGGTCTTATTTGATGATCCCAATGTCATTGTCATTGTGATACTTCGAACACTGATCATTGGGTGTCAATATCTCTTCGCTGAATTGCATCATGTGGAACGTCGTTAGATACAGGAGGTTGGTCGTGCTACCAGCGTTGACTAGTACTCTCTTGATCTCCCACCTGGCTATCAATATTGAGATCACCAGGGCATCGGTATGGGCATCATTGGTTTGCTCTGTCATGTTGTGCAGAAAGATTTCGAGTATTGAATCTTTGTTTGTAAGTGTCAAATTGATCGCTTCCTTGAACGGTTATACCATTTTTTCTCCCCACCTACGTCGTGTAAGACATTTATTAGTTCTTTGGGTTGCTCTTTTGACCTTGTGGTAGTGTCTACCTTATCTTTTCCTTTAAACTGCTTGTCTGTCAGCCTGACGAATTCTCTGAATTGCCTTCTCTGGACCCAGTACACAATTTCATCCTTCAAATTGTAGCAGTCTTTTGTGTCATGCCTGTGATCCTTGTGAAAAGAGATATACTTGCTTTTATCCATCTAGGTCTCCTTGCATCTTGAGCGGCCCATTGATATCCTCCCATTTTTTCATGGACTCTAGGATGCTTGCTCGATTTGTTTTCAAAGCCGTGTATGGTTTATACATCCTTTTTGCCATACTTGTTACTAGTTCGTGTCTGGGTCTTCTGGATTACAACTTTTTGGGTTCTTGCTGGTTGAATTCGGACCTTCCATTGGTCCAATGCCTTTTTGACTGGCCATTCTCCTCTCGAGGTCTGTTGTCTCTTCTTTTTTGTTCTTCACTATCTTGATTTGCTGGGAAAAAGTTTCCTTTAAGATTCGTTCTTCTTCTTGGCAGCCAACATCTCCTCGAGGGTGATGTACTTTTGAGTAGTGTTCAATAAGGTCGCCATGATTTTTGGAGGGTCTAGGTTTAGAGAATTATAAACCGTTCCTCTTTTCAATCTGGAAGTGAAGGTGGCAATGGCTGTGTCACCACTGCAACTGTCAATCATGGTTAACTCGTTTGTAAAATGAGTAACGTATTCCCTGATGGCTTTTCAGGTTTTTGCTTGATGTGCAACAAGTAGTGTGGACCCTTTCTCCTCCGTTAGCTGCCAATGAACCTCATGATGAAGGTAGTGGCTAACGCTTGGAATGAGTCTATTTATCTGGGCGGTAGACTATTGAACCAAACTGAGGAGTCCAAATCTGGTCTTTTAGAAATCCAACCTGCAAAACAAGGGTTAGATTGCCGAAGACCACCTTTTTGGTGGTCGAAGGCACTCCGATGCTTAGGTCAGAGAGCGTAATTTCAACAGAGTTCAGTTAAACTTGCATACCTTTTTTGAATGTTCCTTTTACCTTATATAGTGGTCGTTATTAGTTTTTTGTGTGACTTAAGAATGTGAGACTTGACGTGGGGAGACGTTCTCTGTAACAACCTCCTCTTTTATGGAGATACGTCCTTGGGGGAGTAATTTTTGCCATGAATTTGTTTCCTTTGTAACGTTTCTCCAATTTTAAGAGAGAGACTCGTTGGATCTGGATTTGGGCCTCTGACTATGATTTGTTTTGGAAGGCCCTTTTGGACTTTAATGGCTGCCTTTTTGGCTTTGTGAGTAGGCCCCGAATTGAAATACTTGGTCCTTGTGATAAGTGATCTTCGCCACGTGTACGGTCGTGATGATAGTCTTATTTGATGTATCATCAACTACTATAACTCACTCCTAAATCTTCTCAGCTAAATTGACTCAATCCTAGCACTAAATACTCTGCTACTACCATTAACCGCTACTCTATTGAGGTACAATCATTTGGGTGCATCCGAACGAAGAATCCCTCAACTTACTCCTAAATAAACTCATATGAAGGCTCCATCAGACACAACAACACATGTTCCTAAGTACTTGCTAGGACAACAAATCATATAGGACAATGGTTCATGTGCAAATAGCAATGCATCTCGAAACTTTTCAAATGCAACTTTGGCAAGAGACTTGGTGAAGTTGTCTCTAACTTGATTGTTGGTGTGAATGTTCTGCAACTCAATCTCCCCATTTAGTACCTTCTCTCGAACAAAGTGATGATAAACCTCAATGTGTTTAGTGCGAGCATGAAACACGTGTTTTGCAGCAAGTCTTGGAGAACTTTGGATGTTGCATTTAATAGGAATCGCATGATATAAGGCAAAATCTTTGTCTTGAAATAACTTATTTACCATATACATGCTTGAAAGAGCATCAACGTTTTGCTTTTTAATACACCATGAAACTACGGTTGAATCTGTATTGAAACAATAACATGTGGTGGATCGCCTATCATTAATATCTCCAACCCAATCTGAATCAACAAACCCATGTAATGTGAATGGTACACTCTTCCGATAGATCAATATGAAGTTCAGGGTTTATTTCACATAATGTAGAATTCATTTTGCTGCATTCAAATGACCAACAAATGGGTTGCTCATGAATTGAGACACCACTCCTACAGAGTATGCAAGATCAAGTCTCGTGATAGTCAAATAGATAAACTACCCACGAGTTTGATTTTTCAACTTCAAGACCTAGGAAACAAGCAACTTCCGCGAAATTCTTCATGTCAAATCGGATAGACAAATCATCTCGAAGTCATTGAATTTCAGCCACATCGACTCCAATAATAATCGTGTCATCCACATAAAGAAGATGCATCGTGGAAATTTGGGACGTTGTTTTCACAAATAAGTTTGGATAAGAATGCGAAGATTTAAAACCATAAAATGTAAGATATTGTGCAATCTTACCATACCAAGCATGTGGAGCATGCTTGAGACCATAAAGTGCCTTTTTGAGTTGACATACATAATTTGGGAACTCTTTAGAAAAAAAATCCCTGTGGTTGTTCCATAAAAATATCATGATCCAACTTGCCATAAAGAAAAACATCTCTTACGTCAAGTTACCACAAGTTCCATCCTCTGTATGCAACCAAAGAAATAATTATCAAAATTGTCACCATTTTTTCAACTAGGTTGAAAGTCTACTTGTAGTCTAACCCATATTGTTGTGAGAAATCGTGAGCCACTGCACAACCCTAGTTTTATATCCTTCAACATTGCCATCAAACTTTTTCTTTAACTTGTACACCCATTTGAAAGAAACTAACTTAGCGTCCTTGGGTTTTGGTACAAGTACCCAAGTATTGTTCTCGTGCAAGACATCGATTTCTTCACACATTGCCCTTTCCCATTAAGCAATCCCTTGAACTTCATTGTAGCACTTAGGTTCATTTTCATAAGAGATTCCCATGAAGAAATAATATGTTATGGTGCAATTATTCAACTGAATATTATAGTCAGTTAAATAAATAGGTTGTCGTCTTTGCCTTGATGATCGATGAAACATGAACTCATCTTACTGAATATTTTCTGCAGGCAAAAAATCAGCCCTCCCCTTTTCTCCGGAATCATTTTCATCATTTGGAAAAGGATCAAGGTCATTCCTCAATTGCTAATAAAGTGATTTGTCGACACTTCATCAAAAATCACATCACAGGAGACCAAAAGTTTGTGTTTCTTGATCCATACATCTCCAACCCTATCTATGTGAATCATTGCAAACAAAAACACATTTTTTCTCTTTTGGATCTAGTTTAGGTATGCTACTTTTAGGAATATGAATATAGCAAAGTGAACAAAACTCCCGAAAAATAACTCACATTTAGTTTTACATCATATAAAGCTTAAAATTGAGATATTGTACCCTTGGAATATAGCAATCGGTTAATCACATGACATGAGCATTGAATAGCTTATGCCCACAGCTCCCTTGGAAGGTTTTTTTCGTGTAGCCATGACAAGTACATTGCTGTAAGATGTCCCAACTTCCGCTCAGCAACACCGTTCTACTGTGGAGTATCCGGACATGTCATTTGTGGCTGAATTCTACGTTTTTCACAAAATTGATAAAACTCATATGACATATACTCTCCCCCATTTTTGGTGCACAAGCCCTTCAACATTGATTGAAAGTTCTTCTCCACATGCCTTGTGAACTAACTAAATTTGGTAAGAGCTTCACTTTTATGCTTCAAAAAATAACCCCATGTGAAACGAAAGAAAATCCACAATAACCATCAAGTAATGATAACCACTATAACTAGGTGTGTTTGTTGGTCCCAAGAGGTCTTAATGAACCAAATGAAACATAGCGGAAGTCGATTCATAGTTTTTGGAATGGAAGGCAATACGATTTTCCATATTGACAACCGGAACAAACCACATCATTTTTTACCTTCAAAACTGGACCTACATCAAGCAATTTCTTTGTGTTGATTTGTTGCAACAACTGATAGCCAACAAGGCCTAAACAAGCATGCGATCGTGAGGCACTAGCATTTTCTTTTCAACATATGCTTTACTCGCTGAAAGCTCATATAAGGAATCCTTCCTTTTCCTATAAAAGATAACAACACCTGCAATGTTATTAACATCTTCAAATATTTGTACATCATTTGAACGAAAGAGAACATACCTCCCAGAATGTGATAAACATTATTTAAAGTGACACCGTCACCACCCACTTTAGCATTCACCTGACTTTCTTTCATGACCTAGTGGACGGAGTTATCAGCCGTAACAATGGATCGATTCGCCTTATGTGGACAACTTCTAAGTAAGGATACATTACCCGTTGCATAAAGGGAACAACTAGAACTGATGATCCAATCCTTTTCATAGTTGACAACAACATAATCCACATTATTTGGTTTGTCAATAACTTCAATAGTAAAGAACTGGTCCTATTTAGGTTGAGCATAATTTGTGCTCTTATGTACAACATTTGCATCTTCATCCAGGACCTTCACTCGACAATTCATTTTGATATGGCCTAGTTTTCCACAACTATTACACACCATCTTTACACGGCAATTGATCTTGATGTGCCAGGCTTTCCGCATGTATAACATGTTGTGGACGTACTTACGGATTCCACATTTGTCTTTGGATGTTTGCTATCATTTGATGGCAATTTTGAAGTTTATTTATTTTTCCACTTATCTTTAGTGAAAAACACATCCTTGATATTGAAGATAGAATTGAAGGATATTTGCTTCACCAAGGCTTCCTGGTTGGATAACAAATTCTCCAACTCAACAATCGAAGGTTGATTTGTCCACCGTTGAACGAAAGAAATAAAAGGCATAAACTCTTTCCGCAAACCACGAATCAGATAACGACGCAATCATGCATCGATAAGGATTCTTTTGTATTCAGCTCTAAAATTTCAGAAAAAGTAATATGAAATTGAGTGATTGTTGTGAGTCCTCCTGGCAAGTTAATTCTCCAAGAATTGCAAGCTCATCGTATTTTTTGAGTGAACAATCGTTCTAGTGTCTCTCGCTCTTGCATAGGTGTTTTTACATCACGAATGTGCTCGATGTAGTCTTTGCTAATCGATGTTTGTAGGGAAAGTAAAGGTTTGCCACATTTGATTTTCCACTTCCTCTGCAAACTCAAGATTTTGTTGAGTGTCTTTTGGAATTTTTGTTTCAGCACTAGAGCTTAGGTCCTACAAGTCTTGACCCTACAAATAGGCTTCCTGGAAAGCTTCCAATAACTGTAATTGTTACCAACAAGATTATCCACTCTCATCTGAGAAACACTATTGCTTATTATTCATTTTGGGAAAAGACGAGGAACAAGTATATTGAAATGAATAAGAACTATAAAATCAAGGAACTTTATTGAGTAAAAATCAAAACAATCAGTAGCATGGAAGCTCTGATACCATGCCAAAAATAACTTCTTCAATTTAAATCAAAGATACCAATTTAACTTGAATTAAAAAAGAACATATGAGTTTAACTAAAGCTGACTTTATTACTCATTGAAATACTAAACTGAATGGAATAATTTGCTAGTGTTACAAACTCATCTATTTATATTAAACCTATCCTATAGAAACTACTATGACTCACTCCTAAATCTTCTCTGCTAAATTGACTCAATCCTAGCACAAAAAATACTCAACTAATATCATTTACTGCTACCATATTGAGGTACAATCAGTTTGGTGCATCAAAACTAAGAATCCCTCAACTTACTCCTAAATATACTCATATGAAGACTCAATCAAACACAACAACACATGTTCCAAGATACTAGGACAACAAATCACACACCACAATGGTTCATGCACAAATAACAATGTACTAATTTTTTACTTGTTGCTCTGCAAGAGACACCATATCTACGACTGAACCACTTAAAAATGGAGAAAGACTAACTTCCTGGATGAAATTTTTGATGTATGCTTATTTAGTCCGGCAGACTCTACTACACGCTGTGTAGGTATATGTATAAGAAAACATTTGATAACAAAGTGGTATGGATAGCAAATAGAGAGAAACCATTAAACTACTCCTTGAGGGTCTTAGAAATAGCTAAGGATGGAAATTTTGTGCTTTTGGATGGTTTGCAAATACAATCTGGTCAATAAAGATTTCTTTTGCACCTAGCGATTCAATTGTTATTCTTCAGAATACGGGAAATCTGGTTTTGAGGGAAAATAGATTTTCAGGTGCCAACATCTTATGGCAGAGCTTTGATTACTCTTCATATACTCTCTTGCCAATTTGCATCTATTAAGACTAGATGTCAACTCCACCCATTCCGTAGACCCCGATATATGCTAGTTACGTCCTCGCTATCAGCTTAAGCTTTTATAGAAGTATCCAATATTTAACATGGTATCAGAGCATTGAGCCTTAGAGTTTGTAGCTTCGAGTCTCATCTAGCACAATCGCTACCAGAAATTTTATTATTTTCCTCGCGCTTGCACTGATGGGGAGTGTTAGAATATTAATCCCACTCCAATTATCCATGGGCTTAAATTGGTCATGTATTTATCCAGGGTATTACCTTGTAAGCTTATGGTATAGCTATATGATTGGTATCCACGAATGTATATTGTAGTCCCACAACCCCGCTCCGTTTCTTCTTGATATATAATTGGATACGCTCTCTCTACAAGTTCAAGTTGTTAGAAAGTTGACAATTTATAAGTGGGCAATTTAGGCTCATGGATAACTGGAGTGGGCTTAAAAATTTGTTACTAATGACCCAAGTTTGATTCATTTTGAACTTCAAAATTTGTATGCAATTTAACATGGTATCAAAGCATTGGTCATCAGAGTTTGTGGGTTTGATTCTTGTCCAGCGCAATCACTAATATATTTTCCTCGAGCTTTTGCTGAGGGGGAGTATTGGAATGTTAAGCCACTTCAGTTATCCATGAGCCTAAATTTTCCATGTGCTTATGCAGACTGTGTGAGTTTATGGTGTAGTGTATGATTGGTACCCATCGATGTATGTTGTAGTCCCACAAAACTGCTCTAGCTTTCACCTGATATGTGATTCACTCTCTCTACAAGTTTGAGCTTTTAGAGAATTGACAATTTATCTTAGCATCGAAGCTTTGGTTCGAAAAGGTCCGAGGTTCAATTCTCACCTACCACAATTGTTGAGGTATTTTCTAGCCATTGCACTAAGGGGGAGTTTTGGGACTAGGATTCCATTCCACCCGTTCCGTAGATCCCGATCTTGATATATGCTAGATATGATACTTCTCTATTATATTAAGCTTTTAGAGAAGTTGGCAATTTAACATTTTAATTATTCCAAAAACAACTGGGAAAAATCGTTACCTGTCTTCATGGAAAATCGAAAGCGATCCATCCGTAGGAAATTTTGTTATGGTGTTCGGCAATATAGGAATACCAGAAGGTTTAATTTTGAATGGGTTAGTTAGACATTGAAGAACCGGGGAATGGAACCAAACTGACTTTATTGAAGTACCATGTATTCAAATGAACTAGATGGTACGTACTTTGTCTTGAATAATCAGGGTGAAGAAGGGTTGTCATTTTCCTTTTCCTATTCATTCTATAACAACTACTACTCAGAAATGATGTTTTTGGATTATTCGGGGATTCTAAGGAAAATATTCTATATCAAAGAAAACAAGACTTGGACTGAGATTTGGAGTGCACCAAGTAATCAATGTGACATATACAATACTTGTGGGCCTTTCGGAACCTGTAATGAGTTTCAGTCACCAATTTGTAGGTGCTTGAGAGGGTTTGAGCCCAAGATTTCTGAAGAGTGGAGCAAGCTGGAGTGCTAGTGGTTGTGTCAGGAGAACACCATTGCAGTGGGAGAGAAACAGAAATACTTTAAGTGAGAATGAGCGAGATGGTTTCTCAAGTTGCAAGGTCGGAAGATGCCTGATTCCTCAGATCTTTTATGCTATGCTGTTGATGTGAAGCAATGCAAAGATTGGTGCTTGAAAAACTGGTCTTTTGTAGCATATGCATATGCTGATGGCATTGGGTGTCTGGTTTGGAATGGAGATTTGATCGATATTCAAAAGTTACCCTTTGGTGTAGTGGAGCTTTTCCTTCTCCTTGTTTTTTCAGATCTTGGTATGTAATCTACTGTTGAAAGCAATTTTTTATTACTCAATTATGTTTTAGTCATTTAGACGTTCTTAGCTAATAGAAATACTACATGTGATATGGAACTACTCTTTCCAAGTCAACTTAGAAATTTTATTGTGCCATTCATCTGTGAATTAGTGTCTTCGCACATCTCTTGAACTTGAGTTGGCATACCAGAGTTGAGGGTTTTGCGTTCAATGTTGTTTCAAATCAGCATGTTCATTTAAATTATTTTTGATCCGAAGTTAGAAGTTGCACTCCCTGTAGAATGAACTCTATCTTTCCTTGCACTCTGCAGCAGGGTCCTGCTAGCCTTTTCCCAAGAAAACTAAAAATAAACGAAATCAATGAAATTTTTATTATTACATTTGTTTTTTTCCATATGCAGATGAAAAACAGAAATCATAGGGCTTGAGGAGATGCTTGTTTCTTGTAGAACTTAGAGAATCTTCAGACGCACTTTTGTTGGAAGATCAAGTAAGTGGAAGAGAAAGCCTGGTATTAGTATTATTTGACTCCGGTGCCATTGAAATTGTTAAGAACTAATTCACCAATAAGCTTGGAGAGGGTGGATTTGGTCCTTTATATAAGGTAACCTTTCGATAAATTTAAAACCAGCAATATATGGATATGAATCTGTGATACATACCGTTTTTTTTCTCATTAGTAAATGTATACTTTTAGGGTAAATTACCAGATGGACAAGAAATTGCAGTAAAGAGATTATCAAGAGCCTCATAGGAGTTCAAGAATAAAATTATGTTGATATTAAAAAAAAACACCTTGTTACGCTCCTTGGATGCCACATTAAAAATGAAGAGAAGATTTTAGTATATGAGTACATGCCTTACAAAAGTTTTGATTGCTTCCTCTTTGGTTTGTCTATCAAATACTGCCATACAGATCCGTATACGTCTTTCTGTTTTTTCTATATATATAACATGGAACTCATAATGAAATATTATGACATCTTGTTTCAATGATAATATTTTTCATGGGTGTGTTTAATAGAATCAATAAGGCGGTCAGTACTAGATCGCGATAAGTGCTTCAACATCATAGATGGTATCTTTCGAGGGCTTCTTTATCTTCACCGGGATTCACAGTTCAGAATTATTCATCGAGGGCAGGCAACATTCTTTAAATGAGTAGATGAACACCAAAATTTCAGACTTCAGCATGGCAAGGATATTTTGTGGAAATCAGGTATCAGCAAATATGAATAGGGTTGTTGGGACGTAGTAAGTACAAACATACACATTAATTGGAATACAAGTGCTTGTAAAATTAACATACACATTAATTAGAGTACAAGTGCTTGTAAAGTTGAGAGGGAATTACTGAACATTATGTAAATGTTTAACTTTATATATATATTGAATGATGTGGTACTATAACCTATTTATTGATATAGACTAAACTTGGCATATGTAATGCAGTGGCTATATGTCCCTGGAGTACGCTATGGAGGGCATATTTTCTGCGAAATCTGTTGTGTTCAGCTTTGGTGTCTTGCTGTTAGAGATTCTGAGCAGTAGGAGGAACACAAGCTTCGGTTACAATGAAATTTCTTTGAACCTTTTGGGTCATATAAGTTTGATCAGAATGGCTTATTATTTTGAGATTCACCAGTTTATGACTATTCTACGTACTTATATGATTAAGATTTTCAGGCATGGTGACTTTGGAATGAAAGTAAGGAATTGAAGCTTATAGATTCATTGTTCATTGTTTCATCTTCCACATTAATTAGTACTGATTAAATGCATCCACGCTGGGCTCCTATGCGTAGAAGAACGTGCTGCTGATAGACCTAACATGTCCACCATAGTTTTCATGCTTGGCAGTGACACAACTCTTCCTACCCCAAAGCAACTTGCATTTATAATAGAGGAAGGTGATTTACATTCTGTTATGCCTAACTTGATTTCCCTCAACAATGTTACTATGACATCAGTCAGAGGCCGTTAGTTCATGGGCGATTCAACCTGTATTATCATTCTTCGTCAAGATTCATTGAAAATCTAAGTTGTAAATGTTTTTTAATTTGGGTAATCATTAAGTTTTTCATTACATCTCTGCAACTAGTTTCCTAAAATCATACCTTGAGTTGTGGACATCAGTCAAATTTCTTAAAGATTAGTGGGAAGTTTCGTCTTCTAATATTTGCAGTACTTTCTCAAACTCTACAGTCAAACAATTTGGAGTTTGGCCTTGAAGTGCAGCATTTTGTGAGTTAGGGCTGAAAACTGATCGGATTGGAATGCTACAATCACTTAACGGCTTTATCTGATTGGATTTCGGATCCAAATGCAACCGAAATTCCTAGTACCGCCCCTGTCTTAAACCCATACTAGGCATTCTTCAATTTTACAAAAATCCTATCCAAAAGTTCATAAATTAAAGGTTCATCTAGACCTCTTCCTATAAATCACCATGGAGGAAGGTTTTCTTTAATCAAGCTGTTTGAGTAGCCAATCAAGATCGGTTGCCAACAAGAAAAATAACCCATATAGAGTTAATTTTGGCCACCGATGCAAACACCTCATAATAATCTACTCCAAATTGACAAACATTCATTGTAACGATTGTGGATTAAGGTACATAGTAAATTGAAATCACAACAAAGAGACTTTGCTTTCACCATATATTCAACAAGCTAGTGAAAATAATGACGAATAATTATTCTTCAAGAGAGACAGAACCACATTCACCATTGCATTCAATCAAATATTAGTTCTAACGGTGCAACAGTTCAACTTGATAGTGAAAGACTAAAAGTTTTCAGGAGTTCTTAAGGGAACCTATGATTAACATTATTATAAATATGGTGAACCCAATGACATAATAACATAATATGGTCAGGCACGACCATGTTTGGGGACAAACTTCCTCATCCAAACATGTTTGCCATTAATGACAAACTTGGCCTTAGTTTGACCATCAAGTACTCTTGGGATCATGGAAGGGCTGTGGAACACGACACGAGCATATAGTGGTTGCGCAAAAGGGGGGACCTCTTCCATTTCTATAGCTTCCACGCAATCCCCGTACGAGCTGAAAGTCAAAATCATGTATTTTAGTATGTCTCATGATATATCCATTTGTATGAAAATATAAATAAATAAGAGAAAGACATGTTTATAGTTACCTGACGAAAAACTCAACAACCTCTTCCCGAGAGACAGGATATCCTTTAGAAAATGTTACAAACATCATCCTATCTTCTGGAGCAACATTAACATATGGAGTCCAAGCTTGTGGGGTTGGATTGAGATACAAAGATTGTTGTAGACTTTGTTGTCCTACCATGTCATTCATGAGGGTAATCCTTGGGTCATTTGCAGCATCGACATTAAAGCTGCTAGCAATATACCTCATGGTCATCTCCCTTTCTCTTTCCATTCTACGAGTGACTTCACCATCAACGATATCTTGAAATGCTCTTTTCAAGTTTCCAGTGGCCATTCTTGTTATGGCAATAAATGCTCTTTCTCTATTTTCATGTAGAAGTCCCAATGAAATCCTTTTTTTGTACAAATTTGAAGTCAGTGGTAAGTCGATGTCAGGACTAGGTGCTTGCATATTCTCTTCAATGTAGTTTAAACCAATAGCACCCTCCTCCGCAACAAAACTGACCAGTACCTCCCCCTTGTTTTGTAGTTTCAATGTCATTGTAGGAAAACCCAAGGTTGTCTCAAGCCAGATCCACAAAGCAATGAGCTTTGTGGACTGTGCAATATCCAAACCAATGTCCACTACCATGCGGGTGAAAATCTGTCGGTCTATACTGTAAAACCACCTCAGTTCTTCGGTCGTGCACTCATATGGTGCCATGACAAGAGAAACAAACTTTAAGATAGAAAAAGTTAGTTTCTGACAAATAAAATATGGATATTAGAAACTAATTAACTTTAGCACAGTAAATAAATTGGGATCATTTGGCATTTATCTAGTATAGTCATAGATGAATGCTTATAGTTGTTTGCATTATGAGTCTGCTAAATAAAGATTGTGACTGTAGGAAATTACAGAAATCTGAACATTAATGTGTGTTGCATACTTAAGCTTGGATTTTTCCTAGCAAAGTACGGCATGTGTTTAATAACACCAAAGTCAGTAGTACGTCATGACAGTTGTTAAGGGAACTCCACACACGTACTGTGGTCTCATTTGGGTTCATTGATAAGAGATTTCCATTGTCAGGGCACTGGAAGAAACCCTTACATCCAAGAATTATAGATTAAAAAAAAAAAAAAAAAACAATAATCAAAGGCATAAATAAGATACACAATCAGCAAACTAGAAATGAGAAATACAACTCCTCTTGTCAAACCCCACTTCAACGAAAGTCCTACACTTGTAGGTGTTCAATCACACCTCAATTGACCAACCCTGAGCAGTCCACAGGTGGACTAGATAAAATAAGATATTTAGGTAAGCACGAAAGCCACATCTAAGCTATTCCCCATGGGTGTTCAAGATGTTCCTCATAAGGAGAGTAAATGAAGGGTACATGAAACTAGAAGCTCCCCAAGGAGAAAATGTAAAAGACATGAATGAGACTAAGCTTGGAAGCACCAAGGGAAATTAAAACATGAGCATGGAACGAAGCATCACTAAAATGGTGGGGAAGACAGCTCGAATTAAGTTAGTCAGGTAATCACAGATAACATACTAAACATAAGGAAAAGAAAGAGATATAAATGAAATGAAAAGGAACGAGGATTTTACAACAACATGAAGGTAGTGAAAAAAAATCCATTATGTGTGTTTGGAAACAATCCAGTAAGGAGGGGTTAGGAAGTCACCGAGTTTATTAATTTTAAATGGAAACCAAAACAAGAGGGGCATAAGTAAGCCTTATCCCATTACAATACAAGAAATTAACCATCCTAAAAGGTCTAGATGCCTGCATAGTGATGCTTTTATAACTTAAGCCTCCAAAAATACGTATAAACAAAAGCAAATGCATTTGCTGGAACTTAACAAGACAGGAAATGCATCACAGGTATTCTTAGAAGTTTTAGTTAAATAAGTGGCTTTTATTAGAAGAAAGGCGATTCCAGATTGGGCTGGTAGTTGATCTTATAAATCATTGTTTTTCCATATTAAGAATAATGAAACTCGAAATCCCACCTGATAAGAGGGTTACATCAGACACATCTATTAGTAAAAAAAGTATGTTGTTTAAATGAAAAAAACATAGTTCCATCTAAATGTGGTTTAGAGGGGGAAGATCGTTTGCAAAAAGAAACATGGACAAAACTTTTGGATAGAGCATTAGCAACTATAATCATTTTATTGGTGAATAAAGGGTGAAGATTGGTTTCAAGAAACCTGGAAATAATTTGAATACACTGAAGTCCTTATTAAAACCGATCACATGCCTAGTTAGGTAAATGAATCCCCCGGATATGAAACTATTCTTTCTCTTTCCCATGCTAGCTAGGATCACAATGCATGAGGGAATACATCTAACAGGCTATATCCCTTGGTTAGTGGTTAACTTTCTTAATCTAAATGGATCACAATGCAAGTGAGCCTTACCCCATTACAAGTAGCTTTTATTGGAAGAATGATGATTCCAGAATTGGGTGCCTGGTAGTTGATCTTATCTAAATCATTGTTTTGCCATAACATGAATATCCCACCTGACACGTGCTAACTATAATCTGTTTATTGGTGAGCAAATGGTGAAGCTTTGATAACCTGGAGATAATTTGAATACAGTGCTTACGAAATCTGGTGACACACCTACGTTAGGTAAATGAATCCTCAGACAATATGAAATAGCTCTCTCACTTTCCCATGCTAGTATCATAATGCATGGGAAATGCATCTAAAGGGCTATAGATATTGGTTAGTGGTTATGGATCATGACTGTGGAATGTAAGAATTAAAACAAATATAAATCTGGAAAGATGAAGGTTGATACTTGAGTTTTGTTATTATGATGGTCGAAATAGGAATAAATTTTATGCTGCAACAATCATGAGCATTAATTTTTGTTGAAATTAGTTTATTAATTAATTACACAAGTTCGTTGTGTTTTGAGGTTGGTTTTAGTTAGGGCGGCCATTTATATGCATCTTCTAATGATTTTGTTTTTCCTGATGACATTCCTGAGTCCTATTTCGACCTATTTTTGTAGTATTTTTATAACCCTATGACTTGTGAAGGTGCTAGCATACACAGTCGATGACCATGTGGCTAGTTAGGAATTATTGCCTGTATCCATGGAGTAAGCATAGCCCAATAACATAAAATCCTTGTGTTTTCTTAATTTTTTTTTTTTTTGATATTGTTTTATTTAGTGTTACTGTACATTTGTGTGATCCTAGCCAAAACAAAGTTATACAAACTTAGTTACATGTTCATGTATTAAGCACAAGAGAAACATACTTACCATCAATTTAATTAGTAGGTATTTTGAAAAAAAAAAAACCCAAAAAAAAAAAAAAATGTATACTTAAAAAGCAGTTGTTATTAACCAAATAAATGAACTACAACATTACAATACACATGCATATATCAAACTGTAAGCGTCACCAAAACATCACAAAAGAAGCATCTTACAAGCGCTTTTGTGCAACAACAACCTATTGCCACATTTCTTCATTGGTAAGTTATTTGTAATTTATTTGAATGAGATTATAAAGCTTTAATTTCTTGTACTTTAATCCCTTACCACTATTTACTTGCAAAATAGATATGTACGATAACAACATTACATCTCATTAGATAAGTTTTTATTTGAACTATAGTTCAATTGAACTAAAGAGTAAAGACTGATGCAAGAAAAAACCAAATCATATTCATTCAAAGACTGTAAACTTTTTATGCAGTGACTTTTACAAATACACACATATATACTACTATACATTAGATCAACTTCAACGAGAATCCCACTAAGAGGAACATAAATTTTACTGTATACACACACACTACTCTTACACTCAAATTGCTTTGTATGCAATTGCACAAAATAATTATGTAAGATTTTACTTAAAAATAAGATAGATTGAAATTTCAGCAAAATGAAATTCAGTGATATTAAGAGGGGTATATCACTAGCTATCAATAAATTACGAGAAAACCTAGAATGTCAATCCAAAAACTGACACGAATACAACTATTTTTTAGATCTCATAATCCAAATAGGTCATATGGCAAGGTCATGCTATATATGTTGGATGTTTTTGGATATTTAAGCAATTAAATGAATAAATTCAAAAGGATAACTCTATAATTCAGATCTATCAACAACCTTTTGCTTTGGATTTAAAAACTCTAAACTAGGGCAAGTTTGATTATTTTTATCTCTTTTTTTAATGGAAAATCATAGCAATTTTCGGATAGGAGAGTAAGTGAGAAAAAAATTTGAGCCATGAAATTAAAAGTAGTAATTTCTTGAGTTTTTCATGGGGAAAAATAATTATGTGAAATTTTACTTTATAATAATAAGAAATAAATTGAAATTTCAACAAAATGAAATATTCAATAATATTAAGAGGGGTATATCACTAGCTACCAATAAATTACTAGAAAACCTAGAATGTCAATCCAAAAAACTAACACGAATACAACTATTTTAGATCTCATAATCCAAATAGGTCATATGGCAAGGTGATGTTATGTTGGATGTTTTTGGATATTGAATAGATTAAATTATTAAATTCAAAAGGATAACTCTATAATTCAGATCCATCAACAACCTTTTGCATTGGACTTAAAAACTCTAAACTAGGGAAATTTTGATTTTTTATTTATCTTTTTTATTTTTCATGGAAGATCATAGCAATATTGAGATAAGAGAGTAAGTGAGAAAAATTTACGAGCCATGAAATTAAAAGTAGCAATTTCTTGAGAGAAGATATAGGTAATGAAAATCAACAGATTTTATGCCCACTCCCATTTTTTTCTCCTCTCTTCCACTATATATATATATTTACTTTATTCATAAAAATTAAAAATCAAACACACCCATTACGATCTGATTGTTAAAACATTATATAAATTAGTAAAAGGACGGGAGATAAAAAACAATACCTAAGAGATAAAAAAAAAGGTTGAGGATCTTTAAGTTGTTTTCCACTAAGAGCTTGGGAATACTTCCATTGAAAAGCTTCACAAAACGTATATGTATATCCAAGACCTATATTTATACTAGTTATGATAAGAAATACATGTGAAAATATTTGACAGTGGATATTTCCTTATTGCCAAGAAATGTCCTTTATATTAATAAAAATATAATTTAATTTGAGGGTATTTCAAAAATTTAACATGCAAGATAATAAATTTCTCTCGTGAATATCAAAATAAAACCCATCATTAATGTAAAATGGTGATAGGAAAAGCAAAACACATGTTTGAATATATGAGTGCTCCAATTGTATTTTAGTACTTTATTATCTTTGGTATATATTGAAGGAGTTTCCATATATTTTTATCAAAACCAAAGGAGAAATCTCATCACAGCCAGCACAGTCTTATCATTACAATGCAATAAATGCAAATTTTGAAATTCCACACCAGATTTAAAGATTCCGATTTTGAATTTTTTTTTTTTTAATCAAAGTAAAGCTATATTTGTTAATTGTTATTTGTTTTAATACATCTAGGATTAAAAAAAATTCATAAGAAGTTTTAAGTGCAATTGTTCTAGCTGCTAAATAAACTATAAGTTATATATTAAATATGTTGAGCAAATATCTTTCCAATTAAAAATGTAAAAGATAGCAAATGCCAAAAGAGTAATTACTTTGCTGGTATTATGTGTTTGTCATTGCTATATGGGTTCATTGTAGTGCTGCTTTAATTTTAAAACAATTGATGAAAATAAATCATTTTTGTTGTCCACTAGCCATTTATAACATCAATTTTGACCATATTTTTAAGTCATGAAACACTTATATTTACTCTATGTTTCAAAATAATTAAGATATAAGTATATTATAGAGATCTTATAGTCCCTTATTGCTATTTTAGAAAGTACTAATGGATTAAAAAGTGAAGGTTTTTTTTTTTTTTGGTTTTTGTTTTTCATTGTTTAGACAAGCCAAATCATTAGAAATGATTATATATGTGTCACCATTTTTAAAAATATGTGGATTCATATTTATAAAAAATTTCCATTATAAGGTCAAATAGTAAAAGCAATAAAAGGGGACTAGGCACACCTAGGTGGTCAAATTTATAAAAGCTTTCGCGTTGAAGTCAAATAGTCAAAGCAAAAATTATTTATAAATTTTTTTTCTTTTGTAGTCAAACAATCAAAGTTATAAATGTGAAGTAATGCATGTGGAGGAAATGGTAATGAAAGTAAAAAATAAAATAAAAAAATAACGAAAATGCTAGAAAACTAGGTTTTTGCAACCAGGGTGACGTAGCGTGATCTTGAAAGAATGATGAAATCCCCGAAGTTGAATACCTCATTTAAGAATTTTTTTTTTTGATCCAATCTGCAGGAATCAATAGAAAAGGCAAATTTCTTATGATACACCAGATTCGGCTTGGTTATTGATAGAGTTAATAGATCCGCCATTTCTTGAAATCTCTCTTCTGCATAGTGAAACGTGTATCCTCCCCTGTACTGGTCATGGAATAGATGAAATAAATCAAAAAATGGATTTTGGTTCAAGAATGAAATCTTCTTGGAACTGTCCATATCCGGTTAATCCTTCGGAACCATATCGCATCCCTGATCAGATGAAATAGGATGAATTCAGACCGTTTTTTGTAAATACGTAATTATCTTGAATATATCAACCATTTTTTTTATTTTTCGATCGCCTGAAACGAAGAAAAGAAACATCTTGTTGAAGTGTTTATGTGTATCTCGTGGTTGTAAAAAACATCCTCTGAATATGCCACATCATCCTGGTTGCAGAACCTGGTGGCAAAACCCGGTTCACTAGTCTACTCAAAAAATAAAAGTAAACAATGAAAGTAAACAATTTAAAGTTGAAGAAATGGTATTCTACAACAAAATAATTACGTAAAAAAAATAAAAAATTGTAATTTTCAATTCAAGTTTGAATCATAAGTGATGATACATAAAAACAGTCACGAGCTGAACACGTGTCATGATGATCTCAAGGAACTACGGGCTCAAGGATCGGCCCAACACAGATCCAGCCCAAGCGGATTTAAGCCCGCTCAACTTCAGTCCGACCAAGCGGACCTGAACCCTCACAGCATGCTAGGCCCACACGTCTCACAACCATCCTCAACACCCATAATCCCTTTTCAGGCAAGTATCACTACAACAGATTTGTTTTAAGCGGTGCTTCTAAAAGCGTCGGTATAGAAAATATGTGCCAATTTAGATCATTGCCGACATTTTATAAAGCGCTGAAAAAGTATGTGCCGCCAAAGGATTAACGACGATTTATATGAAGCACCGGTAAAATAGTTACATTGACGGCGCTTTATAAACTGCCGTAATCGTTATATAAGCGTCGATAAACAAATGCATATGTCAATTCTAGTTTGGACACAAACGCCGTATTTATAACTTTGTAATGGCGCTTTGAAACTTATTACAAATGCGAATCTGCCATGAACCCATCTTTGACTCATTGCCAACCCTATCAAAAAAATAAGCTTCACAGAAAATATAACAAATAAAATAGCAACACAAGGAATATAACCCTTTAATATATTTATAGGTAAAACATTATGTTCAACCATGGAAAGTTTGTAAGAAGAACATATACTACATTCTCCTATAACAGCATGACTAATCCAAAAACGTTAGAAACAAAATAGGATCTTTTGTCTTGACCAACATGTAAGAAAAACCAACATAAGTGAGCTCTGCATCTAGATATATATACATCTAAGTATCGCACATCGACAGCCACTTCAAACTTGTAGACAACAAGTAATAAAATTAACAATTATACTGGTGGAGTTGAACCAAAACTCAGTTGAAGCTTTGCTGCTCTCTAGCTAATTAACCATGGAGATTTCAATAGAAAAACTCGAAATTATTGTAGGAAAAATCAACAAATATTAATAAAGATCAAATATGAAAACAACTATTATCACTGATGGCATACAACACATCCTAGTTATTATCACTTTAAAAAACTCACCGCTAATGTGTCTCAGATCCACCATTGTTTTGATTAGTCAGTCTCCTCAATGCTTGCATCATCATAGCCATATCATCCTTCAATTTATTCATTTCATCACTGGCCACTTTCTTGTAGTCTGCCAACTCTTTTTTTGCTTCCACTGCCTATTTCCTTGCAATCTCAATCTCCCGCCTTGCTTCTTCTGCAGCTAAAGATCCAAAAAGACTACTCGTGCCATTTTTCAGATGTTGGCGTGACCACATGTCCCCTACAACATACACGTCCAGGTCTGTTTGGCCCGAATAATTGAGCGAAAATGTGGTTGTCATCTAAGGAGTGCAATCCCTCCTCTCGTTGCACGATAAGATTTTGTATCTCTTCCTACATTTAGAAGCACATTTAGTTAATGAATATGGAATATAAATGCTAATGGATACCAACAATTTTAAATTGAAAAAAAAAAATTGACCGTCTTTCTTTGAGTGAATACATCTAAATATGATACATCTTTGCCTGTATAAGCAAGGTCAAACATCCTAAACGAGAGGGGCGAACTCCCGTCCTTTTCTTCTGGCAACAATAGAAAATGTACACAAATGAGTAACTATATTTCTACTAAGTTGATATTCAAACCCAAAATCTCAAACATTGTGTACTTAACCTCTTCATCCTCAATTATGGCGAAGGATTTTCTGCCTGCACGATGAAGCATTTGTTGTATGTCATGCCTATCTTTATTCTTATCACACAATACCTGAATTTATTAAAAGCGAATTTGAAAAACAATGTCAAGAATGAAGTATGCATATATAATGTAAAAATTGTTGAAAAATAACAGTATGAAAGGATACTCCATGCAGTAAATAAGGCCACCATTGGTGCAATCCATCAGTTACATCATCTACAAAGTTTTTTTCTTTTTCTTTTGAACCAACAGAGCCTTTATTAAAGTGGTTTGCAAATGCAAATTTTTTTGAGTTCAAGTCAAGTTTCCTCATGAATGGAGCCAAAGAGAAAAATGAAGAAAAGTAAAGCAAGTCTTATCCATGTTTGCCACCATAACATAAGGTACCACCAATTTATAATTAATCTAGGACTTAGTTTCTTAATTTGTTAATTATTTTTACTGTAAAATGATCTTGAACCTAACTTTATGATTTACTTAGTTTACTTCATTTATTATATGATTTACTTAGTCTACCAGCATTGGATTATAGAATAAAATTAAAGCCAAAATGACCTCATCTAGTTCAGTTGCAGAAGTTTCTTAACTTGTGGTCGTGGGTTCGAGCACCGTAGTGTAAATATTACCATATTTTTGAGGTCCAGGTTGTGCTACACACTAATGACTAATGAGGGAGATATGTCCAAGAACCATATTTTACTAGAGGATAAATAAAATTAGTTAGTGCTCGACAAAGCCAATTTCCATGCAATATAATCTAATCAATCCTACTTTATTATGGTTGATGATGTGAAGGAAGATTCTTCATTAGAATAAACAAGAACTCCCAATGGAAACTGAGCCCCATGTTCTTGATCCTGTTTGGCTCGATATGTCATTTGTTGGAATCCAATGTGTTAGTTTCCATTCCAGGTAAATGTATTATGTAGACAACATCAAGATTAGCAATGAAATTTGTTCTACTTGATTAAATTGATTAGTGTACCCAAGTGGGTTTGCTTGGTGTGCATCATATTTATTTGTCAAAGTGGAACCCTACAATTCTATTTTAAAAATGTTCCACAGCTAATGCTGTTACTAACTCCATCAATTAGTCCCTACAAACTCCCAACTACTTTGATATCAAATCATTCTAACATATCTTATCTTCTCTCACAGCTCATTTTCATTATTTCCACACTACATTTGTATAACACAGATTGTGTTGAGTTCATTTTCAAGTAGTAAGAAACAATGACTTTCAAAAAAATTGAACTAATCCATATATGTAGGAAAACAAAAATAAGCAATTGACTTTATTTCTAAAAGTAGAATAATTTCTAGGTTATGGCAAGTCATAAGCAGGGTTTTCACATTTGGTTTGTTTTGTGTCGCCCCTGTTTTGGACGCTGTTTGCAAGGATTTTCTGGACAGCAATACTGGCCAGTTTGGCCCCTGTTTTGGATGTTGTTTGCAGGGATATTTTGGGCAGCAATCGCCCATGTTTTGGACAATGTTTGCAGGGATTTTCTGGGCAGCAATTGTCACTGTTTTGGATGCTATTTGTAGGGAATTTCTGGGCAGCAATTGCCTCTTGTTTTGCTGTTTGCAGGAATTTTCTGGGCAGCAAGTGCCCCTGTTTTGGACGATGTTTGCAGGGATTTTCTGGGCAGCAATTGCCACTGTTTTGGATGCTGTTTGCAGGGTATTTCTGGTCAGCAATTGGCCCTGTTTTGGACGCTGATTGCAGGAATTTTCTAGGCAGCAAGCGCTTCTGTTTTGACGATGTTTGCAGGGATTTTCGGGGCAGCAATTGCCCCTGTTTTCGATGCTGCTTGCAGGCATTTTCAAAAAATAACTTAAAATCAAGGAAGCACATGCTCTTCGAAAACTTGCCGTATCCGTGTCTGACACATATCCGACACACGACACTCGCTACTTTCTGTCCCAGTGCTTGTCCACGTGGTTCCCTATTCCTCGTGCTACCTATGTAAAGGAAATCATTAATGTTAAAAAAAATTAATTTTAAGTACAATTTCTATAAGAAAAAAATGGAGTTTATATTGTTTAGAGTGAGTAAAAATACCAGAAGAACTTGACCCAATATTAGGAGAAGACTCTTCTGAATGGAATGGGGGTGACCTATCAATTCTCGGTGGTCGTGGCGACATACTTGAAAAATGTACAAAAAGTGCTCTAGTGCCATAACATAATAATAAAACATTATAACATTTGATGACTATTCTATTACCATAGTTCAAACATCAACTCTCTTATTTTCTTTCCCTTTTTTTTTTGGTGTTATTTTCTGACAATGGAATTGTTTCCATTGGAAAATTAGCTCTATTCCATACAACAACTTAATCAACATCATCACTTGGTGCACAAGTGATTGATGTATCCCCTGGTACTAGGGGTTGCAATGCCTCTGTTTCATCGACGGTTGCCTCGTCTTCATGTTCTGGCTCGACATAAAATTCATGTGGTGCAGCTTTTGTCACAACTAGCCATCCCGATCTTGCATTGTCTCTAACATAGAAAACTTGTTCGCACTGGCTTGCTAAGACGAATGATTCATTTGTTTGAAGTGTTCGTTGGAAATTAACACTTACAAAACCATGTCTATCCTTTTCAATACCTCATCCAGGGCTGTGGATATCTCTCTAATCACACTTGAACAAAACAACACGATTTCTTCCTAAATATTGCAATTCTACAACATCAAGAACTCCATAATAATTTAATCTATCAACTCCATTATATCCATTAACAACCACACCACTATTTTGTGTTTTTAATCGAGCTTCCTGGCTTTTCGTGTGGAACTTAAAATCCATTGACAACATAACCATTCCATGACAATACTACTTTGTCAGGACCATGAGCTAATTGGCGCAACTGTTCAACTGATTCATCACTAGTTGTTCGACATAATTCAACCACCTACGCAATGAAAAGTACCAATTATGTTATGAAAAATATTCTTAGTATGATTGTCGACGATGAATAAGGTCTAAGTTTCTTACACGAGCCTCAAACAACTTTAGGAATTGTTGGCGATGAATAAGGTCTAAGTTCCTTGAATGTGTATGTTTCAAGATTTCTTTATGTTCCCTGCAAATAAGTAACATATGCTAGATAATTTGGTGACCTAAAAACACACAAGTAGTATAGATGGTTATTTCTTACTCAATAAAAGGTGTCACATCTTCACAATTTTGCAAGATGTACTAGTGTGCTTGGGTCCATTCTTCCATAGTTAACTCTTTTACAACTGACTTTCCCAAAGCACGTCCCTTTGTTGAAAATATAGAAAGTCCACCTTGATGTTGGTCACTAGAGCCATCAAAGTTCCTAGGAACTTGATTAAACTTTGTTTCTTTATTATGCAAGTACCTTGAACAAAAATTCATACACTCTTCTAGAATTTAACCTTCAACAATTGATCCCTCCGGTCGACTTTTGTTCCAGACATATGACTTCAAGGTGTGCAAGTACCTACATTTGGAATTATAAGTATAGTTCTCAAATAGGGCCTGCTTGTGGGTACTTACAACAACGAAAATATATGTACCTCTCAATGGGATACATCCAACGGTATTTAACAAGACCAACAATCTTGACTTCATTTGCATGGTGGATCGATAAGTGTATCATCACATCAAAGAATGATGGTGGAAATAACATCTCTAAACGGCACAACGTAATTGCTGCATTCCTTTATATTCTCTCTAGTTCCTCAACTCGAAGAGTTTTTGAGCATAAATCAACAAATAAACTACTCAAACCGATCAAGGCATCACATACATCACTTGACAATAAGCCTCGAATAGCAAGTGGAAGTAGTCGTTGGAGAAGAACATGACAATCTTGACTTTTTAGGCCAATTAACCTTTTTTCTTTTAAGTTAACACATCTGCATATGTTTGAAGAAAAACCATCTAGAACCTTGATATCTTTCAAGATTTGTAGCACACGACTCTTTTCATCGGATGACAAAGTATAACGAGCGGGAGGGAGTAAATAAGTGTTCTCATCTTTCTTAATTGAATGTAACTCTTTTCTAAGCTTTAATTGTTGCAAATCCAAACTGGAATTGAGATTATCCTTTGTTTTTGTCGAAACTCCTAGAAATGTTGCAATCACATTATTGCACACATTTTTTCTCAATGTGCATAACATCTAGATTGTGACAAATGAACAAATTTTTCCAGTGCGGATAGTCGAAGAATATACTTTTTTTTTCAATTATGATGCTTGTTTCCCTCCGCTTGTTTCTTCCCCATACCAAATGTTATTTGTTCTACGTCTTGCATTTGCTCAAGAATATCATCACCTGACATAAACAACGGTGGAGGTCTTGGTTCTTTATTGCCATCAAAGTTGTGTTTGTTATCACGCCATTTATGATCCAGTGGCAAGAATCTTCGATGACACATATAACATTGTTTTTTTTTTTCCATACACTAATCTCTTCAAACATGTCTCCACGTTACAAACTGGGCATGCTAAACGTCCTTTAGTGCTCCATCCTGAGAGAACTGCATAACCTGAAAAGTCACTAATAGTCCATAACAAGGTCGCCTTGATTTGAAAGGTTGACTTATTGGATGCATCAAATGTATCCATGCCTTCTTCCCATAATTCTTTTAACTCATCTATTAATGGTTGTAAGTAAACATCGATGTCATTTCCAATAGCTCCATGGGGGCAAATTATATGGTATTAAAACAACGAGCCACATGCTATATGATAGACTCATGTTGTTGAACGGATTGAAGCCATCACTTTCCAATCCAAGTCTCACATTTCTCGGTTCAACACTAAAGTCAGGATACAATTGATCAAAATGTTTCCAAGCCTCTGAATCTGCAGGACGTGCTAGATTGTCATCTCTAATACAGTTATCATGGTACCACTTAATTTTAGAAGCAATTTTGGAAGACATGAACATTTTCTGAAGCCTTGGTTTTAAAGGAAAGTGGCGCAAAATCTTTCGTGAGACTCATTTCCTATTATTAGAATATCCAGTAGACTCCTCCTCATCATCATTATCTCCACAATCAATTTTTTCCATCTCGATTCTCCACAAGTTGGGCAATACTCTGCGTTCTACGTAAGCATGTTTTTTTGCAAAATAAAACACAATCATTGATACACACATCTATCTTATCATATGAATGCCCAAGATCTTGAAAAAAAAATTTCGCCTCGTAGTAGGACTTTGGTAGCGTCTCACTTTTAGGAAAAGTCTTCTTTAACTCCTTAAGCAACATGGTAAAGCCTCTGTTATTCATTCCCCCAACACATTTAATATGTAAAAGTTTTAAGATGAAAGACAATAAATAAATCTCACACCCAGGATATATGCTAGTCTTGGCATTTTGAATGACCCTCAAAATTCTTTCAGCCTCATTTTGTGGTACCGTACTGCTAGTAGTCTCCATCTCATATCTTTGGTCTCTGACATTCTCATGATTAAACCCTCGTAAAGTATCCGCTATCAACTCGTCTATTTCATCACATTCAACCTCATTATCAAGCTATAACTCAACATCCTTTCTACCTGTGGTAGCATGTCTATATTCACCATGATAATCCTAATATGTGTAACCACGAAGCATGCCACTTATGATAAAATCTTCTCTAACTTCATCCCTTGTCTTAAGACAGCCTTTGAAGCACTTTCGACATGGGCAATATATGAGGTTCCCAGATTTTGTTGCTGAAACGTAAAATCAAGAAATGTTTTCACTCCTCTTATATAGTTGGGGTCTAAACGATTCCTAATATCCATCCAGCTTTTGTCCAACGTGGCCATTAAATCCCTATCTTGTTTTTACATATCAAAGTGAAAGCGAAAAAATGAAGTAAAATAAAAAAGAGATAAATGTATAGAAATGATTACTCAAATTTAAAACAATCAAGGATAAATATACCTGATCTCAATAGAAAATCCAGTTAATTGTTCTATTGGATAACGAACAACGACTTTTGCTTTAACAAATAACCTAATTGGCTTATCTTCTCAAGGCTGCCTTTGTTTCCTGCATTATCCAATAACAAGGGTTGAAGTGACTATGTAGAGCTCATTAAAGCAATAATCAAAAGATTATGAACCACACAAAATCGGACAATATTATTTTAAATACCAATGAAACCTAAACTTATGCAATTACAAGCAATTATCTTGGTGTCATTCATCTTGAACCAAATCAACTCTATCATATTCGATCACAAAAGATGACCACTCCTCTTCCTATAATTGATCAGCTTTTGATATGAATTTACAAGCCAACTGATTTACAACCCAAAGTTGATGCAACATTTTAGATCCATCACATCGTAGAAATCGAAGTATCAAACTCATATATACATATATGTATATATATATATATAGAGAGAGATGTATATAGATATGTATATAAATATGTATACACATATATTAGCAAAACAAGAACTTTGCATAAAAAAGAAACCTAGCACCCTGTTGCGAGAGAGCTAGACCAAACCATATCATGGATGCACTATATCTCCCCAATAAAACATACAAGAGAAGAAGTCAAAATCCTTAAACACACCCAATGTGTGACCCCACGCCCATAAAGTAATCTTTATATCCCTCCATAAACTATGTAGATCTTTGGAAACATGTTGCTATTTATTGCGGAAGCGGGTAGACACCAACAATTGCACACAAATACCACAAGGATTCAATTAATTAAATAGAGGCTGGACAGTTTCTCAAACAAACATATGAGAGGCTGGACAGTTTCTCAAACAAACATATGAGAGGCTTGAGAGGCTGGACAGTTTCTCAAACAAACAACATATGAGAGGCTGGACAGTTTCTCACTTCAATTTTAGTTGTTTTACGGTTATATCATTGAATGAATCTTATGCAGTCCAATACTAAATATTAGGATTTCAATCACTAGCTGTGAGCTGATGTTAATCACATGCTAACACAAAGACCAAAGTCAGGTTACATGCATATATGAAATTTTTATCAACATCCACTCCACCTGATTCTGTTCTACAGATTCTAGAAGAATCCCTTCCTCTAACTTGGGCATTGAGGGGGTAGATAGTTTATTTCAAAAAACCAATTGATGGATACCACAAACTATATTGTCTTCTCAATCAAAGTTAAAAATCACAGAAGAGTCGACTAGATAATTTAAGAAAGAAATAAATGTTTAGCATGTAAAAGTTTGACATATGAATGGTTATAGTTTGTAGTGTGGAACTCTCATGGTGCCCACATTTGCAGTTGGAAGTCTTCAAGAAAACGCTCATGCAATCACTCCAAGAGGAGGACGAAAATGCAGTGAGTTACCTATCCTTTACATCTTCCAACACTCCTTGAAGCTTGGTTTAATTAAAATAGTTGAGAAGCTTGATTTTCTGTGGTTACTTGATGCTATCATAAACTGTTATACTGATTGGGTTTCTTTCTCTAGCAAGGAGGAGCTTCATAGGTTGTTGCAAAGCAGATGCAAGCAAGTGCAAGTTTTTCATCTGAATCTAATTTTGAAGGTATTTTAGAAATTCTCATGTATTACTTTATTGTATAAACTAACCAGAATACAGAGTAGAATCTTACAGTACCGGCATTAAGTGTGTAAAACTCTGAAGCTTTCTTGGTGGATGATACTGCTATATGGACACATTGAGTATATTACCAGCTCTACCCCATCTTATTGTCCAATTTCCATCCGCACAATGACCTCTATTCAAACAGTCCTCTTCTGTAGTATCACAAGTTCAGAACTGCCCTTTTTACAGTTTTTGTTGCTGGTAAATTAGTAGAACTATGTCATGGTTCAGCAGATCATCCTAATTGCTAGCAAATTAATGAACATTGACTTTCTCTTTTGCAATAACTTTGTGATGATCTCTAATGTATCGTTTTCCGCAGAAGATGATGCTCCGTTGCCACGCATAAAAGCACCTTCAATACGAAATCAGTCAGCAGATGCAGGAAGCTCACTTACGGTGCATGGAGGTCCAGTTGAGACAGATGGTATGTAGGAACTTTTTCAATTTCAACACAAGTTCTTTTTGATAAACAACACAAGTTGTCTCATAGTTATGTACATGCCCCCATAGAACCAGATCCACCTGATTCAATATCATAACATCAAGATTTCCAAGATTACCATACCAACACACAGTCAAAGTGCATGTGATTAGATTTTGTCCAACTACAAACATCTAGCGAAGACACGCTTACCTTATTTTGTATTAGCAATGGCTCTATAGCTTTAGAGAAAGATGGATTGACACTCGGTAAGATTCCACTATGAGAAGTGTACATGGGTCTGTGCCTGGACAATCAAGTTATTAGTTAGCTCAAGTTCTTAAAGAATTTGTTTTTACCAATAAGAATAAGATGAACTTCTAACATGCTTACCCTGTAAAAACTACCCATGGTGTTATCGATCTGTTAACTGCTTCCAAGTCTTTCTTGATCCATTTATACTGCACAAGTTTGTTATTCTAGTTAGTCATGAAGAGTGATTAAATATGATTGACATGCACCTTCTCTTTACCTGTTCAGATTTCTCTGACCATTCATGCTCAGTTGAAATTACAGTGAAGTGTACACTTGCTTGATCTATTGAGTACCATGGTTTGTCTTTGGCAGAGTTAGGCATTGGGAAGTATATTTCGTAGGGCACTCCACATTCTTCTCTCGAGTCTGGCGTAATGTACAGTGATCCTGACTCCATATAGTCTCTGCAAAGGTTGGAGGAGGATTACATTAGGTGTGGAATTCTTGTGGAATTCAATTGCCAAATTCAGTTAAGTGTTGCAGACTAGGTACCTCTCATGGTTACCAATTGCGGTCATGTAAGAGACTTGAGAAGCAATTGGAGTGATGAGGTGAAGAAAGTAATCCCATTCTACTAAGAAGCCCGGTGTGTAGCTTATGTCTCCAATATGAAAAACAGAATCAATGTTTCCTGCTGCCACTTCCTCAGTCATGGCTTTGATTACTGATAGCGCTCCTGGCTATATGCATGTGAACAAGAGCACAAGACTAACCTTGTAAGTACTTGTTTCTGTTACATTAATGTAAGTCAGTGTTATTTATTTGTGCTGAAATTACCTAGTTTTTTTTTTTTTTTAATCAAATTGGGATGTTGACCCATTTTATTCATTTAAAAATCTATGTCGGAAGGCTATATGACTGACCCTATAGGGATAACTAAAAAGCCGAAATTCACCAATACAAGCCTAGACAATAACTCAGTCTTTGTACCTTTTATTTTCTTTCCTAGTTCTATTGGATTTTCGGGGACAAATGCTGATATCTTTGGTGTGACGCCTCTTATTCATCTTTCCGTCTGACATAGCCCCTAAATCCAAATCACTGATTGCTGCCTGTGGACCTAGCTCAGATTCTGAGTTAACTTCATCGCTATCCTCGCTAGTACTCTCGAGTGAATCGAGATTCAATTTCGGCGGTTGAAGTAGCCTATTTTCTCTGAACAAAGATATAGCCTTATTCAAGTTGTCTCCGACTCTTATATAATCCGGGGAAGTTTTGATAACGTATTTGTCAAAATGTCTCTTTACCTGAATGTAGCGCTCAACAAATGAATCAAGCGGAGTCTTTCCCATATCACCAAATGCAAGGAATTTGAGCTCGTCTGATCCTCTTGCAGGTGGCGTCCGGAATTGGATTGTTTCACTCCAACCAACTGAATCACTGCATTGTGAGATTTTGTATGTATATTCAATTTCTAAAAGTAATTGTCAATCTAATTGAGTCTTAATGAGCATAAATAATCGACCCTGGTTCTATTTCCTTGTTTATTATGAAGTCGTTAAGCATGTTTGGAAGAAATAGGCTATCTTCCTTGAAATTTGCAAACTAGGCAAACAGGAAATTGATTTATTACCTTCCATATTTATAGGAATAGTTGCTGGAAGGCTGGAGCCCAGTCATTGTAGCTGAATGAATGTAGCCAGGATCATGCCATCCAAAATCACTAGTTGGACTTTTAACATTCTTCCAATCTACCTTCCCTAAGTTTTGTAGCTACATAGGCCATTTGGTTAGATTGTTTGTTATATTGTGCCTGCAACTTAGGTAAGCTTTTCCATTCTTAGCTTTATTTTATTTTTCTCTGTTGATAATTTTCATCATTTTGATTCATGTTTTAGATTGCATAAGCTTGGGTGAAGCAATTGACTCGTCAGAGAGGCTACACAGATCAGATGGTTCAAGATGCAAATTCAATTATATGTACATTCGGATCTTACCGCCTAGGGGTAAGTTACGTGAAAAGGTTTCCTTAATTTATTATGCTTGTTATTTATTTATTCGTTTGATGTGGCAATTGATCTGGTTGATTCTGGATATACCATACTTGCTATGGTTAAATTTGACGGAACAGGTCCACGGTCCTGGAGCTGACATCGACGCTCTTTGTGTTGGGCCGTCCTATGTCAATAGAGAGGTAAGATAAAGTTTAACGAAATCTTGTGAAAGTCCTGGTTGAGGAATTTCAACACTGCTCTCAAATAATTCCAAGTTTGTAAGTCACTTATTCTTTACGTACAGCTGGTGTTACTATTGCTGGCCCTTGTCGCTGTACTATGGATGTTGTTGCCAAAGCCTTTTCTTTTGAAGAAACAACATCAAGAGGTACATCCTTGAACCAACATCAACAAGAAGTAAGGGGAGAACCAAAGCAATGAAGTTGGAAATTGGAAAGGATTGTGATTCGATGTAATACATTACCTTTATCATTCAGCTGAAATAAATGTAGTTTGATCTTGCCTTTAAAAAAAAAAAATGTAGTCTGATCTTTATTATTTGATAGATTTTGTGACTCGATGTAATACATTATCTTATTAATTAAAATATTACTTTGCCTCCATTCATGGAAATGTTTAAGTTTGGCACATTAAAATTTTTATTTTCTAGAAATAAAACTTATAAGATGTAATAAAAAGTCATTTGATAGCAAAAAAAAAAAAATTCTATGTATACTTACAATAGCGTTTCTGAAACGTTATAAAAGGCCAACTTACTATAGCGTTTTTAAAACGCTATAACAGACCCTGGGTCTATTATAGCTTCGACAGACACAGCGTTTTCTAAAATGTTATGGTATCCTACCATAGCGTTTTCTAAAATGCTATGGTATCCTACCATAGCGTTTTTGAAACGCTATTAATGGACATTTTTCTTGTAGTGCTTTGAGAACTGATCTGGATGGGGTTTGTGCATACTTACACAATATGGAGAGGGAGTTTTCTGCCAAGAAGGCGATTCATGATGAGGCTGCACATGTCATATTTAAACAGTCCATCAATCACAACGTCGTTGAGAAACGCATGGAACAATTAATGGCTACGCTCGACAAGGTCAAGGCAGATACATCCGCAATGCTCACCATCGCTGAGGGACGACTTATTGCAATTAAGAACAAGCTTGCTTCCGTTAAAGATAGGCTTCGCATTGCGAAGGTGGCAGATTGGTAGTGAATCATTGATGGATGGACTGAGCTTCTTGATTATATCAAGGGGCTTGGTGTTGATTTATCCTAGTACCGTCACTTGGTCGATCAAGCCTTCGAAGATGAAGATGGTGACAAAGACGTTTTAGACTCTTTAGGTGATCCAGTGGCTGAAGAGCCATTGCTTTCTATTTTTTTTCAAATAGAGAGCCCTTGCTAGTGATCCGACTACCTCTCGTATGTCAGATGATGTCACCAATGATGTTATGATTGCCTCCACTTTATCTCCCGCTCCTTTACCTTCTTCTCCAAATGTAACAGAATATTTTATTTTAAGGAAAATAAATTCTCTTCGTGGTATTCTTATTTGCATGTTTTTCATCGTAGTTGATGATACATAAAAAACGGTCACACCCAAGAGCCGTACACGTGTCAAGTTAATCTCGAAGAATTACAAGCTCTAGTATCAGCCCAATACTAATCTGGCACAAGCAGTTCTAAGCCTGCTCACTTCAGTCTGCCAGGCGAACCCGGACTCTCACAACACGCTAGGACCACCCATCTCGTAGCTATCCTCAATACCCATAAGCTCTATATAGGCAAGTATTTCGAGGATCAATTTTGGATGGGCAACTACAGCTGCACTTTGCTCCCAACTAGGAAGCAAACACCAGAGTATCTTCCACACAGGGAAACTCCCTTTTACGGATTGCTCTTGGATTAAGAACTATCTTCTACGTATCTAGAAGTGCAGAGCTAACAAGGAACTTCCCTTCTACAACACGACTCCTATTTAGAGAGGGATCTCCACGAAGATCTCCTCCCCTAAACTACGCCTACGATAGCCTGGTTAAAACATGACTCCTTGCACTATACATAAGACATGAAGTTGGTAAGCTAAGGTAGACTACAAATTCCATGTTACAACATTACACCTTTCTTAGAGCCCTGTCTGACTTTAGCATCGGAGTGCCATCGGCCATCACAACGGTGGTCCGTGGATCACATGTGCTACTTGTGCAGGTCAACAGATCAGAGCAAGGAGCAAAAATGAATGCATCGGTTTGGCGCAGTCCGTGGGGACGACATAGCTCGTAACTTTACACTAAGCGTTGTCTCGTTTCATAACATAGAAAAATGGTGACCACCAGATCACGCAACAACGAGGAACCAAGGGACGTGTCCAACCCTCAGGCTATCCCTGTACTGCCTCTTTCAGTAGTTCCTGTCATGCGTGAGCGTCCAACTCACGACCCCGCGCTGACGATAGCACCGTCGAACCCCGAATCGGATAAACAATTTCTTTTCATGCACCATGCTCTGTCAACAATGAGGGTGATCACATCAATGAAGCAAAGACCTGATGAGACACTAGTGACGTGTCTAATTCGCTTTGGTAGTGAGTTAACCACCATCCACACATGCAACTACACAACGGCTGTTGCAGCCTTCATTAACAGATTGTGAAAAACAAAATTTTAGAACTTTCTGACGCTAAACCCTCCGGCGAACATGAATGACCTGAAGAAGCAAACACAAAACTTCATCTCCATAAGAGCGGAACAAGGAAGAACCGAACCCAGGGAGCCATCGGTCAATAGAATACATGTGCTTCACAGAGCACATTCCGAGTCCGAACTATCCAACAGTTCCAGAAAAAGGGCTTTGCGAGGTATGAGAATCCAAACGATATGTGGCGAACAACCGACACAACACTGCCAGAGGCGAAGTCCACTTGTGCCGCTGGTATTTACGGAAAAGGATCTTCGGGGCATACAACTCCTGCACGACTACGCCTTGGTGGTGACAGTTTTCCTAGCAGGCTGGGAGGCAAGAAGGTCTCTGGTTGATACTGGGAGCTCGATGAACGTCCTTTTCCTCCATACGCTTAGCAACATGCAGCTGGGTGAAACAACATTGAATCTCGATGGTCATCCAATGATTGACTTCAGTGGCAAAAAATGTTCCCTGTGGGAAGGATACAACTGATAGTAAAAGCGGGAGAACAACCAACTCATAAAACCCCGTTTCAGAAGTTCGTAGTAATTGACACGCCTTCGGCGTACAATGCAGTTCTGGGAAGACCCTGGATACACCAGATGGAAGCGACAGTCTCCACCCTGCACCAGTCCGTCAAGTACCCAACTAATCAAATGGTCGGTACATTAAGAGGGGATCAGTCGACGGCTAGAAAATGCCAATACATGGTGACTTTTCCACCCGACAATCCTCAGCAAGCCCTCAATCCAACGACCAAGACTACCCTCTGTTAAACCCAAAGCATCGAGGAAGAACAGTCAGCATCAGGTGACGAGGCACCAGTAAGCCCTCGAGGCCGACCCAATGCCAAACAACCAAACAAAGAAACCGTTACAGCCTACCTCGATAACCCTCAAAATAGCAAGGCCATTCAGATCGGTTCCCGCCTTAGCAAGGTAGTGGCAAAGCAACTCACTGAGCTGCTACAACGTAACCAAGACATTTTCGCCTGGACCATGCGTGATATGGTAGGGATCAATCTGTCAAAAATCACTCATTACCTCGAAGTTGACCCCTCAAAGAAAGCCGTCAGACAAAAGAAAAGGCTCGTGGCACCCGAAAAAACGCGATCATAAACGAGGAAGTACAGTGTCTACTCAACGCAGACATGATCAAGGAAGCGCGATACCCCAAATAGCTGGCAAGTACCGTTCTGGTAAAAAAGAAAATGAGATGTGGAGAGTGTATGCAGACTACATTGACCTAAACAAAGTCTACCCAAAGGACAACTTCCCACTCCCCCACATAGATCAGATCGTAGACGCCACTTTGGGACACAACCTACTAAACTTTATGGATTCATATACATGCTATAATCAAATATTGATGCACCCCCCAGATCAAGAGAAAACCTCTTTCGTGATGGAAAGAGGAATATACTGCTATAGGGTAATTCCATTCGGCCTGAAAAATGCTAGAGCTACTTACCAACGATTGATCAATCGAATGTTCAAAGAACAAATCGGTAAAAATATGGAAATATACATCGACGACATGTTGGTCAAGAGCCTTCATAGCCACGACCACGTACGAGATCTTTCTGAAGCACTTGACCAACTCAGGAAATACCGGATGAAACTCAACCCACAAAAGTGCACATTCGGAGTCAAGTCTGGGAAATTCTTAGGCTAATAAACAAAAGGGAAATAGAGGCCGATCCTAAATAGATTCAAGCCCTTCTCGACATGAAATCCCCGACCAATATGAGAGACATTCAGAGCCTGACTGGGAGGGTAGAAGCACTCAATAGATTTATATCAAAGTCGTCCGATAAATGACTCCCATTCTTCAAGATACTAAGAGGGAGCAAAGGATTTTTATGGAACGAGGAATGCGAACAAGCCTTTTAGAACCTGAAAGCATACATGGGGAGTCCAGAGCTATTCTCAAAGCCCGTGATTAGTGAAACACTATATACACTTGTACCTATCTGTTTCAAAACACGCTGTCAGTTCGGCCCTCGTACGAAATGACCAGGGAACCCAGAGGCTAGTATACTACACCAGCAAAACCTTCATGGAGGCGAAAGCACGCTACCTGGACCTGGAAAAGT
Source organism: Berberis vulgaris (assembly GCA_963556465.1). Lineage (NCBI taxonomy): Eukaryota > Viridiplantae > Streptophyta > Magnoliopsida > Ranunculales > Berberidaceae > Berberis > Berberis vulgaris. Next base: position 67,851,763 of record OY747135.1, read on the forward strand.
TGGCTCTGGCTCTGGTCATATCCTCCAGAAAACTAAGGCCTTATTTTCAGGCCCACTCCATAACGGTCCTAACAAAACATCATATCCGCTTGGTATTACATAAACCCGAGCCATCTGGCAGGATGGTGAAGTGTTCGGTAGAACTCGAGCAGTTCGACATAAACTACGCTCCAAAAACCGCCATCAAAGCCCAGGCACTCGTAGATTTCATCGCTGAATTTATTGGAGGAGAAGAGCCGAAGATAGACTACAAACTCTCGGAATCAAATGTCCAAACATGGAACCTGTGCTACGATGGATCCTCAACCAATAAGGCAAGCGGAGCAGGGATCACACTCCGTTCCCCCAGCGGCTTCACCCTCGAAAAGACAGTCAGATTTGGCTTCATTGCTTCAAATTATGAGGCCGAATACGAAGCACTCCTGTCAGACCTAAAGCTAGCTTTAAGGATCGGCATAGATCGCCTAACAGTGTACAGTGACTATAGACTAGGTGTCAACCAGGTCAAAGAAGATTTCAATAACAATGATCCCCGCATGATAGCCTACCGTGACAAGGTACTTAGCATAATGGGCAGATTCAAAAGTTGTCAGCTCACACAGTGCCCCTTAAACGACAACCAAAGAGCTGACTAACTAGCAAAATAAGCCTCAGCTTCCAGGGAAGTCTCCAGTGTCCTCATTGAATATCAAGAGAAATCAAGCCTTGGCGAGAAAGAGCACAGAGATATCTACACCATGGAAGCACTGCCAAATTGGATGACTCCGATACTAGAATATATATCGACCATAGCTCTACCAACCGAGAAGGTCGAAGCACGAACACTTAAAAATAGGGCCTTAAGGTACACTCTCCTGAACGACAAGTTATACAGGAGGTCGGTGACAGTGCCCTTTTTTCGATGCCTATGGCCTTCAAAGGCAAGCCAAGTCTTGGGAGCCATCCACAGCGGTATATGCGGGAATCACCTCGGCGGGAAAACCCTCGCCCATGAGGCCCTGACTCTAGGGTATTATTGGCCGACCATACAGCAAGACGCCAAGGACACCGTCCGCAAGTGTGACAAATGCCAGAGGTTCTTGCCATACACCCATATGCCAGCGCAGCCGCTAATCCCAATGACTGACCCATGGTCGTTCGCGCAATGGGGAATGAACATTATCGAGCCACTCCCAACGTCGGCTGGTAAAAATTCCTTCTTGTCGCCATCGACTACTTCACCAAGTGGGTCGAGGCCGAGCCCCTATCTAGAATAGGGCAGGTCCAGATCGAAAAATTCATATAGATCACCATCGTCTGTAGTTTTGGCATCCCGAGAGTATTGTTCAATGACAACGGAACCCAGTTTGAAGGTAGCAAGGTTAACGAATTGTGCAAAAGTTTGGGAGTCAAGCACCACTTCTCCTCACTAGGACACCTGATTACGCCCAAACAGTACACGCGGTCAATTGCAGTAAAGAATGGGGTGTCGATCCCACGAGGAAAAATGATCTACAAAACAAGGTTAAGGAAGACAAACTATGCGAAACTAAAGTTAAGAAATTCTAACAAATTTAAAATACGAAATTGAATTTAATTTAATGAAAATTAAGTTTGGAAAAATCACAAGGTTCCAAGAATCCCTGCTAGACTTCACGCGCCAATTAGTATTGATTCGCTATGATGACTCAACTACGTGTTTCACATCCCAAACGACGTAATCGGAAAAATAATCTTTTATGCATGAATATACCCTAATGTAAATGAATTTTAGATTTCACTTCTGCTAAAAAAAACACAAAGGTCTGTCATATGTGATATCCTAAACTTACGATATATCCGGAGACAATATCGTAATAAATGACGATCACATATAACTAACACTACACCAAAAGGCCCTTTTAGCTACACGGAGGTGGCCACGGCTCTAAGCCGTTGGTTTATTTGCCACGGCAAAAAACCGTGGCTATAATGACCAACGGCCTAAAACCGTGGCTAAAGGAAGGCTTGGCCACGGTTCTAAACCGTTGGTGTGTTAGCCACGGCTAAAAACCGTGGCTATAGTGCCCAACGGCTTAAAACCGTTGCTAAACGGCACGTGTGTTGCACGTGAAAGTGTGGAGAAATGGAGTCGATTTCTCGCGGGCGATTCCCGCTCCAAATTTTTCGTTCCCGCTCCAAAAATTTTGCGTTCCCAGTTTATAATCCTAAAATTTGTTCCATCTCCCCACAGATCTCCCGAAACCCTAAAAATTTTTTTGCGTCCCTTCTCCGGTTCTTGAAGGAGAGTTCGTCGAAGAAGAAGAATGTTTCAACACTGTTTTTGTTGCACGAAGAAGAAGGAGATAGAGATAGAGAGATTGTCGTGAGTGAGTTCGCAAGGAAAGAGATTGTCGTGAGTGGGTATATGGAATTGCTTTGATTTCTTTTCTTGATTGGGTTTCTATTTGAGAAATTGCTAATGTTGTTCTCCTTTTTTCATGATTTTGAACCGGTTTGCTTTTGAAGAAGAGGTTTTGATTCGGTGATGTCGACATTGTGGGAAACAATTGAGTTTGTATGTTCATTACAGTTTTGGAGAATGTCCATAAGATGGACATTCTCTCTTCTCTATTCGTACTTCCAGCTATGGTTTTCGCCCTGCAAATCCCACTCATACCGTCGTTGTTTCCCTTCGAACACCACTGCAACAACTCGTCCTGTATGCATTATCACTGGGGTAAGATTAAAATTGCTCCTTTCGAAAATTTGGACAATTTCTCCATACCATTTTGCATAATTTCATAATTTCAGTTCTTCAAAATTTTGTTATCATTTTTTCGTCAAATGCTGTGTAGAGATTTGGCTATACATGTGTTAATGATGTGTCCGAATGGAGAACGCCATTTGATGGAAGCCGAATGTTTCTTTGAGACCATAATGGATAGGTTTTCTTTGAAGAGATGACTATTTCTTATCCATTTATCAGTATAGATGTCAACTAATTTATAGAGGAACAAACTATCCCAACTTTGGGGATTATTGGATGGAAATGGCATCAAGATAACTTTTTATCTAGTTGGACATGTATTGTTAGGGACCTGTCTTTCGTAGTGTTTGTGAGGCAGCTATGTTTTTAACAAGAAATAAATTAAAAGGGGAGAAAAAGAAGCACAAACCATATAAAAATGAGATTTAAGTGCTATATCTAGAGACTGAGCACCAGCCATAAAAAATTCATGTCAAGGAATCCTAATTCTTAATTTTAAAGACTGAAATGAACTTGCTTAGAAGGTATTGGTAACACTTGTCTGAAATTACACATATGGCAGTAATCATTATTTGTGTTGTTTTGTGTAGTCGTGTTTTGTGATAGTGTATTTTTCTGCTATTAAAGGAACTTAATCATTATTTGTGTTGTTTTGTGTAGTCGTGTTTTGTGATAGTGTATTTTTCTGCTATTAAAGGAACTCACTAATACTCTCATTTGCTCTCTTCTCTTCTCTTTACTTTCTTCTTCTTCAGAGAATTTTCTACAATGGCAGCAGAGGCACAAATCTCACACCCTCCAATGGAGCAGAGAACTTCTTCTGTATTGTATCACTTGACCTGTTTTTTTTTTCACTTTATAAGTTATAACACACTTGAGTCATTTTTTTTATCATAAAAATTTATTATGTATCAATTGTATCTATATTGCTGACATGAAGTGGCATAAACTTCATAGTTGATATGGGAGTGACTTCGAATTTCCTTTGTTTCGTTCAACGGCTAGCCCTAAAGAGGTTGGTAGACGCGAGTATGGGAATAATAACTCCCTTGTCCGGGCATCTAACAAAGCCATTGCCCCATGCCATTGCCTTGGTAAATCTTCAGGAACTGTCATCTGGTGCTCACAAGCTTTTGCCAGAAGGTATATGTTTTTCTTTTTAATCCCTCCTCATCTCCCTTTCAGTATTGAACTAATTAGATGACATTTAATCCAGACAATTAATTCATCTTTTTGGTACTGGATGGCACGCAGGTACACGTTTGGCTATATCTATCCGAGGAGATGAATCCTACGAGAAGGATGTTGATGCTACAATGATTCTGCATCATCTACCAAGTACTGAAGACAAAACCAGCAGAGTGCATGCTGCAAGGAGGAAATGTTCTGACCGATGCTTTTGAATTGTTAATTAACATCTTTGCTAGTCATCTAAATCATGAATTCTTTTTTTGGTGCAGGCTATTTGAGTCTTTAGCAGAAAATGCACTGGATTTTCCCGTGATCCACCATATAGAGTTTGCCAAGAATATTCACAGGTACTGCTTATTCATTTCGTGAAAATAGAGAATGAGCAAAGGCCAACCGGCTCATGGCTCATGGCAGAAGGGCCTGCACATGGCTCATGTATATGACTTTTACAAGCCTGATCTTGCAAGTGAATAGAAAGTTGCTACAAAAACTGACAATGGCATCATCAGCAGATGGTTGGGGAGAGCTTGACAATGGCATTCTGAATGAAAGGCATGACAGTGACAAAGAGAGGTGGGATGATGTTGATCCATTTGAGGAGCAGAAGCCGCCTCCAGCTCTTACAAACATCCAAGCTGCTCAGAAACGGCCTGTATCAATTATAAAGATAAGTTAATTCTAAGTTGATTCTCCATCTTTATTGTGTATGAGTTGAATCATGTGTGTGACATTTAACTGCAGTGTTCCAAAGGTTGGCGAATGATAAGTTCTGTGACACACAGCGTTGTATTGTCATCACGGTAAGCAGCTTTTCTAGTTCATCCTTGTTGACATATCTAGCATATCTAGCGTGGTATTATTATTATTATTATTATTATTATTATTATTATTATTATTATTATATATTTTGTGTGTGCGCTCGCTCGCGTGCCTGTGATGATTCTGTTGTGCTAGGTTTACAAGGGATGGAGAACTTAGCCATTTCCGAACCCGTACTTGAACTGGATAGTTAGAAATTAAGCCAGCCCGATTGCAAATTTTCAAGCTATTTGAGGCTGCAGTACCCAAGTTTGATAGTTGGGTTAACTTGGATTGCATCGGGTGAATCATAATATATAACACTTTGAAAAATGGTGAATATAGAATACATCAATCCATAGGAAAATCGAATTTTCAATAAATGACGAGATAATTGAATAATAATATGAAGATCAAACTATATGATTTATCCATTCTGGTTAGTGGTGATTCTTAAGTGAATGATACACTAAGTTTGTCTTCCTCTCTGATCCCTTTCACAAGTTTGTAGCTTGCTTACAAACAAAATTTTCTTACAAACTATATTTCCTTCTCTTACATGCCTATGAAAATGTTTCTATTAGTCTAAAAGGAACAAATCAGTTGCGAAGTGTTAGTGGGACCATGGAGAGTTGATGATCGTCAAGTTTTTTTTTTTTTTTCTGGAGAGATAATTCCATTTCAACAAAGCAACAAATTAACAAATGCCTTTTGTTGATATTTTTGCCTGTGTGTAGGTCAGTTTCACCCCGCCCCCGGCTTGTATAATAGCTCTGTCACTGCGTTGTGTGTGGTTCTCGGTTGTTGGATTACTTGACTGTGATTTCTTTAGCTACCCTTTAAGTTTGAGATGTATGTTCGGAGATGTTAAGGTCTCTTCATTTATCTATCTATGCATGTTTGACTCTATTGTTACCCTTAAAATGGAGTCTGCCTGTCATGGAGCATAGCAAGCATTCTGAATGTAGCATTTTTATAGTTATTATTTGCATTCTCTTCAAATTTATCCATGTAAATTATGCTTAATGCTATATTGGACTTGAATAGTAATCTACGGCTGTATTTCATATGTCTACAATATAGTTATTATTTCATATTGTCCTTTTAGCTTAATATTTCCTACAATATATTATTACTAGGCTGCCGATATAAGCACCACAAATTCAGAAAGTAGTCAGGAGCCACGACAATGTATACGATAATGAGAGTGCTTTCTTGGTGCACATAATGTTATTTGAGCCATCACATACGCCACACGGTCCACCCCATGCTGAGTCAAATATGTTGTGTCTTGACCAAACTGACAGCAGTCTGTGTGTGTTTAGAAACCAAGCCTGTACTTGATTACCTAGTTATTTGAATGCATACCTCTACCCAACTCTCTCAATGCATAGGCTCCTTTTAATTTCTAATTTTCAGACTAAAAAATGTCACAGAAAAAGAAAAGCTCATTGTCCAGGAATAATAAAATTGTTTCATTGAAATTGATATTGTTGGTCATTGCAGTATGATGAATGCGTTCTCCGAGGGACTTGTTCTAGCAGACAAAAGTGGACTGAGCCAGGAAACACTTCTTGATGTAGTGGTAAGATATTTGTTACTGAAACAATTTGATTTCTAATGAAAAAGGAGCTGACCATGTTAGTTTTACCATTTGCAGGAACTAGGTGCCATAGCTAATCCAATGTTCAAACTTAAAGGACCATCAATGATCAAGAACAATTACCCCCCTGCTTTTCCTCTGAAGCATCAGCAGAAGGATATGAGATTGGCTCTTGCACTAGGAGATGAGAATGCTGTATCAATGCCAATTGCTGCAGCAGCTAATGAGGTTTTGTTTCTACCATCTTTTTTAATTGCTTCCATATGGTGCTAGTGACTAGAAACTTAGTTTTAAGCCGCAAATTGGTTAGTATAGATGTTGCTACTGACAAACATGGATGAGAAGAAAGAAAAACTAGCTGGCAAAGCTAGGACATCTCTGTTTGAAGTATTTTCTACATGTTTAGAATTTAGATCATCCACAGTAAGCTCAAGAAATTGATTCGACCCGACCAGTAAGTAAAGTAAACTTGATAAGGTTGATAGTGGATTGATAAATCTGTCCATCCGCTGTCACAGTCTGGTTGGTTTTATTGCACCCTTTCAAAGGATGCAGTTGACCCCAAAGGGGTCAAGATCTTCCTCGTGATTGTATGATGTTTTTATACTACCCTGGTGTAGTGCCTTAACCAAATTAGAAATATCGGTGCCTTAACCAGCAGTTTTTATTGGTAAGTTTTCAAAATGTATATTAGATTTTTCATTGACTAACATAAACCCTTACATTTCTTGTTGGCATTTGCAGCTCATTTGCACTCAGGCGAGTTTGTAGCAGTGAAAGTACAGAGACCTGGTATGTCACTCTTATTGACCCTTGATGCCTTACTATTTAACATGATTGGAGGCCAGTTGAAGCGATTTGCTAAGGCTCGAAAGGATCTTTTGGTGGCAGTCACTGAAATGGTGAGCTACCATTTCACTTTTTCTTTCCTTCTTGTTGAAGTGCATATGAAAATATGATTTGATGGATTTTGGGAGGAGTATTAAGTTTAGGAATTTTGACTATGATAGAGCAAAAAATAGGTATCGTTTTCAACCTGGCCATTCAAGGATAATGTCTCAAGTAAAAACTGAAGTTATTTATGAGACTCTGATCAAATAGATTCCATGGATTTGTTAGCAGTATTTCTTGGAATTTCTAATACACATTATTCCGAACATGTCTGTTTATGATGTTTAGTAATTGATTTCACACATTCAGATGTCTGACATGGAAATTTTGAATGCTAATTTAGAACTTAATATGTATTACTATTAGACTATATATTATTATACATGAAGCAGTGTTTGTTATGAAGCTTATTCATCAGATTTGGCTTGAATGTTTCATTTATTTTGAAGCTTGGTCGATCAAATCAAGATTTTGTTTCCCCCGTTTGTATGGTTTTTATGGATGGAAAGCATTTTAAGTTTGCAAACCTTACAAGAGGAAGCTTCAGATTTGAATAGCTAGCTGTAAAAAATGATGTATAATAGCTACAGATATAATTACTCGTATCTTTGTTTTCATCATTTTAAAAGAACATGTTTAGATATGCTTTATAACTTAAGAAACTGGCGGGGTCGCAGGTTTTATGCAAATTATAACATCTTTGCCATGTCTGAATGCAAACTTAAGAACAAAGTCTATATAAACTTCTTTTCTTGTTAGAAGGATCTCACACAGCAGCCCTAGATTTCATGAAAACATAATTTGTGTGAAGCAGTGGTGTCTGCTTTTGTCAGGACATGTGGACCTTTATGTTCAAGTACACAACACCAACCAACAAATACATTTTTCTGCATTCACCTATATGATGTGCAACCAATAAGTTTATGTTTGGTTCTTTTGGTGCTACTATAAGTTTTCTTTTGCATTCTTTTACTTGTCTATTGTGTTTTGTGGGCTGAGGAGTTTGCATTCTTTGACTTGCCACTGGTATTGGAGTGGTAATAGTGTGACGATGTTGTTAAAATGGCTAAAAACCTTATTGTGCATTTTAGACTATGTTCTTTGAGACTGCTGTTAGGTGGACAGTGCATTTTCTAGGGCCTTTTTTGTGCATTTTAGACTGCTGTTATTAGATTGGACAGTGGCCACCATATGAAATGAAAATTTCTTTGGTGCAGATTATGTTCTTTGAGCCACCACATTCGCCGCAATGCCTTAGGTGGCTCAAATAATATAACATGTGTTCTTACTACAATCTAATAATCCTCGATTGAGCCACTTGGAAGTTTTGAAACCCACTAAGTTTATATGATGGTGATATTCTCACTTTGATATATCTTATCCTTACCAAAAAAAGATTTAACAACATCAAATTGTTGTAGCTCAATAAAATGTAGTAGATAAGATGGAGATATTTAACATTGAAATCATTGTAGAACCAATTGGTTAGAATTTAGAAATGGCAAGTTTTTTGGGGAAATACCAGATAAAACCAATGATATGTCAGGGAAGCCAGCTCCAATTAAGTGGGTTGTTATGCTCCCAGTCGAGAGAACCCAAAAGAAAAACAAAGTCATGTTGGTATGGATGCTTTGGACATCGACAAATGGAAGAAGAGCCACACAAGGTAAAACACCAAAAAAAAATTTGTTTCTAACTTGAAAGCTAGTGTCAGTTTGCAAAGGGACAATCTAAATTGTCAGAGACGATTGCTCTCTGCAAGTGATTGCTGCATGTGCCTGCTCTGATAGTGTTCACTTGTAGTGATTTTTTGTTTACATTTGTCACAATGAAGTTCATATAAATAGGAGAATGGCAATAACAGGGTATTCATTCATGATAACAGGGTAGTGATTTTTTGTATTCTATTGCTTATTTTCTGTCTTTCACTATGATATCAGGAACCTGAGCCAGATGAAGCAGCAGAAAATGATGCAGATGTCAGGTTCGACTTCTTCTGTTGTACTTTATTTACAGTTTTAACCAAGGGTGGCTATTGAGAATGCCAATATTTATAGGTGAGGAGGGACCCCTAGTTTTCAGTTTTCTTTTTGAGCTATGGAAGAGACATAAAATTGATTTAGCCAAGAATTGTTGGTCTTTCTTTAGATTTTACTTCTATTTAGTTTTAAAAATTCCGGGTCCTACCTGATGAAGCCTTTCATCCCCCCAATAAAGAAGAAAGAAATACTAGGCCATTTTGATCTTTCATTATGCATCAGAAACTAGTTTATGCTTCCTCTTCCTTGTTTAGTTTCATGTTTGGAGGTCTCGAGTTTATGAATAGTTGGATGTTGGAATGTGATGGAACGTTTTCCCCCCTCTTGCATTGCATTGCTTGAACTGAATTTGGATTTCTGACACTGTTCCTATAGTATGGATATTGTATGTTCAGAAATGTCTTGGAGCAAGTATCATCGCAGGTTGGGCTGCAATCCTTTAGGCGGCTTCATGTTTTGAGAGAGGAACACTATTATAGTTCTGATGAACTATGACAGTGGTTCCAGCTGTTGGAACTAAACACAAACCTAAAACAAGGTTTAGGGTTTGATTTCTGTTGATATTTCTTTGCTTGTGCATATGATCCAGTTGGGTTGATGTAATGCATTGTGTAGATGCTGGAATTCGCTCCATTTGTGTCACCAATTTCAGGTTACTTGTTATTATTGGCTTCTTTGTCTGTTTTTGTGCAGCTTTGCAACTTCATCCTGATAAGAACAAACACCTCAAGGCTGAAGTTGCATTCAGGCTTGTTTCAGAGGTATTTTTTTGTCATATGTTTTTAGGATTTGTGCTTATTTTCTCTACAAAATAGTCGAAAACTGAATACTAGAATAATAGATAAGTATTCATTTCGTAACTATTTGCTAGTCAAATTAGTAATGTGTATAGTTCAAATCTTTTTTTTTTTTTTTTGGCTTCATTTTAGTGTTTCTGACACTTCTAATTGAATAGAGTTGGCGAATCTTTTACATACTAATCCAAATTCAGATATGGTTTTACATGGAAAACTTATTGCTGCTTACAAAATGATGGGTGCAGGGGGTCTCCAAATATTCTGATTTCAGTGTTTATATATGATGGGTGCAGGGTTGATATATTTCAGTGTTTACATGGAAAATTTATTGAGAAGGCTTGCTCAGAATAGAGAGGCAGCAAGGAAAAGCAGACTCAGAAAGAAGGTTTATTTGTAGTGCATGTAGATAGATGATCAGTAGCCAATGATGAATTGTAAATGTTGCTGCTGTAATGAATTGCTTGAAAGCAATTGCTGGAATTTGCTGATCAGAGGTTGTAAATGCTGTTTTAAAATTTAATAAAAAGTCATATTAAATTTTATTTATTTGATGCACGTGCTGAATTATACTTACCTATAAGATGTAATCAAAAGTCATTTGATAGCAAAAAAAAAAAATTGAATTTTTTTTACTAGCCACGGCTTAAAACCGTGGCTAAAAGTTTAGCAACGATTTTAAGCCGTGGCAAGTCTGGCCACGGTTTTAAGCCGTTGCTAATACTTGCCACGGCTTAAAACCGTTGCTAAACTTTTAGCAACGGTTTAGAACCGTGGCTAAAGCATCAACCGTCCTGAACATTAAATCGTTGCTAAAATTTTAGGCACGGTTTATAGCCGTCATGGATGATTTCGCGACGCCTTTACAACCCACGCCTCTTAGCCGTGGCCATCAGTTACCCCCACGGTTCCAAATCGTTGCTGATGGGGAAATTTGGTGTAGTGTAACCTACCGAAATCAATTAATTCTTAAACATTCCACACATAAGAAAAGCGTGACTAAGCTTATATGGAGAAGAAAAGATAATCACCGGAATAATAATAATCTACGAAGAAATCTATGAAATCCTGGTCACTGAAACAACATAAATTTCTATATTAAATAAAAGTTAGAATCATTAAACATCATTATTCATCGTGAAAGCTTAAAGCGAATCAAATACTAATTTAGTGCGTTACATCTAGGAGTTCACCTCTTCACCTTGCGTGGGGTTTAGTGACTCATGGTGGTGGTGGTCACAGCATCAGTGGAGGTGGAATCCATCACTTCCTGTACGTGCATGAATCCCGAGAAAATCGCAAGTCCCGAGAAATCTCAGCAGCTGCACTGTGGTGGTACTCAGCAGAACCGGGGGTGTCAATAGAAAACAGTTTTCTCCCGCCAAATTCCGCGACTCTCCTGCGTCTTCGTTCCCAGCGCGACAGCGCCTGCTCCGCCATTGTTCTCCGCTCCTCGCGAGCTTCCTCACCTCTGACCTGGCTCCGGTACCTGCAAGAAGACAGAGAGAGGGTGAGGAAACAGTGAGATAACAACAAACACGTGAAGGAGGACGAGGAACAGGGGCTCCCTGTTTCTGCTTGCGAGCTCTGTCTCGCGAGGTGGTGGCGACTCTGTCGCGGTGGTGGTGGAGCGAGATGGAACAGGGAGAGAGACCGAAGGCGAAAACGGGAGGGAATGGCGGATGGAGACAGGGCGGCGAAACAAGGATTCTGCTGCTTGCGGTGGTGGCGTGCAAGCTTTGTTCATGATGAAGGATGCTGTACGGTGTCAAGGTGAAGGAAAGACCGGAACAGGGTGCGTGGAGGAAACAGGGACGGCGGTGGCTTGGACGGTGGTGATGGTGGTTGGTTAGTGGCGAGAGACACATGGCCCTATGTCTCTGCCCAGGTGGAGGTGGTGATGGCGGCTGGAAAAGAGAGGAGGAGTAGAAAACATGGAAGAGCCGACCCTCCAGAGAAGGGAAGAGAGAAACCTAAATAGGGTTCCCCTATTTCCTTGTTAGGTTGAGCTTAGGTTTCTAGCTTTCTGGGCTTGGGCTTGATTAAAGTAAGTGGACCTAGGCTTATTTGGGTTAGATTTAGATATGTGAACCGCTATTTTACACCACCGCTAGAATCAACAAATTAATTATTTTCTCAAATTGTCGCCTTAATGCGATTTTATTGTTCACGCGCAGATTTCTACAAAAACATAAAAATGAAATAATTAGGATAAAATATATTAATTGAAGCACTAACATATATAAATTAAGGCATATATTTTGTAATAATTACATGTATATCAAATACCCCCAAACCTATATTTTGCTAGTCCTCGAGCAAAACAAAATAAAGAATAAAATCCTAACTCACTTTCGTAGGAATCACGGTTGCACTTACCTTAACGTGCAACAAGGCTTTAAACCTCTAGATTACCTCTAGAGGACGAGTTATAGTCTCGTGAGGGTTTCCAATAATGCTACCCCCAAACATTACTGACTCAATAAAACAAAATCTATTTTCTAAAAACATAATGCAAAACATATGAACATTCCCTTTTATTTCCCTTAGAGTATTTTTCTGATTGCTTACAATTCAAGAAAAACAACAAACTAATAATGTCACAAAAGTATATCAATAGAGTACAATAATTTAATAGTATCTAAAGGTTAAATGAATTTCATAATCATTCTCAACTCGAGGTGTGTGTGTGAGGAGCCTTATCAACATAACTCTTCATCTCATAGTAAAGATGTGACAAGATAACCTTTAGAAAAGACGTTTAGACTACAATTCTCTCATGTCGCTCAGAAATGAAACGCTATGAGATTGGGCACTCAGTTTATATGTGAGAAAAAGAATATACTATGGAAAATGCAAACATCTCACATATAATTATCATGAAAAATGGAATTTTCAAAGAGTAAAATGAATATGATCTCATGGACCGGAATATTGATTACTTTTGAGAATGTTGAACCAAACACCATAGTTCTTGCATATTCAATCTCCACATCTATTAAGCTAACTTTCACTTAAGATCAATCAGGTCTTTACTAGGTTGTATTGGGGCTTGGATTATGGCAAACAATAATGGACAAAAAGGATACAAAGATTTCCTGAGAATGGATACACCCTTGAATAAACACATAGGGCATTGAAGAACAAATCAATGTTGTACACCATTAACTTTTTCTTCATTATTTTCTTCTTCAATCGCAATTTTTTTTTTTTAAACATGTTTTTCCCCATTGATACAATCCAACACTTTTACTTCGAGGGCGCATGAAATATCTTTTTTTTTTTTTCTATTTGCCCATTCCATAAATATATCTCACCGTATACATTCTCAGAAAATTGGGTAAGGATAAAATAATCGAGGTATTACTCCTTGATTGGAGTAGGTATTGGGAATGGGGATAACAAAGAAAAGGCTATTTAAAGGCTCAAAGGGCTGCAAATGGATATTTATTATTGGGTAGGCTAAAAGGCTAAAAATGGTTTAAAGAAAGAAATACCTATATCACTTCATAAGTTCTAGTTAGTACTAGGACATCTCAACTAAATAAAGCAAGAAGTTCTAGTGTAAATATTAAATTTTTATGTCATTCTTTAAGCAATCAATAAGAAAATCAAGAATAATGAGATCATCAACGAAATAATGCGGACTCAAGAAAAATCAGAGTGTAATTAATAACCCTCAAGAAATAAAGAATGGCTCAAAACTCACAAGGGTTAAGTCTCCACTATTATTCTAAGGTTTTCTAGTTCAATACCTCACTAATCAACTTCAAATCATGTTGACTTGGCTTATAGTGCATGAATAGTCGAGTTGAAAAGTCTCACGAAATACATCTAACATAAGGATAATATCAAATATCATGTTTTCCACTAATATAACTATGTGACACGTGTTAGTATGTGTTTTCTCAAAATTAAAGCAACAAAATTATTCTCTAAAATTGAAAAGAACTCAAAACCTTTTTTTATTTTTATATTCACCAAGAGTTCAGATTTCAATTGCATTTTCAAGAAGATTTTACACAATTACCATAATCATCTAAGTATTCAATGGAGATTGAGTAGAACACAAAAATGACTCGGTTTAATTGTAAAATACGTTTTAAACTCAAAGATTTTTAAAAATTGCATAAAAAATCTAATAAACCACACCCCCCAAACCTAAACCAAACATTGTCCTCAATGTATAAAATAATAATCATGACAAATCAAGGCAAAAGAAAAGAGGAGAGTTAGAGTGATATTACCATGGTGAAGCTTTTTACCAATTTCGGTGAAATCTTCCACCAATGAACGCTCAGAAACATAAGAATCATGGAGTTTTCATTAGAAATCGATAAAATGCATACTCGACATTAACAAAGAAAACAAAAAAAAAGGCAAGTTGTAAGTCAAAACTGTTATGGAGCTAACGAGTATGAGTGAAACACAACTAAATAGGGTACTCGAAAATCAATCCAAACTAACAGCAAAGACACACAACTAAGGCTAGGCTGCCTCCTAGGAGCGCTTGGTTTAACGTCTTCAGCCCGACATAAATTCTCCCTCATGAAAGATATACCATGAAGTGACGAGGAAGAACATAGGGAACATTCACCTCCAAACCTAGTCTATGATATAAATGAGTCAAAAGGGTTAAGGAATCGTATACCAACAACCTGAAAAGTTGAGGATTAGTCCACTCAAAAATAGCAACCACATGCGACACAAGATATACTAGCACATCCCAAAAGTTGCAAGGACACCATCTAAAATCATATAAAAATGGTAAAGAAACTCGCATTCCTTGGAAGTCAGTAGGGATCTTAAACATGAATAAGTCACAAGTAGTGATATGCAACAAAGGATCCTCCCTTTCCCCTAAAATGAAACATCCTAAGTCTGGTTCCAAATCAGAAGATTGGATAATTTTCACATCAGTTATTGGATAGTTTTCACGTAACATATTAATCAATTCTTCTTCTTGTGAGCTATCAAACACGGAAGAAATAACAACAGGAAAGGTATCACCTGGTCCGAGGAATGCATGTTTAAGTCCCTCAGACAGTGGAGCTAGGTCAACTTTCAGAGTTTCCACGGTGGATGGTTGTGGTTTATGTCTGTCCTTTGGCAACTCCTCAAAGCATGGTTGCCATTGTCGCCCTCCTTTATCCTTTAACCCTGAAACAACAGAAATATCAAAAGCATTGTCAGGATAAAGTGAATTCTCAAAATCAGAAATAGAAAGGAGGTACTCGAAGGTTTCAGAATCTGCGCTCAGGAGCGCGTCCTCTGATATCAGCGTGTCTATCATGTAGGTATGATGACACTCATCATCATCACGTGGTTGCTTGCTAATATTGAATATGTTGACCTCCAGAGTCATGTTCCCAAAAGACAGCTTCATTAGACCGTTCCTGCAATTGATAAGAGCGTTAGCTGTGGCAAGAAAAGGTCTACCTAAAATAATCGGAACTGTAGACTCCATATTAACCGCAGAATGAGTATCTAAAATAAGAAAGTCGACGGGATAGTAAAACTTATCAATCTGAAGCAAGACATCCTCGACTATTCCTCTTGGCTTCTTAACCGATCTATCGGCCAATTGTAGTACCACGGATGTGGGTTTAATCTCTCCTAGACCCAGTTGCAAGCAAATAGAATATGGCATCAGATTTACACTTGCCCCTAAATCCAACAAGGTTTGGCCGAACTCATGAGTCCCAATCTGGAAGGTGACTGTAGGACACCCTGGATCTTTGTACTTGGGTGGTGTCCTCTGCTCAATCATCGCGCTTACCTGTTCTGTCAAGAAGGCAGTCTTCTTGACATGATGTTTCCTCTTGATAGTGCATAGATCCTTGATGATCCTCGCATAAGTTGGTACCTGTTTAATCACATGCAGCAAAGGTAAGTTAATTTTAACCTGTTTCAAGTGTTCTAGAATCTCACCATGCAGTTCTGATTTCTTTCCAGTAGGTCGTAGTGCTTGAGAAAAAGGAACTGGAACTGGAATGTTCTTATTGGGCTCATCCTCAGGGATGCTCTCCTGTGCACTTGGGGAGGTGCCTATAGTCGTGGACGAGCTTGATCCCTTTAAAATCTTACCACTCCGCATAGTAATGGCATTAACCTCTTTGACTTTCTGAGAGTCTGAGGTAGAGGTTTGTGCCATAAGTTGTCCCTTCGGATTTTCTTGAGGCTGTGACGGAAATTTGCCTCGCTCTTGTACTGTTAAGGAACTTGTCAGCTTGGTTATCTGGCTTTTGATCTCCTTGTTCTCCTCTGCCAACTGTGTCAATGCAACCTCAAATTTTTGATTAGTTTTACCTTGTGCCTCTATAAATGCATGTAATGTGTCTGATAAGGAACTTGTGTTAGATTGTGCATTGTATGGAGGTGCAGGGTATGACCTAGGTGGTTGTGCCTGTGAGTGTGTAGGTTGGTCTGCTTTGGACCTCCAGCCTAAGTTAGGGTGATCTCTCCAGCCAGAATTGTAAGTGTTAGAGAATGGTGAGTAAGGCTTCTTGTACATCTCTAAAGCGTTACATTGTTCCTCATAAACCCCTCTCATCTTAGTCAAGGTCGGGCAATCCTGTGCTAAGTGTTCAACTCCCTCGCATATAAAACAGGCGTCCTGTAGCTCAACTCTGGCAACAGTATGTGTGGGCCTACCATCCTTGGTCTTAAGTGCTTCTAACTCCCTAGTTACTCTATCAAGTTGGGCTCTAAGGCTATCCTCTTCCCTAAGTTGGTAAACTCCAGCTGGGCGTATTCTATCTGTGCTCTCAGTAGCACTTGGCCCAGTCCAAGTATGAGCCTTTTCAGCCAAGTCATTCAGGTACTCAATAGCCTTATCAGGGTCCTTTTGCAAAAACTCTCCATTACACATCATCTCAACGAACTGACGCTCTCTACTGGTGAGTCCCTCATAAAATAACTGACTACGCGCCAACTCTCATACCCATGGTGTGGGCATGTATTCAAGAGATCCTTGAACATCTCCCATACTTGATATAATGTCTCGCTATTCTTTTGGGTGAAGGTAGAAATCTGTCTCTTTAGACCGTTGGTTTAGTGGTGAGGAAAGTATTTATTAAAAAATGCTTGAGTCATCTCCTCCCACGAACCTATAGACCTTGGTCGCAAAGAGTATAGCCAACTCTTCGCTTTTGAAAAAACCTTAGTCTAACCGAGTCTACAGCCTCAACTTTGTTGTGGAAAGTGGCCACAACTTCCTCGAATTCCCTAATGTGAACATAAGGATTCTCACTCTCTAGGCCATGAAAAGTGGGTAATAATTGTATCATACCCGGCTTAAAATCTAGTTTTGGTGTACTTGGTGTAAACATGATACATGATGGAGTAGCAGTGCGCGTGGGGTGGAGATAGTCCTTTAGCGACCGAACATGGTCATCTTCGTGATTACTCATGGTGTTAGAAGTAGGACTTAATTTGGTCTCAATGTGAATTTGTGGGTGTTCTAAATTTGGGACCCTAATTAGTCTCCCTAAGTGGTCTCTATTCCAACTCACACCCCCAATGTTTTTTTTTGTTTTTTTTTATTTTTTATTTTTTAATTTTTTTTTTTAGAAATAAAATAAAAATTAAACTGAACCTAAAACCTAAAAATAGAATAAAATAAAATAAAATGAAAAATGAGCAAGAAAGATAATACCCGAAACCTTCCTTGTAGAATGACGCTTGTTCCCCGGCAACGGCGCCAAAATTTGATTACGCCCAAACAGTACACGCGGTCAATTACAGTAACGAATGGGGTGTCGATCCCACGAGGAAAAATGATCTACAAAACAAGGTTAAGGAAGACAAACTATGCGAAACTAAAGTTAAGAAATTCTAACAAATTTAAAATACGAAATTGAATTTAATTTAATGAAAATTAAGTTTGGAAAAATCACAAGGTTCCAAGAATCCCTCCTAGACTTCACGCGCCAACTAGTATTGATTCGCTATGATGACTCAACTACGTGTTTCACATCCCAAATGACGTAATTGGAAAAATAATATTTTATGCAAGAATATACCCTAATGTAAATGTATTTTAGATTTCACTTCTGCTAAAAAAAACACAAAGGTCTGTCATATGTGATATCCTAAACTTACGATATATCCGGAGACAATATCGTAATAAATGACGATCACATATAACTAACCTACCGGAATCAATTAATTCTTAAACATTCCACACATAAGAAAAGCGTGACTAAGCTTATATGGAGAAGAAAAGATAATCACCGGAATAATAATAATCTACGAAGAAATCTATGAAATCCTTGTCACTGAAACAACATAAATTTCTATATTAAATAAAAGTGAGAATCATTAAACATCATTATTCATCGTGAAAGCTTAAAGCGAATCAAATACTAATTTAGTGCGTTACATCTAGGAGTTCACCTCTTCACCTTGCGTGGGGTTTAGTGACTCATGGTGGTGGTGGTCACAGCATCAGTGGAGGTGGAATCCATCACTTCCTGTACGTGCATGAATCCCGAGAAAATCGCAAGTCCCGAGAAATCTCAGTAGCTGCACTGTGGTGGTACTCAGCAGAACCGGGGTGTCAATAGAAAACAGTTTTGAAAAACAGTTTTCTCCCGCCGAATTCCGCGACTCTCCTGCGTCTCGCGAGCTTCCTCACCTCCGACTTGGCTCCGGTACCAGCAAGAAGACAGAGAAAGGGTGAGGAAACAGTGAGATAACAACAAACACGCGAAGGAGGACGAGGAACAGGGGCTCCCTATTTCTGCTTGCGAGTTCTGTCTCGCGAGGTGGTGGCGACTCTGTCGGAGTGGTAGTGGAGCGAGATGGAACAGGGACAGAGACCGAAGGCGAAAACGGGAGGGAATGGCGGATGGAGACAGGGCGGTGAAACAGGGATTCTGCTGCTTGCGGTGGTGGCGTGCGAGCTTTGTTCGTGATGAAGGATGCTGGACGGTGGCAAGGTGAAGGAAAGACCGGAACAGGGTGCGTGGAGGAAACAGGGACAGCGGTGGCTTGGACGGTGGCGAGGACGGTGGTGATTGTGGTTGGTTAGTGACGAGAGACACATGGCTCTATGTCTCTGCCCAGGTGGAGGTGGTGATGGCGGCTGGAAAAGAGAGGAGGAGTAGAAAACGTGGAAGAGACGACCCTCCAGAGAAGGGAAGAGAGAAACCTAAATAGGGTTCCCCTATTTCCTTGTTAGGCTGGGCTTAGGTTTCTAGCTTTCTGGGCTTGGGCTTAATTAAAGTAAGTGGACCTAGGCTTATTTGGGTTAGATTTAGATATGTGAACCGCTATTTTACTCCACCGCTAGAATCAACAAATTAATCATTTCCTCAAATTGTCGCCTTAATGCGATTTTATCGTTCACGCGCAGATTCCTACAAAAACATAAAAATGAAATAATTAGAATAAAATATATTAATTGAAGCATTAACATATATAAATTAAGGGATATATTTTGTAATAATTACATGTATATCAACACCCCCAGGCCAACGGCCAAGAAAAAGTTACCAACGGGAGGATCCTAAAAGCCATCAAAATAAAACTTGATGCAAACAAAGGAAAATGGGTTCCAGAGCTACCAGGAATACTCTCGGTATATCGAAAAACTAAAAGAATCCCTACCGAAGAGACACCCTTTGCCCTAGCATACGGGTCAGAAACTATGGTTCCGGTGGAACTCGAGGTGCCAACCTTCCAGATGGAAGAGTTCAGACCAGATGGCAACGACGAAGCCTTGCGAGTGGGACTAGACATCCTCGACAAAAATGGGATCTAGCATCTGCCAAGATAGCTGCCTACCATCAACGGATGGTGCAATATTACAACAAGAATGTCAAGCAACATGAATTCAAGGTAGGAGACTGGGTACTCAGGAAGACCTAGCAAAACACCAAAGAAGCCGGAGCTAAAATACTAAATCTGAACTACGAAGGACCTTATAAAGTTGCCAAAGTCAATAGACAAGGAACATACTATCTGGAAGACTCCGACGGTGATGGGCTTAAGCGACCATGGAATCTAGAGCATTTCAAAAGATATTAATAAAATATTTTGCTTTTACCAAAGAATCAATTTGGATTTATGCCAGGTAGGTCTACTACGGAGGCCATCTTCCTGCTTAGGCAAACTGTAGAAAAATATCGAGAGGCACGTAAGAGTTTGCATATGGTTTTTATTGATCTGGAGAAAGCATGTGATAGGGTCCCCAGGGAGTTAATTTGGTGGGTGCTTGAAAGGAAGAAAGTGTCTCAATGTTATGTCGATATCATTAAGGATATGTATGAAGGGGTTGTAACAAGTGTTCGCTCAGTAGGTGGGATGTCTAGTGAATTTCCAGTGACAGTAGAACTACATCAAGGGTCGGCGTTAAGTCCATATCTCTTTGCTTTGGTCATGGATGAGTTGACGAGACATCTGCAAGAAGATGTACCTTGGTGCATGTTATTTGCAGATGATATTGTCTTAATGGATGAGACTAGTGCAGGTTTAGGTCAGAAATTAGTTAAGTGGCGGGAGGCTTTAGAGAGTAAAGGTTTTAGAATTAGCCGTTCGAAGACGGAGTATCTAGTGTGCAACTTTGGGTGTGAACCAAGAGGGAGAAGTAATGCAATTGAGATCGAAGGTGTCGAGGTCCCGGAGTGTGAGGCTTTTCGATATCTAGGGTCTATAATTCAAAAGAATGGGGCTATTGGAGCAGATGTAGACCACAGGATTAAAGCTGGTTAGGTGAAATGGCGAATGGCGTCAGGAGTATTATGCGATAGAAGGATGCCTGCAAGGCTAAAAGGGAAATGCTATAAGACAATTGTTTGACCAGCCATGCTATACGGTTCAGAATGTTGGGCTACTACGGGACAACATACGCACAGGATGGCAGTAGC
The DNA here is from genome assembly GCA_963556465.1 of Berberis vulgaris. Lineage (NCBI taxonomy): Eukaryota > Viridiplantae > Streptophyta > Magnoliopsida > Ranunculales > Berberidaceae > Berberis > Berberis vulgaris. The sequence goes on from OY747135.1 coordinate 67,872,678, forward strand.
AGAAATGCGTATGTTAAGGTGGATGTGTGGTAAAACTCGTAAGGATAAAATTAGAAATGAAAGAATTAGGAGATACTTAGGTGTAGCGCCCATAGAGGAAAAAATTAGAGAAAGACGTTTAACTTGGTTTGGTCATGTGCGGAGGAGACCAAGCACGGCACCAATTAGAAAATGTTTAGATTGGCAAGTTAATGGAGGGTGTAGACGGAGGGGACGACCGTTGAAAACTTGGATGAAGACGGTGAATGAAGATATCATTGAGCTTGGATTAGGTGAGGAAATGTGGGAAGATCGCATTGCTTGGAGAACCAAAATCCATGTAGCCGACCCCGAAAATCTCGGGAATGGGATTTGATGATGATGATGATGATTTTGCTTTTACCAAAATTTCCAATGTTGTCCGTTACAACCCTCCACCTGCCCGGCTATGACCAGACTCGAATATCACTCCAAAGCTTAATCTATTTCGCTTGGATCACGACGGTGGAGGAAGTGAGATTCTAGTCAACGCTGGTCCGCAGATGACAATGACTCACCAAGGGATCATCGCTCTCAATACAGACAATGATTGTTGAACTTGCTAGGTAAGCTTAGCCAGTTCGCGATTGATGGCGACAACTTCTGGTGCACAAAGCCTAATCTGCTTTGTGCGGATCACAACGGCAGAGGAAGTGGGAGTCTAGTCAGTGTTGGTCCGCTGATGATGATGACTCTCCAAGGGATCATTGCTCTCAATACAGACAATGATCGTCGAACTTGCCAGGTAAGCTCAGTTAGTTCGCAACTGATGACGATGAATTCTAGTGCCCAAAGACTAACATGCTTTGCACAGATCACGATGGTGGATGAAGTGGGAGTCTAGTCAGCGTTGGTCCACTGATGACGTCGACTTGCCAAGGGATCATTGCCCTCAATACAGACAATGATCACCGAACTTGCAAGGTAAGCTCAGTCAGTTTGCACTGATGATGACGGCTTCTGGTGCCCATAGCCTAATCCGCTTCGACGGATCATGAAGGCGGAGGAAGTGGGATTTTAGTCAGTGCTGGTCCGCAGATGATGACGACTCGCCAAGGGATCATTGCTCTCAATACAAACAATGATCCCCGAACTTGCCAGGTAAGCTCAGTCAGTTCGCGATAGATGACGACGACTTCTGTTGCCCAAAGCCTAATCCGCTTTGGATGGATCATGACGGCGGAGGAAGTGGGAGTCTAATCAGCGCTAGTCCACTGATGACGAAAACTTTCCAAGGGATCATTGCTCTCAATATAGACAATGATCGCCGAATTTGCCAGGTTAACTCTGTCAGCTCGCGACTGATAACGACGGCTTCCGGTGCCCAAATCCTAATCCGCTTTACGCGGATCATGGCGGAGCAGAAAGTGGGAGTCTAGTTAGCGCTGGTCCGTTGATGACGATTACTCGCCAAGGGATCATTGCTCTCAATACAGACAATGATCGCCGAATTTGCCAGATAAGCTCAGTCAGTTCGCGACTGATGAAGACGACTTCTGGTGCCCAAAGCCTAATCCGTTTTGGATGGATCACAACGGCGGAGGAAGTGGGAGTCTAGTCAGCGCTGGTCCACTGATGACGACAACTCGCTAAGGGATCATTGCTCTCAATACAGACAATGACAACTTCTGGTGCCCAAAGCCTAATCCGCTTCGGTGGATCACGATGGCGGAGGAAGTAGGATTTTAGTCATAGCTGGTTCGCAGATGACGACGACTCACCAGGGGATCATTGTTTTCAATACAGACGATGATCGCCGAACTTGCCAGGTAAGCTCAACCAGTTCGCGACTGATGACGACGACTTCTGGTGCTCAAAGCCTAATCCACTTTGCATGGATCACGACAGCGGAGGAAGTGGGAGTCTAGTCAGTGCTGGTCCGCTGATGACAATGACTCGCTAGGGAATCATTGTTCTCAATACAGACAATGATCGCCGAACTTGCCAGGTTAACTCAGTCAGTTCGCGACTGATGACGACGGCTTCTGGTGCCTAAAGCCTAATCCACTTTATGCGGATTACGATGGCGGAAGAAGTGGTAATCTAGTCAGTGTTGGTCCGCTGATGACGTTGACTCACCAAGGGATCATTGCTCTCAATACAGGATATGATCGCCGAATTTGCCTGGTAAGCTCAGTCAATTCGCGACTGATGATGACAATTTCTAATGCCCAAAGCCTAATCCGCTTTGCGAGGATCATGACGGTGGAGGAAGTGGGAGTCTAGTCAGTACTAGTCCACTAATGATGATGACTCGCCAAGGGGTCATTGCTCTAAATACAGACAATGATCGCCGAATTTGCCAGGTAAGCTAAGTCAGTTCGCGACTGATGACAACGGCTTCTGGTGACCAAAGCCTAATCCGCTTTGCATGGACCACGATGGTGGAGGAAGTGGGAGTCTAGTCAGCGCTGATCCGCTGATGACGAAGACTCGCCAAGGATCATAGCTCTCAATACAGACAATGATCGTCGAACTTTCCAGGTAAGCTCAGTCAGTTCGAGAATGATGACGACAACTTCTGGTGCCCAAAGCCTAATCTGCTTCGTAGAAGGAATAAAGAGCAGAAGATAATACTAGTCTCTCAACACTTAATGAGTCGCTACTGGAGAAGACTGGTCAACCCATGACCAGTAACGGTCTCCGTTGGTTAAACACCAACCTGCAACGGAACAACCTAAAGCAGCAATATATTTAAAATGATGAAGACAAGCATTCAACCTGGGGGTCAAAATATTCTACGGTCTACGAAGCGACTAAAGTAAATACGACAATATGAGACAAAAACAAGACTTTTTTTCAAAAACATGTCTATATATTTTATCTAAGAGAGGACGTTACAATCATTCTAAGGTGAAACATCCTTCTCATTAGTAAGCCTCATAGAGCCCTCCCCTCGATTGATCGGTCTGAAAAGAGCCCTCTTGTAGCGATCAAAATCAAGATCAGTACTGGGATGCTCCTCCCTAACCAGCTCGAGGAGCTCCAGTCTACCATGAACAATCTTGAACAAGATGAACGATCTCTTCCCTGACACATCGAAGTCCACGGCTCCCAGTAGGGCCTCTTAATGTGAACGCTCATCTGCCAGCAACCGTTTCACCTCCAAAGCGCGGTGAAGCCCCTCATCAATTGTGGCTTCCAGCATCCACCTTTCGACAACCCATTCCGCCTCCGCTCGCTTCCTTTCATCCTCCATGCCCTCGCGATCGACAATGGTGACAGAAGCTTGCAACCTACCTTCCAAGGAGTTCGCCCGGTAAAAAGCGTCCGAATATGACCTCTGCGAAAACCTTCTCCAAAACAAACACCCTTCCACGGGCTTTAGGATAAAATGAAACAGGACCATGCAACTCCGGGGCAGGAATAGCCATCCCGAGGCCGCCATGTGTGCCAACTTCCTCCCCGCTAAGTCAACAGCGGGAGTCGGAGAGCCAAGCGAAAGGTCGTGATCCCCCAAGAATGTCACCCGTGCAGACCGTGACATACTAGGGGGAGAGGCCACCCTGACAGAAGATTGCCTCTTCCTCGGGACTATGACGGGAGGTACGTTCACCTCCAATTCAGCGAGCTCGAAAAGACTGGGCAAGGCCAGATCTCTCTTCCTCAGGTGACGAGCAACCACCCCCTCAGCCGGTGAACCTGACACGGGTGGAGCACCATGATAACACCGCAGCAGACCGCAATGTGAAACGTCGTCTGACATTACAACCTCCTCAACAAAAGTCAAGGGAAGCTTGAGAAACTCCTCTTCCTCTTCTATCCGCTTCTCTTCCTTGCTGAAAGACGGAATAACGAACCTCCCTGAAATGAAAGAACAATGTCAGAACGTGTATCACAGAAAGGACATACAGAAACACACATATCACGATAGTTGAAAGACTCACAAAGATCAAACTGGAAGTATTGAGACACTTTATGACTCTCAAGCTTAAAGTAACCAGAATCCGCCGAAGCAAAGAACAATTGCTTCCAACAAGATTCGGCGTTGCCCGCTGCCAATTGCAGACAAGGAGGAAACTTCAACACACAAATGCCCCTGGAATCTAGCCGAGGCTCAGTCAGGTGATGGATCACCAATAAAGATAAACGAAGGCCAGCGTCATGAGCCCTTAGAAGAATTGCGAGCAATATCTTGAACATGCTCGATGCCCTTTGAGCGAAAGGGCAATCGGAAATGAGTAAAGAAATGCCAAACGTCATCTAGCGCTGGAAGCTGAAACCCGGACTCAAACATGCCTCAGTGCAAACCTAGAATCCTTGAGGAGGCACAGTCGAACCTAAGTCAACAGCGGGAGTCGGAGCGCCAAGCGAAAGGCCGTGAACCCCCAAGAATGTCACCCGTGCAGACCGTGACATACTAGGGGGAGAGGCCACCCTGACAGAAGATTGCCTCTTCCTCGGGACTATGACGGGAGGTACGTTCGCCTCCAATTCAGCGAGCTCGAAAAGACTGGGCAAGGCCAGACCTCTCTTCCTCAGGTGACGAGCAACCACCCCCTCAGCCGGTGGAGCACCGTGATAACACCGCAGCAGACCGCAATGTGAAACGTCGTCTGACATTACAACCTCCTCAACAAAAGTCAAGGGAAGCTTTAGAAACTCCTCTTCCTCTTCTATCCGCTTCTCTTGCTTGCTGAATGACGGAATAACGAACCTCCCTGAAATGAAAGAACAATGTCAGAACGTGTATCACAGAAGGGACATAAAGAAACACACATATCACGATTGTTGAAAGACTCACAAAGATCAAACTGGAAGTATTGAGACACTTTATGACTCTCAAGCTTGAAGTAACCAGAATCCGCCGATGCAAAGAACAATTGCTTCCCCCAAGATTCGGCGCTGCCTGCCGCCAATTGCAGTAAGGAGGAAACTTCAACACACAAATGCCCCTGGAATCTAGCCGAGGCTCAGTCAGGTGATGGATCACCAACAAAGATAAACGAAGGCCAGCGTCATGAGCCCTTAGAAGAATTGCGAGCAGTATCTGGAACCTGCTCGATGCCCTTTGAGCGAAAGGGCAATCGAAAATGAGTAAAGAAATGCAAACGTCATCTAGCGCTGGAAGCTGGAACCTGGACTCGAACATGCCTCAGTGCAAACCTAGAATCCTTGAGGAGGCACAGTCGAACCTAAGTCAACAGCGGGAGTCAGAGCGGCAAGCGAAAGGCCGTGATCCCCCAAGAATGTCACCCGTGCAGACCGTGACATACTAGGGGGAGAGGCCACCCTGACAGAAGATTGCCTCTTCCTCGGGACTATGACGGGAGGTACGTTCGCCTCCAATTCAGCGAGCTCGAAAAGACTGGGCAAGGCCAGACCTCTCTTCCTCAGGTGACGAGCAACCACCCCCTCAGCCGGTGAACCTGACACGGGTGGAGCACCGTGATAACACCGCAGCAGACCGCAATGTGAAACGTCGTCTGACATTACAACCTCCTCAACAAAAGTCAAGGGAAGCTTAAGAAACTCCTCTTCCTCTTCTATCCGCTTCTCTTCCTTGCTGAAAGACGGAATAACGAACCTCCCTGAAATGAAAGAACAATGTCAGAACGTGTATCACAGAAGGGACATACAGAAACACACATATCACGATAGTTGAAAGACTCACAAAGATCAAACTGGAAGTATTGAGACACTTTATGACTCTCAAGCTTGAAGTAACCAGAATCCGCCGAAGCTAAGAACAATTGCTTCCCCCAAGATTCGGCGCTGCCTGCCGCCAATTGCAGAGAAGGAGGAAACTTCAACACACAAATGCCCCCGGAATCTAGCCGAGGCTCAGTCAGGTGATGGATCACCGACAAAGATAAACGAAGGCCAGCGTCATGAGCCCTTAGAAGAATTGCGAGCAGTATCTTGAACCTGCTCGATGCCCTTTGAGAGAAAGGGCAATCGAAAATGAGTAAAGAAATGCCAAACGTCATCTAGCGCTGGAAGCTGAAACCCGGACTCGAACATGCCTCAGTGCGAACCTAGAATCCTTGAGGAGGCACAGTCGAACCTAAGTCAACAGCGGGAGTCGGAGCACCAAGCGAAAGGCCGTGATCACCCAAGAATGTCACCCGTGCAGACCGTGACATACTAGGGGGAGAGGCCACCCTGACAGAAGATTTCCTCTTCCTCGGGACTATGATGGGGGGTACGTTCGCCTCCAATTCAGATAGCTCGAAAAGACTGGGCAAGGCCAGACCTCTCTTCCTCAGGTGACGAGCAACCACCCCCTCAGCCGGTGGAGCACCGTGATAACACCGCAGCAGACCGCAATGTGAAACGTCGTCTGACATTACAACCTCCTCAACAAAAGTCAAGGGAAGCTTGAGAAACTCCTCTTCCTCTTCTATCCGCTTCTCTTCCATGCTGAAAGACGGAATAACGAACCTCCCTGAAATGAAAAAACAATGTCAGAACGTGTATCACAGAAGGGACATACAGAAACACACATATCACGATAGTTGAAAGACTCACAAAGATCAAACTGGAAGTATTGAGACACTTTATGACTCTCAAGCTTGAAGTAACCAGAATTTGCCGAAGCAAAGAACAATTGCTTCCCCCAATATTCGGCTCTGCCCGCCGCCAATTGCAGACAAGGAGAAAACTTCAACACACAAATACCCCTGGAATCTAGCCGAGGCTCAGTCAGGTGATGGATCACCAACAAAGATAAACGAAGGCCAGCGTCATGAGCCCTTAGAAGAATTGCGAGCAGTATCTTGAACCTGCTCGATGCCCTTTGAGCGAAAGGGCAATCGAAAATGAGTAAAGAAATGCCAAACGTCATCTAGCGCTGGAAGCTGAAACCCGGACTCGAACATGCCTCAGTGCAAACCTAGAATCCTTGAGGAGGCACAGTCGAACCTAAAACTCCAAACACGGGAACGATTTGCAAATCTTTCAAAAGGCGGTACAAACTACGAAGCCTGATCAACTCATTTTCGGTGACCAAACTATTTTCGAAGAAGTTTATACAAGCAAGCGATAACAGATTCTTAGAAGAAGATTAACCATTGTCAGCCATTAGAAGATGGAACAATTACTATGGTTGAAAAGATTGCGCAAATAACAATGAAGGAATCATCATCAAAACAATGAATATTTATAGGAAAGGCAAACTGGATTTTCCCTTCTTGAGCAGTCGTGTACCCATTAATGTCATACGCCGCTCGAGATGAACATTTTGAGTCCAATCATCGCGACGGTACAAGTGTCTTATCAAAGAGTCAGTGGACCGACTTAACGCCCCACTTACTCGGGGGGAGTAGCTGATGAAACATAAAAACAGTCACACCCTAGAGTCGTACACATGTCAAGATGATCTTGAAGAACTACAAGCCCCAACTTCAGCCCAATACTGAATCGGTCCAAGCGATTCTAAGCCCGCTCACTTTAATCCGCCAGGCGAACCCCGAACTCTCACAACACGCTAGGCCCACACGTCTCGTAGTTGTCCTTAATACCCATAAGCCCCCATAGGCAAGTATCTCGAAGATCAACTTCGGACGGGAAACTACAACTGCTCTTTGCTCCCAACTAGGAAGCAAACACCAAAGTATCTTCCACACAGGGAAACTCCCTTTTACGAATTGCTTTTGGATTGGGAACTATCTCCCGCATATCTAGGAGCGCAGAGCTAACATGGAACTTCCCTTCTACAACACGACTCCTAATTAGAGAGGGATCTCCATGAAGATCTCCTCCCTAAACTGCGCCTACGATGGCTTGGTTAAACTAGAACTCCTTGCACTATAAATAAGATATGAGGCTGGTGAGCTAAGGTACGCTACAAATTCCCTGTTACAACATTACACCTTCCTCAGAGCCATGTCTTACTTTAGCATCGGAGTGCCATCGGCCATCACAATGGTGGTCCGTGGCTCACGTGTGCTACTTGTGTAGGTCAACAGGTCAGCAAGAACCAGGTCAAGGCAGGTAGCGAAAAACGATTGCATCAGTAGTCGTAATTTGTCTTGTTGACTCGTTGCATGTCGCTTACACCTTTTTTAGGTCAGTCAAAGTTAGTTGCACTGTGTATCTCCAGTTTGATTTTTTGGACTGGCCAGTGGGACTTTCTGGCTACATTTTTTATCATGTCTAAATTTTTTTATGGCTACTTTATTGGTTGCCTCAAAGCGGGTTTACTTTATGTGTTGGAGTTTATTTAAGAAAGTTGACGACTCAATTTTTACTTCGTATTAGTTGTCTCAAAGTTTTTATGAGTAAGTTAGTTCGTTTGTCTAACTTTTACTTCATTGGTTCGTCATATCAGTCAACCCGAAGTTCCTTATTTGACTAAGTTGACTCGTTCATCCATTTTTACTCTGTAGGTTTGACGTGTCAGTCAACTCAAAGTTCTTTATTTAATAAGTTTACTCGTTTGTGCAACTTTTACTTTGTTGGATCGACGCACTAATCGTCCCGTAGTTGCTTTTTGTTCGAGTAAGTGGACTTGCTTGTCCAGCTTTTACTTCGTTGGTTCGACGTACTAGTCGACCCGAAGCTCTTTAAGTTGACTCGAAGCTCTTTAAGTTGATTCGTTCATCCAACTTTTACTTCGTTGGTCCAACGTACTAGTCATCCCGAAGTTCTTTTTAATCAAGTTGACTCGCTTTGTCGAACTTTTACTTCGTTGGTAGGCGTGCTAGTCATCCCAAAGTCCTTTTTATTTGAGTAAGTTGACTTGTTAGTCCAACTTTCACTTCATTGGTTTGACGTACTAGTCAACCCGAAGTTCTTTTTAATTAAGTTGACTCGCTTCGTCCAACTTTTAATCGAGTCTGTTGTCGACAATTTCATCGTTGGTAATTCGAGTCGAGCTTGCATTTGTCAATAGGATATTTGAATTGTGTTAGTTGATCAGTGCAAACTTTTCCATATCCTTTTACTATGAATCAGTATGTTAGTCAGTCTGGTTTTATTTGGCATTAATACTCCTACTTCGATATAGATCAACTCGAGTGGGAGGTGTTTCCGATTGCTTCTTCAATTGGGTAGATCATTTTGTTCCCTTCGGCCAAGTAGTGTAGGGCGTATATTAGTTCCTTGGATTGTTCTTTCGATCTCGATGTCTATCTACCTTTTCTTTTCCTTTAAGCTGGTTGTCTGTTATTTCAATGAATTTGTCGAGTCGTCCTCTTAGAACCCAATGCTCAATTTCATCTTTTAGATTGTAACAGTCTTCGGGTATCGTGCCTATGATCCTTGTGGAAGGAACAATAGTTGTTTTTGTCTCTTCTGAGTGGCCAGTTGATTTCTTCCCATTTCGCCATGTGTTTCAGTATATTGGCCCGACTCGTTGTCAAGGTTGCATACGATTTGTATGTCTTTTTCATCACACTTGTTACTCACTCGTGCCTGGGCCTTGCCGACTGCAGCTTCTCGGACTTTTGTTGGTTGGATTCGGGCCTCCCTATTATTTCGAAGCCTCTTCGACTGAATGTTATCCTCCCGGGGTCCGTCGTCTATTCTTCTTTCCACCCTCATTTCCCGCTAATTTGAGTGGTTTTCTCTTTCTTGGTCATTATTATTATTATTATTATTATTATTATTATTATTATTATTATTATTATTATTATTATTATTATTATTATTATTATTATTATTATTATTATTATTATTTCTCATTTTAATATCTTGTAATAAAAATTTCCCCTATGATGACATTCTTCACTAGTTTGCTAAGTAAATTACACAACTAAAATTATCTAGTGGATCCACTACTTTCCACTAAAACCGTCCATGGGACTCACCACTTTTTTACTGATTTTTTTTTTTTCCATTTAAAAAACCACAAATTTGTGTGTAACCTCTTTTCAAATGTATCTCACCCTAAATTTGAAATATCCACTTAAAGAAAGAGAAAGAAAATACTTTGGATTGTTAATTCCAATATACTAGTGGTGGGCATCCCATCCCGCGATCCTAATCCCGTCTCGTCCCGATTTTTTGGGTCTTAATGGGATTGAATAATTCCATCCCGATCCCATTCCGTCCCATTCTAGAATGGGATGGGATGGGATGAAGATTTTCAATCCTGTCAATCCCGACCCGTCCTGAACTAATTTTTCAATATTTATTATTAATAATTTTATTTATATATTTATTTTAGGATTGCAATATTTGGTGAGCTCACAATTAGTCACAACTAATTGTCTCACTTTAGCAGAGCGGTGAAGCAAGTGAGAATGTGTACTTCCATTAAGGATTGTGCTTTGTACCTCTCTGTTTCAAAGAAAAATGTTGTGTATTCACTGCCATTTTATAATTGTGGTAGAACAGTGGCCAAAGTTGATGGGTAATTTATGATTCAAAATTGAAACAGGTCTGAAAACAGCGAAGAACCAAATCCACAAAAGAAATTAATCTTCAAATCCTTCGTCCTTTGTTTTTAAGAATCTGCTTTGTTTCTTCCTTTTTAAATGTAGTTGATATTAAATATTATGAATGATATAGACAGAAATTGAATATTATTATGAGTCCTTCATTTACTGCTGCCCTTTCAAACAAGGCGATGTGTTTGTTGCTCGAGTGCATGTCAAAAGTAATGAGAGAGTGGGTTGAAGGAAGCTAAGCTACTTTTCCCACTTCCTTGCAGTTTACAATTAACATCTGATTATATTGAAGGATTATGTTCTGATTATATAATCAGATTATGTTCATATTATGTTCAAATTATATTTCAGCTGATTATGCTAATATTATGCTCAGATTATGCTCATTCAGCAGATTATGTTTCCAGCATATGTACCAGCATATTATCTTTCAAGCAGTAATTTATAGTTTTATACCTATTAGATTATTAAAAAACTTGATCAACAAATAGAGCACACTGATCCTGTCCCGAACCCGTTTGGGATGGGACGAGGTCGGAATGGTTCTATCCGGTCTCGGTCCCGAATGAACGGGATGAGTCCATCTCGTCCCGTGCCCACCCCTACAATATACTACAAACTAGGGGTGGGCATCCCATCACGCGATCCCGTTCCCGTCCTGATCTCGTCCCGTCCCTATTTTTTCGGGTCTTAATGGGATTGAATAATTCCATCCCGATCTCGTCCCGTCCCAATCTAGAATGGGATGGGATGGGATGAAGATTTTCAATCCCGCCAATCTCGTTCCATCCCAAGCTAATTTTTTAATATTTATTATTAATATTTTTATTTATTTATTTATTTATTTTAGGATCGCAATATTAGTGTAATTGAAGAAAAATGAATTTAGTTGAAATCAGTGTAATTGATACTAGTCTATATCTGCAACTACTTGATATTGGTTTATTTATAGATTTCTAAATGAATTATTTAATTGCAAACTCTTTAAAACTCAAAATGGGATTGCTAACTACATTGGAGATTTTATTTCGTGTCAAGACAATGAATTTAATGACTGTTTTTTTTTTAAAGCAATAATGTAACATTCTTCTTAACACCCCAAATTTACTCATCATTTTGTTCACTATTCGAAACATTAGAGCAGGTCCACTATTGCCATTATACTGTCCACATCTTACCCATTCAAAACTCTGTAGAAATCTTAATTACAGGATGAATTTCAGCTATCATTTATGGTAGTTTATTATGATGTTGCATACTCAATCCAAGGCTATCATTTATGTGTAGTTCAACGAATTGCCTTTGCCTATTTTCAACTAAGCAAATTGGGTCTTGGGTAAGCAGTAATTTGTCCAAAAATGAGATCATGCTGATCCCGTCCCATCCCGAACCCGTTTGGGATGGGACGAGGTCGGGATGGGGTTTTTCTCATCCCGTTCCATCCCGATCCCGTATGAACTGAATGGAATAGGGATGGGTCTATCTCGTCCCATCCCGTCCCGTACCCACCCCTACTACAAACTTCCCAATTGTGAACCAACCCCATAATTGAAATAATAGTTATACTACAAAGTTCATGACTTCCAATGTATAAAAAGTACAAATTAGGAGATTATAAGAGGTCTAATAAAATGAGCATTTCATGAAGAAATTTATGAGATATTATAATAGTGTATTAGTTACATTACGAGCATCAATGCAATTTGCTAGTATTGAAAATGTCGGCCCCCCTCTCACCTAAACTCCTCTGTGTAGGATTGAAATGTAAACAAAAATTCCATAATACAGATTATATAAAATGGCGGTGACATGAAGTGCTATAGCCTATAAGTATTTTTTTTATATTTTTTTTAACTGCTATAACCTATCATTCTTTGCTTCACTGTTCATTTGTATTGTGTTGTTTTAACATTAAAAACGACCATTGATTATAATCAAATGCAGTGATTAATGTCCCCAGAGATCACTGAGAAAATATTTTCTGAGAAATCAGATGTGTTCAGCTTTGATGTCTTACTATTTGAGATTCTGAGCAGTGGTACTGTAAGTTTGTTCAGATTAATTTATTTTCAATTCAGCTTCCAATTGTTCCATATTGTTCTCATCGTAGGATATTATATAATGTTTTCAGGCGTGACAGACATTGTAATGAAGGCAAAGCATTGGCGCTAATAGATCCAGTGTTAGCTGACTCATATTTGTAGATTATAATTAATGAAATGTATCCACTTGAGACTTCTTTGCAAAAAAAAGAATGTACAGAACAGTAGTTTTCATGCTTGGCAGTAAGATTATTCTTCCTAGCCCAAAGCAGGCAAGGATCCAGGTGGGGGCAAGTGGGGCGCATACCCCCACTGAATTTTGAAAATATTTTTAGTTTCTATTTGCCCACCAACGACACCATTCCGCTCTACCCCTTTCTCTGTTCTTTGCGACGCTGACAATTTCATTCCGTCCCGTTTTTCTTTTCTGCTCCCTTTTTCTATTTACTGCAAGATCGACAACCGCTCCGCATCCTCCTTTCTTCCTCTCCCTCACTTTTCCACCATCGCCACCAACCACTGGCAACCTCTCTTATCTGCATTTCCTCAATAATTAATAGTCTTTATGCCTTCACATGTATTTGATTCAATGTTTCTAAACACACATACGATAATGTCAAGCGGAGAACGGTAGTCATTGGTGATTTCGGCTTCTTTATTTAATTGAATAGCTTTTGTGTGTTATACCAAATACCATGTGTTGATCTATAATATGCTCAAATGTCCATGTTATGTTGTTTGGCCATTTTTACCATGTGTTCTTTTAGTAAAATAAATAAATGTTGATAAGAAATGTTATGTTTCTACATCAACCTAACTTTTTTTATTAGGTTTTTTTTGGCTTAGAAAATTATTTTTTAATAAAAATGTTACTATTTTACATTTGACTTCATAGCCAAACAGACTTATTTTTAACATTAGAAAGCAAACAATAAACAACTAGTTTTGCTTAACAAATACTTTCTAATTTCAGTGTCTAAACAACCCTATTCTTTTACTTTAAGTTTATGTTTGGTTGCATGAAAAATAGACATGGAAATTAAAATTATTTTCATGAATCTGATTCTGAGGCTTCCCTCATTAACTGATATTATATGACAATGGTTAAAGAAACGTCATTGAATGAAGTATTTAGCAGCCAAACCGTCGCTGAATACCCGCCACTAAATTTCCATTTTTTTTATTTTTTGGTTTAAACCTTCGGAGGAGAGGGACAACTATGGGATGTCAGACCTTTATTACTTGATCAAAAACATTTTACACCAATCGAGGGTTCATGACGACTTTACCCAAAAATTAAAAACAAGTTTCGAGGCCTAAACCAATGATAAAAAACCACAAAAAAACTAAACCTAAAACCAAAGGTTCGAGGCCTGCCACCAATGTTCAAGGCCTAAAACCAAGAACTAGAAGCAGAGAACTTGAAAATGCCTTTCACCAAAAACATTATAGTAGCCAAAGAAAAACTCAAAAGGATCCAAGAATTAGGCCTATGCATAAGACCTAAATCATCAACCAATATCCAATGAGGTTGATAGAAGTAAACTTACTGTCCAATATGCAAACAATATGCCAGACGTTCCTTGTTTGCTGCCCATAAGCCAATATCCAATACCTTGCTGCCAAACCAGATTAGCAAGCACCAATTTTCACACGTCCGTGAACTGTCCGTCCAAGTCAATCCCTGCACGCCGTGAATCCTCTTCCAAACAAATATGCACCGTACAAAGCATCAAGCAGCCACTTAAGAAACACCCAAAACAACGCCTTACAAGACAGAGTGTCCACAACGCCTATAAAAATAGAGTGTATCACTCTGTTTTGAAAGGAACTCAGTGCATTTTGTCCTGAAAAAAATTACCGAGCCCATAGATGCATCTTCATCCAATAAAAATAATTTCCATAGAGAAAATTCAAGTAAATACCAAACCAGGTAATTCATTTCGGGATTCTCAGGTATGCAGCATGGAAAACACTTATATCTGCCTATAAACATGAACATCAAAAATCAACTTGAAATGATTCCAAACCCTCCTGGCAAGTTCACCTTCCAGAAACAAGTGTTTAGTCGTCTCATCCCCGAATCTTCTAGAATAACTGCACTTAGAGGCCAATTGAAAACCAATTCTGCGGATCTCACCATCTACCGGCAAAGCCCTTTTAATAATTTTCCACACAAAGATGGAAATCTTTGTGGGAAGTAAAGGATGATAGCCATTTTCAAAACCCATCATGATGCCTTCTACTCCGAAAAATCTCAGAAGCCGAACTTATAGAAAACTTTTCGTCATTATTAGGGATAGAAATATTAACATCTTTCTCACCATCTTCTCCTCGTAATCTTCTAAGATAAAGGTCCTGGGCTTTTCTTTGCATCAAAGGTTCTTGACTCCTGAAATTATCTCTATACATTTGCCTTAAAGAAGGCCACCTATTTTTTGTTTCTGCCCGACCCATGCGATGAAAAATCTCTCCTGGGCTCTAGTTTTCATTAAAAAAGCTTACATTTCCCCTATCTTCCAAGTTGAGTGTTCCACCATAAAGTTCTTGAATTCCAATAATTCTTTCATAAAAAGAGATGCACCTGCTGGAGCAACCTAGACATTGATAGGCATTCAAGACATCAAATATTTCTTTCGCATAAAGATATCCCACAAGGAATTAGTATTCATCAACTTCCATAAGGCCTTGATCCGAAAAGATTTTATCACACAATCAAGACTTCTCACATTTAGACCACCTTCATCTGTCGAAAACCTAAGATTTTCCCATGCAACCCATTTCCTCTTATGTCTGCCTTCATGATCCCCCAAGAAAAAATCAGCAATCATCTTCTGAATATCATTAAATACTTTAACTTGCACACATGTCGCTGCAATAGTATATACTGGAAAAACAGTCTTATGAAGAATCGATTCCATGTCATTAAATAGACAACCAAACAACAAATATACCCTAAATTGTAGCAAACCCCAACCTCTCAAATCTGCATTTCCTAAAAAACATATAGTCTTTATGCCTTCACATGTATTTGATTCAATGTCTCTAAACACACATACGATAATGTCAAGTGGCGAATGGTAGTCATTGGTGATTTCGGCTACTTTATTGATGCAGGAGGGTTTCTAGGGTTCCTAATTTGGGTTCTTGGAGTTTCTAATTTGGGTTTCTAGGGTTCCTAATTTGCTCTCAAAGTTATTTACTAAATAACTTTGAGTAATTTTTCAATTTAATTAGGACTCTTTTAGTTTCCTTTTAGGATTAGGCATTAATTATTTTATTTTAAGAATAGACTATATGTTAATTTTAGTAGTTTTTTTCCCTTTATAGTAATATTTCAATTATAATTTAGGAAGTGATTCTGAAATCGATTTGGGCCAGATTTTTGGTAGATTATTTCTTTTATTACGTATTCGTTTTAGCATGATTATTAGAGTGTTGTCATTTTTGGTAAAATTCCAATATTGATGAGTTTTAGCTATAAAGCCCGGCTTGTGGGCTGATTTTAGAGAGACATTTGATTTGAGTAATTTGATTAAACATTATAGTTATTTTCTTTGTGTTTTTTTGGGTAATCTTTTTGTGTTCTTCCCTGTCAATTATCTATTGCTATTAGCCTGCAGAATAATCATTATTCTGCTCGCCGTCAGTTGGTATGAGAGCTTCAGCATCTTCTTGGGTGAGATTTCATCAGTTTCTATGGCTGGTGGTCGCGGGCAGGTTCCGAACGAGGAAGGCCATCACCGTGATCGTAGCGTTCAGGATGTGATGATTGAGGATTTACAGAGGCAAGTTGCAGAGCTAATCCAGCGTCTAACGGCGCATGATTTCGGTAATCGTGAGATGGAAGATCATGATTCTGATTCCAGTTTCGAAAACCCATATCACAATCGTGCTCGATTCTAGGAGCGTCGTGGTCGGGATTATCGTCATGGAAATCTCGGTTTCAAGGTAGATCTACTCGAGTTTTCTGGGACGTTACAGGCCGAAGGCTTCGTAGATTGGTTGAACGAAGTAGAACGTATTTTTGAGTATAAGGAAGTTCCAGATCATGTCAAAGTGAAATTGGTTACCATCAAACTCAAAGGCAGAGCATCTGCGTGGTGGGAGCAGTTGAAGCGATCACGCGACAGGCAGGGCCAGGCCAAAATCACTGATTTGGAAAAGATGAAGAAGAGATGAAGGGCCACTGATATTCACGTAATTATTACATAATATATCCCTTAATTTATATATGTTAGTGTTTCGATTATTATATTTTATAATAATTATTTCGTTTTCATGTCTTTGTAGGAATTTGAGCGTGAACGATGAAATCGTATTAAGGCGACAATTTATGAAATGACAATTGGTCGATTCAAGCGACGGTACAAAGTAGAGGGTCACATATCTAAACCTAACCCAAATAAACCTAGGTCCACCTAATTTAACCTAAGCCCAAACCCAAAATGCTAACCTAAAAACCCAGGCCCAAGAAAATAGGAGAACCCTATTTAGCTCTCCCCAGTTTGGAGAAAGTTTTTCTTCTCTCTTCCTTTCTCTTTTCCTACTGGTGTTTTCCTCCTCTCTTTTCCAGCGACCACACAAATCCACCCTGCCGGCAATCCTCGCTCGATAGGAGAGCCAACAGTGCGACAATCCCGCCATCACCACCTCTCCTCACCAATACTCTCTTCTTTCACGTCACCTCGCATTTGTCCCTGTTTTCCTCCCTCGCAACAACCATCACCCGAGCACCACCACAACCACCTCGCGCACAAAACAGAGTCCATGTTTCTCCTCCTTCACGAACCGCCACCGCCCCTGTTTCTCCCCTCTCTCGGCCCTCCTTCTCGTTTCCCTATCTATTTCTCACTGTCTCACTCTTCGCCGTCAGCTGCAACGCCAACAGCCATCACCCGAGCAGCCACGCTGCACCCCGAGCAGCAGCAAGCTCCTTGCAACATAACTTCACCGTGCCACCTGGAAACAAGCCGGACAACACCACGCACGCCGGACAGTCCCACCGTCTCCCCTCCGCCATCCAACGTCCTGCCGCACGCTCAACCGCCCTGAGCATCACCGGATCCTCCGGTCTCTCTCGCAACAGCGCTCCTGCGCGTTTCCTGCCTCCCGTCTGTTCAAATCGGGAGAGAAAGGGTGACATTTATTTGCACCCCGATGTTTGCTCTGAGGCACCACAGTCCATCAGCAACCCTTTTCTCGGGATTCGTGTCCTTGCAGAGATGACTTCCACCTCCATTGATGCCGTGACCACCGCTACCATGGAGAGCTAAACCCTTCGCCAAGGTTAAGATGAAACCAATTGGGTTTCAAGAGTTTGTTCTAGTTTAACTTTTTATTTTATTATGTGCTTAACTGCAAAATACATTTAATTTCTGAATATTAGTAAATTACTTTCACCGATTATATCGGATTTGATCTAGACAAGTCGGTAGTTAGAGTTTTCTTTACTAATATTTAAAGCATCAATTTTAATTGGTTAAGTTAGACTTGTGATTGAGTGTGCCGTAATAAGAAACTCAATGCTAGGAGTTGAAACTTAATAAATTAGACTTGTGATTGAGTGTGCCGTAATAAGACACTCAATGCTAGGAGTTTATAATTTATGCTGAAGTTAATTGTAATATTGGATTTTAAAACTGAATTGTTCTTAACGATCACATCATCGATGCAAGCAAGGGATTCTCATCCCTAAAGCTTCTCGCTTTAGAAAATAATAAGTTAGATAAAAATAACTTGAAAAACTGAATTGGTGGATTCAAGGCCTTGGTTTCCCTTATCATATTCTTAAAAACTTTTCATTTTGTTTTTTTTAATTTGATTTTTAGTTTAGATATTTTGATTGTTGTAACCCCCATTTAAATTAGTTTAAGTCAACTCTGAAATTTAATTGCAACCACAGTCCTTGTGGGATCGACCTGTACTTGCCCTTGTCTACCAGTTAGACACTGTGCACTTGCAGTTATTAAGACTAGGTTAAATTAACCTATTTATTTAGGTTAGTTAAATCTTCATCAACCACTTCCTTCCTTTCGGCAACACTCAAACTCTGTTTCAACGACTTCATTCATTGAGGCAAGGCACGAGATCAGTTAATGATTACACAGAGGAGTTCAATCAATTGGTAGCCCGTAATGACTTATCTGAGATGGAAGAGCAGATGGTGGCACAATATTTGGGGGGATTACGACAACCCCTGCAGGATGTCCGCAGCCTTCACTCACTGTGGACTGTTTCTGAAGCCTACCAGCGTGCACTTGCTGTGAAAAAACAGCAGAACAGGAGGCCAATGGTCATAAGTGATCAAAGCAGTCGGCTAGTTAACCCTCAAGAATCTCGTCCTACCCAACAACCACCACAGGTTACTTCTAACTCAAATATTAGATGTTTCAGATGTGGTGAACAGGGACATAGAGCGAATACGTGCAGGAAGCCTGCTATTCAGAAGGACAGCAACCTCCTGATTGAGGAAGACGTGGTAGACGAAACTGAAGAGCTTGGAGAGCATGTGTATGACACTGATGACGATGGAGATGTGTTGTATGGGGATGGCCATGAGGCTCCGATTGTTCGTAAGAGCCTACTGACTCCCAAGGGCGATTCAGGGGATGATTGGTTGAGAAGCAATATTTTCCGCACAACATGCACAGTTGCAGATAAAGTCTGCAAGAGATCATTGACAGTGGAAGTTGTGAGAACGTAGTGTTTGAAGAGGCTGTCCAAAAATTGCAGTTAAAGACAGATCGTCATCCTAAGCAGTACAAATTGTCGTGGCTGAATAAAGGCAATGAGGTAATAGTAAATAAGCGATGCCTAGTGTCTGTTTCGATTGGTAGGAAATATTTTGAGAATGCTTGGTGTGATGTTGTGTCTATGGATGCTTGTCATATATTGTTAGGCAAACCTTGGCAGTATGATCGCCGTGTTATTCATGATGGGCGGAAAAATACATAATCCCTTAGCATTAAAGAAAGAAAATTGTGTTGGCACCTCGTCGGGAAAGAACCACTCCTACCACGACAGCCAATAATACTAACATGCTTTCTAGGTCCATGTTTCTAGATAAGATTGAGCGTGGAGACGTGGTCTATGCTTTAATGCCTTGTGGGACTAGTACAACAGAAGTGATTCCAAATTTGCCAGCGGAGGTGCAGCCGCTGCTAGTCGAGTTTTCTAACCTGATGCCACAAGACCTTCCTCCTGGACTGCCACCTGAAGCTATTGTGAATTCCGAGAAAGCTATTGTGAACTCGAGGACGAGTTCTTTCCAATCCGAGGTGAATGATGCAGGAGGGTTTTGATAATCACATAATTATAACATTTTTTTACCTCTTATTATATTTTTGTTAATCCTTGTTTTATTTTATTTTAAATTAATTATTAAATTTTTGTGTTTTTATAGAATTCGGAGCAATAACGAAGAAATCAAAGAAAAATGTAATGAATAAATCACAGACGGTGACTTCAGAGGAAGTGGAGGTGAGAATAGCCTAAGCCCATAACCAAAACTCAAAACCAAATCCGTAAAGCCAAACCCAATCAAACCCAAAGCATATTCTCTTAATTATCCAAGATTCTAGTTTGATTTAAGCCTTAAATCACTCATTGAACCCTCCCCTTAACTTGTCCAAGTTCATTTTCTTAATTCTCTATAAATACAATAGAAATGAATAAGAAATGGGAAGAAAAGAAGGGAAAGAAAAAAAAATACAGAATACCAAAACCTCTTCTTCACAAGTTGTGATTCTCATCACTATTCCAACCAAGCAAAATCACCTCTCACAACCTATCCATCTCTATTTTCTCTCCTTCACTCCACCGAAACAGGGGCGTGACAACCCTGTTTCACTTCATCTTCAACCACCGTCACCGGCTGCACCACCACTCACCACTCAGTTCTCATCTCCCGTTCATTTTCTTCATCACAACGCCCATCAACCACCACCAACATCTTTCGCCGGAAGACCACATCAGCTCTTGTCGCAGTCCCTGTTCACCACCAGACAGGAGCAGATCGCCCACAGCGTCTTCCCGCCTCTCTCTCTGATCGAATTGAGGAAGAAAGGTTGGGATACTCTTTGCACCCCACATTAGAACTCAGTACCACCACAGAGACTTAAATCAAGTTGACGCTACTGGCACCCAGTGGACCTTGCTGAGAGCACCTTGGCAGAGAAATATCAGAACTATTCGCACCCACTGGGATCTGCTGAACCACACTGGACATGTTCCTGTTTGCACCCTGCTGAATGCTCTGTAACACCACAGTGAATTAAGTCTCAAACTCTAGAATTAATTTCATTTTACTTTATTATTCTATGATTAATATTAATTGATTCGCGATTTATAATATTTTACTTTCACCTAATATGTCATGCATCTTAGGTTGTTAGAAAAATATTATGTTATAAATCAAGCATGTTTTAATTGAATAATTAAACTTGTGATTAATTGTGCCCTAACAAGACAATTAATGCTAAGAGTTTATACATTGCTATAGTCATTTATTTGAAATTGGAATAATAAGAAAAATTGAATATAATTTTAGGAGCTTGAAAAATATTTTGCAAATTGTGGTTTCCCTCCAACTCTTTTCTTTTATTTATTGTTATTTTTATTACTTTTGTCTAACTCGAATTTTTAAACACTTTAACCCCAATTTTCTCCAAATTAGTTTAGGTAAATTACAAAATTCAATTTAATCCACCTTCCTCGTGGAATCGACCCGTACTTGTTGTTGTCTACCAGTTAGACACCGTGCACTTGCGGTTATTACAAGTGGGTCAAATTAGCCTGTGTTTGTTTAGGTCAGTTAAACCTGCAACAAGTTTTTGGCACCGTTGTCGGGGAAGGTAGCGGTGTAATTGAATTTAAAATTTATTTTCACTAATTAAAATAAAAAATTCAGAAAAAAAATAAAACAAACAAAATTTTATTTTTATTTTGTTATGTTCTTTTTACACTCATTTCATGTTATTTGTTTGATTTTGCAGAATACACGCTTCTCGAGGAAATTGGACGATCCTGCAAGCATCAAGCAAATTTTAATTGTAATTTTTTTTTTAATTTTGTGAGGGGAGTTTTAATTTTATTTTCACCTCATTTTACGAGTGTGTGGTGTAATAATTTTTGTAAACTCTATTTTTTTCCATTTTTAATCAGCTAAAAAAAAAACCCCAAAATTTTCCAAGTCAAAATAAATTATAGGGA
Source organism: Berberis vulgaris (assembly GCA_963556465.1). Taxonomy (NCBI): domain Eukaryota; kingdom Viridiplantae; phylum Streptophyta; class Magnoliopsida; order Ranunculales; family Berberidaceae; genus Berberis; species Berberis vulgaris. The sequence continues at coordinate 67,894,285 of OY747135.1, forward strand.
AACAATTTTAATTGTTACCCAATAATTTTTTTTATGATTTAGAAATCCGAATTCTAAGACCAAGACCAGTAATTTGATTGCATATGCTTGTGTGCTGATTGAAACGGATAAAAAGAAGTCGGACATTTTTTTTAATTGTGCTAACTTTTTGTGCAGAATGGAATACGCACACTGTAAGTACTTCTATCACACGCAATGTATTAGCGACCCGGGTGCTTTGTGTAATTGATTGAAATTGTGTGATTGGTTGTGTTAATTTTTGTAATTGTGGATGCTAAACTTTAGTAATTCATAATAAGCAGACCCAGCTTCTAAATTGAAACTGGTGGGACTTGTTATCCCCACCTCATCACTCCAGCTGTGTGCAACCAATAACCAAACATAATTAAAATCGGTTAGCAAGTTAGATAGAGCCATATTTAGGTACGGTGTTTATAGGACAACCAAGACCAAGGTGAATCCAATAATTTTTGTGTTGACCAAAGCTAAAAGTGACGATGGGTTTAATCATTCAATGAACTCTGAGAGGCCACTGCCACAAGGGTAATTTACCTGGTACGCCGAGTCATAAGTAAGCTACAATCCACAAGAAGAATTGGTGTAACTAACAGTTTTGAGTTAGGAACACAAGTTTCAAGTGTACATTTAACATCACATCGTTCTCACATCTATTGGCTTACAGAGCGGTAGCACAAGGAAGTATTTAATTGGACCATTGTGACCTCCTTCTCTTGTGCGATAATCCGGTTTCTTTGAAACAAAACTCCAACCTACTGATTTTTAACTTTGGTGTAAAGTATACACTCTTAGGATCATCTTGTAGCACCCATTGTTCTGATATAAAGATTACATAAGAAATAATCTGTCTCCCAAAGATAAAAAGATAATTAATCTCAAAAACATTGATTGCTTAGGGAGGCATTTTTTCTTGTGCATCAATTGGTTGCTGATTGTGTTTGAGTCTGTGAGTGATTTTTTTAAGGTTAGTAAACATTTCAAACCTCACTTGGTGTAGACCTATTTATGCGTCTTTGGGAATGGGATTCGAGAGGTAGACTAATTCGAGAGGATCCTATAGAGTTGTCTGAAGTCCCCATTGACCTTCTAGAATTGTTCTCCTTGTCGAGTGAGACCACTGAAATGGCTGGGGAGAGAGCATTTAAGGATTATTTCTCTCCACGTTCCAATAACACCCCATCTTGCATTGTCTTACCTGAGACCACTGCAAGTAGCTTTGAGCTAAAACCATCAATTATCCACCTTTTTCCTTCCTTTTATGGTCTAGAAAAAGAGGATCCCTATCTTCATGTCAAAGAGTTTCTTGACATTTGTGCTACTCTGAAATATCCCAATTTTTCTGATGATTCAGTTCGTCTTAGGCTGTTCCCCTTTTCTTTAAAAGATAGGGCGAAGTCATGGCTAAACTCCTTAGAAACTGGAACCATCGACACTTGGGATGCCTTATCAGGAAAATTTTTGACAAAATATTTTCCTATTCATAAAACAAATGCCATCCGAAGAGATATATCTAATTTTCAACAGAAATAGGGTGAGCATTTCTATGAATGTTGGGAAAGATTCAATGAACTCATTGCCAGGTGTCCCCATCACAGCTTTGAAAAGTGACGCTTGGTTCAATACTTTCAATACGCGTTAACCCCTCAAAACCGTCGAATGATTGACGCCAATAGTGGTGGGTCACTTATGAAGATGAGTGCTAATGAGATTTGGGAATTCTTTGAAGCTATTTCTGAAAATTATCAACAATGGGATTATTCAAGAAAAGACTCGGATAGGCGAAAGGGTGGTTGTTATGAAGTAAGGGATACATCATCTACTCCTCATCTTATTCCTCCTTCTTCAAGGTTGGAAGCAGTTGTAATGACAATGGCACAGAAGATTGATGCATATCTGGAAAAGTCTTAGCTATCAGTCCAAACCAATGTTCCATCCGAGGTTTGTGCTGCATGTTCAAGTTCTAGTCATTCCACATCAGACTGTCAATTGAAAAATGAGTACCCTGCTTATTTTGCTGAGCAAGTCAATGCATTCAATACCTTTAGGTAATCTGGTTATAATCCACACTCAAACTTTTACAATTCAGGTTTAGCCAAACACCCTAATCTCTCATGTGCCCATGGTCAACATCAAGGAGTCCCAGTTGTTATCCCTCAAGCTCCTCGAGCTTCAATTCCTGCTAATAGGTCTCAATTCAATCAAGATGTACCTCCCTCTAATACTCAGAGTTTACAGGATACAGTGAACCAATTTATGCAGAGAACAAGAACCATGCTCGAACAAAATTCTCAGGCTATCACCGAACTAAGAGCTACTTCTCAACAACAATCTCAAGCCATCCAAAAGCTTGAGAAGACTGTGAGTCAAATAGCAAAATCCTTTCCTGAAAGAGAAGCAGGAAGATTCCCTGGTCAACCCATTCAAAATCCTAAGGGCCAATTCGAAATAGGCAGTGCATCTCAGCCACGCAATGAAGATGTCAAATCTATCATCACCCTTAGGAGTGGAAAACAATTTGACAACCAAATTACAATGCCTAATTTGATTGATCCTGAATCCCAATCCATGCCAAAGCAAGTCACACCTCCATCTGAGAAGGAGGTTGATAAAGCCTCATCTTCTCAAGAGGATCATCATCTTGACTCTGATCCCACCAAGGCATCCTATATGCCTAGAGCACCATTTCCATCGCGGTTAGTTTCAGCGAAGAAATGAACAAATGCCAACGATATAATGGAAATTTTTAAACAAGTTCAAATCAATATTCCATTACTCAAGGCCATTAAACAAGTTCCCTCTTATGCCAAATTTTTGAAGGATTTGTGTACACAAAAGCGAAAGCTGAATGTGCACAAAAGAGCCTTCCTAACTGAGCAAGTCAACTCCATCCTTCAACACAAAACCCCACCTAAGTATAGAGATCCTGGTTGCCCGACTATTTCATGTGTGATTGGTGATCATATGATTGGGAAGGTACTGTTAAATTTAGGGGCAAGTGTTAATCTATTGCCATATTCAATATATGTGCAATTGGGTCTTGGTGAGTTGAAACCAACTCAAGTGACACTGCAATTGGCAGATAGATCTGTCCGAGTCCCCCGCGGTGTGATAGAGGATGTGATCATTAAGGTTGACAAATTTTATTTCCCTGTGGACTTCATAGTCCTTGATACAACCTGTTCGCAATCCCTCTAGTCACATTCCAGTTATTTTGGGTCGTCCATTTTTGGCCACATCCAAATCTATCATTAACTGCCGAAATGAAATCATGAAATTATCATTTGGTAACATGACTGTCGAAATCAACGTATTCAATGTAATTCAACAACCTCCCGAGTCTGAGGATTCCTTTGAGGTTAACATGATTGAGAGTTTGGCGGAACATTCATTTCCTCAGTTTAATGATCCTTTAGAGGCTTGTTTGACTCATTTTAATTTATACTTCGATATTAATGATTCCATCAAGGAAGTCAATGCTTTGCTTGACTCTACCCTTATAATGGAAACCAGTTATAAATGGAAGCCTAGGGTGGAACCTCTTCCACTCAGTGAGTCAAAACAAGTCCCTTCCGTTGAAAAACCACCCAAGCTCGACCTAAAAGTATTACCTGACAACCTCAAGTATGCATTTTTAGGTGTTGACAATACCTTACCTGTTATTATTTCATCTGCATTGACTGAAGAACAGGAAGGAAAATTGTTAGATGTTTTAAAAGAAGATAAAACAGCATTTGGGTGGACTGTCGCGGATATTAAAGGAATAAGTCCAATTGTTTGCATGCATCACATTCATATCGAAGATAATGCCAAAGTATCGCATGAAATGCAACGTAGACTTAATCCTAATCTAAAGGAAGTTGTCCGAGCCGAAGTGCTCAAATTGTTGGATGTGGGTATAATCTACCCAATTTCGGATAGTCCTTGGGTCAGTCCTGTTCAAGTTGTCCCAAAGAAGTCAGGGGTAAAGGTAATCAAGAATGACAAAAATGAATTAGTACCAACCCGCATGACCACAGGGTAGCGAGTATGTATTGATTACTGTAAGTTGAACTTGGTCACAAGGAAGGGTCACTTTCCTCTTCCTTTCATTGATCAAATGATTGAAAGGTTAGCCGGACATGATTACTATTGTTTTCTTGATGGGTATTCCGGTTATAACCAAATCCCCATTGCACCTGAGGATCAATAGAAGACCACAGTCACTTGTCCCTTTGGTACTTTCACATATCGGAGAATGCCTTTTGGATTGTGTAACGCACCCGCTACTTTTCAGCGGTGCATGCTTAGTTTTTTTCCGATATGGTTGAGAGGTTCCTCGAGGTGTTTATGGATGATTTCTCAGTATTTGGTGATTCATTTGATGAATGTTTACATCATTTAACTTTAATGTTAAATAGATGTGTGGAGAAAAATCTTGTCTTAAATTGGGAGAAATGTCATTTTATGGTACGACAGGGCATTGTTCTTGGACATGTAATTTCACACAAGGGAATTAAAGTCGACAAAGCCAAAATTGATTTAATTTTGAGTCTTCCGCCTCTAAAGACGGTTAAGGAAATTAGATATTTTCTAGGCCATGCTGGATTTTATCGAAGATTCATCAAAGACTTTAGCAAAATCGCTCGTCCTTTATGCAATTTACTTGCTAAAGACACGGTTTTTGTTGTTGATGAAGATTGTTTGAAAGCTTTTGAGAAGCTTAAACAATTATTGACATCAGCTCCAATCTCCTAATTGGAACTTTCCCTTTGAGCTTATGTGTGATGCTTCCGACTTTGCACTCGGAGCTGTCTTAGGACAACGATTGGACAAAAAGCCACATGTCATTTATTACGCTAGTAGAACTCTACAAGACGCACATCTTAATTACTCCACCACTGAGAAAAAGTTATTAGTTGTAGTCTTTGCTCTAGACAAATTTCGGTCTTACCTTATAGGATCCAAAGTAATTATTTTTACTGATCATGCGGCGTTAAAGTATATTTTCTCTAAAAAGATGCTAAACCTCGCTTAATTCGATGGTTCCTATTGCTACAAGAGTTTGATATTGAAATTCGGGACAAGAAAGGTTCGGAAAACGTTGTAGCTGACCATTTATCTAGACTTCTGGTAGAGTCATCTAGCGAATATTTACCATTGAATGAGTCATTTTCTGATGAGCAATTATTTGCTCTCTCCCAATTACCTTGGTATGCAGATATCGTGAACTATCTTGTTACAGGTCAACTTTCTTTTAAGTGGTCTAAACAAGATAGATCCAAATTTCTTGCTAAGGTTAGACATTTCTTCTGGGATGATCCATACTTGTTCAAGTATTGTCCTGATCAGGTTATCAGGAGATGTGTTCCTAAGAATGAATTTCACAACATCATCTCATTTTTTCATGAGCAAGCTTGTGGTGGTCATTTTAGCTCTAGAAAGATAACTGCAAAAGTTTTGCTGAGTGGTTTTTATTGGCCTACCCTTTTTCGAGATACTCATGCCTTTTGCACCACTTGCGATCGATGCCAACGAATGGGTTCCATTTCTCGTCGCAACATGATGCCCCTTACTAATATTCTTGTGGTTGAAATTTTTGATGTTTGGGGTATTGATTTCATGGGACCATTCCCGCCTTCGTTTGGCAATCTTTTCATCCTTGTTGCTGTAGATTATGTGTCCAAATGGGTAGAAGCGATACCATGTAAAACGAATGACCACAGGGTTATGGTAAGATTCTTGAAAGATAATATCTTTTCTCGTTTTGGTATTCCGCGTGCCATTATAAGTGACGGTGGTTCTAATGTTTGCAATAAACTGTTCGAGCTATTAGTAAAAAAATACTCCATCACTCATAAAGTTGTCACCCCCTATCATCCACAAACAAGTGGGCAAGTTGAGATTTCCAATCGGGAGATTAAAAACATTATAGAGAAGACAATATCAGACCAGATCGTAAAGACTGGTCTCAACGTCTGAGTGATGCTCTATGGGCTTATAGAACAGCATTTAAGACCCCGATTGGAATGTCTCCATATAGGCTTGTTTTTGGAAAAGCATGTCATTTGCCTGTTGAATTGGAACATTGTGCATATTGGGCCATCAAGACGTTCAATTTTGATATGGTCAAGGCTGGATCGCATCGTAAGCTTCAACTTAATGAGTTGGAAGAGATCCGAAATGATGCGTACCACAATGCCAAAATCTACAAAGAACGAACGAAGATATTTCATGATAAATCCATTCTTCGTAAATCCTTTGAACCGTCTCAAAAAGTTTTGTTGTTCAACTCTCGGTTACGACTTGTTCCTGGAAAGTTGAGATCTCGGTGGTCTGGACCTTATATTGTGAAAGCAGTGTTCCCACATGGAGCTGTGGAGATGGTTAACCATAAGGATGACCATGTATTTAAGGTAAATGGTCAACGACTTAAACCATTCTTAGAGTTACCTCGATTAGAAGTCGAGGTTGATGTGATGACGTTAAACCAAGCGCTACTGGGAGGCAGCCCACCTTTTGTTGTAAGAGTGCATGTTGAGTGTGTATTTTATCTATTTAATTTCTATTAACTAATCTACAATTCTTTTGTCTCTGAGCTCTCATCGGTGGATTACTTGTGGAAATTGATAAAATCTTCACCGTGGTAATACTGTTCTAACCTCTTCTCATGTACTTATTTCATTCATTTGTAAGAATTATTTTTTTAAACATTGAGGACAGTGTTTGGTTTAGGTTTGGGGGTAGGGTTCATGAGTCGGTGAATTTTTTGTAGTGTTTTCTTTTCTTATTTTAAAAAAAAAATTGTGCTTTTCTGTCAAGAAAACTTGGTATTTTGCGATTATGAAAATGGATTTTAAATGTTTTATGCTCAAGAAAATGCAAGCCAACTTGACATATTGGTATATTGATAAAGACTGAAAGTTTAGTATGATCCTTAAGTTAGATCTAGTTCATAAGATTTTTCAACTCGATTATCTTTGGACCATGAGCCATGTTAGCATAACTTGAAGTTGATGAGTGAAGTATATACTAGAAAACCTTAGAATAATAGTGGAGACTTAACCCTGAAAGTTTTGAACCTTTCTATTTTTCCGAGGGTTATACATAAACTCTGATTTTTCTTGAGTCCGTATTATCTCGTTGATGATCTCTTTATTCTCATTTTTCTGATCAATTGCTTTGGGAATGACATCAAAATTGAATTATTACACTAGAACTTCTTGGCTTATTCAATTGAGATGTCATAATACTGACCCGAATTTAGGAAATGATCAAGGCATTTTTTTCCTTTTCTTTTTTTAGACCATTAACTAGCCTTTTAACTTACCCATAACATTAATCTTTTTGTAGCCTTTTGAGCTTTAGAATAACTTTTATTTGTTAACCCATATTTAACAATTACCCAACTTTTCTGGGAATGTGTATGGATGGATATACTTGGTGTAAAAAAGGAATTAAAGAGCAAAATATGAGATATTTCATAAATTCTCTATGTGAAAAAAAAAATGATTCCTCAATGAGGATAAAGATGTGAGAATGAAGAAAACATTGATGGTGAGCAACATTGGTTTATTCTTGACAACCCTAATTGTTCGTGAATGGGTGTATACATTCCTAGAAATTTTTGTTAGAATCCTTTGACATTCCTTATTAACCATTACCCAAGCCCCGTTACAACCCAACAAAGTCATAGTTGATCTTAGGTAAAGGTTGGTTCCGTAGATGAGGAGATTTAATAACCAAGACCTATGGTGTTTGATTCAACATTCCCAAAAGTAATTGATATTCTTGTCCATGAGTTCATGTTCATTCCATTCTTGAAAAGTCCGTTCTTCATAATACTATATGTGAGATGATTATTTTCCATTATTTACTCTTTCCTCACATATAAACTGAGTGAAATACCAAATCTCTGAGTGCTTTATTGTGAGTGACATGAGATGTTTGAAGTCAAAACAAACTTTCTACAGGAGATTTAGTCATTATTTTACTTTGAAATGAAAAGTTATGTTGATAGTGCTTCTCACACACACACATTGAGTTGAGGATGATTATGAATTTTTTCTAAATTTTGGAGAATATTAAATTACTTGGAGATTTGTTGATACACGAAAATGACACTGTTGGTTTCTTGCATATCTTGAACTTTTAAAATAAACACTGTTTGACCAAGTTTTGTTGAGTCAGTAATGTTTGTGGGTAACATTTTTTGGAAACCCTCACGAGACTATAACTCGTCCCCTAGAGGTAATCTAGGGGTTCAAAGCCTTGTTGCAAGTTTTCAAAGGTAAGTGCAATCGACGATGCCTGCGAAAGTGAGTTAGGATTTTCTTTTCGGTTTTCTTCTTTGTTTTGCTCAAGGACTGACAAAATATAGGTTTGGGGTATTTGATAATCACATAATTATAACATTTTTTACCTCTTATTATATTTTTGTTAATCCTTGTTTTATTTTATTTTAAATTAATTATTAAATTTTTGTGTTTTTGTAGAATTCGGAGCAATAACAAAGAAATCAAAGAAAAATGCAATGAATAAATCACAAATGGTGACTTTAGAGGAAATGGAGGTGAGAATAGCCTAAGCCCATAACCTAAACTCAAAACCAAACCCAAAACCAAATCCGTAAACCCAAACCCAATGCCAAACCCGAGTCACCCGCATGACAGGTGGGAATACTTACCACTATACTACAACGACGCCAAAAACTTGTTGCGGGTATAACTGGCCTAAACAAACAGGCTAATTTGACCCACTTGTAATAACCGCAAGTGCACGGTGTCTAACTGGTAGACAACGGCAAGTACGGGTCGATCGCACGAGGAAGGTGGATTAAATTGAATTTAGTAATTTACCTAAACTAATTTGGAGAAAATGGGGGTTACAATGTTTAAGAATCCGAGTTAAACAAAAGTAATAAAAGAAAAGAGTTGGAGGGAAACCACAATTTGAAAAATATTTTTCAAGCTCCTAAAATTATATTCAATTTTTCTTATTATTCCAATTTCAAATAAATGACTCTAGCAATGTGTAATCTCCTAGCATTAATTGTCTTGTTAGGGCACAATTAATCACAAGTTTAATTATTCAATTAAAACATGCTTGATTTATAACATAATATTTTTCTAACCTAAGATGCATGACATATTAGGTGAAAGTAAAATATTATAAATCGCAAATCAATTAATATTAATCATGGAATAATAAAGTAAAATGAAATTAATTCTAGAGTTTGAGACTTAATTCACTGTGGTGTTACAGAGCATTTAGCAGGGTGCAAACTGGAACAGGTCCAGTGTGGCTTAGCAGATCCCAGTGGGTGCAAATAGTTCTGATATTTCTCAGCCGAGGTGCTCTCAGCAAGGTCCACTGGGTGCCAGTAGCGTCAACTTGATTTAAGTCTCAGTGGTGGTACTGAGTTATAGGGTGGGGTGCAAATAGTACCCCAACCTTTCTTCCTCAATTCGAACAGAGAGAGGCGGGAAGACACTGTGGGTGATCTGCTCCTGTCTGGTGGTGAGCAGGGACTACGACAAGAGCTGATGTGGTCCTCCGGCGAAAGATGTTAGTGGTGGTTGATGGGCGTTGTGATGAAGAAAATGAATGAGAGATGAGAACCGAGTGGTGAGTGGTGAGTGGTGGTGCAGCCGGTGACGGTGGTTGAAGATGAAGTGAAACAGGGTTGTCACGCCTCTGTTTCGGTGGAATGAAGGAGAGAAAACAGAGATGGATAGGCTGTGGGTGGTGATTTTGCTTGGTTGGGATGGTGATAAGCATCACAAATTGTGAAAAAGAGGTTTTGGTATTCTGTATTTTTTTTTCTTTTCCTTCTCTTCTTCCCATTTCTTATTCATTTCTATTGTATTTATAGAGAATTAAGAAAATGAACTTGGACAAGTTAAGGGGAGGGTTGAATGAGTGATTTAAGGCTTAAATCAAACTAGAATCTTGGATAATTAAGAGAATATGCTTTGGATTTGATTGGGTTTGGGTTTACGAATTTGGTTTTGGTTTTGGTTTTGGGTTTGATTTTGAGTTTAGGTTATGGGCTTAGGCTATTCTCACCTCCACTTCCTCTGAAGTCACCGTCTGTGATTTATTCATTGCAATTTTCTTTGATTTCTTCGTTATTGCTTCGAATTCTACAAAAACACAAAAATTTAATAATTAATTTAAAATAAAATAAAACAAGGATCAACAAAAATATAATAAGAGGTAAAAAATGTTATAATTATGTGATTATCAGGTTTTTAGGATTCCTAATTTGGGTTCTTAGAGTTCCTAATTTGGGTTTCTAGGGTTCCTAATTTGCTCTCAAAGTTATTTACTAAATAACTTTGAGTAATCTTTTAATTTGGATTTCTTAGAGTTCCTAATTTAGGTATTATTTTCTTTTAGGAATAAACTGTTTGTGAATTTTAGTAGTTTTTTTTTCCCTTTATAGTAATATTTCAATTATAGTTTAGGAAGTGATTCTGAACCCGATTTGGGCTAGATTATTGGCAGATTATTTCTTTTATTACGTATTTCGTTTTAGCATGATTATTGGGGTGTTGTCATTTTTGGTAAAATTACAATATTGATGAGTTTTAGCTATAAAGCTCGGCTTGTGGGCTGATTTTAGAGAGACATTTGATTTGAGTAATTTGATTAAACATTAGAGTTATTTTCTCTGTGTTTTTGAGTAATCTTCTTGTGTTCTTCCCTGTCAATTATCTGTTGCTATTAACCTACAGAATAATCGCTATTCTGCCCGGCGTCATTTATTTAGTTGAATAGCTTTTGTGTGCTATACCAAATAGCATATGTTGTTCTATAATATACTCAAACGTCTATGTTTTGTTGTTTGGCCATTTTTACCGTATGTGTTCCTTTAGTAAAACAAATAAATGTTTATTAGAAATGTCATGTTTTTACATCAACAGTATTTTTTTATTCGGTTTTTTGGCTTTGTAAAACTATTTTTTAATAAAAATGTTACTATTTTACATTTGACTTCATAGCCAAACAGACTTATTTTTAACATTTAAAAGCAAACAATAAATAGCTTGTTTTGCTTAACAAATACTTTCTAGTTTCAGTGTTTAAACAACCACTTTCTTGTACTTTAAGGGTATATTTGGTTGCATATAAAATAGATATGGAAATTCAAACCATTTTCATGAATCCGATTCTGACGCCTCCCCCTCGTTAACTGATATTCTACGATGGTTAAAGAAATGTCATTGAATAAAGTATTTAGTGGCGGTTTTTCCAAACCATCGCTAAATAACCGCTACTAAATTTCTATTTTCTTGTAGTGGGAAAACAATCTTATGAAGAATCGACTTCTTGCCAATGGCATGACAGCTCAACGGTTAGAGCTTGGCGGATGGTACCACTAGGTCATGGGTTCAAACCCAGCTTGCAGCATCTTTAGAGGGTTCTGGGATCCTATAAAAACCTTGCTTGCCTTTCAAAAAGAAAAAAAAAAAAAATCGATTTCTTGTAGTAAATAGACAATCTCTATGTTTTTTTGTTTGGCCATTTTTACCGTATGTGTTCCATTAGTAAAACAAATAAATGTTGATAAGAAATATTATGTTTCTACATCAACCTAACTTTTTTATTAGGTTTTTTGGCTTTGTAAAACTATTTTTTAACAAAAATGTTACTATTTTACATTTGACTTCATAGCCAAACAGATTCTTTTTTAACATTTGAAAGCAAACAATAAACAATTAGTTTTGCTTAAGCAATACTTTCTAGTTTCAGTGTCTAAACAACCCTTTTCTTTTACTGTAAGGGGTTTGGGGTTTGGTTGCATGAAAATAGACATGGAAATTAAAACATTTTCCATGAATTCGATTATGAGGCGATGGTTAAAGAAATGTTATTGAATAAAGTATTTAGCAATAATTTTTCCAAACCGTCGCTAAATACTTGCCGCTAAATTTAAATTTTCTTGTAGTGGGAAAATAGTCTTATGAAGAAATGATTTTCTGTTAGTAAATAGACAACCAAATAGCGAAAATCTCTAACCAAACAGACTCTAAACTTCAGCAAACCCAACCTCTCTTGTCAGGCCGAGAATGGTAGTCATTGGTGATTTCGGCTTATTTATTAATTAATTGAATAGCTTTTGTGTGTTATACCAAATAGCGCGTATGTTATTCTATAATATGCTCAAATGTCTATGTTTTGTTGTTTGGCCATTTTTACTGTATATGTTGCTTTAGTAAAACAAATAAATGTTGATAAGAAATGTTATGTTTCTGCATCAACCTAACTTTTTTTATTAGGTCTTTTGGATTTGTAAAACTATTTTTTAATAAAAATGTTACTATTTTACATTTGACTTCATAGCCAAACAGACTTATTTCTAACATTGAAAGCAAACAATAAACAACTAGTTTTGCTTAACAAATACTTTCTTGTTTTACTGTCTAAACAACCCTTTTCTTTTACTTTAAGGGTATGCTTGGTTGCATGAAAAATAGAAATGTAAATTAAAACCGTTTTCATGAATCTGATTCCGAGGCCTCTCCCTCATTAACTAATATTATTCGCTGACGCTTAAAGAAAACCTCATTGAATAAAGTATTTAGCGGTGGTATTTCCAAACCGTCGCTAAATACCTGCAACTAAATTTCCATTTTCTTGTAGTAGGAAAATAGTCTTATGAACAATCGATTTCTTATTAGTAAATTGACAACCAAACAGCGAAAATTGCTAACCAAACAGACCCTAAATTTCAACTAACAACTCTTGACATTTTCAACCAACATGGTCCAGTTATGCAATAATTAGAAAAAAATCATCGGTGCCATCAGAGAATAGGAGAAGATAGGGAACATAATCAATTGTCACTGATTTTAAATAAAGTGGTTTAGAACTAGAATATTAAACCATTTCAACTTCTTCCATAATGCAACCTATACTAATGCAACTAGAGTTTTCATTGAGATCATTAACTCATAAAGTCCATTAAAACATTGAATAGTTAACAAAGTAATAAAGAACATACTAGTCAATTGGTTTGACAGACAAGCTCCTCCAATAATTATAGAAGAGTTTTCAGTAAGGCTTTTCTCTTGGCTTCCTCAAGAACATTAATTTCCTGAGGAACTGGGGAAGCAGAAGCAAGTTCTTTGATACCTTCCTTACTGTGTTTTTACTTGTTCTATTAACCAATATGTTTGTACATGTACAACATACAAGCCTGTATTTGATAGTGAAGTTGCATGACCAGGAAATAGAGAGAAACCATTAATATTATGTATCATTTGTCATTGAAAACAGAGGTATAAAAATGATGGAAATATTTGTTAATCATCATATGCTAATATAAGTACGAGTGCTGTGTCCTATACATGATCTCCGGGTGTTGTATTGTGTCAGTATAATGAAATATTTCGGTATCATAGATATTGCCTGTCATTCAATTAAGCAATACTAATAGACTGTTAAATTAATGCAAATTCTTCCACATTAAATCTGTATCTTATTGTATCAACAGTTATTATGACTATTAAATAATTGAAAGCGTCTTATACAAATAATATGATTTGAGTTTGTTAACATGGAAATAGTCTAAAACTAGATATAATCACTTGGTTGGTTTTTGTCAATGCGCTTCTCCAGTTTATCAGAAAAGAGATTCAGTTTTACTCTGTATCTGCTGGCTTCATAGCATCTAGACAATCATTCTCGAGCAAACTAAAAGGGCATGGCAACCTGGAAGCTAGGTTATCTTTTATCGTTTCTACTACTTGTTTACTTGTTTGTGTCACAAAGTTGCACTGCAAGAGACACCATATCTACGATTGAGCCTCTGAAAGATGGAGAAGTACTAACTTCCTTGGGTGAAGTTTTTGAGTTAGGTTTCTTTAGCCCAGGAAATTCTAATAATCGCTATGTTGGTATATGGTACAAGCAGATATTTGATAACAAAGTCATATGGGTGGCAAATAGAGAGAAACCATTAAACAATTCATCAGGTGTCTTAAAAATAGCCAAGGATGGAAATCTTGTGCTTTTAGATGGTTTCGACCACTCAGTTTGGTCCTCAAATGTTCCCTTCGCACCTAATGGTTCAACAGCCAAGCTTTTGTATTCGGGAAATCTGGTTTTGAAGGAAAACAGCTCAACAGGAATCAACTTTTTATGGCAGAGCTTTGATTACCCATCGGATTCTCTCATACCAAACATGCAGCTTAGCTATTCCAAAAGAAAAGGGAATAAACATTACTTGTCCTCCTGGAAAAGCAAAAGTGATCCAGCCATAGGAAATTTTGTTCTGGAAGTCGACAATACAAGAGTACCACAAGGTTTCATTTTGAATGGTTCAGTTCGACATTGGAGAACAGGGGAATGGAACCGAACTGGCTTTATTGGAGTACCAACAATGTATTCAAATGTCCTAGATGGCAGTATGTATTTTGTCGTGAATAATCAAGGTGAAGAAGGGGTATCTTTTTCCTATTCATTCTATAACAGCTATTACTCGTCAATAATGGTTTTAGATTATTTGGGAACTCTAAGGGAAATGCTCTATATCAAAGAAAACAAGACTTTGACTGAAATTTTTATGGCACCTAGTAGTCAATGTGACATTTATAATTCCTGTGGACCTAATGGAATCTGTAATATGTTTCAGTCACCAATTTGTAGGTGCTTGAGAGGGTTTGAGCCCAAGAGTATTGAAGAGCAGAGCAAGGCGAACTGGAGTCGTAGTGGTTGTGCGAGGAGAGCATCATTGCAGTGTGAAAGAAACGAAAGTAGTTTAATTGAGAACAAAGGAGATGGGTTTCTCAAGTTGGAAGGTGTGAAGACCCCTGATTTTTCAAATTTTTTTAGTGATGCTGTTGATATGAAGGAATGCCATGAGAGGTGCTTGAAAAACTGTTCTTGTGTAGCCTACGCTTATGTTAGTGGAATAGGGTGTTTAGTATGGGCTGGAGATCTTATCGATATTCAGGAATTACCCTATGGTGGAGTTGAGCTTTTGCTTCGCCTTGCTTTTTCGGACCTTGGTGAGTTTTCTACTTTTGAAAGTATAATCTTTGACTGATCGATGTTACACTATTTTAGGAATAATATGTATTGCAGAAAGGTGATATACACTTTATACACACTTCATCTAGTCCCTTCCTCGTAAAAAAATGATTAATGAATATTTTGCTGATTCCATTTGTTTTCCATATGCAGATGTTAAGAAAAGGGTTAAGGCATATATCTTCATACTCTTAGCAGTTACTGGATCTACCTTTTATGCATTACTATGCACGCTGTGTAAGATGATGATGAGAAGAACAGGTACTCAGGTGCATAAACATTATCAGATTTTCAATCTATATGTTTCACCGAAACAATTTAATAATGAATATTTAACGCTTTTATTGGTATTATTCAATTTTGTGTACTCAATTTCACACAGGAGATAAGAAAAGGTTTGTGGAGATGATTGCTTCGGGTCGAACCTTAGAAAACCTTAGAGAAACTCCCGAGGCATGTTTACTGGAAGATCACACAAAGAGGAGAGAAGGCCAAGAATTACTATTATTTGACTTCAGTATCTTAGCAGTTGCTACAAACAACTTCACAAATAAGCTTGGAGAGGGTGGCTTCGGTCCTGTATATAAGGTAACCTTCTGATAATTGAATGTAAGATTTTGATCAATTTGATAACCAGCAATATGTTTGTATATTAATCTACAATTTTTGTTTTTTCCACATTAATGTATTTTATTTATTTTTTCATTTACTTTTAATATTAGGGTCAGTTAGTAGATGGACAAGACATTGCAGTGAAGAGATTATCTAGAAGCTCAGAGCAAGGTATAGAAGAGTTCAAGAATGAAATTAAGTTGATATCCAAACTCCAACACAGAAACCTTGTTAGGCTCCTTGGCTGCTGTATCGAAAATGAAGAGAAGATTTTAGTATACGAGTACATGCCTCACAAAAGTTTGGATGTTATCCTCTTTGGTTTGTATACCAAAATACTGTGTTACATTGGATTTCAGAAGACAATTAGAAGATCTTGTTTAAACCCGAGTCAAACTAATTTTAATGATTGCTTATTTCTGTGTATCAGATTCAATAAGGCGGTCAGTGCTAGATTGGGGTAAACGCTTCAACATCATTGATGGTATTGCTCGTGGGCTTCTTTATCTTCATCGAGACTCACGTTTAAGAATTATTCATCGAGATCTGAAATCTAGCAACATTCTGTTGGATGAGGATATGAACCCCAAAATTTCAGATTTCGGCATGGCAAGAATATTTGGAGGAAATCAAACATTAGCAAATACGAACAGGGTGGTTGGGACATAGTAAGTGTTGTATATGCAGTTAGATGATGTTTTATATGGGTAAATGCAAGTGGTTGCAGAATTGAGAGGGAAATAGAAGTTCTATAACACTTATTAAATTTATATCGAATGATGATGTTCGATAACCTATTCATACAATTTGTGCATATATATACTTTCAGCTTTCTAATCTTTGATTGTTCTTTGCTCTATTTATATAGTCTTATCTAAAACCTGATTAGTTACTTATTAGAACTCAATCAAATGCAGTGGCTATATGGCCCCGGAGTATGCCATGGAGGGGATATTTTCTGAGAAATCTGATGTCTTCAGCTTTGGTGTCATACTGTTAGAGATTCTAAGCAGTAGGAGGAACACAAACTTCAATTACCATGAACATTCGTTAAACCTTTTAGGACATGTACGCTCATTCAAATCTTTTTTTTTTTTTGAAATTTTTTTTCACATACTATATATATTTTTTCATTATGTAATTCTATTTTCAGGTATGGCGATTTTGGAATGAAGGCAAAGCGTCAGAGCTAATAGATCCAACGTTGATTGACTCATATTCCACTCTAGAACTGGACAGATGCATCCACATTGGACTTCTTTGTGTACAAAAAGGCGCAGCTGACAGGCCTACCATGTCGGCAATAGTTTCCATGCTTGGCAGTGAGTCAATTCTTCCTAACCCAAAGCAACCTGCATTTATTTTAGAGGAAGGTTATTTAAATTCTGTTTCTCCTTCACATGTTTTTGGCTCAATCTCCCTAAACAGTGTTACCTTGTCATCAGTCCGGGGACGTTAAGGCATGGACTATTTGCTTGATGTTGTGAACTATTTGTCCAAATTGTACACATCAAATGCAGCTTCATGTATAAATTTAACTGACTTCCATCCTTTAACATCTCAAGCTATGTGGTTAACTTTTATAATTCTGCCTATACATATTGATTCATGCCTTGATAAATTTCATCAGCTGAAATGAGTGCGGAAGGAGCCACAGAAAGCATCATTTTCTTCGTAAATTTTGTTAGTTCCTCAGTTAGTAATCTGTTAGCTTTAGATCGACCAAATGTGACAAGAAACATATCATTTATGAAGTGCAATCATAGCCAATAAAAGAGACATGACAATTTTACATGGTACAGAACTTTTGAGAGGAAAATGTTTGAGGTTTCTATGAACAGAAACAAAGCAAATGATTAACCTATACTGAATTTGAATTACAACTACAAGTAAGCTCACCTTAATATGGCGGATTCAGTGTTTGAACTGATCAGCCCTTTGTAAACTTTGTTGTAGCAACCCAAACCTGTTAAGTAAAACTGATCATCTTAATCAATAAATGATCAAGAAAGAAAAAAACCCTTGTCACACTCTTGCTCTTCTTTTACTGTCCCTTCGTATGCAAAACCAGAGTGTCGTATATGTGAAGAATAAGAATCTAGATTGGACGATTTTTTACTTCTTGGCTTGGTGGCCTGTACCTTTATGATCACCTCAAACACATCAACCACAACCTCGGCCACTAAAACAATCTCTGATTTTTAGGTGTGCAAAAAAGAAATTTAGGCATTCCATGTGTAGAAAATGTAACTTCAACATTTTCTTTGTTGGCAATAAGGTACAAATACAGTCAGAAACAAAAGCATGCTTAATTCATTTTCTTATGACTTTGAAAAGTAAGTGAGAGGATCATAAATCCACCAATTTTTCTAGAGAGCCAGGCTCACGCCAGGCCAGCCCAATACCATTTATCATCCTAAAGATTGTACCATTCCCAACATCTCTAGGATGATGGATGGTATTGGGCTGGCCTGACTCTCTAGAAGAGTTGTAAATCCACACATTTGTTTATCTGCACTGCATTGAGCGGGGCCTTTTTTTTTAGGAGCTGCTAGGTGTACTCGACTATTAGGCCCGGTTGCACCGACTCTTTGCTGCACTGACATTTTGGGATGTTTCGACTTTGTTGTACAACCTAAATATATAACACCGACTTACATTTTTTAACAATAAAAATATTTTTGTGGTTAAATTTTCTAGTTTGTGATCTTTAATTTGTTCTTGATGGAAAAACAGAAGTAACAAAACTTCAGTAACGGATTCTTCACTTTCAAATTTGCGTACAAACATCAAAGATACACTAACCATCGTCACAAGTTCTACTATAAATAGCAAACACTATGGTAGGATGTGTAAGAAAATCTAAGGTGCAGAAAAATATAATGTGTTCATTAAAAATAGAGAGGTTGACAAAAAATACGTATTAAAAATAAATAAATCAATAAATATGAAAGTGAGTGCATAATTTAAAAAAGTAGTTGCTATGTGTACTTGACTGTTTAGCTCAATGTCACTAACTTTATTTTCTAGATTTAGCTTTTAAAAATTATTTAGTATACTCAATCACTTTTTGTTAATTCTAAAATAAAACTATTTGTTGATTTAGGACTTTGTATGAATGATTCTTATTATAATATTTTGGATGTAGAGTGCTTGGGGTTGAATGCATTTCTTTAATAGTTGCAATCACTTACATTTCTTATAATTTATTTATTGACGCTCCTACACGAGAAAATTCCATCACGAAATGGTTTCCATTTATTATTAAAAAGGTAAGTTGATGTTACATCTTTTAGATTGGTGCAACAAAGAGTTGGTGCAACCGAGCCAAATAGTCAGGTACACGTAGCTACTCCTTTAAAAAAAAAAAAGCAAGTTGGGGTTTTGAGGATCTGCAAACCTTATCATTAAAATCAAAAGCATAAAAATGCATCAAATTAACACCACTCACAAAGAAAAAAATTTCCTTGAATTCCTCAACCATGCTAAGAGATAATGATCAAAATATGAACTGTGACGAAGAAAACCAAGGAGATGGGACAAAATTAGATATGGCTCCGAAAATCGAGTACGGCAGCCTACTATCCAAATGTAGCGGAAATCACAGTCCCTCAATTAAATGCCAAATATAACTGCATATTCCACCTGATGCGTCCAAAAATCATCCTCATGTGAGTTTGACTTGCAAAATAGATGTTAAACTGCCAAGGACCACATTTTTGGTGGCCGAAGACACTCTGATGCTTAAGTTAGCAACTCTGTTTGAAGAAGAAAGTAAATCTGCACAAAAATCAGTTAAAGTTGCATACCTGTGTCGAATGTTTCCTTTACCTTTTATAATGATTGCAGTTAGTTCTCTCCATGACTTAAGCATGTGAAACACAACAGAAGGAGATGTTTCTCGTAACAGTCTCTTCCTTAATGGAGATGCGTACGTGGAGGCATAACTCTCTCCACGACTCTTTTTGGTGCAACATTGAAAGAACTCGTGTCGGACCTGGATTCGGGCTCTGATTCGTTCAAACCTGGATTCGGGCTTTGTTTATGTCTTCTCGTTGGTTGGCCTTGTCTGGGTCTCTGTGATTGGCTTTATTCTTCTCTCGTGATGAATGCTCTCTGCACATGTACGGCCGTGATGAGCCGTCCATTTTAATATATCATCAACTACTCCCCCTTCAGTTAGTGGCTACGCAACGTGACCACTAACTTATGATGGTTTACCTTTCAATTCCATCATTACTTTGTATTTAATGCTATCAGTAACTTTTTGCAGGTTGGTGCTTCGATTCTTTGCTTGCATGTTCATTTTTGCACACATTTTTGGGATTTCACGTAGCCAACATATCTCGCACGCCGTCCCATGAGCCGTCCCTTCATTGCCCGGCTCCATAAAAGGAGATATGACGAATTTGTTTTTCCTTTTTACACTATTTTTGAAATTAGGGTTCGCTCATTCCTTCGCCTTCTTCATTTTCGTTGCTTCTCTGTTCTTCAACGATGTCCGTTGGTGATAAACTAGGCAGTAAGTTGCTAGCTCTGTGTGAGGCTCATTTTTCTCCCAATCGGGTGACTGGCATATGCGCCGCTAGACAATCTCTGTTTTGATTATAATCTGATGACCGACCTTGAGATTATCCTGTCTGGACAGGATGATAGTCCTTGCAATCCCGAGGCTAGATACATCGTATTGTATTCGTGCATTTTTTATTCTGGCTTCCGATTCCCAGTTCCAAAGCTATACTAGGAGTATTTGAACTTCTTGGGCATTCCTCCTGCCCAAATGGGTCCTAATGGTTGGAAGGTAATGATTTCTTCTTACGCGATGACTATTTTGTCTGACATTCCTTTGACTGTGAAGGTTTTGCATTCGGTGGTTGGTCTGTTAGTGAACAGGGATATCAGTTTTGTCCGTTCTCCTGTCTACTTTGAAAAACTTAATGATGACATCCGAGATTGATTGGTCAAGGTCTTGGTTTTATGCTTCTGTGGACTCTGACTACTTCCAACTGCGAGGTCGTTTAATTTTTTGAGCATTCTGAGTTCTCAATAAACAGAAGAATCTTTAGTTGACTACTGAGGAAAAGAGGATCAATGATCGCTTCCTGAAGATTCACTGGTTTTCTATTGAGGCATTTATTTCCGAGGGCATTCTGGAGCGTAGTGCTTTGTAAACTATGAATGAAGTGAAGCGAGCCTTATTTAATGAGTCTTGTGCTGAGGCCTTTGCTGCTCGTACTGGCGTTAGTGATGCTAGCATTGATTGGCAAGTGAGTTAGGACAGGCGTGTTACGGATCTCGATGCTCCTGTTAATGTCACAATTTTTGTTTCCAGAAAAAGAAAGCTTGCGAGGTCCACAAGTCCGTCAAGGCAATTGCCGCTAGATCTTGGTCGAGTTCCGAGGAAAAAATGGCTTTCTACTCATGGTTCTGCTCAGATTGCATCCCGTCCGAATCCTATTCAGGATGTTACAAAGGCTACCTCTCACCCAAGTCCTTCCCACGACAATGTTGCGAAAGGGGATCACAAATCTTTCGAAGAGGTTGAGGAGCTAAGGCTGGCATTGGAGAGTAGCGAGAAGGAGATTACTTGTCTGTTGGATGACAATGAAAAGAGGTTTTATTTGCTTATGGTGTCTAGGATGTTGCTGAGTTGTCTAATGATGATCCTCGATTTATCAATGATAAAATGTTTCAGCTAGCAGTGGAACAGTCTAAAGATGTTGGTGGTAGTCAGAGTTTTGAGGTTCACTCTCCTTCTCCTTCCATTGATGTTAGTGAAACGGTCGGGTTCTCAGTTTGTTCTCCTATCTGTCAGGGTTCTCCTACACATGCCATTACTGTTGGTTCTGCTCTTGCCACGGTTGTTCTTCGATGGGAAGGTAAAAGCAATTTTTTCACTATTACTATTATTCCTTCCGCCCTTCTGGTTGTCGGGGGTGGTTCTTCTGTGCTTCCGGATCCTAGTGTTCTTCATCCAAGGGTTGGTTGGATTAAGCCTTGGTCAAAAACTATTCATATCGAGTCAGATGGCAAGTTTTGCTGGTTCACTCAGCTTGACATGCAAGGCGGTGCATGCAGGTTGATAATTGAGTGGCACAGGAAATTAGTGGAAATGCCTTCGATGCCCTTACTGGATCCATTTGATCACCTCGATCATGGTCTTGAGCAGATAATATTGTACGATATGAATCATTTTGCCTATGCAGGGGTGATGGGCTCAGTCTATCGAGCTAGTCGTGATCAAGTGGTTTTTTGGAGAGGAGGTTGGCAGCACTGTTGTTGGTGTTTTCTCACGTTCTTTCCCAATTCGACGTGTTGAGAGTGCAATGTGCAGAGTCGGAGCAAACTGCAGAGGCTGCTCGAAAGTCGTTGGTTGAGGCGAAAAGTATGCAGGATAAATCAACTAGTGAACTTGATTATTTGAAAACCAAGTTGGATGGGGTTTGTACCCGTCTATGTGAAGTGGAAAAAGACTTATCTATTGAGAAGGCATCTTTTGATGAAGCTTCTTGTGCTAAAGTTGAGAAATCTCTTTTTTATGATATGGCTGAGAGGTAGGTAGAACAAATAACTTTCTGCACTTGACGATGTCAATGTAGATATTTTCGTTATGCTTACCACCGCTGAGGGGCAGCTTGTTGCTGCCAAAATTATACTCGCTACTGCCAAGGATATGCTCCGTATTGTCAAAGTCGAAGATTGGAAGCGAGTTGTTGATGGACGGGTTGAGCTTGTTGACTATATCGAGGGGCTCGGCGAGGATTTATCCAGGTACCGTCACTTGGTTGGTGAAGCTTTTAAGGATGACGATGTTGAAGAATATGATCCAGTAGTTGATGAGCCATTGCTTCCTCTACCCTCTAACGCAACAGAGTCATTGTTTTCTCCATCTCCTCAAGAGTGCCCTTCCCCTATTCCCATGAGTGATGATCCTGTAGTTGCCTCCATTTTTTCCCCTATTTCTTTATCTCCTTTTCCGGATGTAACAGAGTAGTATCATCAATAAAATTAACTTTGTCATTTCTTTTCTTTTCTTTTCAGTTCAGTTATAGTTGTCTTGGATTTTTCTTTGAATTCCTTTGTAGCTGTTTTCATGGTTTGGCTCATCATTCCTCTAATGGTGGGTCAGCATTATCCTTCTTGCAAAGAGTTTTCTTTTGCTTATAGTTTGTCAAATCATGTTGATTTGTTCCTCTAATTCTGATTTCATTGATTCGACGTGTCCATCAAATCGAGATTCTTGTGTTAAGTCAACTTGTTCATTGAGCTTTTACTTCGTTTACTCAACGTCTCAGTCGACTAAAAGTTTTTGTGTTAGGTCATATTGTTCGTTGAGCTTCTTCTTGGTTAACTCGACGTCTCGGTAGACTCAAAGTTTTTGTGTTAGGTTGACTCATTTGTTCAACTTTTTATTTCGTTCACTCGACATTTCAATCAACTCAAAGTTTTTGCTTTGAGTTGACTCAGGTGTCTAACTTTTACTTCGTTTACTCGACATTCCAGTCGATTCGAAGTTTTTTTGTTGAGTTGATTCAGGTGTCCAACTTTTACTTCATTAACTCGACATCTAGGTCGATTTGAAATGTTTGTGTTAAGTTGACTCATTTGTTCAACTTTTACTTCGTTAAGTCGACTCAAAGTTTGTGTTGAGTTGACTCAGGTTTCCAACTTTTACTTTGTTAACTCAACATTCCAGTCGATTCAAATTTTTGTATTGAGTTGACTCGAGTGTCCAACTTTTGCTACGTTAACTCGACGTCTCGATCAGTGGACTCGAAGTTTTTGTGTTAAGTGGACTCATTTGTTCAACTTTTACTTCGTTAACTCGACGTTTCATTCGATCGAAGCTTTGTCTTGAGTTGATTCAGGTGTCCAACTTTTACTTCGTTAACTTGACATTCCAATCGATTCAAAGTTTTTGTGTTAACTTGACATTCCAATCGATTCAAAGTTTTTGAGTTGAGCTTACTCGGGTGTCCAATTTTTACTTCTTTAACTCGACATTTCAGTCGATTCAAAGTTTTTATGTTGAGTTGACTTCGGTGTCCAACTTTTACTTCGTTAACTCGACATCTCAGTCGATTCAAAGTTTTTGTGTTGAGTTGACTTGGGTGTCCAACTTTTACTTAGTTAACTCGACATTCAAGTCGATTTGAAGTTTTGTGTTGAGTTGACTTGGGTGACCAACTTTTACTTCGTTAGCTCGACATTTCAGTCGATTTAGAGTTTTTGTGTTGAGTTGACTCGGGTGTCCAACTTTTACTTCATTAACTTGACATTCCAGTCGATTAAAAGTTTTTGTATTAGGTTGACTCGGGTGTCCAACTTTTACTTTGTGGTTGATCAGACCGAAAGTTTATACATATCCGACTTTTGTCATGATTTCTTGTTACTAGATACGTTGATTGCTTTGTATGGCTAATTCTTCGATGTATCTATTATGTCGTCCACGCTAAAAATGGGGGTTCTGAATTCGTAATATTATTGATATTCCCTTTTGGATGTTCTCACCAATCTCAACTATTAAAGCATTTAAGTTAGTTCGAAGTACAATTTGTTTTGTTTTGTTTTTTTTTGCTTGATGTTGGTTTTCCTATTAGAAATTGATGTTTTTGTTATTTTGTCTTCTTTACTTGATGTTGGTCCTCGTATTAGAGATTGATGTTTCTGTTGTTTTGTCTTTCTTTACTTGAAGTTGGTCCTCGTATGTCATATATGTTGTCATGACTAGCAGACTCAAGTTGTTTTTCTATTTGATGGCTGAGTAGCGTTGGCTTGTCCAATTATGTTCACGTCATCACCAAACCGTTTGATCGTGTTTTTGTCAACACCGAACTATCCGATCATGCTCATGTCAACACCAAAATGTCCAATCATGCTCACATCAGCACCAAACTGTCCAATCATGTTCATAGCAGCACCAAATTGTCCAAACATGCTAATGTTGGCTCCGTGTTTTTCCACTCATCTCCAGGCCTTATTCTGATCTGATGACATCCGCTTTTAAGGTCAATTTTTGAAAAGACCTTAGAACCAGACAGCTGGTCTAACATATCATCCAGGCGGGGAATTGGAAACCTGTATTTCACTGTAATCCTGTTGATTGTCCTGCTATCAACACACATACGCCAAGAGCCATCTTTCTTTGGCACTAACAAAGCAGGAACTGCACATGGGCTCATACTCTCACGGATGTAGTCTCTCTCCAATAACTCTACCACCTGTCGCTGCAACTCTTCAGATTCCTTGGGACTGAGGCGATAAGTCGGTCGGTTAGGTAAACTGAAACTCGGAACAAGGTCAATCTGATGTTGAATATCTCTCATAGGCGACAGCCCGGGAGGAAGATCCTCTAGCATCAAGTCAGAAAACTCTGCTAGCAGCTGCTGTACCTCTGTTGGCAAATTTGGATTCACGTCTGCTGCACTATTCCCACAAGGCAGCAGAGCATAGACCACGTCTCCACGCTCAATCTCAACTAAAAATCTGAACATATAAAGCAGGTTAGTATTATTGGCTACCGGGATAGGAGTAGTTCCTTCCTGACGAGGTGCCAACACAATCTTCTTCCCTTTGATGCTAAGGGATTATGTATTTTTCCGCCCATCATGAATAACATTGCGATCATACTACCAAGGTCTACCTAACAATACATGACAAACATCAATAGACACAAACATCCATAGACACAAACATCACACCAAGCATTATCAAAATATTTTATGCTAATTGAAAAAGACACTAGACATCGCCTATCTACTATTACCTCACTGCCTTTATTCAGCCACGACAATTTGTACGGCTTGGGATAACGATCTGTCTTCAACTGCAATTTCTGGACAGCCTCTTCAGACACTACGATCTCACAACTTCCACTGTCAATGATCATCTTGCAGACTTTATCTGCAACTGTGCAGGTCGTGTGAAAAATATTGGTTCTCAACCAATCGTCCCGTGAATCCATTGGGAGTTAGTAGGCTCTTACGAACAACCAGAGTCTCATTGCCATCTCCATACAACACATCTCCATCTTCATCATCGTCATACACAGGCTCTCCAAGCTCCTCATTTTCGTCTACCACGTCTTCCTCAATCAAGAGATTGTTGCCCTTCTAAATAGCAGGCTTCCTGCACTCAGTCGCTCTATGTCCCTGTTCATCACATCTAAAACATCTAATATTTGATTTAGAAATACCCTGCGGTGGTTGCTAGGTAGGGCGAGATTCTTGAAGGCAAACTGGCCGACTGCTTTGATCACTTCTGATCATAGGCCTCCTGTTCTATTATTTTTCCACAGCAAGTGCATGCTGGTATGCTTCAGAAACGGTCCACAATGAGTGAATGCTAAGGACAGCAGGGGCTGTAGTAATCCCCCCAAATACTGTGCCACCACCTGCTCCTCTGTCTCGGATAGGTCATTTCGGGCTATCAATTGATCTCGTGAACGAAGTCGCTGAAACAAGGTTTGAGTGTAGCCGAAAAGAAGGAAGTGACCCTTCTCTTCTTCTTCATCTTCTCCCAATCAGTGATCTTGGCCTTGCCCTGCCTGTCCCGTGATCGCATCAACTGCTCTCACCACGCAAATGCTCTGCCTTTGAGTTTAATGGCGATCAATTTCACCTTGACACGATCTGGAACTTTCTTATACTCCAAAATACGCTCTATTTCATTCAACCAATCAACGAATCCTTCGGCCTGTAACGTATCAGAAAACTCGGGAAGATCCACTCTGAAATCGAGGTCCCCATGACGATCCTCGCGACCACGACGCTCCCAGAATCGAGCACGATTGTGATACGGGTTTTCGAAACTGGAATCAGAATTGTGATCTTCCATCTCATGATCTCCGAAATCCTGCACCGCCAGACACTGGGTTAACTCTGTAACTTGCCTCTATATATCCTCAATCATCACGTCCTGAACATTATGATCACGGTGTGGGGCTTCCTCATTCGAAACCTTCCCACGACGACCATGACCACAACCTTCAGCCATGAAAACTGATGAATTCTCACCCCAAGAAGATGTTGAAGCTCTGATACCAACTATGACGTCAGACAAAATAACGATTATCCTGCAGGCTAGTTTTAACAGACAATTCACAAGAAAAACACGTAAGGAATTCGGCCAAAACACAGAGAAACAACTTTGATGTTCAATTAAAATTATTCAAATCAAAAGTATCTCTAAATCAGCCCACAAGCCGAGCTTTATAGCTAAAACTATCATTATTAAAAATTTACCAAAAAATAGCAAAACCCCAATAATCATGCTAAAACAAAATACGTAATAAAAGAAATAATCTGCCAAGAATCTGGCCCAAATCGGTTTCAGAATTACTTCCTAAACTATAAATGAAATATTACTATAAAAGGGAAAAAAACTACTAAAATTGTAGATTCAGAAAGGGAAACAGTAGATTTTGACCTCGAAAAGATGTGCATCGAGCATAGATTAGTGGCCACGATGTGCACACCGCCAAGAGCTTTGCGAATTGGGGTTATATGCGCGATTTTGATAATCGTAGCCAAAGTTATGGCCAAAATACCGAAACACATCCAAAACTGCCCCAATTAGAAAAAGATCACGATTTCCTACCATCTTTGAGCTGATCTGCCAACTAAAGGTATCTCAGCCCCAACAACGTGCTATCTGACAACTCAACATCATTTTACTCGGATCCTCTTGCATCGTATTGTCAAACATTACCACCCAAATTTTTTGCGTCATGCACAGTCTAAAAATTAAAGGAGACAAATTTTCATTCATCAAAAAATATTGTATTCTTTCATTGCATATATCATCCTCAAACAAGTCTACAAAAGTTTAATAACGATATCAAATAACACCATGTTGACGTCCAAATCTAAACGGGAGTCTAACATTGCATTCTTTCATTGCATATATTATTCTTTCATTTCATACCCATAACCTTCTTGAATCATTCATCACATCATCATCATGGCCACAAAGCTCATCAAAATAAGAATTATCTAGATGTACACCACTACCATTAGAACTACTTGGATCGTGGCAGGAGAAACCGTTGTTGGTATGACTTTGCATTGTAGTTGCCAAAAAACATGTATTCGACATTAGAAAGTAGTAAGTGTCAACACAAATATACATACTAATTAATCTTTAAAACACATGCGTCCATATTACCAAGACTCGCAAAACCCATAGTGGTTCTAGAAGAATTTTTATTTATTCATTTATTTATTTTTTGTTCAAGTAAATGCAAGTTGGACTATTCATGTATCAAGTTCAATTTATTTTAAAAGGAGTAGGAAAATCACAACAAAGGGAAATAAAGGAGAAAAAAAAACTACCTAATTACAATACCAGACAATCAAACTAGAAAATGCTAAGTAGGATATCTCTGATTTGATCTTGAAGAGTCCAACAGCACAATTTAAGAGCATATAAGTTTCAGTATAACCAAACTTTTATTGAGCAGTTGATTATAACTAAAGAAAATTAAAATAAATAATAATTAAAGATCATAATGTTGTCAAGTGAAAACATGAAAAAATTTATTTAGTAAATAACTCATTGGGAATGACATCACTGAAGCATTCCTTGTACGAATGTAACCTAGACTAGTCCGTCTGAGACCGACCCAATCATTCCCTGTAAAATCAGAACTCCCTACAAAAGGCAAAATCAGAATTTCTAACCTCTTCCATTCAGCAGCAGCTAAACATGCCCCAGAACAACATATACACTCAAAAGAACTAACCTGGAAAGTAATAACCATAAGAACCATTAGGTC
Source organism: Berberis vulgaris (assembly GCA_963556465.1). Taxonomy (NCBI): domain Eukaryota; kingdom Viridiplantae; phylum Streptophyta; class Magnoliopsida; order Ranunculales; family Berberidaceae; genus Berberis; species Berberis vulgaris. The sequence goes on from OY747135.1 coordinate 67,922,705, forward strand.
GACCTTTTGGCATTCCAGATGGCTCTAGATCGTAATCGCTTTTCATTCCAGAAGCAGCAGCCAGATGGCTCTCGATCGTAATCGCCCTTCTAGAATATCTGCTGCTGTAAGATCTGGTGCAGGGGCTTCAGCCGGTGCCAATGATTCTCTTGGAATCAAGTTAATCAAGGAACCAGGTTGTAACGGTAAGATAGGGTACTCAACGACAGAATTTGGATCAAAACATGGACTTCATGTAGTCAGTCACATAAGAAAACAACCATGTCATTAGAATGGACTTTTTAGGTATGTAAGCTAAACCGCTTTGTAACAAACATGAAAAACAGGGATGCAGGGTAGCGTAATGCATCATTTAGGATAGTGGGGTTCTTCATTGACGTCGTTGTGCCAGATCAGGTCAGTGGAACTTACTCTTGAATGAACTTGCAGTTCCAGGATAATCAGTTACAAGGCCATCCACTCCAATTCCTGAGACATAGGTAGCAATCTCGACGATTGGATCTTAAAAGAATTCGAACACAATGGCTGTGTATTCATTTCTGAACACTGAGACAAGCCGTCGAAAGCTAGTCAACAACAAAAATAATAATGAACATAATTTAAAAAAAAATTAATAATGAAAACCTTGATAAAACCAATCACACCATCAAGAAAAATGGGCGACTTACACTGATATACAAATCAGGGTCTAGATTACAACGCTGGATGAACGCCTCCACTGAATCAGGATCTTGTCTAGGGAGAATCTCAAGAACATCACCAACTCTCTTTTTCTAAAATGTTTGGGGTTTGATTAATAAAATTTTGGGGGCTGGATTTTTTCTAAAAGCTCTCTTTTTGTCTTTTTTTATTTTTTATTTTTTTACAAAACCCCGTAATATAAAGATAAATATATGTATAAGATCGTATATATGCTATTTAGAAATACCTAATCTCTTACCAATGTCCAAATTTTCAGTGTAGACAGATGATTCCAGTTGATGCAGAAAATGTGAGGTTTGGATCAAACTGAATCTCCAAAAGCATGGTGAGCTTCCCAAGTTCGGATGGAATGCTTCCCTGGAAATTGTTGTCACAAAGAAGCCTAAAAGAAGAAATTGTTGTCCAAAAGCATGGTGAGCTTCCCAAGTTCAGATGGAATCTCCAAAACCTCATGTCGCCGTAGTAAGGTGAAACAATGCCCAGCCAACCCAGCTCTCGCAGTCTGTCCTGCCCAGTGAATGTATGTCTTAATATAAGGAGGCAAATCGTAATTAATGACATTCCTCACCCTTTCAACATCCATTCCATGCGTCACAGCATCTGACAAAACAAGAACCTGTATTTCTCCTTTTCGAAATGCCCTCAGTCTTGCTGCAGCATAATTTTCATATCACAAGTACAACACAAGAAACAATACACACTAACCCAAGAGAGGTATATTTTTTTTAATCACAAAAACAAGTATCATAGTATTCAGTAAAGGCCAGAAAGATTAGTGCAAAGCACTAACCAGTACAAAAGATATACAAATGTGCATCCTCTCAACAATGAAGAATATTTTGCCAACTAAACATACAAGAAAACTCAGTATCCCTATATCTGTCCCAATTAGAAGCCCAAAGCCATAATGTAACCTTCAACCTTGGAACATGTGAGATTTTTCGATATCCCCTAATCATGCTACTAGTGGAAAGTGATATGGTCACCCGAATTATCTTAAATATCTTGAAATCAAGGATACAATTTCATTTCAAGAAGTAAACAACTATAGGGGAGGCTGTAACTAAAACTGTTCCTCCCCAAACCATTGGATGCTTCACAAGCACCGATAATACTTCTAGTACTAGTATATACCTTCGTACAGATTGACGTTGCAGCCCTGAATACTCCTGGACCTTTAATTTCAATCCACCAAACAATTTCAGTAGGGCGCTCAGCCTGTGGGTAGATTCTACGGACGATGTGAAAACAATGCACTTTTCCCCTCCTAAATGAAGTAGCAGGGAAACCAAGAATAGTGGTTTGAGCTTTGATTCACAAATCTGCAAAGTAGTCAAAGTAGGATTATACAATAGCTAAAGATAAGTGTACAAAAAGAAAGAAAAAAAAAACTCATGCAATTCCTCCCTCTGTATTTATATCAACATCTGGTAATAATTAATTAAGGTACAACATTTTTTGAAATCATGTTAGCTTGTCAAGTTCGCTGACATTAGTGTGTGAGATATGTCGACGAAATTGACAAATTTTTAAGGGCCGGCCTCACATAGCTCATAACTAGCACAAATAAATTTAAGTTTTGTTAACTCAGACAAAGATATGTGCATCATCTATGCAACTTATTAAAAGAAATATTTGGATATTTATAGAAGTCATTCAATTTTCGGATTAACCGTGTGTACAAGAGTAGAAAGTGACTTCTTTTATGAACAACTCTTAGAAAATGAAGAAAATCTGTGCATACATGTAAGCAAGTAGGTGACACCTACCAGCTTGTAAGATTCTAGCATTTCAGGTAACTGATAACGTTGAGGCCCAGTTGTCAAAAACAGAGGACGATGTAGATCAAGCTGGGAAAGCTTGCTCGGATCCTGCGTCAAGGTAGCAGATAGTACCATCTTCACAAGCCTTGGATAAGCATTTCCCTTGAATCCTCTTTCAATGCCACTACAACACAGAGATCAAGAAACCAAAAGGTAGCTGTTAGGAGTTCATATAACTTCTACAACATCCCTTTCTTAATTTAAAAGAAGAAAGACGGTATCAAATCAAATAGGAGACATATTTCAGAGCTAGTTTTCATATTCATCAATAAAAAAAACTAAGTTTAACCGGAAACTAGGAAAGATGATAAGGTTTGTCTTTGTCTACCTAGGGGCACAACATGAATGGGTCCAACCAGACATTTTCTAAATAAACTTCAGAAAGCCAAAGCATCAAATGATCTAGTTTATAAAACTTGATAAGACCAGGTATACTACACTGCTAAACAATAAAAACAGCAGAAAGCACCGGCATCTGGATAGCCCGATCAAATTGACCTTCATCAAAGAGATCCTTTTGATGAGTCAAAATCATATGGTTATGTGCAGTTTTTTTTCCTAGATGAAAGTCATGGTTATTTATCCGGACATCAGTGTTGCAAAAAATTTCGCATTCAACAACATTTTCATCCGAGAGAACAAGGAGCATAACATGGTAGATGTTGAAGTATGATAAATGATAGAACATACAACTTCCTTATAGTTCTCAAGGAACCAATAGTAAAATGAGCAAATTTACTAGCATGGTGAAAAATTCCTTCACCACTTGAGCTTGTCAACTGAAGAACTGTAGGCAACCAGGACTGATATGCTTCTCTGAGTAATGATCTGTTTCATCCACTACCTATAAAATTCAGTTTAAGATTCAACAATGTCCCAAATGAAATAAATACATAAATAAATAACAGCTCAAATCATGTGTACAATGGTACTCACACAAGAAAAGTAGCATGTTGATTGAGTGAACCTAAATGTTTAGTTAATAGATTTGTTTGAGGAATCATGATATTATGAGCATGAGATTGTTTGTGTGTGTGCATCTATCTATGTTCCCAAGTGTCGTGACAATTAACACGTGGTCCAGAAAATATCCATAAAAGAGAATATATCAAACATTTTTCACTGACTATTTTTGGTGACATGGGAAATTATTCAGATGGTCTCAGGAATTGACTGTCAACAAGTAACTCTTATCTTTCTGACGTTGCAAACATGAACTATTGAATAATGGTCCCAGAAATTGACTGTCAGGGAGTAACTCTTTTCCTACTTGCAAAGAAACTCTTTTATGTTTTACAAACAAATTATCCATTTGCAGGTACATTCTGAACATGCAACAGAAACAAATCAAAGCTTTTCATACTTACAGAAAGCACAAGTTGTTGTTTGTTGTACATACTAGATAACAGATATGCTCAAGAGTGAACCCCTTTGTGGTATTTATATGGTCCATTAGTCATCCAGGGGTTGCCACTAATATGTCTACTGCACTCTGCAACTCCATGTAGCGGCTTTCTGGGTCATAACAAACACCTGCTTCAAGCTTAGGTCTCTTAATAAGCACTGAGATCTCATCTGCAATTGAAGTTTGACCAACAGCCAAACCAACTGCAGGGGCAATAGCAGAAAATACTTCCTTAACCTGAAGCAAAACAAATAGCAGATATCTTGTTAGCAACAGAATAGTTAAAAGTAAATGAACAAATACATTAAGATGAGTAGTCTCAGATTTTAATTTATACTATGCTAGAAACAATAAAGGAAAAAACAATTAAATAACATTGACATAATAACACCCTTTATTAATAAAAAAAAAGGTGAACCTAGCTAACCCATCATACTAATTAATCACCTTGACTTTTATCAAACCCGAACTTAAACATGAAATCTAGCAAGCAAAAAGACTCAAACTTTGACGTTTAGTAACCCTTTGTATCTCTTATTCCTACACTCAACTTTGGTTTGGAGGAAATTGCAAGGTCAACTCCGATAACTATTGCAAAATTAACTAATACTACATTATAACTAAAAAATATTCTTGCGTTAGTTCCAAAATGGAGCAGTGTGAACCATAAAATACATTTTCATATACCCAAATCTTAGATTTGACTGATCATGTTCACTTCTGTCTGATTGGGATTTTGTGTTGTGGGCTTGTTCTATTTCGGAACACATTAACTATCAGCAACAATAGAACGATAATTATTTTCTTTCACCAGTCAATAATAAATTATAATATCAGCAAACATATGGCACAAAGAAAAAAAGAAAATTGCCCAAAAAACAACAAGAACAAAAGAGAAAAATGATTGCTAAGTCGATTGAATAAACGAACTTGCAAAGCCAAATCACGAGTAGGGAGCACCACCAAAGCGAACAAGTTGAAGCTAAAGCTGAAGCGGGAGAGCGGAGCGGAGAGGGAGAGCATAGTGCAGCGGAGAGGGAGACCACAACGCCGAGAAGTACACCAGGCGGTGAGCAGAACGAGAGCAATGAGGAGAGGGAGAGTGAGACCAGAGCGAGCTTCCTTCAATTCTTTTTCTTCTTTCCTTCCTTCCTTCTCTTCTTTCCTTCTTTCTTTTCGATCGAGAGGGAAATTTGGGCACTTTGTGAAATTTTTAACTCCTGCTCATTTGATAGTGTTTTAGCAATGTAAGAGACATGAAATGGGACAAACTTTGGACTTTTCATAGCACTAAGTAAAAAAGTGCTATTGTCATGTGCTATTAATGGGTAGTTGTGGTGTAGTGTGATAATGTAACAATAAGATTAGGATAGTATCCCATTCTATCACTGTTATTAACAATATTATCATGGTTACTACCAGTTTACCATTACCTTAGAAACCATATCGGCAGTCTCGCCATCACCTTTGCTTTCACAGTATTCACCTCCAAATCCTGCAAGATTATTGTCCATATTATGAGTTTAAAAAGTTCGTATTGAACAAAACAAGAAAAACAAAAGCAGAGCATATAGGGTGTTTTGTGAACTTCACATTAAAATAAAATAAGATAAAACTAATTACATAAATAAATAGACAAAACAAGGAAAACAAAAGCAGAGCATATAGGGTGTTTTGTTGTCTTGTTCACTTTGGATGTAGGTGGAAAGCACTAATCATTATGAAAATGTATAATACCTTCTAAGAAATCTGCAAGCTTTTCCATGTTAAGAGCAACCAGCTTGTGTAGATCTTCACCAGCCCACAATTGAGATGATCACACATGCTAGACCACCTAGTACAATTGTTGATAACCTCTCTTGAGCTAACTCTACGATCTTATCAACATGATATCCAGACACGGATACTAGGCTAAACGTCAGTATAAATATGAGAACTCCATAGTCATATCTTGCCTTGATTTGAGCGACAAATTGTGTAACCTTTGCTGCATGCTCCAGCTATAAAACCAAAACAAATCAGTAAATGTTTGAACGAATTTAAAGTCTAGAAACTCTAACTCCATATAGTCGAAAACTTGTATATGTGTTGGAGTATTTATTTACCTAGTAGGAAAATAAGGATGCCAGAGAGAATGGATTCTCCTTTCTCTCCGGCTAAAGATGATAAGTGATGAGCTCCAACACCAAAAGTACCAGCTGTTGGAAAAATTCAATATGTGTGGGTACACATATGCATTTAATGTGTATTGTTATCTTAAAGTATAACCTAAATAAATTGTGATATAATATAGTTAATTGGGCTAAGGTATTAAAATGTCATGGGCTTAATGTGTAGATGCACTTAAGCAATTTCTAATTTGATGAGAAACCAAATTAGAAATTGGTAAGTTAGAATAATTGATAACCCATCAGTTATAACTTCTGAGTTATGGTCCCTAGTAGAGCGTATGGTTTTGTTTCTTCTGTAATTCCATTCTATAGAGAGATACACAGAAAAACATACTTTATCAACTGGAAGATCAAGACTCGTCCCATTCTTGAAGTACTATCATGGATCAAGGTACGCTTTCATTTTGTTCTTGTTCTTCTCTTCTCATTGATTCAATATGGAACATACAACTGTGACTGTAGAAAATAATCTAATACCAGCTAGTCATATTCCAAATCCTCTGTTCAAACATTTACTCAATGTTTCTCCTGAAAATCACGTTGTTCACATATTATTTTCCATGCCCATTTTGGTCTAAAGTGTGACTTCATCATTAAATTAAGGGATGATTTGATGTTCACTATGGGATAACTTACCAACAGAGAATTCGAAGATGACTACCACATTTAAAAATGCTCAAATAGTAGAGTCTTCGAAACTTTTGTACAAATGTCTAAAGTAGTAGCAAAGAGAAACCAAAGACAGAGCTAGCCCAACCTTGAGATAATGAAAACCTCGTCTTGGATCATCTTGTCCTATTTTCTTAAACATCTTTATAATCCTCACTACTTTTTCATTAAACTTCTTAGGTAAGGCATTTAGCCATAGCCATATGTGGGCGAAGCAACCGACCTTCTCATGACTTGCTGAATCAATTTCCATGGCTTAAAGAGGCATAAATTCTTTGCATGAACTGCTGATGGTAATCAGAAAAGGCTTTCTCTGGCTTAGAATATAGAAAGTGAGTGACAAGATTTTTTTTTAGAGAGTGATGAGAGTGCAAAGGAGAGGCAAGGAGATGGATGGGGTGAACATGCATTTGGAGACTTCTCAACCCCACCTATACATCCCCACAGACGTGATAGGAAGTCTAGAGAAGATATCCAGTAGCATCTCATGTGATAACTCTGAAATCGATGTTCCATTGTTTTCCTTAGGGGTGGGCACGGGACGGGATGGGACGAGATGGGCCCATCCCTATCTCATCCCGTTCATTCGAGATCGGGACGGGATATACCTCATCCCGACCTCGTCCCATCTCAAACGGGATCGGGACGGGACTGGATGGGACGATGAGCACGTATTAAATAGTTCTCCAATAAAAAATAACAAAAAAAAATCTTATCTCACATTACTCACACACCAATAATGTCAAATCTATATACATATAACTTACATCATAAATAATAATAGATATTAAATAAATAAATATTAAACATTTTTTTGAAGTTAAATAAAAATTAAATTTCAATTAGAATTAATGATTCAATTCATTTAGATTTCATATAGAATTTCATTTTTCATTGATTTAATTTCAACACATCCTAAACTTTAATTTATAAGAGTATTTTGATTAAAATTAATAATTATTATTATTAAATAAATAAATTCGGGACGGGATGAGTTTGATCAATCCCAAAAGAACCCAAAAAAATCGGGACAGGACGAGATGGGATGCCCACCCCTAGTTTTCCTGTTGCTTGTTGTTACTACTTTCATGGGAATGTTGTTTCTCTAGTTCTAGACTTCTCCAACATTCTCTTCTCTCCATGTCAATCAATTAGGGTTTTGTCTCAAAAGAGAAAAGAAATCTTGATTCAGATAGTGTTTTTATCAAGAAAGGATCTCTCCAAACTTCAATAGAGTTCATGTTAAAAAGGGAAACTTGTAGTAACAATAGAGAAGCCCCAATTATTGAAACATCAATACTGAACCAAACATCAAAACCTCAATTTATGCAAACATCTAACATGTATATATTGAACTAAACATCAAACACTAGAAACTCTTATATCAAACTGATAAAAACCAAACTTGACAAAATTTTCATAACTTTTCATCAATTGGGTCTATACAGACAAAAATCAGTTGAAAAAAAAAAACCCTCACATTTTTTCTTGTTGCTCTAGGCAACAGGTCCAAATTCCTTGACCGGCCAAACTCTGCAAAATACCCTCCCTTGAACAAGCCCATACAGAACAGGTCCCAAATCCCTCAAATCAATTATCCCCTTGCACCCAAATGTGCCCTTCACCAAGACTTGTGAAATCAATGATGGGAGAGTGAGATCAGATGAAGAGGTGATAAGAGAGAGAGGGGATTTTGGCGTTGTGCATGCGAGCGTTCTATAGAACTCTAAGTTTGCTAGTGGCGAAAAAAAGAATGCAGAGAAGAAGAGAAAAATGAAATCTTTTGTGGTAGTAGACGCCGCGTTGGGCGAAAGAGAGGCAGAGCTGGGCGCGACAACTCTGATTTGCAAGTGAGAGTCTTTGTTGACGTTTGGTTTATGCACATAATTGGAATAAGTTTGTGTTGGGGAAGAAGTAGATGGAGGTTTGTTTTTACGCTTATGCCCTTAAAAAAAATTCAGTGAGGAATGTTTCTTCACTCTTCGGTTGGGCTTTAGATGAAATGTGACTAGATGTTACATTTAATCGTCAGTTTTCTCCCTATCTCTTGTGCGACGATTGTGAGATATTTATGTGAGGAATTGGGAGTTAAAATTTCTCTTGCACAAATATGTGACAACTCGTCAAAATTCCTCACAAAAACTAATAGTTACAATTTTTTAAGTGTCACATATAGTTTTGCCACCTAATGTCAAATTTCTTGTAGTGATGCGTCCAAAAATATTCTCCTATGAATTTGATCTGCAAAATAGATGTTAGACTGTCAAGAACCATCTTTTTGGTGGTCGAAGACACTCCGATGCTTAAGTCAACAACTTTGTTTGAAGAATGAAGTAAATCTAGACAAAACCTAGTTAAAGATGCATACATGTGTCGAATGTTTCCTTTACCTTTTATAATGGTCGCGATTAATTCTCTGCGTGACCTAAGCATGCGAGGTGCAACGAAAGGAGATGTCTCTCGTAACAGTCTCCTCCTTAATGGAGATGCGTCCGTGGAGGCGTAACTCCCTCTACGACTCTTTTTTTGTGCAACATTCCTCTTCTTTATGAGATAACTCGTGTCGAGCCTGGATTCATGCTTTGATCCGTTCGGGACTGGATTCGAGCTTTGTTTATGTCTTCTCGTTAGTAGGCATATATTATTTGGGCCTCTGTGATTGATTTTATTCTTCTTGGATTTTATGAACTAGTCCAATAGATTGAACGTTATATCCTCGTGATGGATGCTCTCTGCCACGTGTACAGCCATTATGAGCGGTCTATTTTGATGTATCATCACCACCCATGACCTAATAAATCTATATCTCTTCACAGTCAAATTTAGTATTAGCTCTCACGGGGGCTCATTGACATCAAAATTGTCCAAATATACGTTGGGTCCCTCGAAAGTGAGGTTTTGGATAGTTGTAGTTGGTGCATTGGTCCTATGCATTATGCATGAATTGACTTGGCTTCTCTTTGAAGGGCTATACATTTATTTATTTATAGAGACAAAAAGTTTAATATTATTGTGGGGTGTGAGGACCACGGGCATGTATACGTCGTTTTCCTGCATTCATATTAAAATTTGGATCAAACAAATGATCAGCGAACGGGGGCTGAATTGACATCCTCCGCGTCAGGGAATAAGTTAGCACAGGGTACGCTGGATTCAGGGTTACCTACATTGGATAAAATCGGACAGCAGGGTACTAGTTCAACTAAGAATCAGGGCGCGCCAGTCCTGGCACAGTCGCATGAAGTTGGACAGCTTCCTTCAACGTGTTTGCATGCCGACGATGACGAAACTTTAGTGGACGCCGTAGTAATTGAAGCTCAGAATATAAAACAGATTTATTATTTGGTTCGTAATGCTAACAGCGAAAACGAATTGGACAACGATACCGATATTTCGGATGAAGTCACTTCGGAAGAGGAAGATAGAGCACGCACAATGTCAGGTTTCAAGACAGACCAGATTCGATTAACGAAAAGATTCGATAAGAGGATTATAAACAACGACTTCAAGGTATGTCTTCGAAGATCTGATAGAATGAGGAAAAGCAACAGCAAGTACCGGCTTTGATCAGGTTTGGGTTAGCCTAGAGGATAAATGTGTCTAATTTCTGTTTTTTTTTTTTTCCTTACCAATTTGTTATTATATCCCGTTTTGAGACAAGTAATTAAAGTCTGGCATACTATAGCTGCCTCTCCATAGCGGAGATTTAATAAATAAAAAAAATCAAGTTTTCTAGAATATGCATGGTGAACACGCAAAGGCATGTAGTTTTAATATCTTGTAATAAAAATTTCCCCTATGCATGAGAAGCATATTAAGCAATAATAGTCACAGATTATACTTAGCTAGTTCTAGAGACTGACCAAATTTTCAATCCCACCGCGCAAACATCCAAATATATGCGTATAAATCTTGCTCTGCCAGCTAAAAACCATGGCCACGTACACACATGAGCATAGTAATTCAACTTACAATATTTTAGCTCTTATGCATCGTTTCACCCTTATAAATACCCCACCATTCACTCAGCTTCACACTCATCAACATCTCTACTAATTACTCTAGCTAATATTGTAGAGATCATCAGAGAGATGGACTCCAAGAACTCTTCCTCAGTTACTCTCTTTTTGTCACTCAATCTTCTCTTCTTCTCCATGGTCACTGCCAACAACTGTGGCACTTGCAACAATCCTCCCAACCCCAAACCTACGCCAACTCCCACGCCTTCATCAAGGGGTAGGTGCCCAAGGGATGCATTGAAATTGGGTGTATGTGCCAATTTGCTTGGGCTCGTAAATGTTGTCGTGGGAAGTCCACCAACCCTACCTTGCTGCTCCCTCATCCAAGGTCTGGCTGATCTGGAAGCTGCTGTTTGCCTTTGCACTGCCATCAGAGCCAACATATTAGGTATCAACCTCAATATCCCAGTCTCTCTCAGCTTGCTTCTCAATATTTGTGGCAAGAAAGTTCCTTCTGGTTTCCAATGTGCCTAAGCCCACTCTATAAAGTACGTGTGTTATCTAAGTATGCTCTAGCAGTGAAGCTACTGAGCTCTTATAGATTTGATGTTTGATCCAAGCAGTTCATTGTATGCATGTATTTTATTTCTGAATAAAAGTTCTCACAACATATATTGTCTGTGAGTTAATTACCAGACAAGAGAGTTGGTTATAACTCTCTTGTGAATTTGCAATTGATGAACAACTATGAAACTGTTAATATGCATGCAATTTGCTTCCAGTCCTAGTAAAAACTATATCTTTCCAGAGACAGTATCATTTAATTTCGACGACTATTGTCTTCCTTCTAATCATATTTTACAAGGAATTCCTATGATCTTATGTTTAACCTCCAGTACTGTAAAGACGGATTAATTTGGTACATGCTATTTAGGGGAGGAGCCAATAAATTTTCCTACACCAGGCTAATAAATATAAATGCAAAAAAAATTGCACAAATATGCAAAACCCCAATATGGGCCTTGAACTTTACCAATGAACAAGTAAACAACCTATTAGGGCTCAAGACATGTCGTTACTCCAAATCCTAAAATGTTACTATACATTTGATGTTTGATATTGAGGAGCGGACAAACCTTATAAGAGCATCCCTTGGCAGCCCAATTCCATGGAATTAAACCACCTATAATTAAGCAAATAATAATAATAATAATAATAATAATAATAATAATAATAATAATAATAATAATAATAAAATGGGGCTAAGTTAGGCTATGGGCAAGCACTTGAGCGGGCCTTTGGGTGCATAGCCTAAGGGTAAGGCTAATATTGAGCTTATAAATAAATAAATAAAGATTGCTCACCCATTTTCAAAAAAAATGGCTAGTGTTCACCCATGACACAATGTGGACTTTGATTCTCCAATAATATAGTTTCCATTTATTATTAGTTTGTTTAATTTTAATTTTCAATAGTGAATTTATCCCCCATTTGTTGTAATTAGGCTACAAAGAGTGGGTTGGGGTCAAGGATTGTGATTTCTTTTTTCGAGTTAATTTCGGTCTCCTGATTTTAAGAAATATTTCGTTTTGTATAAAAAAATGAAATTTTTTTTATTGTAATCTCGAATTTAACAATATCTGTTATGAATCTTAAACTCTTAAATGCTACATAAAAAGTCTCACGCAACTCGTATTATTATACAGACTACATATTACATAAGAATTACTTAAATAAAAAACTTATAATACTAAAATAACATTATAGCATGTCAAAATTATACAAAAATTAAAATATTTATTTCATTTTTCAAGGGAAATAACATTCATCATCATCATCAAAGCCCATTCCCGAGATTTTCGGGGTCGGCTACATGAATTTTGGTTCTCCAAGCAATGCGATCTTCCCACATTTCCTCACCTAATCCAAGCTCAATGATATCTTCATTCACCGTCTTCATCCAAGTTTTCAACGGTCGTCCCCTCCGTCTACACCCTTCATTAACTTGCCAATCTAAACATTTTCTAATTGGCGTCGTGCTTGGTCTCCTCCGCACATGACCAAACCAAGTTAAACGTCTTTCTCTAATTTTTTCCTCTATGGGCGCTACACCTAAGTATCTCCTAATTCTTTCATTTCTAATTTTATCCTTACGAGTTTTACCACACATCCACCTTAACATACGCATTTCTGCTACTGCCATCCTATGCGTATGTTGTCCCGTAGTAGCCCAACATTCTGAACCGTATAGCATGGCTGGTCGAACAATTGTCTTATAGCATTTCCCTTTTAGCCTTGCAGGCATCCTTCTATCGCACAATACTCCTGACGCCATTCGCCATTTCAACCAACCAGCTTTAACCTTGTGGTCTACATCTGCTCCAATAGGCCCATTCTTTTGAATTATAGACCCTAGATATCGAAAAGCCTCACACTCCGGGACCTCGACACCTTCGATCTCAATTGCATTACTTCTCCTTCTTGGTTCACACTCAAAGTTGCACACTAGATGCTCCGTCTTCGAACGGCTAATTCTAAAACCTTTACTCTCTAAAGCCTCCTGCCACTTAACTAATTTCTGACCTAAACCTGCACTAGTCTCATCCATTAAGACAATATCATCTGCAAATAACATGCACCAAGGTACATCTTCTTGCAGATGTCTCGTCAACTCATCCATGACCAAAGCAAAGAGATATGGACTTAACGCCGACCCTTGATGTAGTCCTACTGTCACTGAAAATTCACTAGACATCCCACCTACTGAGCGAACACTTGTTACAGCCCCTTCATACATATCCTTAATGTTATCGACATAACATTGAGACATTTTCTTCCTTTCAAGCACCCACCAAATTAACTCCCTGGGGACCCTATCATATGCTTTCTCCAGATCAATAAAAACCATATGCAAACTCTTACGTGCCTCTCGATATTTTTCTACAGTTTGCCTAAGCAGGAAGATGGCCTCCGTAGTAGACCTACCTGGCATAAATCCAAATTGATTCTCTGAAATCGTGGTTAAACTCCTAAGTCTTTGTTCTATAACCCTCTCCCAAAGTTTCATCGTATGAATCATAAGCTTTATCCCTCTATAGTTCGAGCAATTTTGGATATCCCCTTTGTTCTTATAAATTGGTACCACAATGCTATGCCTCCATGAATCTGGCATTTTTCTAGTTTCCAAAATCCTATTAAAGAGCTTAGTTAGCCATTGAATTCCAACTTCTCCTAGACATTTCCATGCTTCAATTGGTATATCATCCGGTCCAACGGCCTTCCCTGCCTTCATTCTTTTTAAAGCTTCTCTCACTTCTGTGGCACTAACTCTGCGATGGAACACGCGATCTCTCCCTTCCTGTGAAGCATACCCCTCCAAGTTTAACTCCCCTACATGTGTTCCATTGAGTAGGTTCCAAAAGTAATCCTTCCATCTATCTAAAATAGCTTTATCCTGCATTAAGACTCTTCCATCCTCATGCTTAACACACTTAACATGACTCAAGTCCCTAGTTTTTCGTTCTCTAGCCTTCGCTATCTTGAAAATATCCTTCTCCCCTTCCTTCGTACCTAGCCTATTATAAAGAGCATCATACGCTCTCTTCTTAGCTTCCCCTACTGCTCTACTACTCAACTTCTTAGCCTGCTTATAAAGCTCATAAGACTCTAGGCACCTATCTTTTTGCCACGCCTTAAAGCATCTTTTCTTTTCCGCAATGGTTTGTTGCACATCCGCGTTCCACCACCATGTCTCCTTACCATAGAAACCTCCTCTTTTGGCCTGTCCTAACTCTTCATTCGCACATCTTCTTATTCGGTTTGCCAAATGTTCAAAAAGATCCGCGCTACTAGTCCTATCCTTTGGTTCTAGATTCTCCCCACCCTCTGAAACTGACTGGCCACCCAAAATCCTCTTTTTAAATCTTTGGCACACATCTCCCTGTAAGGTCCACCACTTAATTCTCGGTCTAACCTATTCTATAGCAATACGACCCCTACTCTTAAGACAAAAATCGAGAACTAACAGCCTATGTTGGGATGTCAGACACTCTCCTAGTATAACCTTACAATTTTTACACCTACCTAAATCGTGTCTCTTCACAAGAAAATAATCAATTTGACTTCTATTACGCCCACTCGCAAAGGTCACCAAGTGGTCTTCCTCTTCTTATAAAAAGTATTTACGATCCCAAAATCCTGAGCTAACGTAAAATCTAGAATAGAAATCCCCGCGGTGTTTCGATCCCCAAAGCCTTGACCTCCATGTACCCTCTCATACCCAACTCTATCCTTACCGACATGGCCATTCAAATCCCCGCCTATGAAAACCCTATCGGAAGAGGGAATTCCAAGAACTAACTCCTCTAAAGAGTCCCAAAAATCCTTCTTAGTCTCCTCGTCCAAACCCACTTGGGGTGCATACACACTAATAACATGCACTATCTCTAGTTCTAAAGCTAATTTAATACTTATGATTTTATCCCTAAACCTCCTAACGTCGACTACTGCATCCTTAAAAACTTTATCTACCACTATTCCCACCCCGTTCCTAGTGCCATCTTTACCAGAATAGAAGAGTTTGAACCCTCCTCCTAAATCTTTAGCCTTGTTCCCCTTCCATTTTGTCTCTTGAAGACAAACTATGTTTACTTTCCTCCTACGCAGGACATCCACTAATTCTATTGTCTTTCCCATCAAGGTTCCTATGTTCCAAGAGGCTAATCTAATCATTCTATCTCTAGCTCTAACCTGGACTAGCTTCTTTACTCGCCCCGTCCAGAAAGGTGCGAGAACCCTTGCCTATTTAACACTACAGCCGGGCGCCGCTGCAGCGCGCCTTGCTCATTTGTCACTACACCCGAGCGTAGGTGCAGCGCGTCGCTTATAGCGGGGGACGCCCTATCCTTCTGCATTAATCTTTTTGAACCAATATCCATGAAAAGGGATGTGATGGGTTTTTACGGTTGGCTATCACAAGCCTAACACCAACCCTCCTCCTTTATCCGGGCTTGGGACCGGCCGTTGCAACGGGCGGAGTTTCAAGGGAAATAACATATTTTGATATCGAACCCTCCTCCTTTATCATGTTAAAATATACGCATACTGAAATTTTATTTCTTTTCTGAGGGGAATTCCCCTCAGAAATAAAAATAAAAATATCGAATTTTGAAACATATTTTGATAAATATAAATTAGAAAATATTTTGTAAAATTTCGACAATTTTCGAGAAATCACATTCCTTAATGGAAACTAACCTAGTTGTCACTATCTTTGAATGTTTCTCTATTTTACTATAATGTGCGTGTCTTTAAAAAAAAAAGTTATTCACAAACAAAAAAATCAAACGAAAAATAAATTGACAGTGGAAAGGTTACATCCAGTACTGGACCAATGATTTGAACGATACGCCCCTGGTTTTTTTCTTCAAGTGCGGAAACCCCTGGACCATGAATAAAGGTATTGTGCAAAGCTGGTTGACAATAATTGTATTGGAAATTAACCTAATGGTTATTATCTTTGGATGTTTACACTACTACAAATATTAGCTTAGGTAACGCCACTTAGATAGCGCTTTTTTAAAGAGCTATCCAAGTGGGCACTAGGATAGCGCTTATTTGTCTTCAAAAAAAAAAAAAAATCAAAAAAAAAAAAAAAAAAAAACGCTACAATAGCGCTTTTAATTTTTTTTTCAGTTAAGCGCTATCTTAGTTATGTCTTAGATAGCGCTTTAAAAAACGCTATGAGAAAAAACGTTACCAAAGCTACCATAGCGCTTTTAAAGTGCTTGCATAGCGCTTCCGAAGCGCTATGCTACTTACATTTAGGATAGCGCTTCGGAAGCGCTATCCTATATATCACTACTAAAGCGCTTATATAGCGCTATCTTAGTCTAGCAATTAAATCTCATTTTTTCAAATCTTGATACGATCGGACGGTTAAGATCACAAGCCCTAATATAAAACCTAAATCTCATTTTTTTTGGTTTTGCTATTGCCTTATTTTTCAAACACACAGAGAGGGAGGAGGCGAGGAGGCAAGGAACCGAGGCGAGGAGGCGAGGAACCAGAGGAGGTGAGGAGGCGAGGAACCGAGGAAGGAGGCGAGGAACCAGAGGAGGCGAGGAACCGAGGAAGGAGGCGACTCAGGCGAGGAACCAGAGGAGGCGAGGAACCGAGGAGTCGGAAGCTCAGGACCAGGTTCGTCTCTCTCGCTCGACTCTCACTCAGTCACTGTTGGTGTTTTGTGTTTTGTGTTTTGTGTTTTGTGTTTTGTGTTTTGTGTTTTGTGTTTTGTGTTTTGTGTTTTGTGTTTTGTGTTTTGTGTTTTGTGTTTTGGGGGTCTGATTGAACATTTGGGTTTTTTCAAGATTTAGTTTTGATTAGTAGATTGTGGGGTTTAACCCCCTTTTGATCCATTTGTGAGTGTGGGGTTTTGATTTTGGTGAAGAAGATGACAGTGGGGGTTGGGATTGATGTGTCTGATGATGGGAATTTGGTGGTTTTGGACAATTCTATATTGTCTGGTGTTCATGAAAATATTGATCTAACTCCGGCTGGTTGTGGAGATTTGATTAATGGAGCTTTTATTGGTGTCAGATCGGATCACACTGGGAGTCGCCGCGTCTTTCCAGTTGGAAAACTTGAGTAAGAAACTCATCCCTTTTTTCTGTTGATGTTTGTCTGTTGTAAATTTGATTCCCATGCATTGTTCTATTATGCGATTTTGATTATAATGCTAAGATGGGATTTTTAGTTTATGTGACGTGGTTTATAATTTGGGGTCTTTTGATATGTGATGGTAGAGTATTTGTTGAAAATTAGGTTTTGGAAAATTTCAGGGGTTTAAGGTTCATGTGTGTTTTTCGATTCAAGCTATGGTGGATGACACAGAGAATGGGTTCTCATGGAAAAGAGATTCCCTTTGAGACTCAGTTCTTGATTGTGGAAGGAAATGATGGGTCCCAATTTGATGTGGGAAGCGAGGGAGGTGTAGGAAAGGCTCCGGTATACGTGGTTTTTCTACCAATTCTTGAGGGAGATTTCAGAGCTGTTCTACAGTATTTGCTCTATCTTTTATTAAAAAAAAAAAAAATTTAATACTTTGTTTTCTTGTTGTTCAAATACATAGATTTTTGGATATACATATTGAAAAAAATTGTAGTGAATATTTATGAACAGATCTAGTTTAATTGGTCTTTCTCTCTTTTAGGATCTCTTCTTTTGTACCTCTTCTTTCTCTAATATGGTTCTTGCCTTCCTAGAGTGCATGTCATATTGAGTTTCTTGTGTATGCATTTTCTTCTAGCTTCTTCATTGTTGTTGGATCTCAAGATATGAAGTAAACTAACACAGAAAAACTGGCAGTATCTAAACACTGAAGTGGATAGAGTCAAGAAAGAGAATGATAGTATGCAGATTGAACTCAGGTCAGTATTAACCTTTGTTTTCTTATTTTCTTCAGCAGTAAAGTATTTGCATGTTGGGATCTTAAGCAATTAAAAATCTTGTTTGAGTGATCTCTTCTATACACTTCTATGTGAATTTCTTTCCTCCATATAGACACTTGAAGGGGGAGGACATAACCTCGCTCCATCCTAAAGAGCTTATCCCTATTGAAGCAGCCCTCCAACATGGCCTTACTAAGGTCATAGCCAAACAGGTAACAATATTCATTTATAGCAAACTTTTCTTTTTAATTTAAGGGGTTAAGTCAAGATCCAACTTCTTTTGTTGTTTTTCATTGTTTGACAGACGGAGTACTTCAAAATGATGAAGAAAAAGGTAAATTTTGATTAAGATCAACAAACAAACAACACTTTGTCTCTCTTATTTGATTGATTGATTGATTCGAGTTTTCTATTATTGGTAACTAGGGCTATGAATGCCAATGGTAGCCTGGTTAGTTGGTTAAGGCAGTGGAGTTTCATATCCCACGTCTTATGTTCGATACCCACTGGCGGCACGCTAACACCTTCCAAAAAAAAAAAAAAACTAGGGCTATGAATAACTTGTTTGTTAATAATTCTTTTACAGGAAAGAATGCTAGAGGAGGAGAATAAGCACCTCAGTTACATCTTGGTATGCATTTTATTTTTAATTCTTTTCTTTGTTTCGCCATGCATATATCCACACAAACAAGATGATGCCCACTATATATCCCTCACCTCGTGCCCAAGCTGATTTATAAGATATTTGCTGTGTTTGTTTACCATGTCAACTTTTGGGTTTGGTATTCTACCCTTAGGTGAATAAGTTTAAAAAAAGGTTTGAGGAAATTATCTAATTTTGATCTCAGCTTCACCTTAGGTGCTCAGTTTGTCCTAGGGAGAAAAATGTAACACAGGGAATTAGGTCACCGGATCTCCTAGATAAGTTGGTAGCTTAAAACAATGGGATCATGTTTTGGATCTCCTAGAAGCCATTCGGGATCCAAAATGGCCTTTGATCAGTTGAGTTTACTAATGTTGTTTCATCTTATACATTGGATAAAATCGTTTACTGTTTTTATGTATCCAACAGCATCAGCAGCAAGGTGAAATGGATGGAAATCTTAGGGAGATGGAGAATGGGTATCAGCAGCCAGATTGGGACATGTTTCATGTGAGCTAAACCATAACTTTCTTGATTGTTTGTCTTAACTTTGTTTTATTTTCGATCTAAGAACACCATTTTAACGAAATGTGTTTTACACCAGAGCCTTCATCCAATGGCTGAATACCATGGAGCAGCTCGCGCAATTGGAGGCTGTGCTATTTATGTCAGGTATCATGATCTTCTAAAGTTTCTATGTTCTGTGCCAATGGACAACTCAATATGTGTCGATTCTTATCTTTGGTATTGTTTCATGCAGTGACAAGCCTGGGCACCATGACTTCAACTTATTGAAGAAGCTGGTACTTCCTGATGGATCCATATTGAGGGCCAAACTTCTAGGAAGACCTACAAGGGATTGCAGAATAATTAATTAGGTTAGACATGTGGGTAGTTCTGAGAGAGAATGATCTAGCCATGATTTATGAAGCAGACTTGGAAAGCTTCACTTAGTTTACATTGTAGAACTTCTTGGGACATTCATTCAATTCTGCTTAATCTTTCCAAAATTAAATAGCGTAATATTTTTTTAATTTACATTGTAGAACTTCTTAGTTTACATTGTAGAACTTCTTGGGACATTCATCCGGAAAAGCGCTATGGTAGTTAATAAAAAAAATTCACCGAAATTAAATAGCGCTTTAGAAAGCGCTATTGAAGCTAATTTAAAAAAAAATCAACAAAATTATCAAAGCGCTATTCAAGCTAATTTTAAAAAAAAATTAGCGCTTTCTAAGGCACTATTGAAGTTAATTAAAAAAAAATCAACGCTTAGATAGCGCTTAATAAAGCGCTATCTAACTAAGCGCTATTCAAGTACGCGCCTTGCATAGCGCTTTTTTGAGCGCTATCTAAGCCTATTTTTAAGCGCTATGCAAGCCTATATTTGTAGTAGTGTTATCTCTTTTTTGTTTAAGGTATGTGTGTTCTTGGTTTCAAAACAAATCTTAACCAACAAAAATTTAAAGAAAAATGGAAATGAATAAAGTTAGTGTAGGAAGTTGGTTGAACATACTTGTACCTAAGAATTGTGATTTCATTCTTCGAATTAATTTCAGTCGACTTATTTTAATAAATATTTCGTTTTGTATAGAAAAACGTAAACAACTTATCTTCTAAATTATTAGAGCAAGTTTTTTAACATGTGTCTGATGAAATGCCTAAGTAAATTATCTTGTTTAGCAAACCTCTTTGTATTTGTCAAAATGCAGAAGAAAAATTTCTTTAACACCGTGTTTATCAATCTTAGTCGAAATGACAACAATTATCAAAATAAGAACAATCCAAACAATCTCATTCAACAATAGGCATTTGTCAAAATGTCTTAAAGAACCTCATTTCAGTATCGAAATTTTAATGGTATAATCAAAAGTTTGAAAAAAAAATGCCTGTAAGAAAATTTAAAACTTGTCTAAATACTTCAGTTTTTTATTCGTTGCAGCTTATTTTCTCTAACTCAAATTGATTTTGCAGAAATGGGGAAAAACGCGAAAGGCAATCAAGGAGAGACAATATAAGTTATGAATTTTCATATCTTAAATAATAAATAAAAAGCCTCACACGACTCGTAGTGTCATACAGTCTAAATGCTAAATAAGAATTATTAAAAAAAAAAACTGTTGATACTAAACTAACAATATAACATGTCAAAATATATAGAGATTAAAATATTTATTTCATCTTAAGAGGAATTACTCTAAAATAACATTATTTATGTTAAAATATACGGATATCAAAATTTTTATTTAATCTAAGGGGAATTACCCTAAGAAAAAAATTAAAATTTCAAATTTCGATAACTTCAAATTGCGAAATATTTCGTGAAATTTTGACAATTTTCGAGAAATCGCATTCCTTGGTTGGGGTTAGGTTCAAACCAAAAATATTAAAATTTCCCAATTTTTCAATTGGCTTATAGCAGATCCTCTAATAATTTCCCTGGAAAGAAGACCCTCAATTTCCACCCGATCTCGCCCACAACAAAAATCAACTACTCTACGTTTTCTCCACCACATAACCCACCTACCCTCCATCACACAAGGACATTAATTTCTCTTGAGTTTACCAGTCCCATAACTTCCTTACAAAAAAAACGAACTAACTTGGCTCTAACTTCAAAGAATACCAATTCTTGAACATTCCCTTAAAGAAACATTAATTCTTATGTTGTGAATTCTCTAAGAGACACTAATGTTTGCAATAGTTTGGGAATTAAAGAAACACCTCCAACAAATTTGATTCAAGCTTTTACATCCACTGAGTTCTTAAAAGGCATCCTCATAACAATAAAATAACAAGTCCATCTACCATGCTCTGTAAAAATAATGAGTCCATGTTTCATAAGTCGTGTTATGTTATTTTAGTAGGAGTGTTTCATTTTATTTCCATAAAAAACCATGAAAATAATGGAAAAAGCAAGTGAGAAAGTTTTCCAAAAATGTTGAAATTTGCAATGTCTTTTGAGTTTCTATAGAAAAATATTCTTATGGCCTCTGATGCTTAAGACACAATGGTCAAGGGCAAAGACACAACGGTCGATGGCACGCCGATGCTTAAGTCAGATAGGGCTTGAGAAAGGCCTAAAACTATAAATTGGGTTCTATAGCATAGCTTTGTTCATCAACCCTCTATCCTATTTATAATGCAAGAATCCTTGTTCGATTAAGCTTTTAATGGTGTAGTTTTAGAGAAAAATATCTTGTTGGAGATTATTTCCCTGTTAGGACTTGTCCATGTAGAAAAGTTTTCCTACACGACTTGTGTTCCTAATCTGCGGGAGATTCTTCCCTTTTGGAGTGTTCTCCATGCAAGGGAGTTTTCATACACGACTTATACTCCGATATTTGTTTCTTAGTCGGATTCAATGTATTGTTTGTATGCCCGTTCTAGGTCAATCCCCCAGATACGTGCCTTATTAGGCTTTATGGGTATTGGATTTGACCGCGTGACGTATGGGCTTAATAGGACACTACAATCAGGGTCCAACCTCCTGGTCCTTGCCAAAATAAGCTTAGTGCTGTCTGGGCTTTGCTAGATTGGGCGAGCAATTCGGCTTGCTTTGCTCAATTGATGAGATCCTTATGACACGTATACGAAGCAGATTAAAGGACGGTTTGGTGTATCATTATTCTTCATGAAAACAAAATTCAAACACAAATGAGTTTCACATTCAATATTCATTCATTGAAAGTTAATTTTGCTTTTTAACTTATCTCATCAGTATCTAATTTCTCAATGATTTATATTTTTTGTATTACACAAATATGAGGAATTTCAAACTCGATGTTCGTGCATAGAAAGTTAATTTTACCTTTAACTTATCTGAATTTATAATTTCCCAATTGTGTAGTATAAAAAATTTATCTCATATATCAACTAAAACAAACTCATTGACTGAAATTAGGATAAAAAAAGTTGAATTACATCAGACATTTATTTTTATTTTTAGACTTTTAGAAAAAAAAATTATATAATCACACGCTGAAGCCCTATATGTCAATTGACTTCAATCTGTTGTACCTTAATTTCCATAATGCAGCATGGTCTTCTTCCAATGATCATAAGGGGATTGCATTACAAAGAGTTAAAAAAGGGGATATAATACTTGTTTTCATTGTAATTTATAAATTATATAGAATAATCTAACTAATCTTATATTACAGAACGGTGTTTGGGATTAGAGATAAAAAAACGGTTGAGATTTACTTAAACATAAAGATTTAACGATCCTAGACAATTTCTCATATTTTAGTTTCTCTTAACACTCTTTCATCTTTTTCGCTTTCACTTTCTCATATTTCAAGTATAAGTTTATTTTTATTTATTAATTTTGTTTATTAAATTTATTTTGATTTGGATACATAAATTTACAGCTGGGTGTCTTTTAGGGTTGAGATTCATTTTCTATAATGGTATATTTGTAAATATGAAACATATAAAAGGGCAAAAGAAAATGACTAAAAGATTGAACTAAACAATGTAAAATGTACATATAGTGGAAAGGGAAAATGTTGCATTGTCTTTTTTCTCAAAATAAAAATTGTCACAATAACATTCATTTTTATCAAATTTTAGCAAACTCGGTACCGCTAAAATGCATTTTTGAAGATCTTTATAATGAAACCGATAATCAATATAAACGCTTAAAACTTTTAAAATATTTATTTTACACCGTATGCATTTAAAAAATTTGTTAATGCATTTTAAGTTATAAAGTATATTTAACCAACGACCCCAAGTCCATAGTTTGGGCAAATGTTTATGGAGAACCTACTCTCAGTGTTTGCGACTCACTTTATATAGTGCCAACGACACTTTATATGGTCTATATTACAAATCAGAATGGTGTTTGAGGTTGAAGATAAAAGATAGTTGAGATTTTACTCAAATATAAGAATCTAACATATCACATAGAACTTAAAGCACCAAGAGATACGTTTCTAGATAAATATAGTTCATGGTTGAGATTCGTTTCATTTAATAGTTGATACTTAAAGCTAGCATTTATGTATTACCTTCAATCAATCTCCAACAAGAGTGCATGAGTTTGATTTTCATACCTAACATTTTAATATTTATTTATCTTGATATTTAAAATAGTATAAATTGTATTTATCATGTTAAACTTTTATCGTAATTCTCTAGTCTATATTACAAATTAGAATGATGTTTAGGGTAGGAGATAGAAGACGGCTGAGATTTACCCAACATAAAGATCTAACGACCCTAAACAATTTATCATATATCAATATCTCTGACACTCATTCAATTTTTCATCATTCAATTTCTCTTAACCCTCACTTGCACTCTTTTCATCTTTCCCGCTTTCAATTTCTCATCTTTCAAGTATAAGTTTAGTTATTTTTTATTTTTATTTTTTATTAAATCTATTTTGATTTGTACACATAAATTTACAGTTGGGTTTTTTGAGTATTTGTCATTGTGTGCAATTTCAAATTTATACATTTTATATTGTGAAATAGCCATATCCAAAATAAATAAATTCTCAACTATACCAAACAATTTGATCGACTGTCGGAGACATAGGGACTATCCTAATCTAGATACATGGTGTCACGGACTAGCAATCCGTGCGGCACTAGCTATCCAATTCACTAGTAAGCCGATAAGTAGTTACTTCAACGGTAACAAATATTAGCTTGAGAATACACAATATTAATCTGTAGACAATATAACGATGCACAATAGTCAGAAAAAGCTTTCATTAACATTCAATAGATTACAATGGCTAGGAACGTTCGAAAGGACTTTGCTCAACACTAGTTCGATGCTAACGATCGATGGAAATACAAGTTTGAAGTTGAAAAGCAATGCAAAGAAAACAATAAAATACTAGCGGTGTAGTCTGGCCCGACTATGCAATGGAGGCAACACGTCCTCACAGTCAAGAGCTCAAACATTCCCCCTATAATATAGATGCTAAGCATTTGGGCACTTTTCAAAAGGGAACATTGAGTTTTGAGACCATTAGGAAAGTCTTGAAAGACCTCTGACGTTGATTTCCCTAACCAACGGTACTAGTCCAGACACATGGCTCATTGAAATTTGGCCTTGTATTGAATGGGTAAACTTAGCAGTTTACCCATCATCAAACTAGTTTTAGAAAGATAATTTTTCAATCCTGTGGCTTACATTACACTATACATCAAAGTAACTGTGAAGTGCTATACTTCATGATCCAGAGTTTTGGTAAGAAAGAATTAAGTAGCTACATAAAATAAAATCGCTCACCTTTGATGCCAGTTAGCAATTCTTTCGAGGTTTACCACTCAGGACATATCAAATATTTTGATATATGTTACGATATGTCAAGGTATAAGTGACCTGTCTTTGTAGATATATGTTATGATAAAATTATATATGTATCAAATCCATGCAAAGGTGTGCGAAATTGCAAGTTGGTATTGTGCTCTTTGTAGATATATGTTATGATGCAATCGTTTTTCGCTCTCAGTTTTGACTTGCAAATCTGTTGACCTGTATAAAGAACGCATGTGAGCAACGAATCACCATTGTGGTGGCCGATGACACTCTGATGCTAAAGTCAGACAGGGATCTGAGGAAGGCGTAATGTTGTAAACATGAAATTTGTAACGTACCTTATCTTACCAACCTCATGTCTTATTTATAGTGCCAGAGTCCTGATTCGACCAGGCCATCAATAGTGTAGTTTAGGGAAGGAGATCTTCATTGAGATACTTCTCTAATTAAGAGTTGTGCTGTGGATGGGAGTCTCCCTATTAGCCTTGTGCTCCTAGATACGCAGGAGATAGTTCCGAATCAGAGAACAATCCGTAGATGGGAGTTTTCATGTGTGATATGTATTTTAGTATTTACTTTCTAGTTGGAAGCGAAAAGCTGCTGTAATTGCATTTCTGGAGCTGATCCTCGAAATACTTGCCTTAGCAGGGCTTACGAGTATTGATGATAGCTGTGAGATGTGTGGGCTTAGCAGATTGTTATGAATAGGGTTCGTTTAGCGGACTATGTTAAACAAGCTTAAAATCGCTTGGGCCGAATAAGTGTTGGGCTGATGTTAGGACCTATTATTCCATGAGATCATCATGACACATGTATGATATAGAGGTGGGACCGTTTTGGTATACCATCACATTGTTTATAGTTTTGACAACTAGTGTATTAATTCTTAACACGGAAGAAACCATAACCATAAATACCACAGCTTTCCATCAAAGTTCTGTATTTCTGCTCTTGAAATTGTCAAGCTCATTTTCATGTTCTACAGCTGATCGGAATTTAATGACCAAACAACTAATCTGTTAATGAAGGAAACTACCAACATGTAGATCTAATTAGTGGTAGGTTTAATTTTTTTCATAAACACGAACATTATGTTTGGATAAATCTCAATTGTAGATCTACCAACATGTAGATCTAATTAGTGGGAACGTTATGTTAAATTTCGACAAAAATGAACGTTATTACAATTTTCATTTTCAGAAAAAAAAAAAATGCAACACTTTCTCTCTCCGCCACATGTATATTCTATATAATTTGTTTCAATCTTTTGGTCATTTTCTTTTGTCTTTCTATATGTTTCATATTTACAAATATACCATTTATGGATAATATATTTCAACCCTCGACATCATCCCCAACTCTGAATCTTAATTGTCTTTTATCTCCAATGCAAGTCCTTATGAATAGTAAAACATCATTCTGATTGGTAAGATAGACTAGGGTATTCTCGGTGCCTTCAGCATTCAAATTGTTTGATAAGAAGAGAATTTTCAAATTTAGCCAAAGGTATTTTTTAGTACATAAATTTTATCCAAACACCCTCCCCTCCTCTATGTGATTTGTTCGATTTTTATGTTTGAATAAATCTCAATTGTCTTTTATCTCCAACCTCAAACACCATTATTATTTGTTATATAGATTAGGTAACAGTTAATATTTGCAGTTGTGTTACAAAACATGAGCATTAACACATAATTCACAAGAATACAAATATATGTTGTAGAAGAAAATATGAGAGAGACAGCATACAACATGGTCACCAAGTATTTTATAAATTGTACTTGGGGACTTTATGTTCCCTCGCCTAATTTCCCTAATCAACCTCTGTTTTCTGCACGGCACCACATTCCAAAAACTTTTGCAAGCCTATTCAATGCCTCTGTTATCTCCATATTCCACCCTTCATATATGCAACCTATATATGAACCACTCGAAGCCAAACTCTTTGTTGTACTTAAATATTCTTCACTGAATCAGGGTGCTACAAATTGAAGCTCCTTTATGAGTTCGAAGTTAACACCACAAATTCCTTTCATAAATCAAAACTAGAAAATATCATGAGAAAATTGGAATTGAACCAGTAAATGAGAAGGAATTATAACTCGAACTAGGTCATTGCCTAGTTATCTAGTGTTGGAGGCTTTACTGGTTCCTTTTGTAGATGTTGCAAGCATGTTGGGTGTACCTATTGCCTGTTATTGACTCAATAGTCAATAGCAATATGTTTTTCAGTGACAAAAAAAAAAAGATGAGATGGCTTTTAGGAGAAAGGTTTACTAGAAAAATAAATAAATAAATTGACCCTTAGGCCGTGTTTGTTTGCATGCATGGAGTTCAATTTCATGAACTCATGAGGGACCGCACATTTCTAAGGCTACCGTGATTGGGGGTAGGAACCATATATTTATCACCAATTCTAGATTTTTTATCAATGGAGGAACTCTCATGAACCATCTATTTGCAGTTCCTTTTGATCAATGACACATTTCAAGTCATTCATTTTGTAGTCCATGAACTTGTTGACTACATATTTCTTATAACCAATGTTTTTGTTTGTGTACTTCTTCTCCAAACATCCCCCCACACGCGCGCACACACACACAACTGTTTGGCAGTTTGAAGTGTAAACCTTGTAAAGGACTTCATCCATAGAGCTCACTATGTAGTTGCAGCTAGCACAGGCAATCCGAAGGCTTCCATGCATCAATTGCATGGAAGACTTCCTTGTTTATCTCAAGGATTTGTCCTTCTTCTAGCTTAGGAACATCTTCACACAGAAACCCTGCCAACGCCGATGTTTTTAGGGAAAAGAACATCTTGCTTCGTCATGCCGGGAAATCATTTCCCTTGAAGTTTTCAGGACAGTCCTGAGTAGTAAGCACCTTGGTGACACCAAAAGCCAACCCATTAATCAAACTAGATATATTATTCACTTCCATTTCTCCTAATGCAGAGAAGAAAACACTATTAGAAATAGTTACAACCATTAAAATTATAAATTCTGAAATGAAATTTGAAAACAGTAATCTGATACAAAATCTGACTAATTTAGTAACTAGAAAGAACTCTGACTCTAAACAGGTTGTGATACAAAATCAAATGGGTTTAGTAATATTAGAACTCTATTCTAACAGATTTCAATACTCTGATACAACGGAAAGTATTGTCTTAAGATTGTTAGTATACAATCTGTAAAACCAGAATCAGAAGTAGGGAAGAAGAGAAAGAATTGAATTGAGGCTTGTTGAAGCAATTTCCTTAAGACAATATTTCCAACCATGTCTTGGTGCAAATAGTATTGGTTGGTAGCTAGTCTCCCAAGATGTAATAGTTACTTAAGCACTGAGTAACAAAGCACTAGCGAACATAAATCGAATTGGTCTAATTTATCTTCTTTGACACAGAAGCAAACGGAGGCCTTCAGTTTGCTACATACTTGATTGTTGTATATTTATTATTATTTTCCAATGGCCAGTTCGAAGCCAATTTATTATGCAGTAGACGATACTTGAAACCACAACCTCCGAGGACCAATGCTCTGATACCATGGAAAATTATCAACGCTCTAAAAGCTCGAACTTTTTAAGAGGGCAAATCTAATCATATATCAAGCAGAGGCATGAGACTACAACATACATCAGTGGGTACCAATAATACAACTACACCATAAATTCACACAGTATTACTGTTGATAAACACGTGGGTAAGTTAGGTGCACTTATAACCGGAGTGGGATTAGCATTCCAACACTTTCCCCTAAGTGCAAGCAAATACTGAAACCTCACACAATGATTGCACTGGACGAGACTCAAATCCACGACATCCAAGGATCAATGTTCAGATACAATGTCGATTTGTGATGACCTTTATGATTATTTATTTATTGGTATGTTTGCTTATATATAGAGGGATCTCATAACTTTCATGTTGATAAATGGGAAGTTAGAGATATATACAGGTAGTCGTACATATCTGAACAACTAGATAGTTAACCAATTACATGCTGGCGCGTACAGAACACACGCTTGCACCTGGGTGCACTATACAAAACACCCCAACTTAAACCCCATGATTGTGAGCCCCCGTCCCAGGCCTCCGTGGTGTGAGGTTTATCCAAAACATCTCATTACTAATAGGGAGTGGACTTCCTCTTGATTCGGTAGACAATTCCGCCAATGATGTGAGAATATTCAAGTGAACAAAATATCCCAATCCTCTACCCTAGAGCGAATTGTCACATTTTATAATCCCCCTAAAGTGTACAACATCTTGAAATATATACACCTCCTCCTCGAGCGGTTTGAGCAACCACTATGTCCACTGTGTAGAGTAGTACTCGATGTACGGGCCCAACGTCTAATATTGTTGACTCAACCTAGTCGCAACCAAAGCATTTACCCCAACCTGTTTGGACTGTCAGGATCGGAACCCCCTTGGCTCCACCATGTCTCATTTAATTTCATGGACCAAGCATTGCGATGTTGCACATGCTCGCTTCCCAGCGCCTACTATCCACCTGAATGATGTGTTTTCCAAGTACTTCCACCTCACCATGTTTTCAGCTAAACCATCGGCTCTGATACCACTTGTTAACACATACAAAGCACGTGCGCACACATGGGTTCACCATACATAGCAATGATAGTGTCTTTAAACACAATGATTTCATAACTCTATATTAGGCCTCCATACACTTCCTTGGTATGGAGTTTTTCTAAAAGGCCTTGTTACTATTAGGGAGTGGACCACCTCTTGATAAATCATTTGATGACTTCGCCAATGCTTGATATGAGTCTATTTAAACCAACACAATAACCTAACACTAGATAAATAGTCATACGAAGGGTGTTGTTGAGTAAGAGTCTACCTATGAGCTGTATTACTCCTCTCTCAAATTGGACTATGGGGGATCAATAACATTCAACTTGGTTTTTAGACAAAGAAATTACTCAGACCCAAATGGTTTTGTAAAAATATCAGCCCCTTGTCCAGTGCGCAAAAATTGTGTCTGGATGAACCAGCTTGCTAATTATCACATACAAGGTAACAATCCAGTTCTATGTGTTTGGTGCGCTCATGAAAAATGGGGTTGGAAGCAATGTGTAAGACAACTTGATTATCGTAGTATAGATGCATGGGTTTAACATAAAGAACCCCCAAGCCATTGAAAATGAATTTTAACCAAACTAACTCACATGTTGCAGCAACCAATAACCCTATATGTAGCTTCAGCTGAATAAACGAGACATAGTAGTTGGATTCATAGTGCCAGAAAATGAGATTATTTCAAAGAAATATGCAATACCTAGTGATGAAATGATGGGTCATGGAACAACTTGCCAATCTGAATCTCAAAATATGAACTGATTTGTAAATCATTTGTTGAATGCATGGCTATTCCTTTCCAGACAAGATGATGCAAATAGTTGGATCCATATGGGGCTAACGTGGGGACTGCATAAATTGGTTAGAATGTTAACAAAATAAGTAATTTTGGTCCCTGTAACGGTAACATAAAGAAGACTACCAACTAAGTATCGATAGGTAATAGTATTCGATGAGACATCAACTAGCCAGGTGATCACAGCCATACACATGGCATAGGCCAATCCTAACACGCGAAAGGCTCCAAGACGGCCGCGAATGGACCCAAATCTCATATCACTGTTCAGCCCGTAAATCAGGTGCCCAAGCCAAAATCACGCTAGCCCACGTACATGAATCTTAGAGCTTAGCCCAGGATAGTAAGGCCCAAACATAAATCTTTTATCTATCATAGGTCCGAGATCCACTAGCACAAATCAACTCTTAGCCCAATCAAGCATTGGGTCCTAAACAAAGCCAAGCGTCGAAGAGACTCAGTCGTGCACGGGTAAGATTTTGGGTGAGATGTCCTCCCTTCATCACGCCCTTGATGTCAGGGACAGTTATGGAGGGAACACTCACTACTAAAGGTGAGAAATTGGAAGAAGTAAAGTATGCATACACTCTGCTAATTATATCTACTCTTCACTCTTCCTTGCACCATTTCTAACTTAAGCATCACAGTGTCTTCGGCCATCACAACGGTAGTCCCTATGTTCAATTTGGCAGGCACGAGATTAGCAATGACAAATTTTGGCACATTAATTTGGCGTCCTCCGTGGGGAAAACGATAAGTATTCCTTTAAACGAACATATAAACTTCTTTTTAGCTAAGCAGAGAATCGAAACATGGTCACCAGCACCAGATCTCGAGCATTAAACAACAGTGTCGAACGAAAAAAACCCTCCGGCCAGGGAAGCCCAACCACAAGGCCAAATCAATCCAACTGAGGAAGCAGGGCAATCACACGACCCAGCCACTGAGGCAGCCACAACTAACGCACGCATAGACCTAATCCTGTTCACATGGATCATCTAGCGGGCTTGGATGGAAGAGTCACCCAGGATCAACAACAGCCACCTAAAAATGGCGGAAATCTGGGGAGGTCCCATACCCGAGGAGATGCTCAAGAGCACATCTAGTAAATTGAGAACCTCCATGGGGAGGAGTAAAGAGCTGACCGGCAGGAGAGCTTAAGGGGTGACGGGGACCACAACCCAAAGACAAACAAAACCACTGTCAAGAACCCGCTCCAATTGGGGAAACTAATTCGAAAGTCCCATACTACCGCACTGTTCCTCCATTCTAGTAGGAGATCATGAACGCCCCCTACCAAAGAAATTATTCACTCCAAAGCTCAAATTTTACGACTAAACATCATATTCGTCTGATATTCACCTTATTATTACACAGAATACCACCTAATTTATATTTGTTATTCACTTTGACAATCTATTTTATATAAATTATTTAAATTTTGAATTTTTTCAGGATCCAGAGCGTTAACGGATTAATACGGAGTTCGAGGTGATGATAAGCAATTTGATATTAACAAGCGGAGACGGGGGTGCAGTTAACCCAACACAATTACCCTAATTTTCTATAAAACCCAATAACCCTAATTTCTCTAGGGTTCCTCTCTATTTTCTTCCCCTCTCTGGTGGCTCTCCCAGCCAACAGCCCCCATACCATCTTCTCCACGTTTCAACATAGCTACCACAGTCCACAGACCTCTCTCTCCTCCTCACTCCCTCTCTGTCCCGATACATCGAGCACCACTACCACCCACCATCTGTCCCTCCGTCACCGTCCCTGTCAACGCCATAACCACCGAGCACCACCACGAAACAGAGCAACGCAAGCCACCATCACCGCCACTACGAAACAAAGGAAGCAGCAGCCAGCGCCAAGCTATCTCTCGGTATCTCTTTGTCTCGCCCTCCGACTACGCCTGCGCAGACCCAACCATCATCACCGGAGCATCCTCGCATAGCACGCCAGCAGCTGCAACAGGTCACGGGCAAGAACAGCACGACGCCTGCGCTCCTCCCGCCTTGTATCTGATTTGAATCGGGAGAGAAAGGCATTGGCAGCTATCGGCACCCCAGCCACTTACTCCGCGTACCACCACAGTAGAAGAAGCTGGAGGCTATTTGTGCCCACTGGAATGTTCAGAGCATCCACAGTTGCTGAATTTTTGATTTGCCGATTCTAAGGAGATGAGTTGTGGCGTACCACACCACGAGGAGATGACCACCGCTACCATGGAGAGTTAAACCCTTCGCCAAGGCTAAGATGAAACCAATTGGGTTTCAAGAGTTTGTTCTAGTTTGAATTTTTTTTTTATTATGTGCTTAACTGCAAAATACATTTTATTTCTGAGTATTAGTAAATTACTTTCACCGATTATATCGAATTTCATCTAGACTAGTCGATAGTTAGAGTTTTCTTTACTAATATTTAAAGCATTAGTTTTAATTGGTTAAGTTAGACTTGTAATTGAGTGTGTCGTTATAAGACACTCAATGCTAGGAGTTGAAACTTAATAAATTAGACTTGTGATTTAGTGTTCTGTAACAAGACACTCAATTCTAGGAGTCTATAATTTTTGCTGAAGTTAATTGTAACATTGGATTTTAAAACTGAATTATTTTTAACGATCACATCATCGATGCAAGCAAGGGATTCTCATCCCTAAAGCTTCTCGCTTTAGAAAATAATAAGTTAGATTAAAATAACTTGAAAAACTGAATTGGTGGATTCGATGCCTTGGTTTCCCTTCTCATATTCTTAAAAACTTTTTATTTTGCTTTTTAATTTGATTTTTAGTTTAGATATTTTGATTGATGTACCCCATTTAAATTAGTTTAAATCAACTCTGAAATTTAATTGCAACCACAGTCCTTGTGGGATCGACCTGTACTAGCCCTTGTCTACCAGTTAGACACTGTGCACTTGCAGTTATTAAGACTAGGTTAAATTAACCTATTTATTTAGGTTAGTTAAATTTGCATCAAGTTTTTGGCGCCGTTGCCGGGGAGTGTAGCAGTGTAATTGAATTTAAGAGTTTATTTTCACTAATTCGCAGTTTAGGTTAAAAAAATAAAAAAAATTTAGGTCAGATATAGATTGTTTTTGCTTTTAGGATAGGCTTGATTTTATTTTTTAGTTATTTCTTTTAAGTCTTAGAAGTTTTAACAGGTAGGAGGCATATATTACAGGTTGCATAAAAAAAAAAAAAAGCACAGGGTTTGAATTGTTTACAGGTTGCTATCGCGTGAACACTCTCAGAAGTCGGCGAGCCGTCAGGTGGATGGTGCTTCTGATCGATGTCAACTCAATTTCTACCCGGCGTCGCAAGTAACCCAAGAAAGGTTCACGCCGGAGATAACTTCTTCACACTGCATCTGCACGCGGTTTCTGAGTGGATTACTGTGTGTTTTGCTTGTTTTGTTTTTAGCTAGAATTGCATGCAAATTTGAATAGATTGAGGATATTTCTGATGCTATAAAATTTTGTGCTCTCTCCCGCGGATAGGTTAACCACCATCTATTTTAGGGTTAGGGACCTAAGCCCTCGCTATTAAAATTTGTAGCAAGATAAATTAGGACAAGTCGCTCATAGGACCCCTCTTTTGAAACTTGAAAGTTTAAAGTAGTCAAGTGAAGGAACATATCCAATCTTGGAATAGTTCTGAAACTAGCATTACACTTTAAGCTGAAGGTAGAAAATGAGGTAGGAGCAATTAGATTTCAGGATATTTTTTATGCTGGGAAACTCCGTGCTCTCTCCCGCGGATAGGCTAATTAAAATGGATTTCAGCCCTTGATTAGTAACAAACATAGGTAATAAAAAGAAGTGCTTGTAGGGATTACTAGACGTTACAGCCTCTACCTAGTAAATTAGTTTCTCACGAGATTAATTTGCTTCGTAGAAACCTCGACATTTCATGGGGCTATAACTATCACCTGCGCAGTACTCGAAGGCAATCTGAATGATTGTATTGCTAGGTACTTATCTAGGGTCATTTGTCATTCATCTTGCTTGCGCATCATATAGGTCCCGATTAGGTTTTCCCATTTTTATTTTTTTTAGAGTTAGGTCATCTTCATATAGAGGTTACGCTTGCATAAAAAAAAATGAACCTCAACGATTATCCATCTTGGTTTCCTGTGCAAGTCAATGCATTTAATGTCATGCGACAACCTGATTATGATCCATATTCAGATTATTACAACTCAGGTTCATCATATTATCCTGACTTCTCATGGGCCCATGGTTAGTACAATGGAGGCCCTATTGTCACTCCCCCAACTCCTCAAGTTTCCATTTCTGCTAGTGAGCCTCAACCTAATCGAGTTGTTCCTCCTTCTAACACATCTAGTTTAGAGGACGCCTTAACTCGTTTTATGCAGCGAACTGGAGATATGTTGGAGAAAACTTCTCAGGACATTACAGAATTGATAGCTAATTCTCAACAAAATGCTCAAGCTATCAAGAAACTTGAGATGACTTTGAGTCAGATAGATGAGATCACCTCTTGAGATAGAGTCAGAG
The DNA here is from genome assembly GCA_963556465.1 of Berberis vulgaris. Taxonomy (NCBI): domain Eukaryota; kingdom Viridiplantae; phylum Streptophyta; class Magnoliopsida; order Ranunculales; family Berberidaceae; genus Berberis; species Berberis vulgaris. Next base: position 67,957,729 of record OY747135.1, read on the forward strand.
GAAGTCCCTAGCCAACCTATTTCCAACCCAAATGGTCAATTTTAAATTAGTGGCACATCTGAGCCGGACAGTGAAGATGTCAAATCCATTACTACCCTTAGGAGTGGAAAACTGGTTGACAATCAGGAAGGAATGCCTGACATAAGTGTTATTATATCTTCACCCAATTTTACACAGGTTGCATCCTCCTCTCATAAGAAGGTTGATAAAGCCTCATTTATTGATGAACCTGTAGATTTTGAGACACTACAGACATCTCCTTCCCATGTTGACTCATAAGACATATGCCTTCCTAGTGACTCATGCATAGAATCAAACTGTGAACATTCTTTAGAGTCTCCCCTTGACTGTTTTCATGATACACATGACCATTTAGAGGCTTGTTTGACTCATTTTAGTTTAGACTTTGATGATTCCATTAGGGAAGTCAATGATTTACTTGACTCAATCCCCATTGTGGATCCTATTTATAAATGGAAGTCTAAAGTGGAGCCGCTTCCACTCAGTGAGTCAAAACTAGTCCCGTCAGTTGAGCCACCTGAGCTTGACCTTAAACAATTACCTGACACCCTTAGGTATTCGTTTTTCAAGTACTGATGATACTTTGCCTATTATTATTTCATCTATATTGAATTCAAAACAGGTTGTCCCAAAGAAGTCGGGAGATATATCTAGTAAAAGAGTGCAATCCATAAGTAGTGTCAACTCTAGGGTTGGGGGTGTTGTTGAGCTATCCAGCCTAACATGTTTGTGTGATTCATGTGATGAGCCTGTACCACCTGATAAATCTATAGTTACATCTACATGCATCACATTTCCATTGACCAGGGCTAATTATGTGGATCCCATGTTCCTGAGTGAGGATTTCAATTTTCACTATCCTGATGTGGAAATTATCCAATCTTCTTATTTGGAACCAGACTTAGGATGTTCCATTTTAGGAGTAAGGGAGGATCCTTTGTTGCATATCACTACTTGCGACCCATTCATGTTTTAGATCCCTACTGACTTCCAAGGAATGCGAGCTTCTTTACAATTTCTATATGATTTTAGATGGTGTCCTTGCAACTTTTGGGATGTGCTAGTATATCTTGTGTCGCATGTGGTTGCTATTTTTGAGTGGACTGATCCTCAACTTTTCAGGTTGTTGGTATACGATTCCTTAACCCTTTTGAGGTGAATGTTCCCTATGTTCTTCCTCGTCACTTCATGATAGATCATGAGGAAGAATATATGTCGGGCTGACGACGTTAAATCAAACGCTCCTAGGAGGCAGCCTAGCTTCAGTTGTATCATTATGGTTAGTCTGGATTGATTTTCGAGTTCTTTCTAGTTGCATTTCACTCATACTCGTTAGCTCCGTAACAATTTTGACTTACAACTGATACATGTAATTTTTTTAATTTTTTTTTCATTTGTGTCCTGTATTGTTTTCATCATGATGAGTCCACAGTTCTTATGTCTCTGAGCATTCATTGGTGGAAGATTTCGTCGAAATTGGTAAAAACTTTCCCATGGTAATATCACTTTAACTCTCATTTTTTCTTTTTTCTGCATTTGTCATGATCATCATTTTATACATTGAGGACAATGTTTGGTTTAGGTTTTGGGGTGAGGTTTATGAGTTTTTCTGCATTCTTCGAAATTTTTTGAAATGAAATGTATTTCACAATTGACTATTGTATTCTACTTAATCTCCATTGAATACATAGTTAATTATGAATGTGTGAAAATCTTTCGATTTGAAAATGCTTTCAAAATCTAAGTTTCTTTCCAATGAAGAGGATGTGCTTTCAAGTATGCCTTTAAATTTGAGGAATACATGCTTTCACTTGTCACTTTTATATGTCAATAGGAAAACATAAGGTTTGATATTATCTTTAAGTTAAATATATTTCATGATATTTTGTCGACTCGACCATTCTTGCACTATAAGCCGAGTTAGCATGATTTGAAGTTAATCAGAAAGATATTAACTAGAAAACTTTAGAATAATAGTGGAGACTTAACCCTTTTGAGTTTTGAGACATTCTATTTTTCTTGAGGTTATTAAATAAACTTTGACTTTTCTTGAGTCCGCATTTTCTCGTTGATGATCTCATTGTTCTTGTTTCTTTTATTGATTGCTTTGAGAATGCCGTTAAAATTTAATTATTACACTAGAACTTCTTGTTTTATTTAGTTAAGATGTCATAATACCGACTAGAGCTTAAGAAGTGATATAAGCATTTTTTTTCTTTGAACCGTTATTTAGCCTTTTAGCCTACCTGATGATAAATATCCGTTTGCAGCCCTTTGAGCCTTTAAATAGACTTTTTCTTTGCTAACTCCATTTCCAGTACCTACTCCAGTTAGGGAGTAATATCCCATACTATTTTATCCTTACCCAATGTCTCTGAGAATGTGTATGGTTGATATATTTTTGGAATGAGCAAATAAAAAGAGCTGAAACTAAATATTCCATGAATCCTCGGGACTGAAATGTTTTATTGTGCATAAGGGGAAAACATGTATACAAAAAAAAAAAAAAATATATATATATATATATATATATGAAGAAGAATTTCGAAGGAAAAAATAAAAATTAATGGTGTACAACATTGGTTTATTCTTCAGAGCCCCACGTGGTTATTAAAGGGTATATCCATTCTCAGAGAATTTTCTCGTATCCTTTTCCATTCTTGTTTGCCAAAATCTTAGCCTCATTACAACCTAATAAAGACCTAATTGATCTTAAGTAAAAGTTTGGTTCATAGACGTGGAGATTAAATAAACAAGAACTATAGCATGTGATTCCACATTCTCAAAGTAATTGATATTCCTGTCCATGAGATCATATTCATTTCATTCTTTGAAAAATCCGTTTTTTCATGATTATTATATATGAGATGTTTGTCTTTCCATAATTTATTCTTTTTCTCACATATAAACTGCGTGATAACTAACCAATCTCTGAGTGATTCATTTCTAAGTGACAAGAGAGATTTGTAGTCGAAGCGTACAATTCAAAGGTTATCTAGTCGTATCTTTGCTGAGAAAAATAAAGTTATGTTGATAAGGCCAGGCACACACACACTTCGAGTTGGGAATAATTGATGAAATTTATTTAACCTTTGGGTAATATTAAATTGTTGTGATACTATTTGATATATTATTGTGACACTGTTAGTTGTTTTCAAAAAAAAATTTGGCAATTAGATTCTTACTTTGAGGATAATAGATCGAGTTACCATGTTTTGGAAATTTATTGAGTCATAATGTTTGTGGGTAACATTTCTCGAAACCCTCACGAGACTATAACTCGTCCACTAGAGGTAATCTAGGGGTTTAAAGCCTTGTTGCACGTTTAAGGTAATTGCAACCGATGATTCCTGCGAAAGTGAGTTAGAATTTTATTTTTATTGTTCCTGCGAAGGCCTTGTTGCATGTTTAAGGTAAGTGCAACCAATGATTCCCTCACGAGACTCTCACTCATCCACTAGAGGTAACCCAAAGACAAACAAGACCACTGTCAAGAACCCGCTCCAATTGGGGAAACTAATTCGAAAGTCCAATACTACCTTACTGTTCCTCCATTCTAGTAGGAGATCATGAACGCCCCCTACCAAAGAAATTCTTCCCTCCAAAACTCAAACAACCCAACTCCTATTCAGTATAGAGGTCTATCACGAAATCTAGTCTAGATGGGCAGATATGACTTTTTTCCAGCTCATGTATTCTCAATGATTGAGCAAGATGAGTACAAGAATTTAGCCCGTACGGGGAAAGATGGTTCTTCAACAATCCAACTCCTGTTTAGGATTGGGGTATATTATGAAGTCTAACCCAGATAGGCGAAGAGGGCTTCTTCCCAGCTCAAGTCCTCTCAAGGATTGAGCCAGATGAGTACAGGAATCTAACCCGGTCATGCAAAGATGTTTCCTCAACAACCTAACTCATGTTCAGGATTAGTTTATTAAAAACTAGACAGGCGGAGATGACTTCATCCACACTCAAGTCCTCTAAAGGATTGAGCCAGATGAGTACATTAATCTAGCCCATTCAGGAAAAGATAGTCTCTCAAGAACCCAACTTCTGTTCAGGATCGGGGTCTATTATGAAGTCTAGCCCAGATGGACAGAGATGACTCTTCCCAGCTCGAGTACAATAAACTTCTCACACGGTGGGAACAAAAACAAGAACATCCTCTTGCATTTCAGAATATAGAACAGTCTCGGGGTTGGTAACAGGCTCTGGAACACTATGATCAAATATCATCTCTTCGACAGATGAAACGACCTCAGGGCCTCCCTATAGAGAAGATGAGGAGTCATCTGCCTCCTCAAAGTGGGTGAAGGCCACCTGCCTATTGGCGGAGAGGTCCCAATCCTCATGGTCTTGCTTAATATAGTCCAACAACTTTCAAAGTCTACCAACCTACACTCAACTTCAACTTGGGTTGTGCGCTCGGAATCCCGCTCCAGGGTGAGTCGGGATAGTTGTGCTGAAAAGCTTTGTGGATTTCCTTATGCAGGGAGAACTCAGCGCATTCACGGCCCAGAGCACTATGGACTTCAACGGTAGACTTCTGGGCATATTCCATACGGTCAACAACTTCCGTCTGCTCAACTATAAGTCTATCCCAATCATCTCGAACTCCCATGAGCTCAGTCTACAAATCGGTCTGGGCAGCCAAAGCCTCATCCAGACTCTCTTGGGCTCCCTTGCGCTGAGCATTTAAGTCTACCTGAGTAGCCAGAGCCTCTCGCAATTGAGCCTCCAGGCCAAGACGAATGACCGGTTACTTGCCCAGCGAATCCACTTTAAAAAGGGCAGCCAAAAGCTGCAGCTGCTTGGCAAAAGACATCTTCATGGCATATATTTTGTCCACTTCAGTGCCCAGCATCCCAGCGTAGGTCAGGTGGGTCATCCCCTGATCAAAGACCAAGTACATGGTTACAAACAAAAAGTGCAGTTAAAAAGTCAGCGACAAAAAGACAAATGATAACTCACTTGCATAAGTTGTTTTGCCCTTGATTGAGGTGGCCCACAGCGGGTATTTCCTCCAACGGCGAACGATCAACCAGCCGAGAAAATGACATTCTTAGAAGCTGCATGGAGTCATTTCTCTGATCGACCTCCTGGTGCCACATGTGTTGATTGCCAGAAATGAGGTGGATAGCACCCGACAATGAAAGTTGACGCGAGCGTCGGTATCGAGAACGTTGGGGCCAAGGATTAGTTATGCACCCCTTCTAACAACTACCATCTTCGAAGAATGAGGAAATTTCGCAACTCCCTTCATTTTTTCGGTAGCAAACGGAAAGGAAGCGCTCTAGAATCTAAACAAGGTGACGACCCAAACGGATCGCGAGCAAGACCCTCCGAAGCAGTTGACTCTCCTTGGATGGATTCGATGCCATCGCAGCTATATTCTTCTACACCCCGAACATCCGTGCACCTGAAGAAAAGCCAACCGAAGCAGACAATGTCTTGCCCACCCTACCGACATCATAGAAGGACACACCACTATGCTCATTGAGTTCAATACTAAAAGCGTCCGAAAGAGGCATGGGTGGTAGAACGAGAAAATTGGCTTTAGCTCTCTCCTTTTCATGAGAAAAAACACCTGCGTCATGTCCCCCTAGTTGAGAAATTAGGTAGCATGTCAAACATACAATAAGCACTATACTAAAAACACCAAGCATGAGAAGTTAGAGGACTTACTGACGTTCCTGAAGTTGTGAGAGATCAGTCGATCCTCATCGTCGAAGTATCCAGACCGCAAAGAAGCAGTATCACTGCCAATTATTCATGTCCTCCGGATACCATCTACAACAAGAAGGCTTCACCAGCCAGTAGGTTCCATGGTTTCTCATCCTAATAAGAGCCATGGAATGAATCAACCTAGGCAATAGGTGGAGCCCAGCAACCTTCACCATAGCCAAGGTGGCAATCAAAATCCTCCTCCCATTGGGTGTCATCTGAGTCGGAGCAATACCAAGGTACAACATGAATTGCCCAATAATTACAAGAACAAGGAAGCACATGCCACTCTGAAATGGCCTTATGAATAGCGATGTGCCCCTCCATTGGGGTTATTGGAGACTCGTGATCACCCAAAAGTGTCAACCTCATATCCTCGGAGATTCAGTACTGGCTACAATGGTTAGCGAGATCCCTCTCCGATATCGAAGGTGTCCCAAAAAAACTCAACCCAGGTCACGAGACGGTCAGAGGATAATCGTGTAATCATTATTGGAAGAAAGTTTGCACTTAAACCGACTGAAGAGAATTCTTGGAAATAACAAACAGGAACTCTAATGAGGAAAAGGTCTAACTCCCTCAAAGAAGGTCTATATCTTTGTCCCACGTAAAGTCCACTTTAATGCCCAGCATCCCGGCGTAAGTCAAGTGGGCCATCTCCTGATAAAAAAGCAAGTATATGGTTACAAACAAAAAGTGCAGTTAAAAGGCCAGTGACAAAAAGACAAATGATAAGGCACTTGCATAAGTTGCTTAATCTCTTGATTTAGGTGGTCCCCTGTAGGAATCTCCTCCAACGGCAGACGATCAACCAATCGGGAAAATGACCTTCTTAGAAGCTGCATGGAGTTGTTTCTCTGATCGACCTCTAGTGCCAAATGTGTTGACCGCCTGAGTTGAGGTGGATAACGTCCAGGCTGCGAAAGTTGACGCGAGCATCAACATGGAGAACCTTGGGGTCAGGGATTAGTCTCGCACCCCCTCTCACAACTACCATCGCTAAGGAATGAAGATACTCCGCAACTCTCTTCCCTTTGCTGGTAACAGACAACAAGGAAACAGCGTGAGCCCAGGAATTATGATGAGGTGACGACCCTGACAGGCCGCGAGCAAGACCCTCCGGAGCAGATGACTCTCTTTGGGCACCCAGAATGACCGAAGGAGCACAAACAATGTCCTTCAAAGCATGAGGTTCTAAGCCTTGGTCAACACCAGTAAAAAACCTCAGAGTGGCCTCAAGAAAATGAGCATTCGCACGTTCGAGCTACTCTTCATTCAGACTGCTAGGAACCTCCACCCCGGCAAAGTTAATGAACTCCCTCTCAATGAAAGACTTTAGGGCAGTGGGACGAGGAGGTGTACTGTTGAGCTCGGGCAGTTACTCTTCAAAAGCACGGCAGGGTACCATTGGCCCATAATGCTCCACAAGCTTCATCTCCATAGTAGACAACGGAGAAGGAAGAGAAACCTAGCCAATCCCCACCTTGACCTTCTTGGGCTTATGGGGGAGAAAGCAACCCCTCCACAATATTCCTTTTGGATAGACTGGACACCCTCGCGACTATCTTCTTATGTACCCCGGACATCCAAACACTAGAAGAAGAGCCAGTCGGAGCGGACAATATCCTACCCACCCTACCGACCTTGTTGGAGAACATACCACTACGCTTGATGAATTCAAAACTGGGAGTGTTTGAAAGGAGCATGGGTGGTAGAGCGCTAAAGCCGACTTTAGCTCTATCCTCCTCATGAGAAAGAGCAATAGCATCGTGCCCTCTAGTTGAGAAAACAGGTGGCACGTCGGACAAATAATAAGCACTATACTAAAAACATCAAGCAAGAAAAGTCAAAGGACTTATTGACAATCCTGAAGTTGCGATAGCTGAGTCCATCCTCGTGGTCGAAGTATCCAGACCGCTCAGAAGCAAAGAAGCAATATTGTTGTCAATTCTTCATGTCCTACGAATATTCACTAAAACAAAAAGGGTTCACCAGCCAGCAAGTACCATGGCCAGTCGTCTTGATAGGAACCATGAAATGAATCAACCTAGGCAATAGGTGGAGCCTCGCAACCTTTGCCTTAGCCAGGGTGGCAATAAGAGTCCATTGGGTGTCATTTGAGCCGGAGCAATATTATAGTACAACAAAAATAGCCAAATAACTCTAGGAACAAGGAAACACAGGCCCACTATAAACATGGCCCTATGCAGAGCGATGGTCCCTCCCTTGGGGTTATTGGAGACTCGCCTTCACTCAGAATCGTCAACTTTAGATTATCAGGATCCGATACCGGTTACGAAGGTCTACAAGATCCCTCTTTGACATTAAAGGTGTCCCAAAAAAACTCAACACCACAGGCCACAACATAGTCAGACGCAAATCATGTAGTCATGATTGGAAGAAAGTTTGCACTTAACCCAACTAAAGAGAATTCTTGCCAAGAAAAAATGGGAACTCTGGGAGGGAAACTTGTCAAACTCCCTCAAATAAGGTCTATACATACTTGATTTGTTGGGGAAGCAATCAGCAAACTGCTGCATAAGCATTAACTGCAGTGCAGAAGCCGAAAAGGCGCCAAAATATACCATCATGACCTCACGTAGACCCCTAAGGAAAGCCAGTTAGTTGCCCAATATGCAACCCACTAACTAGGGGGAGTAACTGATGAGACATCAATAAGCCAGGCGATCATAGCCGTACAAGTGGGATAGGCCAACTCTAATACGGGAAAAACCCCAAGGCGGTCCCCAGTGAACCTAAATCTCAAACCATTGTTTAGTCTGTAAGTCAGGCGCCCAAGCCCAAATTATGCCAGCCCACATGGCATGAATCTTGTAGCTTGGCCAAGGACAATAAGGCCCGAGCATAAATCTCTGAGTTGTCATAGGCCTGAGATCCACTCTCACTAATCAACTCTTAGCCAAATCAAACATTGTTTCCTAAACATAGCGAAGTGTCGAAAAGACTCGTCATACACACGTAAGATAATAGGCGAGATCTCATCCCTCCATCATGCCCTCGATAGTAGGGACAATTGTGGAGGGAACACTTTCTACTTAAAGTTAGAAAAAGGAAGAAGAAATGTACACATACACTTTGGTAATTACATCTATTCTTCACTCTTCCTTGCATCGTTATCTGACTTAAACATCGGAGTGCCTTTGGCCACCAGAACGGTGATCCTTTGCTCACTGTTGTTCATTTTTGCAGGCTCGAGATCAACAATGACAACTTTGGACGCATCAGTATCAGTGATGGGTTTGCCAATATCAGAAGACAACCTCAATTTTTGTTCCATAAGGAAGTTAGCAGGTTTAGCCCCAAGAAATCTAACATCTTTGAGAATGTCCAAAATATTTTTCCATTGGAAAATAAATATCTCATGCTTACAGTGTGCAACCTTGATGTCCAAAAAATACTTTAAGGTGAAAGAAAGTATGGATGAATGACTTAGTAGCATTGATGGTGGGCATGTGATTACCGTTGATGATTATATCATCGACATAGATAATAAAAATAGTGATATTTGAATTAGATCTACTACTAGAAATATCAAGTTTTTCAACAAAATGTTTCCTTAGGAAAAATTAAATTTTCGTTAGAGAAGATTTTGATCAACGAAAAAGTTGTTGTTAGGTTCGTTGCAACATCGCCCTTGCTAAATGTTTTTACCAAGGAATGAATTTTTTCATTGTTAAATGTATATGTTTACCAATGAAAGTTATCATAGGTAATGCTAACAATTGGCAACAAGTTTCATTGGAAAAATAATGAGCCTTTATCAAGGAATTATTTTATGGAAAACTAAATAAAATGTAATGATATTAAAATATATCTAACTACAAACTAGTTGTTGATAAAAAGTGGGTTTTTTCAAGGAAATATATTTGTTGGTAAAAATCATCTATATAACAAAGCTATACATCATTTTCGGCACTTATAGCAAAATCTATTGCAATCTTTACCAGTTGAGCTATTTAAATAATTGTGTTATTTGAAGCAACTTTATATAGCTTATTAAATTAAATAAGTCTTCTTTCGTAATAAAAAAAAATTCATTGTTATATATATATATATAATTGGGACCAATAAAATAATAGTTTGTCACTATAAATTAAGACTAAATATTTTAATAGCTATAAAAAGTTTTATGTGAAATCCTTACCACTTTTAGCAATGAAAAAAAAAATCCATAATAACACTATTATCATTAGCAACGAAATACTACTAGTATTTCATTGTTAGATATGTTATCGAAATTGGTTATATCCCCAATGATTTTGTAAACAAGAAAACGACCCTTAAAAAGAAAAGGAAAAAATTCATGGAAAATTTTTATCAATCTTTAGCAACGACATAAATTGTTACTTATAAAATTATAATTGATAATAAAATAAAATTTTATTGTTAAAGAAATGATATTTGATTTTTCAAATGATATAAAATCATTGCTACTAGCAAAACAATTCAACAAAATAATATTTTGTCACTATAAACAAGTTAAGAGCTTTAAATATACATAGATTTCATGGAAAAAAAATTTATTATAAGTAACCAAACAAATCGTTGTCAATAACGTGATAATTAACAAAAAAAAATTAGTTTCGTTGTTAAATATAGATGAACAAGTGTTATAGTGCATTTAACAATTAAATGTTTGTCATTAACATTAATCTTTATTAGCAATGAAATAATTCATTATAAATGACGCCATAATTACCAGTTAACTATAATTTCATTGATTTAAAAATATTTTGTTGCTAAATAATGTTGATGGGAAATTGGTTTTGGAGGGAATATTTTATACCATCTCTTTAATAAAGAAAAGTTGCCAGCAAAATAGATTTTGTTACAAAATGTGACAACTTTATGGTTTTTCAATAAAACATTATTTGTATTGGAAATAGTAATATATTAACAAGGAAAATAAAATTTTGTGGATAAAGTTTTGTTGGTAAATAACACATTTTTTGTCTAAACTGTCTTCAATAAAGCATTGGAGAAGTTTGAACGCTAATTTTGAGATGTCGGCTTTAAACCATAAAAAGACTTGTTAAAGAGACAAACAAGATTTTCACCATTCTCCCCTTTTCACGGAAACCCATCGGTAACTGGATGTACACTTTCTCAACCAAGTCCCTGTGATGAAGTGAGTTATTGACATCTAGCTGAAATAATGACAATTGTTTGACGACAACAATACTTAATAAGCAACAAACTTTAATTAGCTTGGCAACATGAGCAAATGTCTCATTACAATCCATTCCTTCGGTTTGTGTGTATCCTTTAACAAGAAGGAACTTTGTTTGCCAATGGTAGCCTGGTTGGATGATTAAGGTTGTTATAGTTTATCCCCCATGTTTTGGGTTCTAGTGCCAATGAACATTCCAATGGAAAAACTTCATGAGAGGAATAAATAGTTGATAGACATATAAATGTGACGTTTTATGCCTCTAAACATGTAAATATTATGTCCAATAATATAATAACAATATCTCATTACGTGCATTTTGGAGGAATTCAACTATTAATTATCAAATTAAACACAAAGTTGTACAATAAGGCCAAGTTCAAAGCCTACAAAGCCCAATGACTTGAAAGACCAAGATTCATGAGATCAAGCCTACATATGAATCACAAGTTATGAATATCGAGGAAGTCAATATTAAAATTTGAACTTCCACATGGTCAACATAGCCCAAAATTATTTTTACTAACCTCTAAAGTATTAAGTAAAAATTCAACCTCCACTCCATTTTGTTTTTCATACCATATTTGCTCAATTCACATGCAACCCACTTTGCCTCATCTCCCACATTCATTTTCAATCATTCTCATCAAAAGCCACTCCCTGTAATTTCTTCAATCCCATGTGTTTGCTCAAAAGGGAAACCACCCTTTTACCCAACAACAACACCATCATTTTATCCATGTATTAGCTTCACCCCATTTCACTTATAAACATGGGCGGACCTATTCAGGGACCAGGGGGGCAACTACCCCCCCCCCCCCCCCCCCCCGAACTTAAAAAAAAAAAAAAATTGGTTCATATTTAAAAAAAAAAAAAAAAAATTGTTATTAGGGCTAAGGCTATCAACAGTCCCCCTTCTCTATTCTCTCACATACAGCCGCACAAGTGCACAACACAAGAAGTTCCCTTCTCTGTTCTCTCACACACAGCCGCACAGCACAGGGAACTGAGAGAAGTTCCCCTTCTCTCACGCAGTCACGCACAGGCTACTCTTCTCTCAGGCAGTCACGCGCAAGGCGCAAGGACTTCTCTCACGCGGCACAAAGGAGGTGGATGACCGAGTGAAGGGGCCGTGGCAGCCGAAGGAGGATTCGGTTATGAGTCGACTCGTGTCCGGTTCGGAGCGAGGAATTGGAGTCTGATTGCTCGGGGGATCCCTGGGCGGCCAGGGAAGTCGTGTCGACTTCGGTGATCTAATCAACTTGATCCTTGTGTCAAGGAGAAGCCCTTCACTGGTAAATCCTCTGTTTTGTTATTCAATGAACCCCTTTGTTCGAGTTTTGTTTTGGATTTGATTTGATGGTTTGGGTTGTTTGTGTTTTGAATTTAGGGTTTTTCAAGTCTAGGTTTTGCTTATAATGTTGCTTTTGGTTAAGGTTTTTTTTTTTGAGTTCTTGTTAGATTGTTTGCCTTTGTTTGGGGTTAAGTGGGTTTTGAATGATGAATTATGATTAAAGAGTATGATTTTATGTTGATTGGGATTTTTAAATGTACTCTTCTTATGGGGGATTCGTTGGTTTTCTTTGTAATTCGTTTCAGGAAATTTTTTTTACGGTGTTTTTTTGTGTTTGTTGGATGATTGTCGCCCTGTTCTTCATTTTTCTAGGGTGTCTGTGGAGTTAAAAGGGAGTCGCACAGCCTGTTCGGTTGTTCCTCTTCTCTCACGCACAGCGGCACAACCGCACAGCTGAGCTATGTTTCTTTTCTCTCACCACACGCAAGGTCTGTTCGATTGTTCCTCTTCAGATGATCAGATCTGATTCTCGACTCTGCTGCTGCGTACCAGCGTAGGCGGAGAAGTTCTATTTTCTGTCAGGGCTCTTGTTTGGTAAGAAAATTTTCTGTCTTGTTGGTTAATTTGGTGTTTAGATCTGAAGCAATTATTCCCTCCTTCCTTTGGATTCCTTTGGTTGGTTAATTTAACATGTTAGTCCAATCTGAATGAAGAACAAGAAAGTGCAAGCCCTTTCATCAGCTTCTTTGCATAAAGATAGATAAAGAAAATGACTTAGTCGCTTGTTTAACAAATAGTGGCTAATGGGATTTTGACAAAATATGTGGTTCGTGCCCAGCCCATATGAAGATTTGCAAAGCAAAAGTGGCTTAAAGCCTTAAAGTATATATGCTTTAGGTTAATTAAATTATTGTGAAGATTGTATAAAGAAAATTTAATTGGATATGCTTGTCTTTCGTCACAATTAAACTATTAAAGCATGGTAGAGCGCCAAACAACATTGGTTGTTCTTCCAAAAGTATGATATGCTTGTCTTTCATCACAATTAAACTATTAAAGCATGGTAGAGTGCCAAACAACATTGGTTGTTCTTCCAAAAGTATCTTTAATTGGATATGTTTTTTAAGGGATTAATGTATAACCCAGTTTTCTTCGTTATTTTATATACAGATTGTAAATCACGTGACTAAAGAAGAGCTAGGAAGGACAAGGACTACTTGGATTTTGATTTACACTCTTGCAGCTCAGGTACATTAACATTTTGTTCATGAAAATTAATCTTAAATCTTGTGAATTGGATGTTTTCATAAATATTGTTAGAGTTTGTATGTTTTTCCATGATAACAATGCTTGAAACTAAATATTATATTTTTATTTACTTAATTAATATTGAAAGGGATGTTTTGGACATCATTGAAAATGAAGCCATCATGCAACAATTCCAAAACATGAGATCGCGTCGTGAATATTTGTAAAAATGTTGTTAAATGATATGGTTAGAAAGAAATAGTAGGTGTTTTGAAGGGTCCTTATAAGGACATTCCTCTATAGATAATACTTTTTATACGTATGAGTTGCATAGTTGCAATTTATAGATAATACTTTTTGTAAATTGGAGAGGTGAAAATGCAATTTATAGATAATACTTTTTGTAAATTGGCAAGGTGAATTCCTTTCACCTCTCCCATCTTTTGTGAGTAATACAATATCTTATTTTATAAATTAAGCCCATGCTTATAAATATCCATGTTTGGAGACACTTCATCACTTAATCACATTCTGGGTCACATTTGAAATAACACTTTTGAGAGAAATAGTCGTAGAATTTATTATATTAGAGAGAAATAAGTGAGTGAGAGGTCAAAGCTTTCCATGTGTGGCTAACATCCCACCGTAGGGTGTGGATGAGCGCATTTAAAGATAGATTGCAAGATGAGATTTTTAGATTAGTTTTTTTTTTTTTTTCATTTTCATGTATTAGAAAAGCATGACTAGTTAGATTGATCTTGTAGCTTGGTTATGTCATTAACTTATGAGCCAAGTTAAATGCTTTATATTTCATTTTATGAATTCAACTCATACTTTCTTCTTCTTAAGCTAAAAATCAGTGCAATTTATCTAAAAAGCCCCTAAATAAGATGTTTACATTTATTCATTATGATTTGTTAGATATTTGGTGTTTCACCTTATTGGATTCCTTTATTTATGCTTTTAATTTCATATTTGAGTTAGGTTTATAATATAGCTTAATTTTGAAATGACTTTGCTTATGATGTCAGATTTCCACCCTAAGGTGAAATGAGATTCTATAATGTGTTGATAAATGTAGAAAAGATTAATATGAGAGTGGCTAATGGTGTCATCAACTCATGATGGTAAACTCAAAGCCCTAAATCTCACATTTAGCTTTCATTTGCATATGTACTTCAATCACATTCATTTCTTCTTTCTTGTTATCAACAATTTCTTTATTTTACTAAGTTAAATATTTCAAGTTGATTTTAAATAAAATTTTCAACTTCTTTCTTGATGCTTTTTTGAGAAGTTGTTATATGAAATATGATGAGTAAGAGGGTATGGTGTACCTGCAGGAGTTATCCTTGAAGAATAATACTGAGCTAGGTGGGTAGGAGATGACATAACCTATGAGAAATCATAGTCAACAACCCAACTTGGTGTTGATGATTCCCAGCTGATGCCGGCCGAATAGGAGTTGGATTAAGTTTTGTCCTTGTTGTATCATGTTGCGAAGTATCATCAGGTGATGTGGGTGGACTGCGCGGGGTAGGAAATGTATCAGAATTAGTTGTTGGCTAAACAAGGTTATTATGAAGTGTTGGCTCCTCAGTATTTTTATTCATCGAAAATGGTAAAAAAGGTGGGCGGTAGTGGGTGAAACGTTTGAATTTCGGATGGGAAAATTGACTCATGAAATGTGACATCTCGGCTTGTATAAAACTTGTGTTCATCGAGGTCCTAAACACGGTAGGCCTTTTGACCATAAAGGTAACTTGCAAAAATACATTTTCGACTACGTTTTTGAACTTGTCAAGGGTGATAATGTGGGCAAAACAAAGGCATCCAAACACACAAATGGTCATAGTTAGGTTTTATTTGTAGTGGCATTTCAAGGGAGTTTTGTTGTTTAAAATGGGTGTGGCTAACCTGTTGATAAGGTATGCGGCGGTAAAATCATATTCACCCAAAAGGCAATGGGTAGTATAGTTTGAAAATGTAGTGAACGAGCCACTTCAAGTAGGTGGCGATGTTTATGTTAGACAACACCATTTTGTTGTGTTGCGCCAATGCAACTTCGTTGATGTGTGATGCCAAATGTGTCAAAAAATATCTTTACGGGTAGAAACTCAGTGTTTTTATCACTTCGGATTTGTTTAACACAGAGTAAGAACTGTGTTGGTACCATGAGACAAATTTCTTTAAAAAATTCTAGTCAACCTTGTTTGCTGGCTTTTTCTAGGTCTTTTTACACTTTTACCTCTTATATAGATAGTGTTTTAAAAATTTTAAAGATGAGAGATAAAAAGTGTAAAAATATCAAAACAATGTCACAAAAAAAGGCTGGCTAGAATTACTCAATTTCTTTAGATTTAGATTGCATCAAATATACTCACCCACGTGCAACAGCAGCTAAAGTCATCAACGATAGTTACAAAAAATATTGTGAGCGATGTGTGAAGGCTTATGGTATCCTCCCTCGGTGTCACAATGGACCAAACCAAAAGCATTAGAACATCTTGTATTGCTGATTGGAAAAGGAAGAAAAACTTGTTTAGCCACATGGCAAACAGTACAAGGAAGACATTGATTTTCTATGCTACGGAATTTTTTTTTTTTTTTTTTTTCAATCGTTGGTTGATGGATGTCCAAGTCTTCGGTACCATGTATCCCATGTGAGAATATTGATTGCAACGAATTGGCAGGTCTTGCAAATCCTGATTAAAAATAAAGTCCATCTCTTTCTTCACCCATACCAATCATTTTCTTCGTTGATAGGTCCTGATGATATACACAAAATTAGGAAAGAATATGGAAGCACAATTATTTTCTTTAATCAATTTGCTAATGAAAGTCACATTCAAATTGGAAGATGGAACAGAAAGCACGTTATTGACCAAGGGTAGATGAAAGTTTGATATTCCTAGCGTGAGAAACTCGAGTAGTGGTGCCATTTAGTAAACGACAAAATGATTATGTTCAAAAAGTGATTTATAGGACAAAAGTGAAGGCATATAAGCCATGCGATATGATGCTCCTATATCAATAAACCAAGAATTAGAAGGGTAAATAGTTATACAATTGTGTGTCCAAGACGAGCACAGTTAACTTCTTTTCCTCGTGTAAAAAACTACGGAGCAAGACATTAGATTCGTCAAAGAATTGACCAAAGAAACTTAAAAGAGTTATAACTTGAAATCAAAGAGGAATCTGTTGGCGCGCCAAGCGAGTGTGCGCATCTAGGTCTATTATACACAATAACGATATTGTCTTCAACTTTAACACCCACAACTTAGGCCTTCTATTCGAGTATCGGGTGTGGGGTTTTATCTTAAAATGTCTCGTTGCTATTAGGAAGTGGATCACTTCTTTATAAACTTTGGTGACGATTCCTCCTGAAAGTGGATCATTTCTTTATAAACTTTAGTGACGATTCATCCTTACTTGATGTGGGACTATTCAAGCCAACTTCATCCCTAAAGAATCAAGGTTGTCAAAAAGGAAGAGGTTGAAATTTTGAGCGAATGTTTAAGAGTTGCACCTTTGGGAATTCGGGAGCTTACTTAACTAACTCATGGTTAAAAAGTTTGGTGGAAATGGTGTTGAATGTTGTTGGTTTTTAAAGTGAGAAGGAGTAATAGAGGGTAGGTGGCTTTTATGGTCAAGAGAATATCCTTGATAAGTGGAGAGTAGTAAATTTTTATTTAGTGTTTGTGGGATGGGGGTAGATGGTGTTTGAGATTTAACCACACCCATATTAGGGTTGATTCAGACGATTTTTGCTCCCTGCTTGACCTTGACCCGTTGGCCTACATAAGAAACACACGTGAGCCACGGATTACCATTGTGGTGGTTGATGGCACTCCGATGCTAAAGTCAAATAGGGATCTGAGGAAGGCATAATGCTTAAAACAGGTAATTTGTAGCTTACATCAGCTTACCAACCTCATGTCTAATTTATGGTGTTGGAGTCTTGGTTCGACTAGACCATCGGTGACGTAGTTTAGGAAAACAGATTTTCATGGAGATCCTTCTCTAATCAGGATTTGTGCTGTGAATGGACGTTTCCCTGTTAGACTTGTGCTCTTAGATATGCGGGAGATAGTTCCCAATCAGAGTGTTGTCCATAGATAGAAGTTTCCATGTGCGACCTATACGTGGTATTTGTTTCCTAGTTGGAAGCGAAGTGTTATTGTCTTGGCTGTCCGAAGCTGATCCCCAAGATACTTGCCTTAATAGGGCTTACGGGTATTAGGGATAGCTGTGAAACACGTGGGCTAAGCAGGCTGTAATGATTTGGGTTCGTCTAGCGGACTGCGTTTTGCGGTCTTAAAATCGCTTGGGCCGGATCAATGTTGGGTGGATGCTTGGGCCTGTTATTCCTCGAGATTATGACCCGTGTACGGCGTAGGAGAGAGGACGTTTCGATATATCATCAGTTATTCCCCCCGAGTTAATGAGCCATTGTATCGGTTCACTAAGTCACTTCTTGAAAAGATACGCCACTCATGATGATTGAGTCTGAACCGTTACTTGAGCGGGGCACTTCATTAATTAAGCGTGTGTCGGTTTAGTGGAGAAGATGGGAAACCAATCCCTATTTAGATCTCTCTTTCTGCAGTGACTGACTCTTCCATTTCTTTGCTTTTAGAGACTTTGTTATGTCTGCCTTTTGATTGAAAGTTTATTCACCTTTTTCATGGCTCACCAAAATCACCTTGACAACGAGCATCTAGCCAAGGGCCTCTAGTTCTTTGAAGATATGTCAATTTCCGAATCGGGCCTTGCCGATATCCGAAAGACATTTAGGGTCCCTAAAAGCCTGCCTTCTAATACTCTGAATGATGATCAGACGCCGATGTTTCCTCCGGAAGGATTCATCTGTTTGCAACGGAGGATGCTTCAAACTAGAATATGTTTTCCTGTGCTTGACAAGATCTGGGGCTTCCTGGAATTTCTTGGAATCCCTCCTGCCCAGTTGGTATCTAATGGGTACGGGATTATCCTTCCCATATTCATCAGGGCGAAGAATGTTGGTGTCCGTGTGACTCCGAGGGTGATCCAATTGTTGACTTCCCCTCGGCTGAATGATCACGCCGATTGTAAGATGACGTTACCGGCTTGTTTCGGGAAGTTGTCGGATGATTTCAAATTCTGGCATAAATATTGGTTTTTGGCTCATTCGGATTCGAAGTGCTTCGAGTTATAGGGTCGTCTGCTTGAGCGAGAGTTCAAGCCACTTTGTAAGTATAGTTTCACCCTTTGATTTTGTTGCGTTGATTGTATGCTGATCGTCGCATGCGTTTATATGTACTACTCTTTTTTCTCCGATGGAGCAAGTCACTATGAAGGCAATTCACGACATGTCATGGATGAGTGTGGAGGACGTCATCTGTCCTACCAACTTCAGTCGCAGTGAATTGTGGACAAACTGTCATGTGGCTCCTACTATTTACAGATGATCGAAGGTTAAGTCTGAAGGTGGAGCCCCTTCTAGGAAGAGGAAGGCTTTCAAAGTTACGGCTCCTGCCTTGCTCGACACAGAAGGGCTTTCTGAGACGTTTGCCTCCTTCATAAGTTTGAAGAGGTCTTGCACTGGGGCCAAGCCGGCTCCCAAACGGTCTGCTCAAGTGAGGGAGGAGCGTGAACTTGACTAGCCCGTCGGGACTGAGGTTGTAGTATTTGGCTGGGAGAAGGACCACCTACGATTAGATGGGGTTGATGATGCATCGCAGCCAAGTACTGAACAGACCGAGGCTTTGAGTGAGAAGTTAATGCTTGATGTCGTGGCAGCTTCTACTGGCGCTAGCCAGTCCGGATCTATTTTTCTAGAAGGTCTTGATGAGGATTTGCATGTGGTCCCAGAGTTCAATCGTCCAACAGTGGTCGTGGTAGCATGGGTTGTCCTTTTTGTAGTCTACATTGTCACACATCTCACTCCAGACCGCATATCAATGTAATGGAGGGTCATTTGGACAATTCGCTTCCTTCTCTTCATTCGGATTCCGCTAAGCCGACTCACAATAAAGGGTCGGCTGTTGGTGACAAAGGAAAGGTCGTAGATGAGGGCCTAGGTGCGGTGAAGACTACAAATGGCGGTGCTGGCATGATCCCCCATCCAAGATAACTCCATCCAGATGCACGGATGAGTTTGTTTACTCTTGATGTTGTAAAAATGAGCAACTAGGCCTAACACCAGGAGGTTGACATTACTTATGCTTCGAGGAAGTATATAAACAGACGCTATAGCTGGTTGGCGAACTGCACTCCGAAGCCGGAGGAGGATGCGCTAGAGGAGCGTAGGGATAAGGGGTTTAAACACCTTATGTTAGGGATGTCCCAATTGAGCCAGATGGTCGGCGCTAGGACGGAAGTTGAGGCTGCTCGTGAGAGGGTGTACACCATGGAGTGTGTCTTCTCGACTATGCAAAAGTTGTATTCTTATGCACTTTTCGAGATTGAGTCACTGAGAAAGTAGATTGAGGATAGGAGTTGAACAACTAGCCGTTGATTCCGAGACTCGGAGGGTTCGTCTAGAAGCCTTTGAGTTTGATTTAGCAGAGGCGGTGTCCACAAGGGATAGATTCAGAAAAGAGTTGAACATGGTCCGCCGTAATCTGGAAGTTGAGCAGAAAGCTGCGGCTAAGATGCGCTATGGAATTGCAGTATTTTGTTGAGGAGAATACCATAAAGGAGTCTGAATGGGTTTCCCAGAGACATCAGTTACAGGTTGTCGTGGAATTCAATGCTCGGTAAGAAGGGAAAGCTGGGGACCAACTTCTCTGGAGCAACATGAGCCTAGCATAGTTAAGGGTAGCCTGGTTACGGAGCAATCTCAGTTGATGCACTGACAGGCAAGCTAGAGCTATTGGAGCATGAACTTGCTGAAGCAAAGGCGCGCCAGGAAGAACTTCTCAAGGCGCAAGGCAAGTGTGAATTTCGCTGAGTCGTGCATGGGAGATTAGAACTACTGTGCTGGTAAAGGAAAAGTGTCCAGAATGGGACCTTGGTTATTAAAATAAGATGTCTGATGCAAACTTTGGAATGGTTTCTGAGTCGTCAAAAGAAGAGGGCGATCCGGATCATGGCCCTCAGATTGAGACACACACGGATATAACTCCTACTCCTTTTCCTGCCTGGCTTAGTTCTCCCGTATTTGTATCCCTCCTGGTGAGGAGTAAATTTTGTACCCGCATTTTGTTCGGTCTCCCTGTTGCGGGCGTTCCATTTTGCTTTGTCATTTTACTTTGACATAAGTTCGGTTGTGTTAGCAGAAAGCCGAGCAGATTGTCTACTGTTGAGAGTTTGACTGTTTATGTCACGAACAATTCTGACTTATTCTTCTGTGAGGTCTCAAAGTTTCTATAATGTGGTTACATCCAATAGTGAACGTTCTACGGATGGTTTACGCTACTCAGGCTATAGCTCATCCTTAAGGTAAGTCGTTGGAGACTTAAGTTGTGTATCTGACCGTCAGTTGCGGTTGCTAGCATGAGTGAACTATTGCAGCCAAGCACATGCATTGTATTTGAGCTAGAGCATTTGTCCCGAGTAACTTTCATAAGCTCGGGCTGACATCACGTGTAGCATTCGTCCGCGTGTCAGCGGGTTGATTTTTGAGTTGGCTCGAGTGGCCATTGCTGATAATAAAATGTCAGCTTGTGTGAGCGTAAAGACGTGTTTGAGTTGTAATTTATTTTGGCGACCGTTGTCTTGAGAATGAGTGGTGGTCGCGTGGCGAGCAGTAGACATCAGTCAGGGCTGACTAGGCTCCCACCTTCTGAACCATCTATACTCGCACGGAGCGGATTACAGGTTTGGGATGTGAGAATTTGGCGATCATGCTCTGTTGGAGAACAATGATCCTGTGGCGAGCCATCGACATCAGTTAGAGCAAACTAGACTCCCACCTTCCAAACCATCTACTCCCGCACGGAGCAGGCTACAAGTTTGGGATGAGAGAATTCGGTGATCATGGTCTGTAAAAGAGTAGTGGTCCCATGGCAAGCCATCGACATCAGTTGGATCTGACTAAGCTCCCACCTTCGAAATCATCTACACTCATGTGCATCGAGCTACAAATTTGAGATTTTTTGGCAACCATGGTATGTAGAATAGCAATGGTCCCGTGGCAAGTCGTCGGCATCAATTTAGGACTTACTAGGCTCCCACCTTCCAAACCATCTACACCCGCGTGAAGCGGGCTAAAAGTATGGGAATTGGTAATTCAACGACCATGGTTTATAGAAGAGCAAGGTCTTGTGGCGAACCGTCGACATCAGTCGGAACTTACTAGGCTCCCACCTTCCAAACCATCTACACCTGCACGGAGCGGGCTATAGGTCTGGGCTTTAACCAGAAGCTGTCATTGTAAGTCGTCACTGGCTAGGCTTACCTGATTGGGTTCGGCGACCTTGTCTACGAAGGGGCGATAGTCCCTGGCGAGTTGTCGTCTCAGGCGTAAGAGCGCTGATTAGACTCCCACTTCCTAGGCCATCAACATCTGCAGGCAGCAAACTAAGCGTCGGGATGAACCAAAAGTCTTCGTCATCAGTTGAAACTGACTAAGCTTGCCTAGTTAGGTCAGGGCTCCGCCTGTTACGGTCGTGTGAGCCTACTTCCACAGGCGGAGTGCATCGTACGGATTAGTTTTTTTCAAAAAGAAATAAGTACCTTACATTAACTAGTGATATGCAAACGTGATCCGTATGCCAAAAGTGACTAGGGTTTCTACTGCTCGCGTCAGCACATGTGGTAGAATATCGCTCAAATAATGGGCCGAGCCCATGGGCCCGTATAAGAAGAGCTAGGCCATGTCGTTGGATCAAGATGCCACGTGTACAGCGTAGATTGCATGGTAACATGCGTACGGTGTAGATCACGAGACGGTTGAGTATCGGTTACTTCCCTCCCCCTCCCCCCAATTAATGGGGTGTGTGCAACATCATTAATTGGATGAACGTGGTTCTGTGAGGTTTCCTTGGGAACCGTTGTCTTCTAGTTTACCATACGGCATTCAATGCTGACATTTAATGTCGAAGCGCCTGTTTGGTAAACCATTATGTCTAAATAATGGTGTTCATTCATCATTGTAGGCATTATCTTCCACAGAGTGCACCTCTTCATATGCTCTTACTCAAAGAATATGCTTTGGGTTTTCCAAATGATGAAGGGAGATATCCAATGCAGGAGTCTTCGAATGTTCTGACATTTGCGGCGATGAGTCGTGATAAGACTTGTTGTTTTACGTGGTCCCCTGCTCTGTGTGAGCACCCAACTAGTTCGCTGAGATCTTGTAATTTCTTCTTGTATCTCGTAGGAGAAGTACAAACTTTCCTGCAAGGGATGAGTCTATCGTTTACGTGTTGGTGCCCTATCAGTGCTTCGAACTACCTAATTTCTGAGATAACACCAGCAGCCAACCTTGGAGCGGTTGTTTTCCTCCCTTCTCAGCATGCCCCGTCACGCTACATTACGTTGGAATTCGGGAATGTGGGGTGGAGTGGAGTTGGTCATGGCCTTTCGGGGTGGGCCATTAACTCCTAGACGCCCCTTTCATCCCTCAACGGGAGGGTGCACTCGATCTGTTTTCCCTGATACGTGTCCCAAGTTCGTCTAATTGGGCCGATTGAGCGCGAGAGTCGGCACTAGCTTCAGCCGGCATGTCGCAAGGCCTCTGGTTGCTGATTCTATACCATCTCATGCCATTGGGGGTGTGTCCGTAGAGGCATTGAATTGAATGCGCTCTTTCATACTGCTCTTACTCGTGGAACATCTTCTAAGGAGAAGTCGTTGAGCGGAACCCTTTGAGGGCTTCGTACTTTACCCTGGGTACTTTGTTGTTGCTTCTGAGTCTTATTCTAGAGTCGGACTATTTAAGCAAATCTTTACAGTATGTCGCATCGGATTCGGATGCTTGTAGTTTGTAGTCTTTTGTACCCACTTTTGAGCGATCGTTGTTACATCTTTCTAGTAATCAATAGAGGGTGTTTACGTAATTCGCTTTTATTTCTTAAATGATTGCAAATCACATAAGCTCCTAAGAATTAAAACTCTACATTGACTATGGAAATAAAACTAAACAACTGAATAGATTGACTGTTAGCGGAGAGAGGCGGATCCAACCTTGAAGTGAATTCGCATGGCCTTTGCTTGGATCGTGAGTACCTTTAGTGAATCACCAAGTTTCGCTAATGTCGTTGAGGTTACTGAAGAGTAAAAATTGCATGAGAGGGTCCTTCCGCACGCACTGATAGTCATGGGGTCGTGCTCCCATCTATAATGACCTTTTCGCTAGTCCTGCAATGTTGGAATGTTCTCCGTTGCTAAGTTGAGTCACCGCTGTTGGAATTTTGTCTCCATGTGGGTGGAGTGACTTCTCCACAGTTTCTGAGTCAGGCTTCTCCTCAACTTGCCCTGTGAGCTCCGGCTAGATCTAGGAACATTCTATCTAATTTAGTACAGCATAATGGCAGCCCTGGGTCATTGTTTGGTCTTTGCGAATTGTTTCCACCAAGTGGTTAGCAGTATACTTAATGCACTGGTGAAGGGTGGAGACTACTGCTTCCATTTGGTAAAGCCAAGGTCTTCCTAGGATGAGGTTATATCTATGATGACCTCTCCTCTTAATTTCCCTGGTTTTGTCCTGTAATTTCTTTGAACCTAGGAATTCCATTAGTTTGCCCTTACGAATCCTGATGCGTTCAAAAATCGTCCTCCTATGAGTTTGACCTACAAAACAAATGTTAGACTGCCAAATACCACATTTTTGGTGGCCGAAAGCACTCTGATGCTTAAGTAAACAACTTTGTTTGAAAAATGAAGTAACTCTGGACAAAACTCAGTTAAAGTTGCATACAAGTGTCGAATGTTCCTTTTACCTTTTATAATGATCGCAGTTAATTCTCTGCGTGACTTAAGCATGTCAAGTGCAATGAAATAAGATATTTCTCTTAACAGTCTCCTCCTTAATGGAGATGCGTCTGTGGGGCATAACTCCCTCCACAACTCTTTATGGTGCAACATTTCTCTTATTTATGAGAGAACTCATGTTGGGCCTGGATTTGGGTTTTGATTCGTTCGGGTCTGGGTTTGGACTTCATTTATATCTTCTTGTTAGTAGCCCTTGTCTGGGCCTCTGTGATTGGCATTATTCTTCTTGGGTTTTATGAACTGACCCAACAGATTGGATGCCATATCATCGTGATGGATGCTCTCTGCCACGTGTATGGCTGTGATAATCGGTCTATTTTGGTGTATCATCAGCTACTCCCCCCTTTAGTTATTGGGTATACTGACGTGGCCACTAACTTCGTGACGGTTCACCTTTTAATTCCCTCATTGCCTTGTATTTAATGTTGTCAGCAATTTTCCGTGAGTTGGTGTCTCGATTCTTTGTTTGCCCATTCGTTTTTGCGAACATTTTTGGGATTTCGCGTAGCCATCATATCTCGCACGCTGTCCCATGAGTCGTCCCTTCATTACTCGGCTCTATAAAAGGAAATGTTATGAATTTGTTTTCCCTTTTTACGTTATCTTTGAAATTAGGGTTCACTCATTCCTTAGCCTTCTTCATTTTTATTCGATGTCTGTTGGTGATAAACTAAGCGGTAAGTTGCTAGCTTTGTTTGAGGCTGATTTTTCTCCCAATAGAGTTTCTCAGGCGATGCTGGACAATTTTCGTTCTGATTATAATCTGCCGCTCGACCTCGAAATTATTTTGTCTGGATGGGATGATAGTCCTTGTAATCCAAAGGCTGGATACATCGCATTGTATTCGTGCATTTTTTCTTCTTGCTTTCGGTTCCAAGTTCCAGAGTTTTTCTGGGAGTATCTGAACTTCTTGGTTATTCCTCCTGCCCAAATTGGTCCTAATGATTGGAAGGTAATGGTTATTCTGTTTGGAATTCCTTTTACTATGAGGGTTTTGCATTCGGTGGTTGATCTGTTGGTGAACAGGGATATCCGCTTCCTCTGTTCTCCTATCTGCTTTGAGAAACTTAACGATGACATTCGTGATTGGTCAAGGTTTTGGCTTTATGCTTTTGCAAACTCTAGCTACTTCCAACTCCGAGATCGTTTGATTTTTCGATCATTCTGAGTTCCCAATAAACAGAAGAATCTTCAATTGACTGCTGAGGATGAGAAGATCAGTGACTGATTCCTGAAGCTTCACTGGTTTCCTGTGGAGGCATTTCTTTTCGAGGGCATCCTGGAACATAGTGGTTTGTACACTATGAATGAAGCGGAGCAAGTCTTGTTTACTGAGGCCTTTGCTACTCGTGCTGGCGTTAGTGATGCTAGCATTGATTGGGAAGTGAGTTCGGACGCATTTTACGAATCTCGATGCTCCTGTAAGTGTTACAGTTCCTGCTTCCAGAAAAAGAAAGCTTGCAAGGTCCACAAGTTCGTCGAGGCGATTGTCGGTAGATCCTGGTCTAGTTCCAAAGAAGAAACGACTTTCTACTCCTGGTTATGCTCGGATTGCATCCCGTCCGATCCTGTTCAGGGTGTTATGGAGGCTACCTCTCACCTAATTCCTTCACACGAAGATGTTGTAAAATGGGATCATGAATCTCTTAAAGAGGCGGAGGTACTGAGGCTGGTGTTGGAGAGGAGCGAGAAGGAGACTACTCGTCCGTTGGACGATAATGAAAATAAGCTTCTTTCTGTTTATGGTGTCTCGGACGTTGCTGAGTTGTCTAACGATGATCCCCGGGTTATCAATGATAAAATGCTCTAGTTAGCGGTGGAGCACTCTAAAAACGTTGGTGGTGATCAGAGTTTTGAGGTTTACTTTCCTCCTTCTTTTTCTATTGATGTCAGCGAAGCAGCCGGGATCTTAGTTTCTTCTCATATCCGTCTGGATTCTCCTGCCCCCGCCGTCACTGCTAGTCCTTCTCCTGTCACAGTCACTTCTAGGCGGGAAGATAAAAGCGGTTTTTCAATTGTTACTGCTATTCCTTCCACCCTTCCGACTGCCGGGGGTGGTTCTTTAGAGCTTCTGGATCCTCGTGTTCTTCATCGACAGGTTGATTGGACTGAGCTTCGACCAAAAGATATCTATATGAAGTCGGATGGCAAGCTTTGCTGGTTCACTCAGCTTGACGTGCAAGACGGTGCACGTAGGTTGATAAATGAATGGCACGGGTGATTAGTGGAAAGGCCTTCAATGCCCATAATGCATCTATTTGATCACCTTGATCATGGTCTTGAGCAGAGAATGGATGAAATGAATCATCTCGCCAATGCAGGGGTGATGGGCTCGATCTATCGAGCCGGTCGTGATCAAGTGGCTTTTTTGGGGCAGCTCGATCTATGCTTACCACTGCTGAGGGGCAGCTTGCCGCGGACAAAATTAACTCACTACTGCCAAGGATAGGCTCCATATTGTCCAAGCCAAAAATTGGAAGTGAGTTGTTGATGGACGGGTTGAGGTTCTTGAATATATCCAGGGGCTCGATGAGGATTTATCCAGGTACTGTCACTTGGTTGATCAAGCTTTCAAAGACGACGATGTCAAAAAATCTCCTCCAATAGTTGCGGAGCCATTGCTTCATCTACCCTCGAACGCCCTAGAGTCATTGCTTTCTCCCTTTCATTAAGAGAGGCCTTCGCCTATTCCCTTGAGTGATGACCCTATAGTTGTTTTTGTTTATTACCCTACTTCTCCATCTCCTTCTCCGAGTGTAATAGAGTAGCATTATCAATGAAATGAATTTTGTTATTTCTTTCATCATCAGTTCAATTGTAGTTGTCTTGGATTTTTGCTTTGAATTCTTTTGTAGTTGTTTTCGTGTTTTGGTTCATCATTCGTATAGAGATGGGTCAACGTTATCCTTCTTGATGTGTTGCAAAAAGTTTACTTTTGCTTGTAGTTCCTCGAACCATGTCAATTTGTTCCTCTAATTCTGACTTTGTTGATTCAATGTATCCGTCGACTCCAAGTTATTGTGTTAAGTCAACTTGTTCATTGAATTTTTACTTCGTTAACTCGACATCTCGGTCGACTCAAAGTTTTTGTGTTGAGTTGACTCGGGTGTCCAACTTTTACTTCGTTACTCGACGTCTCAATCGACTCAAAATTTTTGTGTTAAGTTGACTAGTTTGTTCAACTTTTACTTCGTTAATTCGACGTCTCAGTCGACTCGAGTGTCCAACTTTTACTTCGTTAACTCGACGTCTCGGTCGACTCAAATTTTCTATGTTGAGTTCACTCATTTGTTCAACTTTTACTTCGTTAACTCGACGTCTCAGTCGACTAGAAGTTTTTGTGTTGAGTTGACTCGGGTGTCTAACTTTTACTTCGTTAACTTGACGTCCTAGTCGACTCGGAGTTTTTGCGTTAAGTTGACTCGGATGTCCAACTTTTACTTCGTTAACTCGACGTCCCAGTCGGCTCGAAGTTTTTTAAGCCAAGTGCTATGTACTCAAAGGTCTTTATGGCTTTATTAAAGTTACTCATTTGGTATTAGGTTTTACCGGTGCAAAATGTAATGTATGGGTGTGGTAATTTCAAATTGATGGAGATGTGAACAATGTGAGTTGCTTGAATCTATGTAATTTGCTGGCAGGCAACAAGTGTTAAGTCCTAGTTCTAGGCAGCCAGGCTTTATAACTATTTTTTTGTCAGGTTTTGGGCTTTTTACATTTCTACCCCTTCTATAGATAATGTTTGTGGTTGTGTTTTAAAGAGAATGAGTACAAATGTAAAAAAACCTAAACCTGACCAAAAAATGGTTATAAAGCCTGACTGCCAAGACAAACTCGTTAAACCCTAATTCTAGGCAGCCGGGCTTTATAGCCACTTCTTGGCCAGGTTTTGGGCTTTTTACACTTCTACCCTTTCTATAGATAATGTTTGTGGTTGTTTTTTAAAGAGAAAATGTACAAATATAAAATGCCTAAACCTAACAAAAAAAAATGGCTATAAAGCCTGGCTGCCAAGACAAAACTCTTAAGATATCTCAATCAACTCTGTGAAATAATGATGTTGACGTTGTTGGGTGCGCTGAGCGCATGCGCGCACCTAGGTCCACTATACATAGCAACAATATTGTCCACAACTTAAACACCCACTGTCTTGGGCCTACCATCCGGGCCACGAGTGTGGGGTTTTTTTTATCTTAAAATGTCTCGTTGCTATTAGGGAGTGGATCATCTCCTTATAAACTTTAGTGACGACTCCTCCTTACTTGATGTGGGACTATTCAAACCAACTTCATCCCAACAATCTCCACCTTTGGCGCGAATCATCACACATCCTACAATCCATCCATCGGTCTACCACCTTTGGCGCGAGTCATCACACATCCTACAATCCATCCACCGGTCTACAACATCTCGAAATACACCTCCTCATCGAGTCTTATGTGCAACCACGATCCTGTGGGTAGCACTCGGTGTATGGGCTGCTATCTCGGCGTTATTGGCTCCACCTTAGTCGCAACAACCGCACTATTCCATCTCGTTCGGACTTGTAGGATACCTTCTCTTGACAAGGACCTGAAACCTAATGTGATTCTCTACCTGGCTCGCTACCTCGTGCCTGATCCCCTGAACAATGTACCGCATGCACCACCTCCACCTCGCCAAGTTCCAGTCGAACCATCGGCTCTGATACTACTTGTTGGGCGTGCTAAATGAGCACCTAGGTCCACTATAACGATATTCTCCCCAACTTAAACATTCATTGTCTTGGGCCTATCATCTAAGCCACGGGTGTGGGGTTTTTTTTTTATCTTAAAAGGCCTAGTTGCTATTAGGGAGTGGATCATCTCCTTATAAACCTTAGTGACGACTCCTCCTTACTTGATGTGGGATTATTCAAGTCAACTTCATCCCAACAGACGTGGTGTTGTTCCATCAATCATAGACATCATGCCAGATCCATTTAGGATTGGTATAAGTTGAGATCTCCACATGTTGTAGTTTAAGCCACACTACACCAAATTGACATTTTTGTAATATCCTCCAAAATAGTATCACTTTTGAAGTGTAACAATCCACTTAACAATTTTACACATTTTCACAAATAAAATGATACAATAATTGTATCACCATGAAGAGTATGGTTATAAAAGTGATATTATTCATGGTGATCCAACTTATTGTATAATTTTTTTTTTGTTACTGTTTTTCAGTTTTTTTTACTAAATTTAGTTTTGACTTGAAATTGTTTGATGGATTGTAATATCTCAAAAGTAATATTGTTTTAAGAGTTATTACAAAAATGCCAATTTGGTGTAGTGCCATCGAATTTCATGGTAAGTTTTCGTAGGTTAGGGTAAAAGGATGAAGGTGATTGTTGAGGGGAGAAGGTGATTGTTGAGGGGAGATGATTGATGCGGAAGATGAGGAAGAAGTTGCCATTCTTAAAGAGTAGAAGAGAATAAAAGGAGAGAATAGAGAAGAAAGGAGATGTGGAGGTGACTAAAAATCAAAGAGGGAACTCAAACGTTTGAACGTTAATACTCTGATACCATATTAGTGAACAAAGAATATATGAAAGCCAGCTTGTATTGTTTGTATTGTTGAGCTATATTTATCTTGTATTTATAATCAGAGTACAACATACTATGAGGAGAGATTTTCTCTTATTCTAAGGTAAGAGTTTACAACAAACTAGAATACTCACTTGAGCAACCTGAGATAGAATTCTCTCTAAACAGATGTTATCTTGGGGATCATGTTAACACACCACGTCAACATCACTATTTCATGGAGTTGGCTGAGATATCTTAACAGCAAGTAGCGTGAACGAACTAGCAAGTTATTGAACTCGATCTTTACCTACTTAGCACTGGATGAAGACAATCGTTGGTGAGTAGACAATAGTTTTGTGTCTGTGCTTGGTACTGGTACGAATCAAGTCAAACAAACATCATTCTAATGACATGTAGTTCGTATGGAACATAATGCTCGGCCCCATTAATTGTGCCAATACAGTAACATTCTCGAGTTTCAGGTTGGCTGGCAGCACTAACATCTGTGGTTAAATGACATTTGAATTCCCTTCAGTAAGCCCACCATTGAATTTCTGTATTTAATCACAAGTATGTGACTCAGTGACTGCCAGCAAACATGATATGCTTTTTAGTGGAAAGATAAACGGTGGAAGCAAATCTCTATGCGAGATGGAGGCGACGAAGATATTAAGTGACAACAATATTGTAGCATTCAGGCCTGGTTTTGTTAACCCTATAGGTTCAGTCATATAGCCTTCGGGCATGAATTAATAAATAAATAAAAAGGGTCAACGACCCAATTTATAATTAAAAAAAAAAAAAAAAAAAAAAAAAAAACACGGTGGATAAATGGTTTTCGAGGTGTTGCAGCCACTCTGGAAGCATTCTCAGATTCTTCCATTCCTATAATGGCAAAGAACAAAGCATAGGAAGGTGTTCGATCCACTCTGGCAAAGCTGTCAATTGAAGCAAGAAAAGTCTTAAAATGTGAAAGGAAGTGAATTCCGACACTCCTCCCTCGAGTACAATTCCAACTCTGGAAAAATTTGAATGATTAACGTGTCAAGCAAGGGTAGACATGACAAGCCCTCAGACGGAGTTGTTAGATTGGGACAATTTCTAATAGTTACAGTTAAACATAGGCTGATAGAACCTGGATATCGTAAATTACATTCTATAAAGAATATTAAATGATAATCTTACATAAATGAACAAGTAGCAGAACAAATGCAGTCTTTTAAGTCTCTGTGTTATTGAAAAAGCATGCCAACATAGTAAGTTCAAACAGTTCAGTAAATGATTATAGATAACAACAGATTAATTTTTTTATTTTATTTTTTTAAAAACAACTAATCCAACTGACCTGTAATTGTAAATAATTCTCCTACCAATAATCAAGGCAAGAACAGGCGCCCCCCTTAAAATGGTGAAACCTACTTCCATCTCTCATTATAATCTCTCTCTCGAAAACTTTAGATATCATTTTGCACACTTCATGGCAATCTCCACAAACCCTAAGATTCTTTACTATTCTTATGCTACCACCGACTTCTGTCACCAACAAACCAAAAGCAACGGCAAGTCTCTCACTGTGTTCTCTAATTGCATTCTCTTTTTCCTCTGCTCCTATATCATGCAACACAGGTGAAACATTAGGTGAGTAGCCAGCCTCTGCTAATCGCACTTGGATCACTTTAAGCATCTTGAGAATTTCAATAGAGCGGGGGTGGTCCTGGTCCCCAGCAATGAACCTATGAACCTTTCCATCTGCTTCAATCAAACTCCATCCTGCTACTTTGTTAGCACCTCGATCAACCATTAACCTTCTAACTCTAACCACATCTTCCCACTTCCTCGCCTTGGCATAAATACTAGCTAGCAGGACATAGTGTCCATCATGGGTAGGGTCTGATTCAATTAATTTCTTTCCAAGGCTTTCACCCAATTCTACCAATCCATGAATCTTACATGCCCCTAACAATGTCCCCCACAATACAGGATCCGGCTTGATTGTCATATTCTCTATTAATTTTATAGCTTCAGTTACAAACCCAGCACGGCCTAACAGATCAACCATGCACCCATAATGTTCCATCTCAGGCTCAATATTGTAAACCGCTGTCATCAACTTGAAATAATGTCTGCCTTCAGCTACAAGCCCCGCTCGACTACAAGCATTCAAAACTCCGACGAAACTTATATTAACTGGACAAAAACCTTCACTCCTAAACCTCTCAAAGAGTGCAAGAGCTTCTTTTCCAAGGCCATGCATTGCCAAACCACAGATCATAACATTCCACGACCAAACATCTCTTTTTGGCATTTCATTAAACACTTGTCTCGACCTCTCAATGCTCCCACATTTCGCGTACATGTCAATGAGGGTCGTTCCTAGATTAACACTCATCGGAAATTTCAAAGACTTTATAATTGAATGAACTGACATGCCATGTTCAAGCAAACCTAACTGAGCCGACACAGAGAGTACCGTCACCAATATAGCTTCATTCGGTCTCAACCCTTTCTCTCTCATCCCTTGAAAACACTCCAACCCCTTCTCTAACTTCCCCTCTTGTACATACCCCATTGTCATAGTACTCCAAGAAATAACATCTCTTTCAGGCATTTCATCAAACAATCTCTCAGCATCACCAACTCGTCCACATCTCACATAGCTCGCTAGAATCGCATTCCAACTAACAATATCGCGACACCCGGGACTCTCATCAAAAACCTTCTGTGAATCCTCAGACCCACCACAAGTACTGTAAAAGTGAATCAACGCATTTCGAATATAAACATCTTGTGTAAACCCATATTTCAAAATTTGTGCATGTAATTGAACCCCTTCTATCATCCCAAGAGCCTTGGAACAGGCTTGAAGAACAAAGGGAAAGGTATAATTATTCGGCTCAACGAATCTACTCTGCCTGATCGACGCATAAAGAATGATAGAATCACGAGGATTGTCGCTCTTTGCAAGACAACGAATCATGTTATTGGATGCAAAAATGGTGGGGTGGTGTAGTTGCTGGAAGATAGTTCTTGGGTAGGTGGAAGATGTGGTGGATGGGGAGAGAGCTAAGGCGGCGATGAGGTGACCCAAGACGGTGGCGTTGTTCGCGAGACCGGTGGCAGTGATGAGGGCGTGAGCTTGCTTGATTTGGGAGATGGAGGGACATGGCGGGAGGAGATGGAGTGGGGAGTTGAAGGTAGCCGTTGTGAAGTGACAGTTTTCAATTTGAATGTGAAGAGGGAGGGAGAGAAAGAGGTTAAAATTGAAGCGCCACCAAGTATTTGATACAAGTTGCCAATGAGAGTTGAGTCGAAAATAATGTCATTATAAACTCTTCGGTTCGATACGTGTATTTATTTTGGAACTTCATCGCATTAATCTCTAACTAAAGCAAAATTTTAAGTTGGTTTTTAATTGGTTGGCTTGTAATAATCCAACGAAAATAGTTGGGAATCAGGTTTTTGCAATTAAGTTTGTAATGGTATAATTTGGGAAGAACGATGTCGCATGATTCCAGGAGAATAATAAAATCACTCCCATAAAAAGTGCAAAATATCTCCGAGTGAGGTTAGGAAATCAAGTTTTGTAATGATGTTTTGCAACCAGGATGATATGGCATCGTTATAGAAAGTTTTTTACAACCTTGAGATACACATAAATATTTTGGTGATTTCATCATTCATCACAAAATTACGCCATGTCACCCTGATCGCAAAACATAATTATAAAAACATGATTTCCTAATATTTTTGAACTTTTTCATCACCAACTTCCTTCCAACTAAACAATATAATAGTTAAGTAAGGTCTCCAATTCCTAATTGAATGACTCAAACATTTCTTAAAATAACAATCCCCTTCCTTTTTTATCCCACTTAGAAAGTATTTAGATTTTTTGTTCAGTTTTTTTTTACCCTAATCTTTGCCTCAATCATAAAATTTACATGGAAATAGTTTGAGTTTTGATATGGATGGTTTAGAGACAGAAACAAATAACTTGAGTTTTGACATGGATGGTTCGGAGACAAAGAGGGTGTTTGTGGGAACGAGGTTCTGAATGAACTGTTTGTTTTGTTTCTGAATGGACTGCTGATTAGAAACTGTAAAATTAAAATGTGTTTATTTTTAGGTACTAAATGGGAATTGTGTGACAATTTTGCCCCACTGAGTTGAAAAAAAATTATGACATAAATATTGTGTTTAAAATCATACCCAATAACTATTCAAATCCTAGAAAATGTTACAATACATTTCATTACAAGAATATCGAAATATGACCAAGTATATTTAAAAAAAAAAATTTAATCAAACCAAATTTCTTACTAATATACATGAAATGGAGAGTTTGAGAGATGAAGGAAAACTTGAAAATACAGTAAAAGAAAGCAAAGTTGAAGGAGAGAAATGAGATAAGTTTCTTACCGAGTCCTTGTGAAGATAGATAGAACCACAATGCTAGTGAAGATAATGAAAGTGTGCCGTCAAAATTTAGCCCTACTTATTTTTCAGAAGATGAGGGACAGCGTCATTATAAAATTATATTAAGATTATTATTGGAATAATTGTTTACTCAGCACCTCCATGTTGCTTACTCTAATTAGAAGTAGAACTTCTAATCAGAACTAAAAACAAACAATCTAAACAAGGTGATCAACTTCTTATTAAGACTTCTGACTCCATTCAGAAGCAAAAACAAACACCCTCAAAGAAACACACAAAATCTAAAATTAATATGAGGCATACTATGATTAGCTACAATAAGGCAACAACTACTTCACACCACCATAAGTATTTTCTCACACTATTTACTCTTTCACACCACCTATTTTTTTCCACACCATCTATATAAACAAAAAACCAACATTTTTTCCCTCTCCATTCAAATCGAAATGTGATTCCTCCCTCCTCCATTTGAATCTCTTCCCTCTCCCACATTCAAATCTCTTGCAAAATTTTCCCACATTCAAATCTCTTATCTCTCTCTCAAAATCGAAACCCTTAAAAATCGAACCCCAAATCGCAACCTCCCCAAAAATTTTCAGAAAAATAAAGTAATCTCATGGAAACTCCAGAAATATTTTCAATCACAAAAACAAAAGAAACTTCAGAAAAATTTTCAGATATCATAAATAAAAAATAAAAAAAAATAAAAAAAAATAAAAAACTATTGTTTGCTGAGACAATGCGAGGTTTTGCTCTGGGCGAACAGTAATAAAAATTGCTGAAATAAAATCTCGCCTGGAACAATGTGAGGTTTTTGCAAAAACTCGCATTGTTTTTGGCGAACGGGAAATTTCAGCAATTTTTTTCGGACAGATTTGCGTGACTTTAGTAAAATGACCATAACTTGCTTATTTCAAAACATTTTCAAGTGATTCAAGTTGTGTTTATAAGATAACTCAGAGTACTACAATTTTTAAGTTTAATTCACTTGAGAATCGATATCGATCAAGCACATAAGTTGGCCGAAAGTCAGGAACACTATCTCGTTTACATTGCGAGACAGATTTGCGCGATTTTAGTAAAATGACCATAACTTGCTCATTTCAAGAAAAAATTAAGTGATTCAAGTTGTGTTTATTAGATAACTCAGAGTACTACAATTTTTATGTTTAATTTACTTAAGAATCAATATCGATCGAGCATATAAGTTGGCCGAAATTCAGGGACACTATCTCATTTTTATTGCAAGACAGATTTGCACAACTTTAGTAAAATGGTCATAACTCGCTCATTTCAAAACATTTTCAAGTGATTCTAGTTGTATTTATTAGATAAATCAGAGTACTACAATTTCATGTTTTGATGAGCTTAAGAATCGATCTCGATCAAACATATAAGTTGGCCGAAAGTCAGGGACACCGTCCCGTTTTCATTGTGAGATAGATTTGTGTGACTTTAGTAAAATGATCACAACTTGCTCATTTCAAAACATTTTCAAGTAATTCAAGTTGTGTTTATTAGATAACTCGGAGTAGTACAATTTTTGTGTTTTGATAAGCTTAAGAATCGA
Organism: Berberis vulgaris; assembly: GCA_963556465.1. Taxonomy (NCBI): domain Eukaryota; kingdom Viridiplantae; phylum Streptophyta; class Magnoliopsida; order Ranunculales; family Berberidaceae; genus Berberis; species Berberis vulgaris. The sequence continues at coordinate 67,993,689 of OY747135.1, forward strand.
TCTCAATTGAGGGTTTAAATTGGTCAAAATTTAACCTATTTTGCATTTGTTTTTTCGTTTTGAGTTTGTGTTTCTTTGTTAGGATATGCATATTTATTGGTGGTGTAAGTAAGTAAGAAAAAAAAATGATGGTGTGAGAAAACGCGTTTTATGGTGTGGAGTAGCCGTTGCCCTACAATAAACATACTTGTGTTTTGAATTAGCTAACTTTGTATAAGTTTTAGTTTTATTTTCCTGTAAGTTTGTTGCCTCAAATATTACTTTATTACTACAAACTAAGCGTGTGCTGGGTGCCAAAAAAGTTTTTTTTTAACGTAAAATGTTGGTTTTTCCCTTCACGCACAAAAATGTTGTCACAATTTTGCAAATGTGAATAAATAAATAGCACAAAATTACCAATATTATTTCATGTTTAAAAAGTATAACAAATTAAAATACAATAGCCTTTAACTTTCTTCCTATTCGTGTTTATTTGTAGTTCGTCAAGAGAAACAATGTGACACATTAAAAGTTAATGCAAGTGTAGTACCATATAAACCTCTCCCATGTTGGGGCCAATCCTTCAACTTTGATTTTGCAAAGTTACAAATTCAACCACAAAGTTAAGTAATAGTCTTCTTTTCAATTTCGGGAAATTTTGGAAATTCAAAAAAATGCTTGATCCATCGATAGTGACACTATTCATTTTCCCCATTTTCTTTTATAAAACACTAATATATTACCCTTGTTATTGGCACGACCATCCACTTTCCTTCTAGCATGCAGAATGCCTTCGGCATAGCTAGCGTATCATGCCTTCGGCATACAACTCTAGTAATTGGGTCGTACCTTTGACACTCTTACCAGTGTCGTTGGCACAACCACACGCTTCTTTATTTGCAGTGTAAACTAGTCTACCTTCATTGCGAACACACCACAACACCCTGGTCGTTCAATGGAAAATTAATAAGTCTATGAATCATTATTTGTGCTCTTCCTATAAAAAAATAGAAGGAGAAATCGTAGCCTCGATCAATCACGCAACGATCAAAATTCACAATAAAATACTTTGGTACACTACCTTAACCCTTTCAAGCATGGCCATAATGATATTTCTTCTGCTAAAACATAGATGTCCTTTCATTAATTTAGTTGACAAATATGTGCATTAACACATGCAACTTAATTGCTCACTCCATCTTTCTCTCTGATGTACACGATCACGCTCCATTTGTAAAGATCATTTTTCTTCGCTCGTGTTCTGCTACTGCTGCATTTGATAATTTCGATTTTGCTCCCGTTGCAAAGATCTTTCATTTTTAGTCATGCAACTTAATAGTTCACTGCGTCTTTCTTTCCAAAAAGCTATATAATGATCACATTGTTCTTCGGACATGTTAACTCTTCTTTGTTTATGTGAATGACAAATTTGTTATCTTTCAAATGTATTTGGGTTTCCATATCTTTTTATTTGGTGACACTGGAAGTAAATGAAAAATGTATAATAGAGTTAGACTGAAAATCGTGACTACGGTTGAAAAAAGTGCACATTCCAAGGATGGAGGTGTTGCAGCCGTTGAGCATACAATAAAATTGCTTTAAATTTTAATAATAAATTGATTAAATTTTGCATCATAACCATGAATTTATTTTTTTGATGTGGATGTGTATTTAGGTTAAATAACTTCACCGAATTTAAGGTCCAAAATGATAGGCCATTATAAGTTTCAAGTAACTTTAGAAGCCCAATACGGCTATCATGGTCCAAGCCCAATAACATAAGCCGAGCATGACCATGTAAAGTTTGAAGCCCAAGCCCTTTGGAGCCTAACTCACACAAACCTCACTACTCACCGGAAAAACACAAAAACCTAAAAAAAATTCACCTTTACACTATTTTTCCACCCACAAATTCAAGTACCCATACACAAAATCCACCAAATGCATCAAATGGGGGCAAATCATTCAACCCCAATTCTTTTTTTGGTTAAAACCCTTGCATGTTTCGATCATTATCAAATTTTCTCAAGAAATTGATTGGTTTTGGAAGGTTGGAGTGTTTGGGGTTGGAAGATACGAAGAAATTGTGTGCTGAATTGCAAGGAAATTTAGAAGAAATTTGCCTAAATTTAGGGAGAGAGAGAGAGCATGGGGGAGGGGATGGTCAGATGTGGTTCGTGAGTTGAACAGAAAGGGAGGATGGAGGAAGTGCATGTTGGTGGTTATCGTACTTCTCAAGATCATCCTTTTCTACTTCGTCTACATTGAACTCGTCATCGAGGTGGCTGTGGATCTAGGTGTTTTCGTTAGCTTCGAGGAAGCTGAGATCTTCGTCGTTGAAGGTGGAGACGGTGGAAAATCTCAGGAGACTGGAGAGGGAGAGGTGGAGAAATTACAGTTAGGGAGGGAGATGACGGGGATATGATGAAAACTGTTTATTTTGAGTAATGGCTATTTTGGAAACTCAAAATATTAACGGATGCACGACACTGTTAACGCCAGTTCACTCCGATGAACAGTGAGCTGGTATCTTTAACCTAATTTTCATTTTTGGTTTTGCCTTTCCAACTCTTTTTTTATTTATTTTTTATCCCTTAACCCCTCCTACTTCATATGCTGCCTGTTGGGATCGATCATGTGACCTAGTGATACTATTCACCACTGTTCAACCATTGAGCCATCACACCTTTAACCTCACAACTCTTTAGTGATTAAAAAGTGCAAGGAGTATCTATGTCATTTAAGTGAAAAACAATATTAAAATTTTTACAACTTTGTGGTCGCAACTTACTTTTATTTACATTTAAAATTCAGCCCTCTCATACATTATATAATCATATCACAACCCTTCAATTATTTATTATTTATATTTAAGCCCCTTTAAGTATTTATAAATTATAGATAAACCTTACATCTAATATTTATATTTTTCATTTTGCCCTACACACTTCATAATTTTTACAATTCAAACCAACCCTTTAAACATTAATAATTTATACTAAGCCCCTTAAATTATTTCTAAATTATAAAAATGCCCTTACAACAAACTTTATAATTTTTCATTTGGGCATCCACATTTCATATTCTTATAATAAAAATCAGACCTTTCAAATATTGATTAATTATACTTAAGCCCCTAACATAATTTATTTGAAGCCTTCCAATTATCTATAAAAAAAACTATAAATAGGCCCTTATGATAGTGAGAGTGTAATTTTTTGTTACAATATTTTTTTGATTATTTTGCTTAGAAATCTTTTGTAAAATTTTAATTTTACTTATTATTAAAATTTTAAAATAAATTAAAAATACTGAATATTCGTCCGCGCACGTAGAGCGCATTCACCCTAGTATATATAACCCTTATAACGAGAATGAGCAATGAATGGTGATTCTGAGTATGTATCACACACTTTTGGGTTTCCAAAATTGCCATTACTTCAAAGGAAGATTATATATTCAATTCAAGGGTAATTTATCTAAACAAATCAGATATTTTTACCAACTTTACCCTTAATTCAAAGCAGTGTTCTAAAAATCGCTAGGCGCTGGGCGGGCGGCGAGCAGGTGCCTACCGCCCAGGGGCCTAGGCGGTCTTAGGTTTTGTATTATTACTTTAATAATTTACAAAAGTTAAGCATAATACATTATCAATTACATCCAATTTAATGCCAATATACATATGCAAAATTTAAAAACATGAAAAATTAACAATCGTGAACAAAATTTATTAAAACTCAAATGACTGAAGTTGGTCATGATGGGTACTTTATATAAATTTGAATTTGTGTACTCTTTTATTTTTATTCAAATTGCATGAATAACCTCAGTTATGTTTGATAAAATCTACATTAGTAAAATTGGTACCGGCAGATCCTTTGAGAATTCCATTAAGTAATCATCATTTGCTACATTTAGACATACTGAATAAAAAATAATTAAATAGTTTATTTCTAAAAAATAGAAACACAATCAGCCTTATTAAAAAATAAAAAAAATTAAAAAATAAAATAAAATTGCCCAGACCGCCTAGACCCGCCTAGATCCCGCCTAGACCCGCCTAGACTGCCCAGAACCGCCCAGACAGCCCGCCCAGCCATTAATCTGGGTGGTTTTTCACCTTCTAGCGCCTAAGCCGATTTTTAAAACACTGATTCAAAGGCATGACTTAGTTCTATCTTCTTATAGTTAAATTTGTAACTTAAAAAACTAAAGTTAAAAAGGCTATTAAATTTTAATTTGTGCCATATGAGAATTGATATTGATAATTTTATGCTACTTATAAAAATAAAATTTACTATGTCACTTTTTGCACAATTGTATTTTGCAGGGTTGTGTTTGTCTTGGTTGTAAGGATCAGTGTTCTAAAAATCGCTAGGCGCTGGGCGGGCGGCGAGCAGGTGCCTAGCGCCCAGGGGCCTAGGCGGTCTTAGGTTTTGTATTATTACTTTAATAATTTACAAAAGTTCAGCATAATACCTTATCAATTACATCCAATTTAATGCCAATATACATATGCAAAATTTAAAAACATGAAAAATTAACAATCGTGAACAAAATTTATTAAAACTCAAATGACTGAAGTTGGTCATGATGGGTATTTTATATAAATTTGAATTTGTGTACTCTTTTATTTTTCTTCAAATTGCATGAATAACCTCAGTTATGTTTGATAAAATCTACATTAGTAAAATTGGTACCGGCAGATCCTTTGATAATTCCATTAAGTAATCATCATTTGCTACATTTAGATATATACTGAATAAAAAATAATTAAATAGTTTATTTCTAAAAAAATAGAAAATAAAATAAAATAAGAACACAATCAGCCTTATTAAAAAATAAAAAAAATAAAAATCTTCCAGACCCCGCCTAGAGTCCGCATAGACCCCGCCTAGATCCCACCTAGACCCACCTAGACCGCCTAGACCCGCCCAGACTGCCCAGAACCGCCCAGAATGCCCGCCCAGCCATTAATCTGGGCGGTTTTCCACCTTCTAGCGCCTAGGCGGCCGCCTAGGCCGATTTTTAGAACACTGGTAAGGATATTGCTTAGATGGTTTATATATACTCTGTAAACCTTGCTATGCTGGCAAATAATTGGTTTTTATTCTTTTTAATTACTAATGTACATCGGCTTTCCTTTAATAAATATCTACTTTTGTAACTGAAATTGAACCTCACTGTTCCATGAACAGTATCGCATCCTTAAGTATGTTAATATATTGGATTTTCGAAAAATCCCTATCGAGAATGAGTCTAATGAATAGTGATTTTGATTAGGTTTTTTTGAGTTTGACACTCATTAGTTTATACATGTTAGAGTGCGACCCTCATTTTAAAAACTAATTAAGTGTAATACTCATTTTCCAACGGAATTGTCAAGTCCACATGATTGACTGGTCAAGTCTAATATTTGGATCATTTTACCCTAAAACCCAAAATTGTCCCACCCCTTATTTCTTCTCTCTTATGTCTCTTTGCAACTCTTCTTCTCTTCTAGCAGGAACCCCATCCCAAATCACAATCTCCCCATTTCCACTTCCTTAATTCCATCAAATTGATGCAAGAAAACATTGTTCTTCACAAATTCATTCAGATCCATCAACGACAATTAACAACAGCACCAATTATCTCTCTCTATCACGATTCACATTCTTCTTCTGCTTCTGTTATTCAATGAGAGAGAGAGAGCAGAGAGCAACCCATGATCTGAGAATCAACAATTCAAAACCAGATTCCTACAATAACTCTTCCTTCCTCTCTCACTCTCCAAAGTCTTATGTATCAAATTTGTTTCACCTAGTCACTCACTTTCAGTGTTCTTAAACTCAATTGTTCTACAAACAATCAAAACACAATTCATGATTCAAAATCCTCATATTACATGCTAGAACAAAAAAAAATATTCAAAACTTTTAAAGCGAATTCAGATCAAGAAATTTGTGACAAAAGTCGATCTGGAGTTCAAATCACTAGTTCTTGCACACAAATGTCTCCTCTCAACTACTCGATCGATGTATTAGAAAGAATTGAAAGATTTAAAATGATTTTGAAATCGAAGAATTGAATTGATCGTGTTGTTAGCAAGTTTAAACCAACAATTTTCAGATCGTACCTGTCATGCCCTGATTTTTAAACAACCTAAATTAATAGATTGTCCAAAAACCAAGGCACGACAGGAACAATTTAAATGGTACATTCATGGGGCAATATATAAAATAATAAACTTCCTTAAAATTCTACCTCTCAAAATGAGGTCAACATTTATCATACCCAAGCTACAAAATAAATCATAAAAAGGAATTACATTAATCGATCTCAATTAAATCCATGATTCAGAATCCTAGTAGAAATAACTAGGTACTACATCTAATTACCTAGGAAAAACATAAATCAAAGTCTAACGTTAGGTGTCAAATCCTCAACTATCGCCACGCAGCTAGAACCACCTTCACACTCCAACTAACCCTGATATGTCTATGGGGCTATGCTCATTAAGAACGCGCCCAAATTTGTAAAATAATACAATAATCGGGTAAGTTTATTAATACTGGTGTGAGCAAAGTTACAAATTAAGACACAACTACACAATTAAATATCATTCAAATAATATGCATTTCGCCTTAAGGAAGACATGTAGTTCTCATTTGAGAATCAAATGAGTTGTTAGTTTCTTGGGTCATTTCACCTTCTAATCCATGCACATTTTCATGTTATGATAAATTCAAGATTTTCTTTATTTCCCTAGTTTTTAGCTTCTTTTTCATAATCGCACTCTCCTCTTGTGCCAAAACACCTCACCCAAGTGTGTCTCCCATGCCATCGAAGCCACTCAGAGTGTACATGACCCAAGAAAGGTGTCACATCGAATGTCATGTCATGTAATACTCGCCTAATTAAATAAATATAAAAATTTCTTATTTATTAATTATGGCATATATTGTAATCTCAATTATTTGAAAAAAGATTTTTGTTTGCCATGGCTAAATAGGATAAAGTATGTGTGTGTATTTAGCCAAAAATTTTGTAAACCCTAATGTTGATGGGTTGTTACTCAATTGTATTTGGGCTTGGTTTTGGATTTTTATTTAACTAATGATTAGGGATTATTTGGTGAGTTTAGAAGGTAGGTTCTTCAGAATTTTAGTGGGGACGGATAACCACCCACCCTATAAAGAGGAAGAAAACCCTTTTTCATTCCTTCTCCTTTTCTCGTTCTTTATGTTTCTCTTCTTCTCATCTGACGGCGAGATGGCAGATAGAGGGTGGACAATGGTGGCTCTGTTGTGATTTGGGTGTTGCGAGGGTGAATGTTGCTTGACTGTGTGGCGTGAATGGAAGAATAAATTGAGGGCGAGGTGACAGATAGAGTGATTGCGATGAGGTGTTGGCGGCTTTGTGAATCGTGTGGACGTGGATTGGTTGCACAAATCATTGGTGATTTCATCAAGTGAGTTTCTTCATCTCCTTCACTTTTACTGTGAGTTCATTTTCGATTCTTGATATGGGTTTTCCTTCCATCTCTCAAAATTCCTCAACAACTTTGCAAGATTAGATTTTTATTGCTCTTCGGTCAATCAAATAAAAACCCTTCTTTGAATTCTTCATAAATAGAGACAACGTGCTTTATCGGACCCATTAATCCATTTTTGTCATTTGGGTCACTTTAATATATCTCCACAGGTGATACGTCAATCTCTGAAAGTTTTATTTGTTTTTGTTGTTTTGATTACCATTTAGTGATGTTTTGTATTGCTGTCTGAAGTTTTCTGTGAGCAATAGAAAAAGATATTAGGGTTCAGATTTGATAATACTGCACGCGATGCCTTAGGAAGTTAGAAATTCACGAAGGGGGGGCCTTTGGTTTGGTATGAAATGGCTTTATGCATTAATTCTAAATTCGACTTTATGGAAGCTATTTGTCTAGTGTATCTGTCTAATGGGGTTGTGTGTAGGCTATTGGCCAAGTTGTTTCATGGCTGAATTGAGTTGTATTTTGTGGCCAAATATGGCTAGTCTGTAGGGTTGTTTTGAGGCTGATTTGAGAGCACGTTTTTGGCTGAAGTTATACCATATTTTGGTTGAGCCTTTAGAGTATGTTTTGGCTGAAGTTAGGACATGCTTTGGCTGGGATTTTAGTGCATGTTTAGGAACAAATTTGGCTGGTAGAGTTTTAGAGCAGGTTTTGGATGGATTTAAGTTGGATTTTGGTCGGGTTTAGGAACAAATTTTTTGGGTTTATGTTTAGGACAAGTAATTGGTTGGTTCACGATGGATTTTAGTAAAGCTTAAGGCCAAAGTTTTGGTTGGGTTTAGGATACATTTAAAATGAGTTTAAGACATTTTTGGTTGGGCTAGATGATACAAGTGGTTGTTTTAAATAAGGGGTTGCCTTGCTGAATTTAGAGATTTTTCTAATGGGTTTCGTTACTTTGATTGGTGTATAATTTGGTTGATCTGATATGCCAAACCCTTTGTGATACTGCTGCATTTTGTTTGCTTATTTTATCATTTGTGTGGGTATAAATGCAACTTAGTAAATGTCATTGCGTGCATTTTGAATTCATTTGCTACATGTGGTAAGGTATGATTATGAGAATTTGAGTATGGTTTCATATACACCTATGTTGGCTTTTATATAGATAACAATGTTATTAATTAATGGCGTTCCTCTAAATGTATGCATTTGGAATGATTCCATTTTCCCAAAAATAATGGGTGGATTGATTTATTTATAAATGAAAAAATGTCACTTGATCACCGTGTTATTATAAAACATGATTTATGAATATGCTATGCTTCCCCGAAAGAACGGTGGATACTGTGGTTGATTTACTTATGGTTGACAAAGTGTCACCATAAATGAGTTTTGAGTTTTAGTTGATATTTTTTTATGCTCTTTTCCACAACTCCAAAAAAAAAATGTGATTTGTATACAGACTTGCTTGTATACGTGTGATATTATTATGGGTATGCAGACTTGCTTGCATATCGGTGCACCGTTCCATGTGAGTTCGGTTGTACGTGTAGATTTAGGAAGAATACTTGCCAGTGATCGAACTTCGGGTGAGATGACATGACACTCGAGGTGGCACCCCACTTGGGTCATGTACGCTCCGAGTGGCTTCGATGGCAAGGGAGACACACTTGGGTGAGGTGTGTTCGGCACATGGAGGATAATACGATTGTGGAAAAGAAGCGAGATTTCTTTTTTGTATATGTGCATGATTACCTTAAAGGAAGAAACTAAATGCTCATTCAATCATTGAATGAGAACTATATGTCTTCCTAAAGGTAGAAAAATGTGTTTTGTTAATATTTCAATAATAGTCTAATATGATTATGAATTGTATTGTTGTTGCATTTATTAGGATTGATAACTCATAAATTTTATTTATTAGTAATAAATAATGCATATTTATTTATTAGGATGAGGACACATTTGCCTCATTGAGGAACTACCTGTTGGTGTGTTTGTTTATTGTTTGTGTTTAGCTTGATGCTATCATGTGTGAATTTATTGATTTTTTTGGATGAAGATTTCTCACACCAGCTTTATTGCTGACCCAAGTGAGCTTTTGCTTCTTGGGTACATTGTCACGCCCCGATTTTTGAAGGAAACGAAAATCCCAAAAAGCCACGTAGGATTATTAGTTTCCCCCAAAACTCGGGACGTGAGAATTCAATAATAACAGAAACAAATAGCAGCATCAACTAAACAACTAAAACGAATAAAAAGTCTAACCCGGAGAAGACTGGCATGGCTAGCTCACTAGCGGAACTCCAGTAATGCAGCTCAAAATCTCTAAACCTGAAAGACTACTCGGCTACATTCCAAAAGGAATGTACCCAAGAAGCAAAAGCTCACTCGGGTCAGCAATAAAGCTGGTGTGAGAAATCTTCATCCCAAAAATCAATAAATCCGCACATGATAACATTAAAATAAACCAAACAATAAATAACCACACCATCCGGTAGTTCCTCAATGAGGCAATGGTGTTATCATCCTAATAAATAAATATGCATTCTTTATTACTAATAAATAAAATTTATGACTTATCAATCCTCATAAATGCAACAACAATACAATTCATAATCATATTAGACTATTATTGAAATATTAAACAAACACATTTTTCTACCTTTAGGAAGACGTGTAGTTCTCATTCAATGGTTGAATGAGCATTTAGTTTCTTCCTTTAAGGTAATCACGCACATACACAAAAAGAAATCTCGCTACTTTTCCACAATCGCACTCTCCTCCTGTGCCGAACACACCTCACCCAAGTGTGCCTCCCTTGCCTTCGAAACCACTCGAAGCGTACATGTTCCAAGTGGGGTGCCACCTCGAGGAACATGTCATCACACCCGAAGTCCGATCCATGGCAAGTATTCTTCCTAAATCTACACGTACAACCGAACACACATGGAACGATGCACCGATATGCAAGCAAGTCTGCATACCCATAATATCACATGTATACAAGCAAGTCTGTATACAAAAATTTCACATTCTTTTTTTTTTCTCGGAGTTGTGGAAAAGAGCATAAAAATAATTAAATCCTCAAAACTCTTTTATGGTGACGCTTTGTCAACCATAAATAAATCAATCACAGTATCCACCATTCTTTTGGGGAACAAGTAATATTTGACACATTGCCAGTTCACATATCTCATTTCTTTGCATCATATGAAAACAATATACACACCAATTCACATAACAATACAAATACTCAAGCTAAAACAAGTGCTCAGTTGAATTCCATCCAATATCTAATATTTATTTAATAAAATATAAATTGGCTGGAATGCGAGTGCAACCCATAGAATCATGTAGTGAAAGGATCTACTTATATCAAATTATGGTCACTAGTTATTCATGCATATATAATATGCTAGATTATAGTATAACACAGAACCATGTAATGAGCAGCAAAATTCAACATATATGATCACCCGTCCACAAAAGCTTACTTTAAAAAAAATGGTTCTTCTAAACTTGTCTTGAGTTGAATTGCAAACCAACTAGTGGTTTAAACCAATAAACTTAAGCTCAATCCCCTGATCCAATCTAAATGATGAGGGGGTTCATCGTGTATAACTTAACAGATGTAACTAAACCCAAAAATGACTATCTGTTCGTCCCTTTTGATTGTACATATAGGGTACTAAATAAACAGTCAAACTTATATATTCACAACCAATTTCATAACTCTCAAAACCCCAAATTATTTCATCAACACTCACAACCACACCATCCTAATGTGATATTCCACAGACTCAATGCTTATATCTCAAATAATGAAAAAGTAAGTAAAGCTACGAGCACAAGTGCAAATTCTGTCCTAGAGTTGTTACATATCCAAGCAATAAGTGCTAAAGACAGAAATAATACATTGCTTAAACATCATAAACAAATACCTAAAACACATAACCAATTACCAAATAAACAAACAATTGTTTGTGAATATTTCTTCACAAAGATCAAATTTAGAGAGACTACATAAAAAAAATACTGAAAGGGGTAAAAGAGAACTCACCGAAGAGATCGCAATCTATAAAGGATTGTGCAACGGATCTACGCAATAACCTTAGATAAAGGTGAAGAACTACCAGCCTTATGAAACCAAGCAGCTCCAATCAGAAACCCACCACCAAAGGTATCGGGAGGAAGACGAACAAGCTTGCAAGACACGGTGTTCTGCTGAGAACTACCATGTAATGTAAAAATGTTCATTTCCCTGTTCCATTTCAGAACCAACTGCTTTTGTATATAATTAATCATTGTCATTACTCCTGTAGCTAGAATGAGCTTTAAGCCTTTAATAACTTCCTCAAAAGTCAAGACCAAATTGGTTGTTCTACCAAATTCTCAAAAGTGTCATGCTAGTATAAAAACCCAATAAGCTACCTCCTAAAACCAAATAAGACTTCCATTCAATCAACTAACCACTAGCAGAGAAATGGAATATCCATTCAATCAACTAACCACTAGCAGAGAAATTAATATTCTTACCAACCCATTCATTGGAACTTGCTGCCGACCGCGCAGATTACAACAACAGCTGCAAATTGTTTTTTTTTTTTTCCAGGTTTCGCATCAGTGCCTAGATGAAATCATTGTTCTTCGCGAGTAACACATTTGCCACACTTTCCTCTTTATCATATAATCACGGATTGCCAAAGCCAGATCAAGTTCACCTTTCTTGAGACTAGGTGAGAGTTCCTCTCCTTTGAACACGATCGTCCATATGAGCCCCTTTCTCAACCCAGACAAGAACAAGGTTCAAGATGCTCCCACTCTGCGGGTCTCGATGAACCTTGATTGGAAGCACAGTCCCTCTCTGCAAACTCTTGGATCCACGTTCCCAACGTAAACACGAGACATAATTGATCTTGCGGAGTGAAGAAGAAGAATAGACCGATCTGGTCCGAAGAAATAGTAGCTGCACTGCACAGCGCTGCTTTCACTTTTCCCAAATCCCGCCTGCCAACCTCACCTCTAAAACCCTAACTCTATGTGAAGAACCGGAGAAGAAAGAAAACAAATGGGTTTTGGTTTTATACTGTGGGTGGTTATTTGCCCCCACTAAAATTCTAAAAGCACCCACCTTCTAAACTCACCAAATAACACCCTAATCATTAGTTAAATAAAAGCCCGAAGCCAAGTCCAAATACAATTGAGTAACAATCCATTAAGTTTTACAAATTTTTGGCTAAACACACACACACACTTTATCCTATTTAGCCATGACAAACAAAAATCTTTTTCCAAATAATTGAGATTACAATATATGCCGTAATTGATAAATAAGAAAAAAAATTTATATTTATTTAATTAGGCGGGTATTACAATATATACAACTCAAAAGAATCTCGTCCCGAGATTCGGTAGAGAAAGGTAAGTAGTAAATTAATTCTTAAATAAACTACACATCACATGGACAAACAAATAGCTCATACGTATGTCCATAACTTAATGAAGACAATCACACAAAAATATAAAAATATTCAGTAAGTACAAAAATTACGGGGTGCTACATACATTCCTTTTGGAATGTAGCCGATTAGCCTTTCAGGTTTATAGATTTTGAGCTGCATTATTGGAGTTCCGCTAGTGAGCTAGCCACGCTAGTCCTTTCCGGGTTAGAGTTTTATTTGTTTCAGTAATTTAATCATGTTTAGTTGTTGCTGCTATTTGTTTCTGTTGTTATTGAATTTTCACGTCCCGAGTTTTGGAGGAAACGGATAATCCTACGTGAATTTTAGGATTTTCTTTTTCTTTGAAAATCGGGGCGTGACATGTCATCTCACCCGAAGTTCAATACATGGCAAGTATTTTCTAAATACTACACGTACTACCGAACTCACATGGAACGGCGTACCTGATATGCAAGGAAGTCTATACCAAAATTTATATCACATGTATACAAACAAGTCTGTATACTAATTTTTTTTTTTTTTTTTTTGGTGTTATGGAAAAGAACATTTCTAATCATAAAATTCTAAAACGCCACATGCATTGGTGCACTCATATTATAACTATATTTAAATTAGTATGTAACTTAAGTTTCTATCCTATCATACCCATATAAACTATTTGAAAATATTATATAATTGAAGGGACATAACCATTGAGTTGATAAATAAATATATACAGTGATTCACAAGCCAAAATTGTGTTCACTGTTATAGTAGACTTTCTTTAAATTACCTTGACCAAATTATGTACTAACCACAATTTTAGTACCTTTCAATCATTTCCTACCTAATGCCCCCAAATGGTCACAATCACAAGTAATAACTACTTTCTGACAACCTATACCTTCAATCTTTCGCCACCTCATACGAGATTCAATATTTTTTTTTCAATCTCCCCATACAAGTACACAGGTACACTATGGCATAGTTTGATATTAACAAAAGGAATGTCTACATCAACTAACCCAATTGCACCAATAAAACAATAGTATTACATGTGATGGAGATTACTTTCCACACGTTTTCACTTCTTTTCAGCCCTAGAATTTGACTTTCTCTACCTAGATCTCTATACGGGCAAAGAAAAAAAAACACCAACCAAAGCAAGTCATACAAAAATACAAGTAAATTTGATCATATCATATAGGGGTGGGCACGGGACGGGATGGGACGAGATATGCCCATCCCTATCCCATCCCGTTCATACGGGATCGGGACGGGACGGGATGGGAAAAACCTCATCCCGACCTCGTCTCATCCCAAACGGGTTCGGGATGGGACGGGACGGGATCAGCGTGCTAATCTGGACATATCAAATAGAAGCCTGGACTGCTGGAAGCCTGCTGCTGCTGCTGGAAGCCTGGAAGGCCTGCTGGGCCTGCTGGAAGCCTGCTGGGCCTTCTGGAAGCCTGCTGGAAGGCCTGCTGGGCCTGCTGAAAGGCTGCTGCAGCTGGAAGCCTGCTGCTGAAAGCCTGAACATTTTATGCAAATGTTCATAAAATAAATAAATAAGTAAATAAAAATATTAATGATTAATATTAAAAAATTAGTTCGGGACGGGACGGGATTGGCGGGATTGAAAATCTTCATCCCATCCCATCCCATTCTAGATCGGGACGGGACGGGATCGGGATGAAATTATTCAATCCCATTAAGACCCGGAAAAATCGGGACGAGACGGGATCGGGACGGGAACAGGATCGCGGGATGGGAGGCCCACCCCTAATATCATATGTCCAAATTAGGTTCACTTCCTCGTGACCTAATCTCAAATCATATTATAAAGTAATGGCTGCTACTCCTTTCAAAAGATACGAATATCTTATGTGCAAAATTTCGAACTATTAGGAATAATAGCAATACCCATGAACTAAACAATGATTCTAGGAAAAAAAATGTTAAAGATCGGTAGAGTTCACTCACAACTTTCAAAAACCCCAACGTCGAAGCAAAGTTTTTTTTCTCTATTGCCTATTTTTTCTTCTATGTAAGTTTTATTGTTCTTCTGTGTGTGTATCCAAAGAGAGAATGGGGCTAGGTTTCTTTTAAAAGAGTTTTTTTTTATTAGGGTTTACCTAACTTTTTCTAAACACGCTCACCACTCCTCTTTTACCCACCACCAACCTAAACTTAGGTCCCAAATTCATATTATAAAGTATTTACATATTTGTAAATATTACCAGTTAATAAATATTACCAATAAATAAATATTACTAATTACTAAAATAGTAACATTATATTGGCAAGTGATTTGGCGGGTATTACAGTATACACACCTCAAAAGAATCTCATTCCGAGATTCGGTAGGATAAGAGCTAGGCGAATAATTCTGTGTGTATCTATTTTACTTTGTCCTCTAACTCCCAGGTGACATCGTTCTCCTTTTCGTTCAACTGAACCTTGACCAAGTTGACTTTCTTTTGTCGTAGTTGTTACACGTCACGATCAATTACCATTACCGGCTCAACCGTATAATTCATATTCTCATTAGGTTCAATAGCGGTAGGTTGAACAATCTGAGTTGGGTCTTTCACACATTTTCTCAACATCGAAACATGAAAGACATTATGAATCATCGACAAACTAGGCGGCAATGCGAGTTTGTAAGCTATGTGACCAACACATCTGACAATCTCGAACGGCCCAATGTACCGCAAGCTCAACTTCCCTTTCTTGACAAATCTCATCACACCTCACATGGAGACACCTTGAGAAAAACTAAATCACCAACCACGAACACTACACTCTTTCGCTTCTGATCTACATAACTTTTATGTCTACTCTGAGCAGTTTTTATCCTTCCTCGAATAATCTCAATCTTATCTGCAGTCTCCCTAACAATCTTTGGCCCCAACAATACTGTATCACCTACCTCAACCCAACAACTAGGAAATCTACACGGCCTACCATACAAAGCCTCAAAGGGTGTCATGTCAATGCTTGATTGATAACTATTATTGTACGAGAACTCCACCAACGGTAAATGATTCTCCTAACTACTACCAAAATCCATGATGCAAGCTTGCAACATATACGTTTATTACCCATTTCCATACTTCCAGGGATCACCTAGACCTACCCTAGATCTAGGCTAACCAAATGCTCTGATACCAGAGTTCTAAAAAATGGTAGGCGGTGGGTAGGGGACGAGCAGGCAACAAGAGCTCAGAAGACTAGGCAGAGCCTAGGCAGTTATTTATTTATTTATTATAAATAATAATTTTTAAAAGTTCAGCATAATAGCATATAAATTACTTCCAATTCAATGCCAAGATACATATGCTAAATGTATAAGAAAAATAGTCTTAAATTTTTTTTTTTTCGAATTGGAAGTATAAAAAATAATAATAGTATAATAATAATAATAAATCAGCCTAGTAGGCCGCCTGGCGCCTAGCCCCCGCCTAGACATTTTTTTAGAACACTGTCTGATAACAAAATGTCTCGCCCCGATTTTTAAACAACCTAAATTAATAGATTATCCAAAAACCAAGGCACGACATTAACAATTTAAATGTTATAGTCAAGAGGCAATATATAAAATAATAAACTTTATTAAAATTCTTCCTCTTAAAATGAGGTCAACATTTATCATACCTAAGCCACAAAATAACTCATAAAAAATTACATTAATCGATCCCAGTTAAATCCTTGACTTAGAATCCAAGCATAAATAACTAGGTACTATATCTAATTACTTAGAAAAAACAATAAAATCAAAGTCTAATGGTACATGTCAAATCCTCAACTATCACCACGCAACTAGAACCACCTTCACGCTACAACTAACCCTGATAAGTCTCTGAGGCTACGCTCATTAAGAACGCACCCAAATTTGTAAAACAATACAAAAATCAGATCAGTATATTAATACTACTGTGAGCAAACTTACAAATTAAGACACAGCTAAACAATTAAATATCATTCAAATAATATGCATTTCACCTTTAGGAATACAAGTAATTCTTATTCAAGGATCGAATGAGCTGTTAGTTTATTCCTTCAAGGCTATCCTAATACATGCTAAAATAATCCATGCACATTTTCATGTTATGATAAATTCAAGGTTTTCTTTATTTTCCTAGTTTTTAGCTTGTTTTCTATAATCGCACTCTACTCCTGTGTCGAACACACCTCACCCAAGTGTGCCTCCCTTGCCATTGAAGCCACTCGGAGCGTACATGACCCAAATGGGGTGCCACATTGAGTGTCATGTCATCTCACTCGAAGTTCGATACATGGAAAATATTTTCTAAAAACTATACGTACTACCGAACTCACATGGAACGACGTACCTGATATGCAAGCAAGTCTGCATGCCAAAATTTATATCACACATATACAATAAATAAATATTACCAATTACTAAAATAGCAACATTATATTAGCAAGTGATTTGGTGGGTATTACAGTACCTTTCGACGATGAGTTGATGAGAGAGTGACCAAGGATTAGAATAACAGAAGATTCACAAAGTAATCCATGTACATTAGGATGCTCTTCCAAGAGGATGAACCTGTGCTACCACAATGAAAAACAGAGTCTAGCTTGTCTATGGAAATGATTATTCAGTCACTGCAAGGCTGATAGTAAATTATCTACAATCACCACTTTACTCTTGGGGGTGCTACTTTGTTTGCCCTCTGCTTCAATCTTGTATACAACGTCCATGCCTGAGATAACTTTACCGAACACGATATGCTTGCAATCCAACCTGTAACGATTTTTAAAAATTAGGGGGAGAAATTACTTAAATGATGTATTAACTATAATCAAGTGCCCAAACATTAACGTAGCACATAGTCTTCTCTTTTGCAGATGTGTTGAGTGGGATTATCGCGCATGTGATGGTTGTGGTGAGATGTCTGGTGTCTTAACAAAATGGGACTGAGATGGTTAATAATCCAACCATCTTTGCGGTTAAGAACATACTGGATAAAGTCGAGAAATTCTATGGCTTTCAATGGATTTCGGGGGTGGGGTTCCTGCCGGTAGAGAAAAAGAAGAGTTGCAGGAAAAGAAGAAAGAAGAGATAAGAATTGAGGGGGTGGGGCAATTTGGACTCTAGGGCAAAATGGTTCAAAAATTAGTTTTGATCAGTCAATTATGTGGATTTAGGCAGTTCTGTCAGAAAACGAGTTTTAGACTCAATTAGTTTTCAAAATGAGGGTCAAACTCTAATAGATATAAACTAATGGGTGTCAAATTCAAAGAAACCCTTTTGAGTATGTATCACACAATTTTGAATTTCCAAAATTGCTTCGCTTCAAAGAAAGTCTATACAAGACATTTTTTCCAACTTTGTCGTTAATTCAAAGCATGACTTGTTCTGTGGTTAAGTTCAAGTTCGTAACTTTACAAAACTAAAGTAAAAAAAGCTATAGAACTTTAATTTATGTTAGATTTGAATTGATATTGGTAATTTTATGCTATTTATAAAAAAGAAAATTTATTACTTCATGTCTTCACAATTGTGATTTTACTATTTTTTCTTTCTTTTGTGAAATGAAAGCCGATGTACATTAGTAATTGAAAATAAAAAAAAACAATTATTTGCCAAGCGTAGCCAGCCTTTACAGAGTAATATAAACAAACCACCTAAGCAATATCCTTGCAACCAAGACGATCACAACCCTGCAAAAAGTGGGACAATAGGTTGTGCTAGAAGTGGATAAAAAAGTGTTTATCCACTTGGATACATACATCATTCATATCACAATTTTTTACATTAATAATACCAAAATCCAAAATATAGAACAACATGTTTTGCATTATGTCAAAAAGAGCCTTTAAAATTTCATCCTGTAACTTAGGGCCTTAAGGTGTGTTTGGTTGCATGGAATCTTATGTCATGAGAATCTATGATGGGACCTTCATATTTTATGCTAATTTGAGATATCATTTCACATCCACAATTTGATTTTGTAATCAATGGTAAGAATAAAAGTTTCATGAACATGAGAATCACATGTCTTGGTGGACCAAGGAATGAGATTCTCATGTTCATGAGACTTCTTCCATTCCCACCATTTATCACAAAATCAAATGGTGGATGTGGAGTGATACATCAATTTATCCTAAAATATAGAGATTCTTTCATGAATTCCCATGGCATATGAGTCATTCTTATCCAGCTAGAGGAGGTTAGCATCATCACACAAAAGCCATCCTTTCCTCCAACCAAGCTCGAAACGCTTCAGCAAAAGTCGTTATGCCACTATGAAGCAAAAAAAGTTTTCGTTACAATAAAAAGTCGTTCATGCCAATCGGAGACTGGCAACCTGATTTATTTTCCTGAAATTTTCTAAGATGAGTATACCAATTCAGCTTGGTTTTCTGATGATTTTTGCTTGCCTGGTATTTTTTTTATCAATAATTCTAGCCAGCCAGGTTTGCTGGCCATTTTTGGGTAAAGTCTTGGCATTTTTACAATTCTACCATTTCTATAGGATTGTGTTTTAAAGAGAATGAGTAAAAAGTGTAAAAATGCCAAGATTTGGCCCAAAAGTGGCTAGCAAACCTGGTTGGCTAGACTTACTCGATATTTATTGCAACAATTCTAGGGAGTCAAGTTTGGGAGCCACTTTTGGGCCAAGTTTTGTTTTTGTTTTTTTTTATTTTTTTTACACATTTTTTAAACACAACCACAAAGGGGTAGAAGTGTAAGAAAACAAAAAATTGTCCAAAAGAGGCTCCCTAGAATTGTTGCAATAAATATCTGAGTAAGTTTAGTTAGTCAATTTTGGTAGTGAGTTTTGGTTTTTTTACCCATTCTCTTTATAATATAATAATAAACACCATTTATAGAAGGGGTAAAAGTGTAAAAAAATTCACAACTCAACCCAAAAGTACCTATCAAACTTGGTTGACTAGAATTATTGATAAATATGAGGCAAGCAAAAATCATGAGAAAACTAAGCTGAACTGATATACTCATCTAAGAAGTTTGCAGAAAAATTAATCAGGTTGCCAGTCTCCGATTGGCATGCACTAAATAACACGCAGATCCACGATGATTTCTTAATGAGACTCATATAATCACTCACTAGCCTCCTAAAAGAGGAAGCATGATTACACTCAAGCATCCCTGCCATATGAAATAACTCAAACTTAGGGAACCACTAATGGATCTAATGAGTTTTGTTTACGCTTCATAATGAAAAAAATAATAGAACTGGGTAAATGGACAAGAGACAGGAGGACATGGAGGCAGAGCCCACAACTGCTTAGCAAAAGGATAGTTTGAGGACCATGATAACAGAGAACACATTCATTAGGGACATTAATACGGTGATTAACAAGGTTATTAGCTAAATGAAATATATTTTTACAACTTGCCCTTCTACATTTTAAAGAGTATAAATCAGTCTTCATTTCAACATTATTATAAGATGTTCTATTTTTTCAAAATTACCAATGGGTCCTTAAGCAAAACTTGTAAGTTTTAAGTTTGCAAAATTCTAAATCTTAAAAGTAAAAAGAGTAAAATTTATTTTCTTTTGGGGAATTTGCATATTATAAAATTGTAAATATTAAAATGGGAGAATAACTATAATTTCTTTCGGTTAAAAAAAACAAAATTCATATCCTTGCAGTATTTAGTAAAAAAAACAATTGTGCTACAAATTTTTTTTTTTGTCTTTTTTTATGCTTTAAGTCGAACATGTATGCATTAATAACTGTTGGCACGCTTAGCACGTGCGCGCACATAGGTTCACTATACATAGTAATGATATTGTCCCCAACTTCAACACCCACAACTTGGTCCTACCATCTGAGCCACGGGTGTGAGATTTTTATCTTAAAAAGCTTCGTTGCTATTAGGGAGTGGACCACTTCCTTATAAACCTCGGTGACAACTCCACCTTACTTGATGTAGGACTATTCAAGCCAACTCCATCACAATAATCTCCACCTTTGGTGCGAATCGTCATACATCCTACAATCCATCCACCAGTCTGTTACATCTCGAAGTACACATCCTCCTCGAGTCTCATGTGCGACCACGATCCCGTGGGTAGCACTCGGTGTACGAGCCGCTATCCCAGCGTTGTTGGCTCCACCTTAGTCGCAACCACTGCACTAACTCCACCTTGTTCGGACTTGTAGGATACATTCTCTTGGCAAGGATCCGGAACCTAATCTGGATCCATTCATCTGACGGACCGCGCACATGTGATGCTCTACATGGCTCGCTACCTCACGTCTAATCCCTTGAACAATGTGTCGCCTGCACCACCTTCACCTCGCCAAGTCCCTGCCGAACCATCGGCTCTGATACCACTTTGTAGGATGTGTGACGATTCACACCAAATGTGGAGATTGTTGGGATGGAGTTGGCTTGAATAATCCCACATCAAGTAAGGAGGAGTCGTCACTAAGGTTTATAAGGAAATGGTCCACTCCCTAATAGCAACGAGGTCTTTTAAGAGAAAACCCCACACCACCTAGGCCCAGATGGAAGGTCTGATATGGTGGTGTTTAAGTTGGGGACAACATCGTTACTATGTATAATGGACCTAGGTGTGCGAACGCGCTCGGCGCGCCAACAAATGGTATCAGAGCAATTGTTGGGAGATTGTTAGTGTTTGCAATTGACATGGAAAATAACAACACAAGGATGATTAGCCTTAATGGATCTAATTATGTGATATGGAAAGAAAAAATGGAAGATATTTTATATTGCAAAGATTTATAATCCCCAATTGAAGGAAATAATGTCAAACTAAAGGATATGTCTGAAGATGAGTGGAAGATATTAAATCGAAAGGTCATTGGCCATATTAGACAATGGCTAGATGGTACAATATTTCACCATGTGTCCGCTGAGACGTCTGCCCATTCTCTTTGGACTAAACTTCAGAATTTGTATGAAAGAAAAATCGCTGCGAACAAGGCTTTTTTTATTAGAAAGCTGGTGAATCTGAAATCCAAGGAAGGTAATTCTATTGCTGAGCACTTGAATGAGGTGCAAAGAATAGTGAATCAGTTGTCAAACATGAAAATATTGTTAGATGATGAAATGCAAGCATTGTTACTTCTCAGCTCGTTACCAGATAGTTGGGAAACGTTGGTGGCGTCTATTAGTAATTCGGCACCGAATGTACTGCTTACCATGGAGTTGGTTACGAGTAGCTTACTCAATGAAGAGAGTAGAAGGAAGTCTGCAGGTACTAATCAATCTCAAGCACTTGTAAATGAAAACAGGGGGAGAGATAAAAATAGGATATATCATGGCTATGATAAAAATCGTGATAAGTCAATAGGGAGATCAAACTCAAGTGATAAAAGATTTAAATGTCATTATTGTGGTAAACTAGGTCACAAGAGAAGATACTGTTTTCGTTACGTAAATGATTTGAAATAGGAAAAAGTGAAGAAAAGTGATAGGATAGATGCTACAGCTGCTGTTTCAAATGAACTCGTTGTTCTTTTGTGTGATGAAGGTGAATGTTTGCATATTGCAAACGAATGGAGCGAATAGATTGTTGACACTAGTGCATCTTTTCACGCTACTCCAAGGAAAGACTATTTCACTAAATTACAAAGCATAAGACTTTGACAGTGTGAATATGGGTAATACTAGTTTCTCCAAGATTGTGGGAATGGGTGATGTATGTATCAAAACTAATATGGGATGCACTTTGTATAGCACCCCAAATTTTTAATACTTATTAAATTCTATAATATACTGTTGCGTGATTGTCTTTATGAAGTTATGGGCATATGCATGAGCTATTTGTTTGTCTATGTGATGTGTGTTGTGTTTCTTAAGGAGGGTTAGTAGAAAATTTATTTTTGAAATGATTTATTATTTGGACTCTAGTGTTGTTTCATTCGGAAGGTAGTTTGGTTTATTGTAGAATTAATTACCTACTTACCCTCCTCTACCGAATCTCGGGATGAGATTCTTTTGAGTTGTATATATTGTAATACCCGTCTAATTAAATAAATATAAAAATTTATTATTTATTAATTGTGACATATATTGTAACCTCATTTATTGGGAAAAAGATTTGTTTTGTTTGCCATTCCTAAATAGAATAAGGTGTGTGTGTGTGTGTTTAGCCAAAATTTGAAAACCCTAAAATAAGACCTTTGCCTTATGTAAACTAGTTAGCCATACTCTCTTTAAAAAAAGGGAGTGTACATATACTTTAATTAAACCCTAATGTTGATGGGTTGTTACTCAATTGTATTTGGGCTTTCATTAAAATAATAATATTAAAGGAATAAGATAAAGGAAAATCGTTTTGTCCCCTCTTCTTTTTACATCATAGTGAGAATTGGAAGGAAAAAAAATGGGAAACAGATAATACAAGAAGAAGGAAGAGAATAGAGGAATCGGGAAGAGAGAGAGCAAACCCCCTTTCAATTCTTCTTCTTCTTCTTCTTCTTCTTCTTCTTCTTCTTCTTCTTCTTCTTCTTCTTCGAGCGTCATCGTCAATGGCAGCTTCCATTCGGTGGATTCTTCAACTCCACAAGGACATCCCAAAAGCTGCTCGTTTTTACTCAAAAGGATTGGACTTCAGGGTGAATGTGTGCACTCTTCGATGGGTCGAACTCCAATCTGGCCCTCTCAAGCTCGCTCTTATGCAATCCAACAGTGACCATGTTGCACAGAAGAGTTACTCTTCACTTCTGTCCTTCACTGTGACGGACATTAATAGCAGTGCTACAAAGCTAATGGCATTTGGCGGGGAAGATCAAAGTGAGTTTTCGCCGTTCTCAATCTAATTTTTTTTGTTTGTGTTTTCGAACCTCTAAATCATGATTCGTGTACGTGTTTTCTTGATTATTGATTTAGTTGCAAACACCCCATTTCTCAGTTTTATGATTTAGATCTGCTTTAGTTTGAAGGTTATTTGCTTGATGATTTGTCTGTGAGAACTATTTGTTGTTAATTAACCATGCCTACTGAATGTCTGATCATATATCGATCTGAAAAGGCCCAAATTTTCACACAAAATCGCAAGTGTTGTCAGAATTTGATAGTGATCTTAGTTCAATTTACCTTCAGATTTTGATCATTTTAGTGATTGTTCTAAGTGATGTTTCAGTTCCATCACAATAATAACTGAATCGGTATTTATCAGAGCACCCCCAAGGAATTCAAGATGAAATGAGAGATTAGTTTTTTTTTTTTTTGGAGTGGCTAAGCTAAGGTCAAGTTTGTCTTTGAAGAAACTGTACAGTTTAACAATAAACATGTGTGCATGTCTGCAACTGACCATTGTTAGCAGTTGATCTTCTTGATGTATTCGCAATGCTAGTATTACCAGCAAGAAAATAGAGCACCAGGTGCTTGCTGCTAGTCCCTTTCATCTACATTACCTGTACTTAAAGAATGCTATTTGCAAGGATGGGGGTTGGTGCTCAACCAATCCACTTCACCTTATGTGAAGCTACCCATAACCCCTTGTATTGAATATGAACTTCATTTTTGCATGCTATTTGTTCTTGCATACTGAAAGAGTGGATAGTGAATGAAGCTGTCTTTACTTCCCATGAATCTAGCTACTTATCAATTTAATTTGTTGTTAATAGTTTAGTGTACTCGCAGTCTTCGAGAATATAGTAAACTAGGCAATACATCAATTTCAATCTTAAAATGGATCAACGGTTGCATTCTCAAATTTTTGGAGAACATAGAGTTTAGATGAATTTACCTAGTGAACTAAGTTATCTAGTTAAATGCCCTCAGAGATTTTGGTTTGAATGTGATAGTTTGGGGAAGGTTACGATTGACCTCAGATGGTGGGTTTTGATGTTTACTGTGTTATGATCGTGTTCCGTTTTTATAGTTAAGCATATTGTAAGGATATATGGGATTTCCAATTCCCTTGATGATTAGTCTTATTGTAATGTATATAACCTTATTATCTATTGTTTATTAATAAAGTTTAATCGTTTTATGACAATATGTATACGGTTATTTCAAACGCATTCTAAGTGTGAGCTTCATTTGACGTGTGATATAAGTGACATGTGCGTGATGTTGTGAAGTGTATAACTTGAGACTTAGTAATTATGAAACTGTTATTTGTTTTCCCAATAGAATGGGTGAACATTGTGGTTGATTTGTTATGGTTGACAAAGCGTCACTGTAAAAGAGTTTTGAGGATTTTTTTATGCTCTTTTCCACAACTCCGAAAAAAAAATGTGAAAAGAAAAAGAATTATTTAGTATACAAACTTGCTTGTATACGTGTGATATAATTTTGGGTATGCAGACTTGATTGCATATCAGTGCATCGTTCAATGTTAGTTCGGTTGT
Source organism: Berberis vulgaris (assembly GCA_963556465.1). Classification (NCBI taxonomy): domain Eukaryota; kingdom Viridiplantae; phylum Streptophyta; class Magnoliopsida; order Ranunculales; family Berberidaceae; genus Berberis; species Berberis vulgaris. The sequence goes on from OY747135.1 coordinate 68,018,928, forward strand.
ATGTGTAGTATTTAGGAAATGTTTGCCATGGATCGAACTTCGGGTGAGATGACATGTTCCTCGATGTGGCACCCCACTTGAAACATGTACGCTCTGAGTGGTTTCGAAGGCAAGGGAGACACACTTGGGTGAGGTGTGTTCGACACAAGGATGATAGTGCGATTGTGGAAAAGAAGCAAGATTTTTGTGTATGTGCTTGATTGCCTTAAATGAAGAAACTAAATGCTCGTTCGACCATTGAATGAAAACTATATGTCTTCCTAAAGGCAGAAAATGTGTTTTGTTGATATTTCAATAATAGTCTAATATGACTATGATTTGTATCGTTGTTTGAAAACAAATTACATTTATGAGGATTGATAACTTAGAAATTTTATCCGGTTGTTTCTAACCTTTTCATGCAGGATGGCAAATTCACTCATATTTCTGCAGGTCAGACTTGCCATAGTCAACTACTACAGTGTAAGTATTAGAAAATGCATATTTACTTATTTGGATGATGATATGATTGCCTCGTAGAGGAACTAAATTCCTTGAATTGTGTTTTTCTTGCATGACACATTTGCCTCATTGAGGAACTATCTGTTGGTGTAGTTGTTTATTATTTTGTTTTGTTTGATGTTATCACGTGTGGATTTATTGATTTTGGGATGAAGATTTCTCACACCAGTTTTATTGCTGAAACAAGTGAGATTTTGCTTCTTGGGTACATTCCTTTGGGAATGTAGTCGATTAGTCTTTCAGGTTTAGAGATTTTTTAGCAGCGTTACTGGAGTTTCGTTAGTGGGGCTAGCAACGTCAGTATTTCCGGGTTAGATTTTTAATTTGTTTCAGTAATTAAATCATGTTTTAGTTGTTGCTGTTAATTGTTTATGTTGTTATTGAATTTTCACGTTCCGTGTTTTGGGGAAACGAATAATCCTACGTGGATTTTAGGATTTTCGTTTTCTTCAAAAAATCGGGGCGTGACACTTTGACTTTGAAAGATGTACATCATGTTCCTGATCTTCGCCTAAATCTGATTTCTGGACTTGCTTTGGATAAACAAGGATATATGAATTACTTTGGTAATGGTACTTGGAAGCTTACCAAAGGTTCACTTGTTGTGGCAAAAGGAAAGGCGTGTTGCACCTTATACAAGACTCAGGTGAAGCTGTGTAAGGGTGGTTTGTATGCAACTAAAAGTGATACTTTTCTGAACTTGTTGCACAGGCGGTTTGCACACATGAGTGAGAAAGGTATGCAGCTCTTAGCAAAAAAAGAAATTGATTCCCTCATTAAAAGGTACCCCTCCTAACCCCTGTGATCATTGTTTATTTGGTATGCATCATAGAGTTTCATTTCATAGATCATCAAAAGGAAAAACTGGTTTGTTAGATTTAGTTTACACTTATGTTTGTGGTCACATTGAAGTAGATTCTCTTGGTGGTTGTAGATATTTCTTGACATTTATTGATGATGCATCAAGAAATGTGTGGATTTATTTCATCAAATCTAAATACCAGGTTTTCTAGTGTTTTCAGCAATTCCATGTCAAGGTTGAAAGAGAAACATGTAGACTTTTGAAATGTCTTCGCAGTGATAATGGGGGTGAGTATACATCAAAAGAATTTAAAGCTTATTGTGATGAGCATGGTATACAGCATGAGATGATAGTTCATCGCACTCCACCGCATAATGGAGTGGCAGAGAGAATGAATCGGACTATTGTAGAAAGGGTCTGATGCATGCTTTACATGGCCAGGTTGCCGAAGGTGTTTTGGGCTGAAAATTCTCGTACTGCTTGTTATCTCATTAACAGGTCTCCTTCAGTTCCTTTGGATGATGATATTCCAGAAAAAGTGTGGAGAGGTAACGATATTTCATACTCTAATATGAAGGTGTTTGGGTGTAAAACGTTTGTTCATGTACCCAAGGAACAAAGATCAAAGCTTGATAAGAAGACATTTTCATGTATTTTCATTGGCTATGGAGATGCACAGTTTGGATACAGATTGTGGGACCCTGAGAATAAAAAGATTGTTAGAAGAAGAGATGTGGTCTTTTATGAAGATCACACCATTGCAAATTTTGAGAAAGTTGAGAAGCCCAAGCAGACAGAGAGTGAGGTATCAGATCTTACCCCACTTCCTCCCCCTTCGTCGCATGTTGAAAATGAGGGAGAGATGCCAGATGATATAGTAGGTGACCATATGCATGAAAATGAAGTTGTTGGTGATGATCATGTACAAACAAATAAAACTGAGCAAGAAAAACAACCCTTTCAGCAAGAAGTAGTAGAGTCTAAGCTAAGAAGGTCTACTAGAGAGCGTTACCATCAAAGAAGTACCCTGATTCTGAGTATGCTTTGCTTATAGAAGAAGGTGAGCCAGAAAATTTGCAAGAAGTACTAACTTATAATGATAAAAATAGTTTGATGAAAGCTATGCAAGATGAGATGAGTTCCTTGCATAAAAATGATACTTATGAGTTAGTTGAGATTCCAAAATGTAGAAAACCTTTGAAGAACAAATGGGTGTACAAGCTGAAAAGGGATGGTGATGGGAAAAATGTGAAACACAAAGCTCGATTAGTGGTGAAAGGCTTTGCGCAAAAGAAGGGGATAGACTTTGATGAGATATTTTCTCTAGTTGTTAAGATGGCTTCTATTAGACTAATGTTGAGTCTTGCAACTAGCATGAATCTTGAGATTGAGCAATTAGATGTTAAAATTGCGTTTCTTCATGGAGACTTGCATGAAGAAATTTACATGGCACAACCAGAGGGTTTTGAAGTGAAAGGGAAAGAACATATGGTCTGCAAATTGAAGAAAAATCTTTATGGGTTGAAACAAGCTACAAGACAGTGGTATAAGAAGTTTGACTCATTTATGGTGGGCCATGGGTATAAGAGGACACTTCTAGATCATTGTGTTTATGTTAGATATTTTTCGCCCAGTAGTTCATTATTCTCTTGATTTATGGTGATGATATGATAATTGTTGGAAAAGATGTTGATATGATTGGCAGGTTGAAGAAAGATTTGTTTATGTCTTTTGATATGAAAGACTTGGGGTCAGCTCAACACATTTTTGGAATGAAGATTGTACGAGACAGAAAAACTAAGAATTTTTGGTTGTCACAAGAAAAATATGTTGAACGGGTGCTTGAAAGGTTCAACATGAATGATGCTAAGTCCGTGAGCACTCCACTTGATAATCACTTCAAGTTTAGTGTCAAATTGTCTCCAAATAGTGAGAAAGAAAAGAAGGAGATGACAGGTATTCCATACTCATCTGCTGTAGGGTGTTTGATGTATGTGATGGTTTGTACAAGACCAGATATTGCCCAAGCAGTTGGTGTTGTGAGTCGGTAGCTTGATAATCCAGGAAAACAACATTGGGATGCAGTTAAATGGATTATGAGGTACTTGAAGGGCACTTCAAAGCTTTGTTTATGTTTTAGTAATTCAGAAGCCATATTGGAAGGGTTCACAAATGCAGATATGACAAGTGATCTTGACAAGAAGAGGTCTACTTCAGGTTATGTTTTCACTTTTGCAGGGGGAGTTGTATCTTGGCAGTCTAGATTGCAAAAATGTGTTGCCTTGTCAATGACTGAAGCCGAATACATTGCCATTACTGAAGCAGGGAAGGAAATATTATGGTTGAAAATATTACTCAAGGAATTGGGTGTGAATAATATTTACAGTCAGAGTGCCATAGAGCTGAGCAAGAATGCCACATGCCATGGGCGTACCAAGCATATTGATACTCGTTAATCACTCGATACGTGATGTGCTTGAGAAGAATTGTTTCCAACTTGAGAAAATTCACACTAGCAAAAATCCTTCTGACATAATGACAAAAGTGGTTTTTAAAGAGAAACATGAGTTCTGTAGAGAGCTCATTGGAATGACCTAATGTACTTAGGCTATGGTTCCCCCTTATGGTCTGGATGGGGAGATTTGTTGGGTTGGGTCCAGCCCATTAGGGTGGACCAGGCCCTGAATTTAAAATAGCAACTAGAATTACTATTGATGCTTATAAATATTAGAAGAGAAAGAAAAAAAATACTGACCTACATTTTTGTTTTGTGCGACGACTGCATGCACGTGTCTTTATTGTTAGAGAAGAAAGAATGGAAGGAGGAGCTTATTGTTGGGGTTTGATTGAAGATTCACAAGTGTGTTTTTTATCTATTTCTTGTCGAATTTTGGTACCGTTTGTTTCGGTGTATTCTTCCTTTGATTAGGAGTTGTTTGAAGCTCTTGTGAGGTAACCCTTTTATTGTTCGTTGTTTGTTTATTGATTAATTGATTGATTGGATTTGCCTCGTGATTTTTTACCCTTCACCTATTAGAAACGAGGCCTTTTAAGAATGAGTAAAAAAATCACGAGGCCTTGAAGGGTAAAAAATCACGAGGCAAATCCAATCAATCCACTAATCAAGTAAGAATGAGTCGTCACTAAGGTTTATAAGGAGATGATCCACTCCCTATTAGAAACGAGGCCTTTTAAGATAAAAAAAAAAAAACCCACACCTGTGGCCAGGATGGTTGGCTCAAGATAGCGGGTGTTTAAGTTGGGGACAATATCATTACTATGTATAGTTGACCTATGTCGCGCCCCGATTTTCAAGAAAACAAAATCCTAATATCTGAATGAGATTATCCGTTTTTTCCCAAAATTCGGGACATGAATGTCATTCACTAAAAGTAACAGTTTGCATCCACGAGAAATAATCAAATGCACAATTTACCAGATTAGAGGGAAATAAAACAACTGATCTAAAAAGCTCATCAAAAGGAAGGAAAAATATATTAAATCTCGTAGAACCAACTCTGATAAATTCAACTAATCACGAATGTATCTCTCCCAATAAATAAATAATAAAAACTCCAAGTTCTATTACAAAAGATTAAATTGTCACCTAACAGACAAAAGGACATAGACTCTCGAACAACGTGCAACTCCCCAACAATACTTGTCACGTACGAAACAAACTTCTCTAAACTCGTCCGAAACTATTAAATTCTGAAACAAGCTAGTCGGCTACATTCCCAAAGGAATGTACCCAAGAAGCAAAAGCCCACTTGGGTCAGCAATTAAGTTGGTGTGAAATTCTTTGTTCCCAAAAAAATCAATACGAGAAATAACATGGCATGACAGTAAAATATAGTACGACAAAATAACCAAAACAAAACAGGTAGTTCCTCCACGAGGCGAATGTATAAAGCCAATTACAGTTCCTAACATATTTTCGCAACTATTTACCTTAAATACACCTGTCCTATGGAAACTAACCATGACAAGTCAGACCTACAGAGAATGTTAGCAGATCTGTCATCCTGTACTGAGTGATTATAAGACAATAATTGTATTATTCTATTTACTCAAGATTTATCGACCAATAAATTATTTATGTTACCCCAGCTATCCGTTTATAATGAACTGATCACTTAAACTATACCACATTCGCGCTGAACATACATGCCTGTATGCCTCTCTCATATAAAGGAGGATTTCTTCGTCATCCATGCCAAAGTGGGGACACATCACATATAGGCATGCATCCCCGGATACCCCTAACTATATGAGTAACAAAAAGTCACTCTTGGGTTATGAATGCGCATAACGCCACGTCACATTTTTTACGGATAATATCAAAGCCTATCTTAGGCACAAAATTCACTTCATTTCCGCAAGACTAACCCGGAGGTTATTTTAGTTTCTCTATAAGAAATAGGCGCCCCACGTCTGCAAGACAATCCGAAGGTTATTTAGTTTCTCTATAAGAGAGAAGAACTTCACAAACAACAAGAGGTGTGGTATTTCTAAGTGATACAATTTCAGGTGATTTAAGTTTTAAGAAACAAACGTACTTCATGTCATTTATTGCAATATCTCAAAATTTCCTTCATAATGACATTTTGTCATTAATAAATAAATCCATAATAGTATCCACCCATTAATTGTAGGGAAACATATCATTTGGCATTTGGCAAAAATCAACAATTTCATCAAAATATAACCCCCCCCCCCCCCCCCCCCCCATTATTCGGGGCAATCAACATTTTCATTTCAATCAAATGATTTTCTCAACAATATATTATACACTAAAATAAATCCATATTTGATAAGCCCTATTCAATTTAATTCTATCAGTATATTAGAAATTCAATCCATACCTTTATTCAATTAAGCCAATCAATTCAGTTCTGGGCTTAACTATTCAGCCGAATTAGTTTTACAACACACTATTTAGTCCAACCCAACTCTATTTGTGCCATCTTCTTCTCCTACACATACATACCTCTAATCTATAAGTTTTTATGTCTTAGAAAATACAGATCAATGATAGGGATAATATCAATTTCAATTGTATTACACTCAAATAACATCGTGGAGTAAACTCGATAAAGATCATAGGATTTCTACAATCTGATCAGTGGTGGTTTTCCATGCCTCGAGATAAATCCAACCGTTGGATGAACTCGAAATAAAACTATAATTATTCTATGGATGTTTTCAAATTACAGATTCAATTTAAAAGCATTTTAAATACGGAAAGATCTTGATCCACTGCAAAAGTTTATACTGCGCAAAGCTGTTTTCTATTACTAAATTTAACAAAAACTTAGTTCTCTTTTAATTCAACTATTTTTCACGAAAATTATAATGCAATACTACATGAATTTATAGATTTATTTATTTATTAAAATCTAACCCGAAATTCATGGATTTATACATCTAAAGAGAACTAGAGAATCAAGAACACTTACTTCTACTAATATTCGATAATTCTACCAATACATATCTAACAAAATATAATATAAGAGTGAGAAAAACTCACAATCACTACTTTTTTTGTTTTAAAAAAAATCACTCATAAAAACTAAACTTTAGTTATATCCAAAGATTATATACTAAATCTTTATAATAAAGAGAATGAAGAAAACTAATAGATTTTTTTATAGAAAAAATGAAGTAAATAACTCACCTTTTACTTTTCTATTATTTTCCCTTTTTCTTTCTTCTTTTGTTCCTTCTCTTCTTCTCTCTCTCTCTCTCTTTTTTTTTTTTTTTTTTTTTTTTTTTTTTATGTCTATTAACCAACCTAAAGGCAAAATCCTATAAGATTAGGGTTTGCACAACATTATATTGACACCCACTTATTTATTTATTTAATTATTATGACTCAACTTCAAATTTAATAAAGCCCTAAAAATTTATAATGTGCTATAATTAGGGTCGTTACAACCTAGGTGTGCGCCCGCACTCGGGGCGCCAACAATAACATGAGCAAACAATATGTGCAAACGCCACCAAATGTTCGATAGAAGTTGCCAACCAGGGCCAAGACAAAAAATAATGTCATTATAAACTCTGGCAAGTATCATGCATTTGAATGTTTCTTTCATCTAATGAATTCAGGTTTTAACTATAAGTTGGTCTTTCTCCTATTGTTTATTACCTATGGTATGATGATTGTATTAATCAGGTTATATTATAATGGAGTCCAGATCGCGTGTGGGGATACAAGACCAGGTAGGTGTGTTGAAGGTTTTTGGAACTATGTGAAGAACTCAAAGGGTACGCAACAGGGGCGGACCCAGGATTTTAGTCGAGGAGGGGGGCGAAATTGAAAATACTTATTAGTTGATAATATTAGTTATCAATGGTAAAACCAATTGTTTTTTCTACTTAAACTAGTAACTAATATAAAAATACAACTATAAAAAATACATTGCATATATCAAATTGGATCCAATATAGTCCAATTTTAAGTCAAAATAAGATCACTATCGATAACCTTAGCAATGAGCAAACGAGCATAATAACTAGAATATATAACTAATATCGAAAAATAATTAGGATAAGTATCTAGGCGAAACTAATTTTTTTTGAAATTTACGAACCTAATATGATCATAATACAATTTCATAGAAAAATAGCTTATATGAGGCTCAAATTTTGTACGAGTTGGCTAATGGTATATATTTTGATTGAATTCTATAGTTATTATTTTATATATTAATTTTAAATATTTTTTGTTGGAGGTTTTATACAATTATACAACTTGTGAAAAACAATTCATTTATTTAACGTGAATAAGATTTTATTAAACTAAACATTTTTTAATGTTTGCAATTACAAATAAATTTGCATTTAAAATAAAATAAAAATGCACTTGAAGAGTATCGAACTTAGGTCTTTTATAAAAAAAATAATAAACCTACAACCACTACACCAACAAAGACATGATCAAATATTTGTATAAACAATAATCATATTGTATTCTACATTATATAATCAAATTTTTTTTAAGACTAAAGTATATATACTAAAAAAGTTTTATAAGTTGAGGGGGCAACTTCCCCCTCGCTCCTTAGTAGGTTCGCCCATGTACACGAAGTTAGGATTTAAGAACAGATGGAATGACCTAATTGATAAACAGGACCGATAAATCATCAATAACAACTATAGAAAATCAAGAGTTCCTATAATCTTAAACGGTTACCAGTTCCACTTTCTAATGGGCTATAGTAGGGTTGTTTGTACTACTTCAAAAAGCATATGTTTCAATATCACAATTGTTGGTGTAAGTTAGTTAAACATTAAACTATTCTAGATTTGTAGAACATGGTACTGAGTGAGAGCAATTTTCATGTTTCCTCATATACAATAGATGAAGTCTTTTTCAAACGTTGAAATTGTCATTTAGTCATGAAGAAAGGGAAAGTGCACAAATGTAGCAAAAGCCTGAACTGAAAAACCAAAAGCCACAAAGAAACATTAGCTATTGCCCACAGTAGAACCCAGAAATCCAAGCTCACTAACAAAATTTAGGCAATGAAAACAAGCAATTAATTTTGAAAGTTAAGAAGTGTATACAGATTTTAGCAGCAGATGTTCGTAAACATTGCTTGTTTACTGAATAAGTAGAAAGCAAAAGGTATTGATTCAAAATGTACATATTCACAAATGGCAAGATGCTTAGAAAACATGATTGGTACGAATCAATTAATAATGCTTCTTGGACATTGTTTGGGATAGGGAAACTTGCAAGTGCCGATGTTAAACCAACAAAACAACATATCACACTGTCATGGTCTATATGTAGACAGACATTATTTAACAATTACTTGACTGTCATCTAATGTTTGTAATACTCTTGTACCATTTCTCTCACATTATGGGCTTTACATTTGTTCATCACTGGGGGAAAAACAACCAGGACCGGTATTTAATTATCTAAATGATAACAGTGTATCGATAACTGTTGGTCCGAATCAGTAATTTTTTTCTTTCCTCTTGACTTGATCAATGGGTGTCATAATTGCTGCAGAAAGGTACACCAGGATATGGCTTCCATGTACAAAGTTTTTCCCTTTGTATTACACAGCCAGTAGCCGTGCTGCCTCAATCTACTCACCAAAAAGTTGAGAATCATTCAAAGACGGCTAGCCTGTAAAGGAATTTCCAAAAGAGCGAAGAAGACGATTAAGTGTCATCCAATCTGTCTCAGTTCTTCCAACTATCAAGGACAAATTTGCCAAAATAAACCCATCAATTGTCACTACAACTTAAGTACCGAAGCTTAATAGGTCAATATAAGCTTGTAATCACGGTTCATTAAATTCTTTAGAAGCAATGGAACTCAACAATACTCTCATTTTTCTTTGTTTCCTGTACTTCTTTCTTGTACCAAGATGCGGCATTGCAGTTTCTAATTCAACCATAACATCAGCAAGATATCTTAGAGATGGCGAAATAATCACATCTGAAGATGGAAGCTTCAATCTAGGCTTCTTCAGTCCAGGAAATTCAACAAAAAGATACGTCGGGATATGGTTTGCAAAGGTTGTAACCCAGACCATTGTATGGGTTGCAAACAGGGAGACTCCGTTAATGGATTCCTCTGGGGTTCTCAAGATGGGAGATGACGGAAACCTTGTGGTGTTGGATGGGAAAGAGAAAATTGTTTGGTCTTCCTATGCACGAACGACGGGAAATACTTCAATAGGGGAATTATTGAACTCTGGGAATCTCATAATTCGAGAACAAGAATCAAGTAGTAGTTCACAAGCTGTACAATGGGAAAGCTTTGATCATCCTACTGATACGTTTCTGGCTGGAATGAAATTTGGTCTAAATTTAAGAACTGGTGAAAACCAGCTTCTAACAGCATGGAAGAATGCCAATGACCCGGCCCCTGGAAACTTCTCATTGGGTTTTGACCCAAATAAAATTGCTCAAATAATCATATGGAATTATTCTGAAAGATATTGGAGAAGTGGTCAGTGGAATGGTCAGTTACTAACTGGTGTGCCCGAAATGACATCTTTCTTCCTTTACGGTTTCAATATCTTAACAGATACGGAAGAGGGTAGGCTATACTGTACGTATTCTAACACTAACAAATCTATCATATCAAGTTTTCTCCTGAGTCCTACTGGAAATTTGGAGCGGTTATATTGGAATGACATGGCCCTGGGGTGGGATGTAAGTTGGTCACAACCAAATAGCGAATGCCAAATTTATGGACAGTGTGGTCCTTATGGAAGTTGCAATCGCAAACACAAGCCCATTTGCAGATGCTTGCCTGGATTCAGACCTTCGGTTACTGAACAATGGAACTCAGGAAACTGGAGTAGTGGATGTGTTAGAAATTATCAGCTAGAATGCAAAGACGGAAACAGTGTAAACACCGGATTCATGGAACTTTCAGGCATGAAATTGCCAGATTTTTCTTACTTAGTGCATGCAGTTCAGAGCAGGGTGGACTGTCACAAATCATGTGAAAGGAACTGCTCCTGTGTTGCTTACTCGTACGATAGTGGACTGGGTTGCTTGACATGGAATGATCGTCTATTGGATATTGAGAAGTTTGATGATGGCGGACAAGTTCTTTACCTGCGTCTCAACAAGGCTAGTTTCAAAAGTAAGTTCATCTCTACTGGATTCTACACGATGTGATTTATGCAATTAGAATACTAACATTAAAATAACTTTCTTTGTGTAATGAAGGTAGGCGGAAAGCAAAGATTCTACTGCTGGTTATCATATTGATGATAGCAGGAGGACTTGGTATGTTGGTTATATATGCTGTTCACACATGCATGAAGATAAAGAGAGTAATAGGTGAGCCAGTAATCCTTCTTTCTAGGTAGCAGAGTTGTTGATATGTAAACATACTTATGCTTTCCATATTCTTCTTATGAACTTAGCATCACAAAGGTCGATAGCCATCGAAGACTTCAATTTATTAGATTTTGGAATCCAACCAAATTCTAATAGGCATTTTCTTGATGCGAATGAACTTGAAAAAAGTTTCAATAAGGGGAAGAGTCCTGACCTCCCAATCTTCAGCTTGGACGTGGTGAGAACAGCCACAGAAGACTTTTCTATGGCAAATAAGCTCGGAGAAGGAGGATTTGGTCCTGTTTACAAGGTAATTATACTATACATAGGAAACAGTAAAGGAGATTCTCACATAATTCTATATTAATGCAATGAGGATGGATATCGCAGGGGAAGTTACCAAGCGGACAAGACATAGCAGTGAAAAGGTTATCAAAAAGTTCTGGACAAGGATTGTTAGAGTTTGAAAATGAAGTTATTGTGATAGCCAAACTCCAACACAGAAATCTTGTTAGGCTCTTAGGTTGTTGCTCGAAAGGAGAAGAAAAGATGTTGATATACGAGTACATGCCAAACAAAAGTTTGGACTTCTTTCTTTTCGGTTAGTCCCATTGAAAAAACTTGAACCAAAATAGTTAGATTTTGATTTACATAGAGTAGTAAAATTTTATAACATTTTGTGATACAGATCCAACCAAACAAGCAGCACTAGATTGGAAAAAACGCTTTTACATCATCGAAGGGATTGCCAGAGGCCTGCTTTATCTTCATCGAGATTCTCGCTTGAGAATCATTCATAGGGATTTGAAAGCTAGCAACATTTTGCTAGATGGAAATATGAACCCTAAAATCTCTGACTTTGGAATGGCAAGGATATTTGGGGGAAATCAAAACCAAGCAAACACCATGAGAGTGGTTGGAACATAGTAAGTATATTGATGCATAAACACAAATATATGTTCATACATTACAACATAATGGTGCAAGGCTTGTGCATACATAAGAAAATATGAACTCTCATTTCAACTACTCGTAACTATCATTCCTAGACTAATTCATTTTATTGAGAGTATTTCAGAAGCTGCTTTAAGAGGATATGTTTATGGTAAAAGTAAATTCATGGATGTTAACAAGCGCATTTATGCCTAAAATGCAGTGGATACATGGCTCCAGAATATGCAATGGAAGGACTTTTCTCAGTAAAGTCTGATGTTTTCAGCTTTGGGGTTCTACTACTTGAGATTGTGAGTGGTAGAAGGAATGTTAACTTCAACTATCTTGGCAAGACTTTGAACCTTCTAGGCTATGTGAGTATCGAACAAAACTGTTGCTATAACTCTATTACTACAGGAATATAAGTGAAATACAACTCAGAAGCATGTTTTTCTGTTTACCTGCTGCTTATATTTGATTTGTTTTTCACCACAGGCATGGGAGCTTTGGAGCGAAAATAAGTTGGTTGAATTACTAGACCCTTCTCACAGTTTGAATTCAACTGCTCAAGTGTTGAGATGCATACAAGTGGGGCTACTCTGCGTCCAAGATTCTGCAGTTTACAGGCCAACCATGGATTCAGTTGTGTTCATGTTGGGCACTGCAGCAGCAGTTCTTCCATTACCCAAGAAACCAGCATTTTCTACAGGAAGAACTCCACCTGAGAGTGGATTGCTTTCATATAGCTCTGAAGTTCATTCAGTAAATGATGTTACAATCTCGGCAGTCTTTGGACGATAAGAGTCAGTGGCCCCTCTGAGAGACAATTACATGTATTCAAGTTTGATTCTACATGATTGTGTCATGTGGCATATTTTGTTAACAACAACTACCATATCGATTTAGCATCAACAATTAACTTGTTGAAAAAGATTTTACAACATAAGGTATGTTCACAGAATTAGTGGACTTATATCGAACAGGACACTTCCATTTATAGATTTTAATTAGGATGATCTGGGTTTTTTAAATGTCATTTTAAAATAATTGTGTGTTTCTGATATCATCAGCATATTGACTTTTGGTTTGCCTTATCCTGATGATATATCAAAGCTAATAAGATAAAAGACTTATTAAGAATTCGCAGAACAAATTAGAAAATATTTCTCAAACACATTTCTCGGCTACGATTTATGGTCTTCAGAAAACATCAATGTCTACTAGCTGAAGTGTCAACTGGCGTTGGATTAGACTTGGAACTGAATAAAACAAACTTTTTTTTCGTGATGTTAACATTGATCTGAATGGCTTTAAAATTATCTATTACAAGAGACAGAGATCACACTTTTGAAGATCTTGTTTTATTGCAGCATATATAGCTCCATGAACTCTTTCCCCAGACCACCAACTTTTGATGGCTTTGTTGCATGCTTTTCTGCTAACAGTGATCAACTGGATTTTATTTTCTTCTGCATACACTAAAATGAGGAAACAAAATTGTTGGAAAAACAACGATCTACTTCAATGCTGGAAATTGAAATTGCTTTCTGAAAAGACAATGGAAATCATGATGTCTGAAAAGCGAACTCATCTTTTGAAGCATTCACATTGTTAAGAGAACGATAATATCTCTTCACTTGGGACTCATTCACGTGGAACATTCTACATCTAAAATAAGCCACAGGGAAGTAGTACTAAAATATTTACTTCGCTAGGAGTCCCTTAACAAGCATCAGTATCCGACTAGAACAACTGAATGTCAATAAAGATGCAATAAACTACTTAATTATTTCATTATGTGGTAGCAAAATAACACTACATATCATTTGTTTGTGGTACACTTTGAAATGAAACGTTTACAAATGGATTCAGCATCAACTACTAACTTCTTGTTCAGAAAAATACAGACAAAACAAGGTATGCCAATCAGTGGCGGATCCAAGATTTTAGTCAAGGGGGGGCGAAATAGCAAGCAAAAAAAAAAGAATTTCTACCCGAGTTAGTAAAATAAGAAAAATACAACTATAAAAATACATTACATATACCAAATTGAATTAAGTGTATTCCAATTTTAAGCCAAAATAAGGTCACAATATCAATAACCTTAGCAAGGGGCAAACGAGCGTAATAGCTAGAATATATAACTAAAATTACAAAATAATTAGGATAAATATCTAATTGAAGCTAAAAAAAAATCGAAAATTTACGAACATAATAAGATCCTAATACAATTTCATTGAAAAATGTTTATATGAGGCTCAAATTTTGTACGAGTTAGTTAGTGGCATATATTTTCATTGAATTCTTTAATTATTATTTAAGATATTAATTTCAAAAAAAAAATTGATTGGAGGTTTTACGCCACTTGTGAACAAGCAATTCATTGCTTTAATGTTTTCTATTACATATAAAATTGCGTTGAAAACAAAAATGTAGGGGAATGTCACAATGACATAATTGTATAAACATAAAGAAATCATATACTCTGAGAGGACCAAAAATAATTTTTTATTAAACAAAACATATTTTTTAATGTTTGCAATTACTATAAAATTGTATTGAAAATAAATAAATTAGGCGAGTAACAATGATAAAAATAGTAATTATCAATAATCATAAAAATGTATAGCGAATAGCCATAAAAAAATATGCGCTCGATGAGTATCGAACTCGGGTTGTTTACAAAAATTTATAAACTTCGAACCACTATACAAATAGAAAGATATAAAAATAGTTGAATGAATAATTTACATATTGTATCATACATTATAAAATTGATTTTTTTAAAGGTTAAGCATATAATAAAATTATTTTAAAAGTTGAGGGGGGCAGCTGCCCCCCTCGCCCCTTAATAGGTCCGCCCCTAATGCCAATAAACTTAAGTATAAGTTCGCATTTAAAGGGAGGCATTCCGTGCTAATTTTAGGATTTCTTTTTTCACGTCAGTACCTCATGTGCAGTAATAGTATTTGTAGTTTTGTCTTGCATGGCGATATCAATGACAGAAATCAAATACAACAGTTTCTGAAAATTCCTAGAACAACTTATAAACAAGATTTGTGAAGTCATTGATGGACCCTTATGTTATCAATTTGAAGACTAATAGCTGAAGTACCGATGGGGTTGGATTGATAACACTTTATCGGGACTGAGTAAACGACCAACCTATTTCTAGATGTTAATGTCCACGGCTGCATTCAGGTAGGGATGGCAATGGAGCGGATTTGAGCAAATTCATCATCGCCCCGTCAATGATGGCAAATCCCCGAATTCGCCCCGCAATCCGTTTATATATTTTTTTTAAACCATTTCTGCCCCACACGGATTGGTGGATATCCATCCCGCCCCGCCAATCCGTTTACAGATTGGTGGTTTTGGTGGTGATTGCTGGTTCCCCGCCCTGATTCGCCCCGCCAAGCTGAAGAAGAAGTTGCTTCTTCAGAGTTGGCTCTGAGTTTGAGTGAGAAGATCAAATCGAAAACTGAAGAAGAAGAAAATTGTAGACACTAACAGACCAAACTCTAAAGCTGTGCAGAACAGTAAGAATAAAAGTTGAGATTTTTTTTTTCTTCAAAAAAGGCATAAATTGAAGAAGTTGAACATGAAACATGATTAAATATGTTCAGATCTAAAAGCTAATTGATAGAATACAATCAGGAGGTGTAATTTTATGTACCCCTGAGGAGGTGTAGTTGGGCCTAAACCTCCAATCGCGGGAACAATTTCCAAATCTCCCGGATTACGGTACAGACTACGAAACCTGATCAGCTCGGTTTCATCGACCAAATTACCTTCGAAGAATTTGACACAAGTGAAAGATAGCAGATCCTTGGGGGAAAGTTCAACATTGTCAGTCATTGGTAGAAGGAACGAAGAAAGTTTCACAGCGATACTATGAATCAAAAGAACAATGCAGATAAAAATGAGAAAATCTTCATCAAAGCGGCTAATATTTATAGGGAAGGCAAATCGCACTTTCCCTCCTTGAGCAGTCGCGTACCCATTAATGTCATGCGCCGCTCGAGACAAACACTTTAAGTTCAATAATCACGACGGTACATTTGTTTTTTCAAAAGAGTCAGTGGATCGACTTAACGCCCCACTAACTCGGGGTGAGTAGCTGATGATACACAAAAATGGTCACAACCCTAAGCCATACACGTATCACGATGATTTTGAGGAATTACGGGCCCCAGTGTCAGTCCAACACTGATCCGGCCCAAGCGGTGCCAAGCCTGCCTAATTCAGTCCGCCAGACGGACCCGAACTCTTACAGCATGCTAGGTCTACACGTCTCACAACTATCCTCAATACCCGTAAGTCCTACTAAGGCAAGTATCTTGAGGAACAACTTCGGACAGGCAATTACAACAACTCTATGTTTCCAACTAGGAAGCAAATACCAGAGCACATTCTACGCAGGAAACTTCCTTCTACGGATTACTCTTGGATTGGGAACTAACTCCCGTGTATCTAGGAGCACAAGGCTAACAGGGAACTTCCCTCTTACAGCACGACTCCTAGTTAGAGAAGGATATCCACGAAGATCTTCTTCCTAAACTACGCCTATGATAGACCGGTAGAATCAGGACTCCTGCACTATAAATAAGACATGAGGTTGGTAAGCTAAGGTATACTACAAATTCTCTGTTTACAACATTACACCCTATAAATAAGACATGAGGTTGGTAAGCTAATCTATAATCGAATCAAAACCCCCTAAATCAAACACTCAAAATCCAAATTAGGGAAACAGAACAATCATTAATTTGAACCATAAGAAACTCATTTCAGCGCATCAAGGCTTTGTTACACCCTCATCTACAATTTAAACCCCAAAATCGACATCGATTCACCTCATTTAAAAAGAAGAAAACACAACTTTTTTACTAAACCCGCAAAAATCTCGGTTCACCATTTAGGTTTTATTATGCCAATCACACACCAAAAAAAAATTCAGGCCGGGAAACCAAGAATCATGATTAAACCTAACAAAATTTGAACATAATAATCATGGAGAAGAGCTAAATATTGTAGGAGGAGGAACTCACAAACTCACAATTGAAAAGTGGAGGAGACGAATGGCAATGGCAACAACGACATCAAGGTAGAGGAAACAAACGGTTCCACTATGCGTTTGTGGAGGAGGAACCCTTACTCTTCATACGTTTTGAGCCCTAAATGTTTTAAGCCTTGTTTGGCTATCGTTTTTGCAAGCTTTGAAAGTCAACTGGACTTAATGCCACGTCAGACCTACCATGTGGTACCAGGCACAAATCAGGCATGTTAGTCCAGGCACAGTAGAATTTTTTGTTTTTATTTACCGCATATATTCTTTTGAAAGAGCTACTACAAGAGTCATGTTCACACTAGAGAACTTAAAAGAGTTTGTCTAGGCAACCAGGCTTTAAAGCCAATTTTTTGCTAGACTTGGGCTTTTTTACACTTTTACCTATTCTCTTTAAAACATAACCACAAACATTATCATAGAATAGGTAGAAATGTAAAAAAAAAAAAAACCTAACCAAAAAGTGGCTATAAAGCCTGGCTGCCTAGAATTGGGGGAGCTTAAAAACTTCCCATAGGTCACCCCTGTCTTGTTAGATTGCTTGGGGTTCCATGTTGAGCCCACTCTTTTTCAGCTTAGGAAAATTGACTTATAGGCTGTGTTTTTGTCCCCTATGATGGATAGAATAAATAGGGAAGGGCTTTGAATGTTGTCCAATGTGTGGTTTTGACATACAATAAAATCCAATTTTATTGGACTCATTAGATTTGGCCCATTACTTTGAGTGAGGCCTAACGTGTACACCTCTTGTCATGAAGATGTGATCTTATCCACCGATGGGTCGTGTTCTAAGCCCAATCCTCTGATCTTAACCATAAACCTTAAGTCCGGGAAGTTCTTCTTTTTGGTTGACAGCAAATGTTGGGCTGACTAAGCCCATTATCCTAATAGGGTCCCATCTGGTGTCGGTTTAAGGCTCCACCTCATGTTGGGTCAAGGGCTTAGTTGAACCCAATCTCTCTTCGCTTGGCATTGATCTTTTAGTTAAGCTACATCCTAGAATAGGATCATGCACTTCCAAATCAGCGCCATATTGTCCCAAAGCTACACCAACATATAACCCACTTCTTCCATCTATGTTTCATGATTTGGAGCTCAGAAATTCTAGGGAGCGAGGGAAGGAGCGAGGAAAAGGGAGTGATGGATGGGTGTAACCATTCATTTCCCGTTGCTTATCTCGAGGGGATACCCATCTCTCGCTCCTTTTCCTCGCTCCCTATAAGGGCTCTTTGGAGCTACTCAGTCCATTACATCCCATGTCTATTGTCAAACTGAAACAATGAATTACACAACAGAGCTACAGTCGGTCGGTCATCTTTTACTCCCCAAACTAGTTATTCTCTATCTGAAACCAACACATACCGCAAAGTGTGTTTACTCTTGACAATGGAGTGTCACATTAGAGAGAGCATCAGCATGTAAGCTTTTACCCCCCACTCCCCAGCCCCGTTATTCTCCTCCCAAACCAGGTTCTCCTATGGACTAATACACTTGCAATGTCATATGAAATATCTCGCAAGGCTCTTTAAGAGCTATACCCTTTAGCCTCAGTTAGGCTTCAATTTCTAACCCTACTGTCCTAATAATTGGTTGTGCCCTGCAACTCGTTTGCAAGCAAAAGATCAAAAGGATGATCAATGACCCAATTATAGACAACCAAAAAGTCGAAAAATAGATATGATTAGTCTCAATCAATGTCGATGATTTGCATCATCTGGCTTATAACTTAAGCTACGCCAAAGTAACCTCAATTTATTCCCTAAAAAAGTAAAAGTAAGAGAATGTCCGAGGTCAGATTAGTCCATAGTCAAACTACTCTGGAATCTCCTACTCCTATGTAACTAAAACACATTTGTATTCCCCTCTTCTCCCTGATTTCTTTGTACCTGTATGTAATATGTTAGCTAAAATAGATGGAAATAAATCACACTGAAAAAACACCCTATACTCCCTAAAACAATAACTCAGATACTCTTTCAATGCATCCTCATACACAACAAACAATGGGAATGCAACACACATTAAAATCTATTCCGGACATTAAAACCTAAGAAACCAGACCCTTTTTCTACGATCCTGAAATTAAACAAAGGATTCAACTTTTCTGCAATTTCATCAACACAATGCACCAAACAAACAAAATCCTAACTCGAAATATAAATGCAACATTCGAAGCAAAAACAAGTTCATCCATTAACAACATCCTCTTGACGAGATACAAAAACAAGCGAAAACAACGATCAAATTTGAAAAAGAGCTGAAGGGAGGACAGAGACATGGCGGGTTCAGACAAATTTGAAAAAGGGGACTGACTAATGAAAGTCTCTCTGTCTTATTTGGCAAATTTGCAAAACCCTGTTGGCCCTATCCACTGGCTATATTTAGCAGGTTACAAGCCAGCTTGGTATTAGGCAATCGCGCATTAGTCACTTTTATATTAGTGTTGGATTTTTATTTTTATTTTTTATTTTTTATTTTTGGCTAATGTTGAACCATGACAAGAAAAAAAAAAAAAAAAAAAAAGTTACATGGACTAATTGCGCGCTTGAGAAAATAGAGAGGTATGGGAGAAGGAATGTGAGTGAAGCCTTATTGCAATATTAGACATCGCGAAAACAAGAAACTTTCAATTTTCTACAAAATTTAAGCACACCCTAACTATAGCATTATTCCAGATTACAATATTTCTTTTTCTTTGCTGGTATAATAGCTAGTAAGAAGCACTCAATTTGGTTAGCTAAACCTTTAATAATGCCTAATAGTAACCTTTGCTTTTAATATTTAGTAAGCGCAATTATTTGAATACTGTTACTATATATTAAGCAATATTATATTACTGTTACGATATATTTATCAAGCGCAATAGTTTAGCAATAAATTGATTACTGTTACTATATATATTTTTTGTTGTTGTTTTTGACAACTTCAGTATATAATTAATTGAAATCAGCCCAAAATAAAAAATCATAGCAACAATAGAGCTTATGCTTAAACTTGTTCTTGCTCTAACGATTTTTACATTGCATGGGTGTTCATCAGTCTTTGGTTTATTGCCGGGAGAACATGTTGATTTGACTTTGAAGTACGACTTTAATGTTATCAGAAGTCCATTGACAATCCATTGCAAATTCAGGTACACAGATTTTGGTCGCCATCAAATTTGGCCCCATAAAACTAGGGGCGGATCCAGGATTGCAGACAAAGGGGGGCAAAAAAATCATAGATAATTTAATTCTTAAAATAAATAGATAAATATGATTAAAATAAAATTTTAAAGGTATTACAAGAGAAACATACATAATGAGTCAATGTAGACGCAAAGTAGATTTAGGTAAAAGCTCTCTGCGAGTTCTCATGTTCTGGTAATGCTGCATAATCATCTTGTCATCGATGCCATTAAATATATCTTTCTCAACGTATGTAATCAAACTATCTGCCATCCATTGATCTCCCATTCGATTACGTAATCGATTCTTGACAATCTTCATAGCAGAAAAAACTCTCTCAACACTTGCAGTTGCAACTGGTAATATTAAGGCTAAAGTAATAAGCCTATAGATCAAAGGATACAAAATGTTTTTTTTTGTCCTTACCATCTTTTCAGCAAGATTGCTAATTCCTGTCAAATTCAAGAACTCGCTATTCGACCTTACATCAATGATAAATGTCTCCAACTGATTATCAAGAGCATCAAGTTGTACTTCTGAGAAATCATTTGGACAAAACTGAGCAAAACAAATCAATTTTTCCTTATCAAAATTCGAGAAGGAATCATTTGGACTCGAGCATGAAAGACATAAAAGCAATTCAGTATTCACTTCATTAAAACGGTTGTTGAGCTCTTGAAGTTGCAAATCAATAACAACATTAAATAACTGAACCCAATAACGATGCATGTTTGTCACCGTTTCAACATTACGTCGTGACCGTCCCCGAGCAACATAAAATTCATCAAGGTTAGGCATTTCTATAGCATGTTTGCTACAAAATAAGAAAACTTCATCTAGCAAATTGTTCCATCCATCATCTCGCATCAACAGTAAGCGTTTCTTAGCTACTATGACCAAACCCATGGCATTCACAATATCTTGGTCCTTTCTTTGCAATGCTTGTGACAATTCATTCGTAATTCCTATTGTACTTTTCATCAAATAAAGTCCAAATGCAATATCAAAAGATAGTAGTGAATCTAATAAAGTGCATGCTTCAACTCTTTGCTCAGCATATTTTGAGGTCTCCTTAATGCACTCGAGCACATCGATGATAGAATTGAACAACTTAATCAAGCTTATCAAAGTATTGTAATGTGAGCCCCAACGTGTATCTCCGGCTCTTTTAAGAGTTGATTGTTGATTTTGGCCACTTCCACTTGCAAGTTCACCACTTTCAAGTGCTTTTAGAGTGTTAATAGATTGTGCTTCTAAAAGAATATCATGACGCTTACATGAGCCACCAACCACATTCACAACACTCGTGACCAAAGAGAATAATAAAATAATGGAATCATCATTCTTTGCAACGGCAATAAGTGCTAATTGAAGTTGATGTGCAAAGCAGTGAATATAGAATGCACTTTCATTCTCCTTTAAGATTAATGCTTTAAGACCGTTGAACTCACCTTGCATATTGCTTGCCCCATCACACCCTTGGCCACGTAGTCTTGAAATGATTAACTTATGCTTTGAAAATAAAGCGTCAATTGATGTCTTTAGGGATAGAGCAGAAGTGTCAGAAACGTGTACAATACCTAAAAGTCTCTCAATCACATGCCCGTGTTTGTCCACATAACGGATCAGGGAAGCCATTTGTTCTTTAATTGATATATCACGAGCTTCATCAACTAATATGGAAAACAAAGAATCTCCAAGGTCTTGAATGATAACATTTATGGTTTCGGTTGCACAAGCATTTACAATATCTTTTTGAATTTCCGGTGCTATTAATTTAAGATTCCCAGGACATTTATCCAAAGTTACCACCCTTTTGATGTCTTTACTGTGGTCACCAAGAAAATGTAACATTTCCAAGAAATTCCCTCGGTTGTTTGAATCACAAGATTCATCATGACCACGGAAAACTAATCTTTGTCGGAGTAAGAATCGAATACAAACGACAGAAGCATTTAGACGAACCTTGTAATCACTTCGAGCTTCATTTGTTTGCTTATTCACAACAGTTCGAAGATGTTGTTGTTGATTCATTAAAGCTTCACAATTACTCCATGCTGGATTGTGATCACTGTTAGACCCTCCAACATGTGTTTGTAACTTATCCTTTTTCTTCTAATTAGTAAATCCTTCAACGACAAAAGCATCACAAGTACCCACATGCTCTTTACTCTCAGATCTGAAAAGGTAGCAACACAAACAATATGCAGCCTCTTTCTCTATGTTATATTCTAACCATGTAGGAAATTCATCAAACCAAGAAGGATTGAAACGCCGTAAGACTTTTCCTTGCAAAGTTTGCTTAAAATTATGTGTCCGAGGTTGGCAAGGACCTTTTTGCAAGTATGTTCTTCGAATTTCATCCCTTATGTTGGGATGATACTCCTTGATTGACTTACGTAATCCAGGATCTGCTAGAAGAGTTTCTGGATCAAACTCAGTCTCAAATATACAACTCCTTTTGGAACTAGGAAGTTCCTTATCAGACCTATCAGTGACAGCCCGAGCAGTAGAACTAGAATTCACATCATTTATTCTTTTAAAGTATCTATCCATTACTCGTAAGCACAAGTGCACAACTATTGAACTACACAAATACAACAAATAATCCCAATATTCATATTAAAAAATGCTATCACAGATTATCAAATTATCAAATTTGTAATGTAAATAAATAATTAACCCATGAAAGAGAAGAAACCTCACCAAATACCAAGAACTTGAGATAATGGCCTTTTCAGCAGATGAAATTAAATACCCACTTAAGCTTCAAGGATCAAATACCCACTTTATTAAAGCCTAAACAAATAAACAAATTAAATTAAAAATCAAATATAAAACTCTCCTTTACAAATAAAGATGATAAATCAGATACTTAAACAAACATAAAATACCCCATCAAAACTTAAACAAATATAAAACTCACCCAAAACTTAAACAACTAAATAAATATTCACCAATCTAAACATAAAGGTGATTAACAAAGTATGAATTTTTTTTTATCTCTTTATTAAAAAAAAACTTAAATTTATCAATAATTACAGTAAAATAATTTTGATGTCTTTTCATATCTCTCTTATCTTTTCAACCATTGCAATAAAATAAATTGATTGATGCATTGTCTAAAACCAGTTTTCATCCTTTTTATCAAATACCCAAACGGTGGTTTAAAACCAGTTTTCATCCCTGATATCTAAAATGAAAAGAGGAGAAGATGTGAATTCTTTATTCTCTCTTCTCTTTTCATATCTCTCTCTTCTCTTCTCTTTTCATATCTCTCTTTTCTTCTTGACTTTTATCACTGAGAAACACTGAAAATCAGGGAGATCGACTTCATCAAGAGAGAGATCGAGTTCATCAGAGTTCAACACTGATCGATCTCCATCAGAGTTCATCAAAGTTTCTGATCTAGAGTTCATCAGATTTCATCTAGGTTTCGATCTAGGTTTCTGATCTAGAGTTCATCTAAGTTTCTGATCTAGAGTTCATCTAGGTTTCGATCTCAGAAGTTTCTGATCTAGAGTTCATCAGAGTTTCTGATCTAGGTTTTGATCTCTCTCCATCAGAAGAGAGATCGATCTCCATAAGAGTTCATCAGAGTTTCTGATCAGAGTTCATCAGAGAAAGATCTCAGAGTTTCGATCTCTCAGAGTTCATCAGAGAAAGATCAGAGTTTCGATCTCCATCTCTCTCTCGAGTTTCTAATCTAGGTTTTTGATTCATCAGAGAAATCCAAGGTAAGAAGAGATGTTAAGATTAAAGGTGATTTTGTTGTTCAATTGTCCTGTTGATTTCATTTAGAACCTATAATCAAACAAACTCACCTTGTTTCACAGGGATGGAGAAGAAGATTAGAAGCGACAACTCAATTGTTTTTGTTTTCTTCAATTGTGATCTGTAATTGTAATTAGGGATTGTAATTATGATACGTGATCTGTAATTGCGATTCTTGTTTTTATAAGAGGGGCAAAATAAAATTTCTAAGGGGGGCAAGATTGAAATTTTATTTACTTTGGTAGATTTTTTTCAAAACCTAAGGGGGTCAATTTACCCAAGCTATAGATCCGCCCCTGCATAAAACATACAGAATCGACTTCAATATCAATCGGTGGGGAACAACACTGGTGTTTTGCAATATGGAATGGAGAAACCATGAAAACACCTTAATTCGAGGAGGTTATAATTTGTACGCGTATAGAAGAAACGAGGATGTTTGCGGTCATGAATGCAACTATGGAGTTGACGAGGTAGGCATAAATTATATTGATCGAAATACTGGAGAACACAAGAACGTGTATAAGTGGCCACGTCCAAAACTCGCCAGTTTGCCGAAAAATTAAGTTCTAGGAAGTTCAAGGAGTTTTAGCTTTATTAGTTCTGGGTATACTCTTATTACAGTTGATTAAAATATTAATAACAAGATTAGTTTGAGGTGCTATGAATCTCATTTTCTCTTTATTATCTTCTACGTAAATTATAAATTGAGTTTGTCTAGGCAGTCAGGCTTTAAAGTCATTTTTTACTATGCTCGAGTGTTTTTACATTTTTACCCTTGTAGAATTAGGGTTACAAATTATTGCTCTAAATTACATTCAATCTTTTTTTTTCCTTCGAAATTAAGCACGCAAAAACACCGTTATTAAATCTAAAAGCATCCACACAAGTTTTCAGTTGCCACATTGCTTGCAAATTGTAATCCTTTGTTGTACAAGGCATGGAATCAACTTTTGACGAACCAGACCTTAAAATTCACAAAAGTTCTTGATAATTAACTTAGCGCATGATACAACCATCACCAAATAAACTATAAAAAGAAAGCTACAAGTGTACAACATTATTAAGCGTATATAAATTAACCTTAATATCCCAGGCTATGCTCTTCTTCCCCAAACTATATTCTCCTCTGGTTCCATAGTAGTGCTTATATTGAAAATCTTTCGGATCCGTTTCTCGGTCTTTCCAATAATCATACTTTCTATTGTCTTGGTAGCTAATTCATACAGACCACTTATCTGCAACTCATTCCCTGCAACCACAAGACCATAAAGGGTGCAATGATCTACCTTACTGACAAACTCCAGATCTCACTTCTTGATTTCGAGGTCATCATTCTTAGAGTCATCTACATGTTTTTGGCAGTATTCGATTACCTTTTCAATTGCCAAGCTTGTGAGTTGGGGAGGAGTATACCTTCGTGTGATTGCTGATCATTTTCCAAGATGTGTTTGATAGTCTTTGATTAGATTGCCACTGCCTGGTCTACTGGGTACACACTAGGGGTGGGCATTTAGGACCGAAAACCCGGACCGAACCGACAACCAGACCGATCGGGTTGGTTCGGATCAGTTTTAATTAATTAAAAAAAATTTCAGTTGTAAAAGCCCGGCCTGGCCCGAAGTTTCTGGTCCGGGCCTCGATTTCCATTTCTAAAGCCCGTCGGATAACCGGCCCGGCCCGAATTAAATAGTCAATGCAAAAAAAACCAAATCAGCCTATTAAAAAGCCATACAGCCAATGCAAAAAAAACATAAATACAAAAATATCCAATTAACATATTAAAATCTGAAGAGTCTCAAGGAATCAACCAAATCACAGCGGAGAATGATCTCTTCTCACAGCGAAGCCGCGGACAGGCTGATCTCTTCACAGCGGAGGCCGATCTGAGGCGGAGGCTTACAAAATCTCAGATCTGATGATGTGTGATGATATATATGATCTGATCTGATCTTGATCTGATCAGATCTGATGATGTGCCGATGATAGATATGCATCTGTTTGTAGTCCATCTCCCCTCCCTCCCCCATTTTTGCAATGATTAGATCTGATCTCAGATCTTGATCAGATCAGATCTTTGATCAGATCTCGGATCTTGATCAGATCTAATCTCGGATCTTTGATCAGATCTGATCTCAGATCATAGATTGAGATCTGATCTCAAATCAGAGATTGAGAGGTCATTACACAGATCTCCGCCTTCTTCTTCCAGATCTCAGATCTCATATTTTTTAGACCGATTTTTTTTTTTTTGTAATTTGTTGTATGGTTTTTTTTTAATTATTTTTAGATATAATTTTTGTACATGAATTCTACTGTATGCATGTTGTATGTATGTAATTTTTAGATATAATTACTGTAGAAGGATTTGGGTTTCAATTATTGTCTGAATGTTGCTCTTAGGACCGAGACCGGCCCGTGATTCGGTTAACCGGGACCTCGGTTACCCGGTCAACTCGGTCCGGTTTCGGGTCTCATAAACACGGGCCATAATTTTTCGGGCCGGTTTTCGGTTTTTAGCTTTTGGGCCGGTTACCCGTACTTGCCCAGCCCTAGTACAAACCACCATCTAAACTCCTAGGGTCACCTTAGAGTTCCCAAGAGTGAGTTTTTTTTGGATGTTTTGGATGATATAGTTTGAGATTGATTTCTGCTCGAAAGCTGGAACAACTGGTGTGGGAGAAAAAAAAAAAAAAAAATCTTTAGCCCAATTAGATAAAGAAGCCCAAAGATTTGGGCATTTCCTAAGAAACCCGAAGATTATCCACGAAAGCTACAAGTATAGAAGGCTCCAGCCCGGGCCCAATACAAACTCAGTATCAGTATAACACTATTTTCTCAACAGAGGAGAAGTGCTCGGCGCCAACCGCCATGCTCAGCTAAGCACATGGGCTTGCAGAAGAGATATCTCAAAACATGAAGTTATAACCAATCATGGAAATTCCAACTGCCTGAAAGAAGTTGCAACCGCTTGCAAGTAGATAACCTACTAATCTGCCACACGTCTTACTCATCAGCCACGTGTCTTACTCATCAGTCACGTGTTTCACTCATCAGCCAGTAGTTAATTCTTTCAGCCTATATAAATAGTCAAACGCAAAGCCTTCTGGAGGTAACACTTTTCTGACTTACAATTTTCTCTTCAAATATAGAGATATTTCTCATTTCCCTAAAGACATTGTTTTAACTTTTCCATCGGAGTCCCCATGGCAGACACCACACCGGTGTCAAGAATTAATTTCTACCTTGTGCAGATTACGCCGCGTGATCAGCACGTGATTCTATCTTATGCAGATTGCTCCGCGTGATCAGCACGTGATCCGACGGAAATTTGCATCTACAAATTGGTGCTTTCAATGAGAACTTGAATCAAACTCATTGCATGCTCTCTTCCATTCACAAAAAAACTTTCATTCATTCAGTTTCAATTTCACTCACAAACACTTTTTCAATTCAATAAAATGGTGGGAACTCGAAAACAAACTAGCAAAAATAATGTTACAAGGTATTCTACTCGTACTAGGCTGCCATCGTCATCACAGGTTCAACCGTTATCGGCCGGACAACCACTGATAGTGGGTCTGCCACCGCCTGTTGACCATCAATCGCAACCACAAGCCAAATGAAGATGACACAACAAGAGAATCTTGCAGGTCAGATCGCCAATCTGACCAAAATATTGGAAGAACAAACCCAGGTGGTAGAGCAATTAGTGAGCGAACAACCAAGGCAGACGACACATTGTCGTCTACCAGCAGATCGTGCACATAGAAGTGGAAGTAGTCAACCATCAAAGGGAAACAATCCCTATGGAAGCATTCATTCGAGATTAGGGCCATGAGTAAATTAATGTGCACTCTAGGCTCGGACCTCAAAGGGGAGTCTTCTCAAGGTTGGGTTCCCAAGCAACTATGCACTCAAGGCTAAGACCACAGACTACACCCAATATAAGTGGTCGGCGCAGAAGACAGAATCCCGATGGACGCGAACAACGCAGGGGACCAGACCACTACACTGATTTGTCCCACGTCGCACATTCAGAGGCTCGTCAAATCAAGAGGAGCCTTCAGGCGAATCCCATTGAGACTCTACCTCACTCACATGTAGGTAAGTCACAATCAAATTCGGAATACGATGAGTCATCTACCACAGATAATCAAAACCGAAATCACCATATGGCTGATCAGCAGGATATACACAAACCCTTGGGGGCAGATGATGCGGCATGAATGGTCAAAGAGCAGTTGATGAATTTACAGGTTATGAGAAATCCAGATGATACTCTGCGTAGAGAGGTGGCCTTGGTGAACACTTCGCCTTTTACAGATAACATCGAAGAGGCTCCTCCACCAGCAAGGTTTACTACACCAACTTTTACCCCTTTCAAGGGAGATTCTTATCCTGATGGGCACTTGAAGCATTTTCGAAGTGTCATGACTCTGCATAAAAATGATGATCCGCTTATGTGCAAAATATTTGCTATGATTTTATAAGGAGTAGTCCAAGATTGGTTTCACACTTTGACCCCCCAGTCGATCAACAACTTTGGAGATCTATCCCTTGTCTTCACAAAAGAATATTCATCTTACCGAACTGTCAAAAAACATGCTGACCACCTCTTCAACATGAAGAAAAAGTCAAATGAATTGCTCAGAGACTTCATTAAAAGATTCAAGGCAGAAAAAACGAGCATAGTTGGGTGTGATGATCAAATTGCGTCCTCAACTTTCAGGAAGGGTCTGCCCGCGGATCACCCGTTGTATGGCAAGCTGACCATGAAACCAGGTAAAACTCTTGCAGAAGTCTTCACCGTGGCAGAATGCTATGCATTGTGGGACTATGAAAAAAATATTGCTAAGGTATCTGATGTGTTCAAGAAGGATAGCCAACTACACAAAAGAATACAGATAAAAAAGAGAGTAAAAAGAACAAGGGCGACAAGCGTAGAGCACGCTCTCCAGCAAAAGACTTCTCTAACAGTAGAGCATATGCATAGTTCTCAGTTCCAATCAATAAAATTCTCCACGAGATAAAGAACCAACCTTAGCTGAAGAGACCGCTACACATGAAGGGAGATTCGGCAAAAAGAAATCCGAATAAATATTGTGCATTCCATGGAGCCACTGGTCACTTAACAAAAGAATGTCAAGCATGGAAGGACCACCTTGAGGAGTTAGTCAAAGCAGGACATTGCACAGAGTATGTAGCCAAAAACACCATTCAACAAATTGAAGAAAGAGATGCAGCCAAGGAACCTCCAAAGAAAGTCATAAGAATCAATGGAATTTTTGTTGAATCTGAACTTCTTGGTTTCACAAATAGTGAAAGGAAGTGAAAGATAAAACAAGCAACTTCGGTTGCTCAAGTGCAAATCGCCTCAGTCGATGGCCCCACAACTAGTTCTTCAATCGAAAATCAGATGATCGGCTACACTAAAAGTGACATGCAGGGCCTTGATTTACCACATGAAGACGCACTCGTCATCAACATCTAGATCGCTCATGCAATGATTGATAGAATTCATGTAGATGAGGGAAGTGCAGCCAATATACTTCAACTTTCGGTTGTCAAACAGATGAATTTAGAATCACTTATCACCAAAAAGACAAAAGTCTTGACTGCCTTCAATGGGGCTACATCAGTAACAATTGGCACTATGATTCTAGACGTCTACTCACCACCAGTCATCTGCTCGCAGACCTTTATGATAATAGATGAGCCATCTCCCTACAACAGACTTTTGGGCAGACCATGGATAACTAAAATTGATGCCATCATGTGTCTACACAAAAAAATCAGATATCCTATCCCAGAAGGTGGAGTTGGAGAAATAAAAAGTAATAAAGCCATTGCAAGGAGGTGTGCAGCCCGAGTCTTGAAGGAAACGAAACAAAAGGAATTTATTCCCGTCACTTCAGCTGAAGCGAAAGGGAAGAAGTCGTCTACCCTCCAATAGCAATTATAGCACCAGGATCAAGAAGGAAAAGTTCAATTCGAATCCTCAATTGAGGAGGGATGGAGACCAGAATAAGATGCAGAACTTGTAATTCTTGATCCTAATCTACCTGAAAGAAAGGAGAAAATTGGCTCTCGCCTCAGCGCAGATGAGAAGGCAAAACTTATTAGTTTTCTCCAAAGCAACAAAGATGTGTTCGCTTGGTCAGCCTCAGACATGCCCGGAATTGATCCAACTATGATCTGCCATAAACTGCATGTAGACCCGACCTTTAGGCCTATCGTGCAGAAGAAGCAAAACTTTGCCCCGGAAAGAGTAGCAATCATTGAAGCCGAGATTGACAAGCTCTTGGCATCCGGTTTCGTCGAGGAGGTATCCTACACCGTCTGGTTGGCAAATGTGGCATTAGTCAAGAAAAAAGAAAAAGGAAAACGGAGAGATTGTGTAGATTACACTGACCTCAACAAAGCATGTCCCAAGGACAACTATCCTCTGCCCCGCATTGATCAGTTAGTAGACTCTACATCTGCTAACTAGTTGCTCAGCTTTATGGATGCCTATTATGGTTATAATCAGATTATGATGTACGAACCCGATAAAGCCAAAACTTCATTCGTCGTCGAAAGGGGGACTTACTGCTACAAGGTAATGCCTTTTGGTTTGAAAAATGTCGGAGCGACCTATCAAATGTTAATGAACAGAATCTTCAAGCATTTAATTGGAACAACCATGGAAGTTTTCGTAGACAACATGTTAATTAAAGGTCCTCAGCAAGCAGATCACATCAGAAATCTTGAAGAAACATTTAGACTTCTAAGGAAATATCTAATGAAGTTAAATCCAGAGAAATGCACTTTTGGAGTTTCATTAGGAAGAATTTTGGGGTACCTAGTCACCCAGAAGGGAATTGAAGCTCATCCGAATCAAATCAAAGCCATCATTGACATGAAGTCACCATCAACTCCAAAAGAAATCCAAAGTCTCACAGGTAGAGTAGCCGCTTTGAATCGATTCCTAAGCAGATCAACAAACAAGTGTAAACCATTTTTTAAAACATTGAAAAAAGGACAGAGAGACAAATGGGATGAAGAGTGTGAAACTGCATTTAAAATTTTGAAAATTTACTTATTTTCTCTTCCTTTACTATCAAAACCTCAGCTGGGAGAGGACTAGTACCTCTACTTGGCAGTTTCAAATGTGGCAGTGAGTTCAGCTCTCATCAGAAAAAGAACTGGTGGCACAACTTCCCGTATTTTACATATCTAAAGCTCTTCTCGATGCTGAGACCAGGTACTCAACAATGGAAAAATTAATTTTAGCACTTTTGGTTTCAGCAAAGAAGTTAAGACCTTACTTTCAAGCCCATCGAGTGATTATCATGACGGAATATCCTTTACGGTCAATTCTCCATAGCCCGGATGCTTTTCAAAGAATCATGAAATGGGCCATCGAGTTAAGCCAATACGATTTGATCTACCGACCAAGGACATCTATAAAGGCTCAAGCCTTAGCAGATTTCATAGTAAAATTCACACCTTCCTCAGCCGCTGAGACAAAGTCAGCCAGTAGAGCAGTGCCACACCCCTCAACAGCAGAAGATTCCTCAGTTAATACTGGAATAGGGGAAGATCATCACAAAGATATGTGACACTTATATGTAGATGGGTTGTCAAATCACAAGGGTGTCGGAGATAGACTTGTTTTATTCACGCCCGAACCACGGTAGAACAAGCTATTACACTTGGTTTTAAAGCCTCCAATAATGAAGCAGAGTGCGAGGCCTTACTTGCTGGACTATGCCTAGCAAAGGAGTTGTCCGTTAAAAGGCTAGCCATCTATTCAGATTCTCAGCTTATAATCAGTCAGACATCTGGTGAATACATTGCAAAGCACCCAAGGATGATCCTCTACCTAGACAAAGTCCAAGAACTTTTGAAGGCTTTACCAATATTCACAATTAAGCAGGTCCCTAGAGCAGGAAACTCTCATGCAGATGCATTAGCGAACTTGGGGTCAGCCTTAGATTATCAATTCAAGCGCTCCATCCCAGTAGAGCACTTGGAGACGCCAAGTATTGAAGAAGAAGCCGAGATGATGATAATCGATGCTAGTCCTACTTGGCAAGATCCTATTATCGAGTTTTTACTAAATTGTAATCTGCCAACAGACAAGGTGCAAGCCAAGAAACTCCAACAGAAGGCTACAACATATTATGTAAAGAAAGAAAAGCTCTACCGCAGATCATATTTGGGGTCAGACCTCACCTGTATTAGTTTTCCAGCAGTACTTGAAGTTATGAGTAGCATTCATGAAGGATCTCGTGGAAATCATTCTGGGGGCAGATCACTAGCACAAAAAGCTTTGAGTGCTAGTTACTATTGGCCAACCATGCATCAAGATGAGAGAGACTTCGTACAAAGATGTGATAAATGCCAACAATTCAAACCAATTCCTACTCAGCATGTAGAAGAATTGAATCCTCCGATCAGTCTATGGCCTTTCATGCAATGGACAATTGACCTTGTAGGGCCAATGCCAATGGCTCCAACACAAAAGAGTATGATTCGACTATTTCACAAAATGGATTGAAGCTGAAGCCTTCGCCTTTACCAAGGAAGCAGACGTAAAAAAATTTATTTGGCAAAACATAATCTGCCGATTTGGTATTCCGCATTCCATTGTGACCGACAATGGTTTTCAATTTGTGGGAATGGAAATTACACTATTCTTGGAGAAGCATGACATAAAGCATCATAATTCAACTCCTAGATGTCCACAAGGAAATGGTCAAGCTGAAGCATCCAACAAAACTATTCTGGATTGCATCAAAAAAAGATTAGATAAAGCTAAAGGAAAATGGGTTGAAGAGTTACCTGGAGTACTATGGGCTTACCGCACAACCAAAAAGAGACCTACTGGAGAAACACCATTTTCCTTGGCCTTCGGAACCGAAGCTATCATCCCACCCAACATAGTAGTCCCTTCTTTGCGAACGGAAGTATCCAGCTTAGCAGCAAATACCAATGAAATGGCGACTAACTAGGATCTAGTAGAAGAGAATCGAGAGAAAATTATCACAAGAGTTGCCGCTTATCATTACAATAAGCGAGTCAAGATCAGACAATTCCAACCTAGGGAATTAGTTTTGAGAAAGGCCTTCATCACTAGGAAGGTAGAAGGGTCAAAAAAGTTAGATCCTAATTGGGAAGGACTGTATGTAGTGAGTAGAGTTGGCGGTCGGGGAAGCTATACAATGGACACGCTTGAAGGCAAAGAAATCCCTAGACAATAGAATGCCAACAACCTCAGAAAATACTATGTGTAACTCATCTTCAGCAGAGGACCGACCTACAAGTAGATCATTCTGTCGTCGGCAGACTACCTAACAAGTAAATTATAGTATTTTAGCTTTTCAGAAATAAAATGCAATGTACATACTAAAAAGACTTGATTGTATTTACCCTTTCCAGTAGAGGAACATACCTATTGGAAATTTGTAAGAACTGCACTTTTCTTTCTTTAGTCGAGGAATGTAAAAGTCCTATAAAAGGTTTTACTTGTATTTTTTCGAATAAAAAACATATCTCTCTTCAGCAGATGAGAGTATGTACGATACAACCCAAGATTACGTCCCCACTCACAACTCTACTCAAATTCCCCATTTGGTAGAAAAAAAAACGGTAGATCAGAACTCAAGTTTGAAGTTCTTGTACAACAATGTATGGAACGACTATTCTTTCAGATAAGCAGAAGGTAGGACATCTCTCCTTATAAGCAAATAATAGATTACCTCTCCTCAACATGCGAAAGGTAAACCCTACTCAGCAGGTGCATGAGATCAATCTCTCTTCAGTAGGTGAAGGGTAAAGTACCACTCCTTGGCAGATGAAATGATGCATCCTCTCCTCAACCGTAGGGCACATCCTCTTCTCAATAATTGAAAGGCACATCCATGCATATATGATAAATTTTTTATGAAAATATTTTCCAAGTTTATTACTCATGCATTGTTTTTTGGTATGGGAGACAACAGTTAAACATACTAAAAACAAGGAAAGCTTGTAATCATAATAACCAAAGTCGGTCAGCATACCACAATTCCAATACATGAAAAAACAAAACAAAACTGATAAACAAAAACATTTTAAGGACTACATGTTCTTAGAAAGAGCTGAAGGGCCAAGGTCATTAGCAGCAATGATGTCTCTTTGCTCACCATCAGTAGAAGAACCAGCAACCTCGGCAAGAGAGGCAGGAGTAGTCTGCTCGGGGGGAGTATATGGAGTTTTATAACCTGCAGGTGAAAATCAACATCTTCATCAGTTATTGTAAAAAAGGATGCACATCCTCCTTTACCCTCAACATAACTGAGCTTATAGGAGTCTTCTTCAGCCTTTGCACGCTTCTCAACTGCCTGAATTGCCTCCAACTTGAATTCGTTGCACTCCTTTTCAAGTAATTCATGGGTTCTTTTTAAGATTTCCAACTCTTCCATGTCTAGTTTCATAGTTTCATATTTCAAGGTAAGATTATTAAACTTGAGATTCAGAGGGACCAGCTCAGAGTTTTTATTAGACAGAGAAGTTTGCAGATCAGCACACTTATTTTCCAATTTGAGGATCTGGATACTCTTTTCTTGGTGTAACTGCTGCTCAGCTTCAAGAACCCTCTCAATACCTCCAAGGTCACCCTTCAATTTCTCATTTTCTTCTTCCAACTTTTTCAGCTGATCAGCAGTAGGGGCAGTAACAGTAGTAGACTCGGACACATAAGACAAATGTCTCATAGACTCTTCAGCCATAATGACACTTTTCAAAAGAGAGAAGAACGCCTCTTCACGTAGCTCGGTGGATAAACTCATTTGAAACTTATTGAAGTCGGCTGATCTACGTAGACGTTCAACCAAGTTAGTACACTCAGATTTGTCAACTAGAAGATCTTTTTTCAGTAGATCGGCTAAGGGAACAATATTCGCCGAACTGGATTCACCGTCAGTTCAGAAGGTGAAGGCATGATCTACATATCAATAAAAGTAGATCAACAGGCAGATCAACGAGCAGAAAATATATTAAAAAAATCAGCAATACCTTGAAAGTGGGGGCCTCAATTGGAGTGTTCACACTAGCTTTCAATATAGGAAGAGACACAACAAAGTTTTCCTTGTATAGGAAAGGGTCCTGAAACAATATTTAACTTAGAAGGAACATTCGTTGCAGGCGTATATGAACCAAGACTTTTCAGTTTTATATCAGGAGTGTCAACTCTGTTATGCTTCAAGAGATCAGACTTTCTGGAGATCAGCATGAGCCTAGCTTCAAGAGGAGTACGAGTTAAACTTGTGACATGATCTTCGGTTACTTGAGATTTTGATGCACCAAGAGAAGGAATAACCTTCATGGCCAATGGAGGAGGAAGAACATCTCTTCGACTAGCAGATCTCTTAGTTGTGGCAGAACAATGTTGGGTTGAGTCAAGTTTCTGGGGAAGAGAAGAAGTAACTTTATGGCTAGCAGACTTCTTGGTCGAGGCAAAACAGTGTTGGACAGTCTTAGTATTTGGAATAGGAAGACGACCAGATAGAGGAGACGTTACATTATTCAAACTGTTCTTTTTGGAAAGAGATTTTTCAGAAGAAACTCCAACTCTCGCGGATAATCCTTTTGCAACCAAGGGAGATAGCCTAGAAGTTTTTTTTCTTTTTAAGAGATTTAATAGATATTTCCTCCCAGTAGAGGAGTCAACCTCAACTCTAGCAGATTCCCTGGGACTCTTCCCTCAGAAGAAGCCTCACTAGTAGAAATGGAAAAGCCAATCAGATCAGGAGCATTCTTCTTCCAACTTTCTATGTCTTCAGCTGGAGGAAGACCTCTCTCTTCATTTCTCAATGGGCTCAACAACCACCTCCATTCGCGATATTCAAATGGTATGCCATGCGCCCTTCGAATCTTGTCCATGTCAGGCTTGACAGAGATTTTCTTCACTATCTCCTCACCTGCAAACAAAGGTGACAAAGTAAGCATTCTGTGCAGAATAAAAAAAAATGCATGTATATGTATATGCAATTATAGATTAAAGGGGATGAAAATGCAAACATGGGCAGAAGAGGATAGGCACAAAAAGGCCATCTGCCGTATCACCTTCCTAGGCACCGCTGATCTCCAAAGTGTCCTTCTTCTAGTCATGTTCGCCAGCTTTTAGCTCATCAAAGAGTTTGATATTTTTAATCTAAGTTGAGCATAATCACCATGCCTTCTCACCTCAAAATAGAAGAAATTTTTTTTTTAGTCCAGTCAAGCCCAAAAAAAGTATTGAGATTGGATAAGCAGATGATTGCTCTGTATACATTTGGGCAACATTGAGCAGGGGCACACCCCATTTCACAGAGCACTTCTTTAAAAAATCTTGGCATGAGAAACTTGAAACGCAAAGAAATAATAATTGGATGAAATTTGATAGTTCTATTATTAGGAGCAATGCAAGGTTCTTTGCCACTCCTCGGGTCCACTAGTCTTACATGCACTCCTTCGGGAAAGGCGGAGTGATTAACTTATTCAACCATTTTGAAAAGGAATCATTGTTCTCCAAGTTAGGCAAGTTAGGAACAAATCTTCCAAAACCCTAATTCTACGGTACCTGGTCCAAGGTGCCTGATGGTACCAGGCACCAAACAGGCACCCTGGACTAGGCACCGTAGTAGTGCTCCTTCCAAAATGAGAAATGGAACCTCCTTGGCGGTAAAAGTTCCTCATCATAAGAGACGAAGCTATTACCAGATTTCTTCTTAGAGGCCATGGTATTCAGATATGGAATAAAATTAGAGAAAACTCCCACCTGCAGATTAGCAAAGAAACACGATTACAAGGGTAAGGCAAAAAAACAAAAAGTGACGGTGGTACATAGCAAAAGCAGTGGCTGCGTATATTTACAAAACCCATTCTTTTGCAACTATTGCACCTTCCTCTCTTCCAGCCGTCCAACTCTTGTCCTTAAAGGTAATGAGCAACATCCTTTACCACCAAATCTCCAATTGAAGTTGGGGAAAACATAAACAGTAAGTTTACAAAGTCAAGGGATCCATATTTGGATACAATCGACCACACATGTGGTAGAGGGAAGTTATTTGGTACTCTTGTTTGTCTCTGGTGCTATGCTTTAATTCTCATGTTAGGGAATGGCTAATGTGTGTCTTCTACTTCATCACCAACTACTGTGACAAATAGCCATTTTAATTTTGGAGATTGGACTCTTGGTTTGTTTACGTTGGTTGTAAAAGTTCTTGATTTCAGTTCAAGCTCATACTCAAGGATCAGATTGCTCATATCCAGCATTGTTTTCATTGATGCTTTTTTTGGGGTGCTATAAAGAAGTGTAACCGCAGGAAATTACAAGCCATAGATCATCCAATGGAGGTTCAACTGGAACTTTGAACATCATCTTTCTCTGGACTAGGTTGATGTGGTTTATAACAGGTAATGGAAGTTCTTTCATAGCAGTTAAAAAAATAAATTACAGTCGGAGGATACCACCGATAGACAACTCCTCCTAAGATGAACGGATCTTATCGTCGTTGACAATCGGCGATCACTTGCTATGCGTCGCCGAACATCAGACAACCATACCACCACCCCTGCTCCACAAGTGTAAAAATGAGCAAAATCATTTACAACCAGTGGACTTATGGCCACTAAAGGGCCAACAGACTATCACCATCATGAACATGATTTTTGATAGGGATTATTAGCTGAAGAATTTGTTTCCGACTCACGTTTGTATAAATATGGACGATCCCCAAAAAATTAACTTGGAGTTACTATGAGAAGCGGACTCGAATACAAGTCCAGATAAACTTAAGATGAACTTGTGAAGGTTAAATCAAAGCCGAAGGATACAAAGGTATGAACGAGCCTTTCGAGCATCGCACATAAATAAAAAAAAAACAAAAAGAGAGAAGAAAATTTCACCTTACAATTAGCCAAGCCGGAAAGAAAAAGAAGTACAAGCTCCTGTGTTTTACCGTCTACAGATATGGAGGAAAAAATTTAAACTTTTTGTGGGGAATAAAAATAAAATCGGTAAATTCAAAAAAAGGGAATAAGATAACTTTTTTGAAAAGGAGAATTAATCTCAAACTAGACTTCTAGTCCTGATAGGACTCATCAATGAAGACGTTTAAGTACAAGAAGACTTCTAATCCAGATAGAAATCTTCAGTGAAGATGTTTAAGTACAAGAAGACTTTTAGTCCAGATGAAACTCCTCGGTGGAAGTGTCTCAGTACAGAAGGAGCTTCATTTTTTGGCACTCTCCTTAGGCACATCTCCTTTGTTTTAAAAAATTATTATTATTATTATTATTATTATTATTATTATTATTATTATTATTATTATTATTATTATTATTATTATTATTATTATTATTATTATTTATTTTATTTAGTAAAAAACAAAGGAGATGAGGGGCATTTGTGGGAGCAAAAAAAATAACCTTTAGCCCAATTGGATAAAGAAGCCAAAAGATTTGGGCATTCCTAAGAAACCCGAAGATTATCCACGAAAGCTACAAGTATAGAAGGTTCGAGCTCGGGCCCAATACAAACTCAGTCTCAGTACAACATTATTTTCTCAACAGAGGAGAAGTGCTCGGCTCCAACCGCCATGCTTAGCTAAGCACATGGGCTTGCAGAAGATATATCTCAAAATAGGAAGTTGTAACCAATCATGGAAGTTACAACTGTCTGAAAGAAGTTGCAACAGCTTGTAATCTGCCACGCGTCTTACTCATCAACCACGTGTCTTACTCATCAGCCACGTGTCTCATTCATCAGCCAACAGTTAATTCTTTCATCCTATAGTCAAACGCAAAGCCTTCTGGAGGTAACACTTTCCTTACTTACAATTTTCTCTTCAAATATAGAGATATTTCTCATTTTTCTAAAGACATTGTTTTAACTTTTGCATCAGAGTCCCCGTGGTAGGCACCACACCGGTGTCACTACACCAAAAATCCCCATTAGCAACGGTTTTAAACCGTGAGGGTAACCCATTGTCACCGCTAAGAGCCGTGGGCTGTAGAGGCGTCACGAAATTCCTTTTAACGGCTATAGACCGTTGCTAAACATTTTAGCAACGGTTTTATGCTCAAGTAGGCGTGATGATTTTCAGCATTTAGCCACGGTTTTAAACCGTTGCAAGAATAATAGCAACGGTTTTAAGCCGTGGCTAAACATGGAGAAAGAAGCCATGGCAAACATCATAGCAACAGTTGTAAGCCGTGGCAAGGCATGGCCACGGTTTTAAGCCGTGGCAACTGATGGAGAAAGACCACGATTTGCAGCCGTGGCAAGATGCGACCACGGTTGTAAGCCGTTGGCAGTTAAAACAAAATTCAAAAAAAAAGAAATCTGGTTTGTTGCGACGGGTTGAAACCATTGCAAATTAATATAATCGAAAAAAAATTTATATATTGTTTTTGCTGCTGCAGCAAAATCACAGCCGTGGCACCTGCAAAATCAGTCCTTGCTAAGTTTTGTGTCATGCCTCCGGCACGAATAGGATTCCACAAACTATATGCTAGATAAATACAAAATCAACCGTAAAAAGGAACTTGTCAAGTTTTGACGCCAAACAAAAACATGTAAAAAAATAGCACTAATGTACAATAACAGGATTAACCTGAACAAATGGAAC
The DNA here is from genome assembly GCA_963556465.1 of Berberis vulgaris. Lineage (NCBI taxonomy): Eukaryota > Viridiplantae > Streptophyta > Magnoliopsida > Ranunculales > Berberidaceae > Berberis > Berberis vulgaris. The sequence goes on from OY747135.1 coordinate 68,058,636, forward strand.
CTTGTTATATCATGTTTCGCTCGCATCTAAAACAAAAGAATTTCTCTATGTTTTTTCCAAGAATACAAATCCACCTAGTTATAATGTAAGAAAATACATTGATGCAAATTGATTTCTCTCATACCTTCTCTACTGCACATTCAAGCTGAAAATATCAAACCCATCACTGCAAATGTCTTAGCAGAGCTATAGCTCCTTCTGCCCATTTGCTTGGCTTCATGAACAAATTGTTTTTTTGCAGTCATTTGTTCTTGCATCAGAGGACTATCCAATGCCCCAAGAAGCATACCCATGAAGAACCCAAGCCCTCCTCAGCAACTGATCTCTTATTCCTCTAGAACTTCAGTTGGGTAATACCTTGATTCTTAGGCTTACCATACACAGTACCCTTAGGAACATGCCCCATTTCTTTCGGTAGTTGCTTGTTCAATATACTGAAAATGATGAGAATGCAACACCTGGTAGTTGCTTGTATATGGCACCGGTGATGGTTGATACAACGACACACTTTGCACCCCAGAAACAAGCAATGTATGTGCATTCTCCTGTCCAACATACTGCTGCCCGTACTGGCTCAGACCTTCAAAGCCCTGCAGTATAAAAATTAGTCAGTACTCAATGACAGACAAACTCGACCTATAAATTTCAGGGGGTAATAGAAAGATTGATCACTTACATATTGGGTTTGCAGTCCTCCCATACTGGCTGAGCGCACAGTCCCTCACATACTGAACAGTTTCTTAAACTCTTCCTCTTCCACATCATCATTTATATTCTTTACATAGATATTCAATCCCTGAATGACACATTTCAAAAACTTGTAAGCAATGCAAATGTGCATGTTTGTGATGAAATGAATAACCAGTAAACTACCTTATATCTATATATTTTTTCCTCCCGCTCCTCAAAATAGCGGTTCAACATTCTCTCTTGCTCCTCTTTCTTCATTGCCCTTGCCACATATAAAGCCTTTGATCCTACACAAGAAATAAACAACATTTAATATGACAAATAGAACCACATTTCATTAATCAAAGAAAATGATACTACACTTCTAAATTACCAAGTGCCACTCCCTTCATCCCCTCAATAGCGTTTTTGGCACTGTCATGCATTGCGTAATTCACAAATCCAACGCCCTTTGAACAACAATATTCATCCTTCAGGATCACTAGGCTTTTGATATTCCCAAACTCCGAAATTTTTTCCTTCAGATCATCTTCGGTTATCTCTGGATCCAGGTGTTTGATGTATAAGTTTGTGAACCAGAGACCAGAAAAGCTTGTGTCCCTCTTACTCTTACTAATGAAAGGCGCAACGTAGCTATACCAACAAAAAAAAGGTTTTAAAATAAGCAAACACTTTAAGACAATTAGAGAAACTAATTTCAATGGACATTAGGGGAGAGTCAGAAAACATTTACATCTTCTTCCCATCAACCATGGTGCTGTTGTTGAGTTTCTCAATGGCCAGAGTTGCTGATTAAGAAAGGCATAAAGAAGAAATAAGTTAGATGGCATTAGTTAGACATTAATGGATATTAAAAGGTAATTAAACTTCAATCTGATTCCATAAAAGAAACAAATCAATCTAATGAGTTCGAACGTGGAAACAGAACTTCATAAAGAAGAAATCAGTCAAACCAAATCAAAGTTTCCCCAAACACAGCAATTCAACCGATCCAAGTTCAAAACATTACATGCAAATTTAAAGAAGAAACAAATATGCTTTGACTGAAGACCAAATCAATAAGTGTGAGGAGAAGAAACAGATCTGCTTGTGTGTAGAGACATTCAAGACTCAGGTGGGACAAACAAGTGTGAGGAGAAGCTTGACTAATTCAAGCTTCTTCATACAACAAACAGCCACACATAGGAGTCCCTATTTTCCAGACAATCTACCCTAGTATTGTTTTCTTCCACCTGATCAGACTGTAAAAGAGAAACTTTAAACGGGCCATTTTGTCACATAGGAGTCTCAACAAACAAATAATTTCTTCCAACATAATAATTTTTTCAACTATATGATTTTTCTATGATATATCAAACAATTAAGTGCCTAGCATTTAAAAGAAAATTACTATTAAGGTAAGTCATTCTCACTTCTGTGAAAGTTGATGATGGCACCGCGCATGAAGTTTGGTCAGACTGTAACCAGCCTTCCCATGCCTCTGGCTCTCAGTTAAGTACCCATCAGCCTGAAGATGTCCATTTGGTCTGGTTTAAACATTATGGCCTTTGAAAGTTCTGCGATTGCAGCTGCTTCTTTACGGTCATCCATAAGCACTGTCAAGAACCAACACCACTGGTTAGTTAGTGTTTGAGAGATGGGTGCAAATTTTGCTAAACAAGATAACTTTATAATCGTCAATCAACAAAACTTTACTAAATAATTCAATAATCAACATGAAAATCTAATTCAGGATTAGGATTGAAGATTGAAAGAGAGGTGGAAATGAAGTTTTACTGAGAGACTGTTTTTTGGCCAGAATTATGAAGCGACTAGAGATGGAATAGAAAGCTAGGAATTAGAGCCTAGTGATTCCTATCTTATAAAACATATGCAAGACTTTATTCAAGAACTTTAAGAGACGTCAAAACCAGGCTTAAGAGGATGGACATCTAGTAATCAGATAGGAAAAGATAGGAAACACTTCCAATTAAATCAAGTTGTGCAGAACACAGTAAAAATGAAGAACCATTGAGCTTACCTGCCGCTCTGTATCTGTAAGGGTAAGTTCTTAGTGGATCTAATTTAGTTGCCATACAGAGGTCACTTCTTGCCATTTGGCGCTCACAATACTCTGAACGTTTCTCATAGGCTGATGCATTGTTTCGTGCTTTCTCTATCAGTCTAGTCATCTCATCATAAGCAGCTTTTCTATTACTCTTGAGATAGAAAACACGTGCTAGTCCCTGATGTGCTCTGGTGTGCCTAATGTTAAGGGCATTCATATAGCAGTCTGCCGCTTGATCCAGCTTATCACAGTCTACATAGACACTTCCTAGATTGTTTAATGCCTGCAGAACAACAAACACAAAAATCAAACAAAACTGCAAGAACTTAAATAGTATGCTTTCTTGTTGACAGACGGATAATATTTACCCGTCCTTTCCGAAGACCATCAGAAGGACATCTAAGAGCTTGCTCCAGAAGTTGGGCGACGTAAGTTGAAGACACAGAGTCCAGGTTTGTGTCTGCTACATATGCTTTGAGAAAAAATGCTTCAAATGATCTCTGAATGGAGATAGACTCCTCGGCCTTAGCCAATGCCTCTTCACGGTGACCAGTGTCATACAAAATCCATCCTTCATAGACAAGCCTTTCATGCTCAGACCTAGAGTGATTTCGAGCCAATCGCAAACTGCGCATCGCAGCCTTTTGACAATTCAATCTATATTTGGCAATTGAAAATGGATTAAAATGTTGAACAAATAAAATTACTAGTAGAAAGTTCAAATTTAAAAATAAAACACTCTTCCTATTATAAACTTCCCTTACTTCATAAGAGAAAACTTTATCGTTTTTAAGTTCTAAATATAGAAAATCATCAGTGCTACACTAAATAGATGGAGAGAAAAACAAGAAGAAGAAAAAAAACAACGTTAACAAATATATACCCTCTATTATGGGGGAAAAAACTAAGTAAAAGTTTAAGAATGAAATAAATCCCATACCCCTGTTTTAGTCAAGGAAGAAATATTAATGTTAAGAGAAAGATTATCAATATTCAAAATCCCATTCTTCTTAGATCAGAAACAATGTCTGCAGGTGTCAAAGTAAGAAATCCAAGTTTATATGGCCACAAAAGTGGCTGAACTCCCCAAAGCAGGATATACAGATCACAGAATATACAATGTCATGCTAAAACGGAAAGAAAACAAGTGTATTCATTATCTATATATCATAAAATGAATTAAATTTCCACGATGTTTACATGACTCTACAGAAGAATACTCAAAATGCTATAAGAAAATCAGAAGATACAGAAATTATACGAGGAGTTTGATGTACTTTAACAATTTGAACAGCGGCAGCATCTGGTGGCATCCCTTTGCAGTAGTTAAGAACTGCTTCTGAAGACAAAGCATCCCAAACACCATCACTTGAGATGACAAGCCTACCACCAGCGGTAGATAACTGCAACAATCATATTACAGTGCTTAATGCCAAGAATAAAGAAGAAACAAAAAAGGTGGAAAAAGTAGGAGCACACCTTAATTTCTACCTTGAAGAAGTTTGGTTTGCAAACCAAATACCCATCTCTTAGATCCATAGCCTTTTGTTTTCTCTATTAGATCCATAGCTAAATTCAAAGCACTAGGGATGTTTTCAGATTATTTTTATGAGGAGAAGGATGCAGTTTGTGAGAAAAAGTGCAATATTGACTAAGATGCAATACTGATTAGATCATGACCAATCTCACGGCGAAAACAAAAACCAGTATGAAAAAAACAGAGATTATAAATAGGTAATAGAACATCACAAAAACAAACATACATATATTTGAGAGTAACAAAGATTATAAATAGGTAACAGAGATCATATAAAAACAAACATACATCACGAAAACAAAAAGAGCATACCAAAAACAGAGAGTAATAGAGATTATAAATAGGTAACAGAGATTATAACGAAAACAAACATACAAAAACAGATATTATAAATAGGTTCATCTGCATCATCCTTAGGAAGCATGGACATGAGCAGCAGGTTCTGCAGTTGTGCTTCTTTCCACCTGTACCAGCAACACAGATATTTCAGAACCTGGACAAAGTGTTGAACTAATCCTAATCTAGAAATTCAAACACAAACAACTGAACTCTCACTTTTCACCAGTTCATAGTCAATTAAAATTCCAGTAAGCTCTTCAGGTTGGGGTTGTCTTTCAAGATGCTTTGATACACAATGGGAGTTTCCTTTTTATCGACATTAGTGTTCAAGCCTCTTTGAGTATGTAGAACTACATGCCACCCTTCATTTGATTGATCTTTCGAATAAAATACCCCACTTGCTTCTTGAGCTAAAATGAACGGATCCTCTTCCACCTTTCTTTTGTCTTTTAGCTTCGACAAGTTTACCATCTCATGGTTCCAAATTGGGTCCACCTTATATGCATTTTTCTTATCTTCCACTTTGACCCAATCACAATAGAAGACAGTTTCTTTGAAATCTATGTAGTCTAGCACCAGTATGTCTCTAACAACTCCATACCATTTGACTAGTTGGTCCTTTGGCCTCTTATCTTTATTACTAGCAACAAAATGAGCAATGGCATCCATGGAGACACCACTATCTTGTGTCACCAAACATTCATCCAAAGAACTTGTCGCAAATGTGAAACCATTTACACAATATTTTGGATATCGGGTTGCCAAAAATTGTGGACCATTGGCTAACCTCCAAAGTGTGGTATTTGTTTCCCCAGCCTTCTCCAACTATATTGTAAAACAAATCATCTTAGAACTGAAATCTGAAAATAAAAAAAAATTATATATATATATATATGAATAAATACACATTATAAAATACCTCATTACACAACCAAGGAATAAAATCAGTGGCTTTCTCAACATTTTTCCTTGACCTTTTTTTTTACTTTGTGTAGCCAACTCCATGCAATATTCATTGTATTTTCTGCACAAGTTACCATATTATCATAATTCTATATTTCTAGTTATAAAAAAAACTAAAATATTATTTATCTTACTCTTCCCAATCACTCGAATCAGCAAGTGCATTGAAAACCCATCTTCGAGCTTGTTTAAATTGTACATTATTTAGCATATAGTTTTTTCCTTTATCCAATGGCTTTTCATCGGCATACTCATCATCTACATCAAGCCACTCCTCTTGACTGTGTTTGTGAGTTCCGAACCGTGGCTTTGTCATATACTCCATGCAGTATGTAACAGATTCATCTACAAGGTATGATTCTGCTATTGATCCTTCTATGTATCTGAAATTTTTAACATAGTCTTTGTATCGTTTCATTAACCTATCAATCATAAATAAAATGATAAATTAGTATATAATATAATAAGATAACGTGATGACGTGCACTAAAATTAGAAAAATTATTTACCGCTCAAAGGGATACATCCATCGATATCGAACTGGACCACCAAGCATCGCTTCCTCGGTTAGATGAGCCATGCAATGCACACTTATAACAAAGAATGAAGGCGGAAGCTCCTTTTCAAGGACACAAATTGCCTCAATCACACCTTTGTGTGACAACTGAATATCTATTTTGTTCATCACTTTAGCACATAAGATATTAAAGAATAAGCTAATTCTTTGAATAGCAATTCTTAAATCTTTATCCTTCTTGTCACGAAAAACATGTCTAAGCAAAATTGGAAGTAAATGTTGCATAATGACATGGTAGTCATGTGACTTCAGTCCTCTTAGCTCCAGGGGATTGCCAAGAACGCAATTACTCAACTTGGATGAAAATCCACTCGGCAATTTCAACTCTTTTAGTGTATTCATGAATACATTTTTCTTTCTTGGTCAAGGCAAATGATGCTTTTGGCATTGAAGTTTTTCCCGTTTCATTGTCATGGCTCAACCAATATCTCTTATGAGTTCCCATGTCTTCCATATCTTTTCGAGCATTCTCACCATCCTTTGTTTTCTTAGAGACATTCAACAATATGTTCAATAAGTGTTCAATGACATTCTTTTCAGTATGCATCACATCAATATTATGTCGTAGCTCAACAAACTTCCAGTACGGCAAATCAAATAAAATGGACCTTCTAGACCACAGTGGCGCAATGTTATTGGTTGGTTCATCATTGACGTTATCATTATCAACCATATTCTTGTGCTTTTGCCCACTAACCCTACCTTGTGTAGAACTACCTTCCAAAATTTCCACTATCCTTCGTTCAACTTCTTCACCAGATAATCGTCGTGGAGCACGACGATGTTCAACATCTTTGTTGAATCCCTTGTCATCTCTAAACTTGTGTTTTGTAGGTAAAATACGTCGATGGCCTCTATAGCATATCTTCCGACTGTTTGAAAGACGTTCAGATTCTACATCATCAACACAAATAGGGCATGCATTATAACCATGAACATTACAACCAGCTAGAGTCCCATAAGCAGGAAAGTCATGGATACCCAAAAACAACATTGCTTTCAATCGAAAATTGCTTTTAGTACACACATCCCAAGTTGAAACACCATCTGCCCACAATTCCTTCAACTCTTCTACTAATGGCTCCAGGTAAACATCAATATTCTTTCCGGGTGCTTTTGGCCCTGATATTAACAAGGTTAACAAACAAAACTCCTTTTTCATGCATAAAGAAGGTGGAAGATTCAAAGGTGCTATTATTACTGGCCAACAACTATAAGCATTACTTAGATTTCCACGTGGGTTAAAACCATCAGTCGATATTGCAAGTCTCAAATTTCTACTATCAGAGGCAAACTCTGACCATCTCATATTTGTTGAAGTCCATTGTGCTGAATCACATGGATGTCTCATCAAATTCCCATCTGAACAAGCATCCTTGTGCCAAGTCATTGCTTCACCAATCCACGGTATGCTAAAAAATCTTTTCAACCTTGGAATCAATGGAAAATACTTTACAACCTTTTAGGTTCTTTCCTGTATACCTTGCCGGACTCGTTGTCATCGACATCCACATAAACCTTATACCTACCAGAACCACATTTTGGACAAGTAACCAGACCCTCATATTATTTCCAATAGAGTATGCATCCATTGGCACATGCATGCATTGTCTTACATTCCATCCCCATATCTTTAATTGTGTTTTTCATGTTTGGGTAGTTATCTGGCAAATTACAATCATCCGGCAATAAGGTTTTTAGCCATTTTAACAACATCGTCACACTATTACCACTCCAACTAAAACGAGTCTTGAAATTCTGCAATTCAATAATGGTGGACAACGTGGTCTTATCCTTAGGACACCCATTGTACAAAGGCACAGTCGCTTTTTCCTTATACTTTTGATACTTCTTGTTCATAATTGTCTCAGGTTCACAAGAAAGTTCCGGACCACCTTCTGGATTACCGCCAAAACATTCTTCGACGGTGTCATTCAAGTCATTTATCCCATCATCAGCCTCCACAGTTTGCAAGTTGAGGAATACATCATCAACTAGGTCGCTCATCCTAGTATATTCAAAGGCATCATCAGGTTCAACCACTTCTGTCATAGGTACACCAATCACATGCTTGTTTATATTCTCTCCATGATGTATCCACGTGACATAATTGGTATCAATGCCATGGCTTAACAAATGAACACCTATGTCGTCAACACTAATGTTTCCCCTCGAGTTCCTACATCGAACACATGGGCAAGGAAAAAGACTCTCTCTATTTGCATTATCCTCAACAAACTTTTGGAATTGTCTAACGCCGTTTATATACATTGCACTTCCCCGTTTTTTCATCCATGACTTATCTAAAGGAATTGTTGACATTTCTACACACAAAAAATTAAAAGATTAACTTTAGTCAAACACTCAAGAAAATTAAAAGATTGAGAGTGACACTTTTACGAGGATAACCTCCATAGGAACCATACCATGAGGAGGCTATCTTCCCCTTAATCATCTCCCTTTGAGGCCCATGAATTGGCATAAGAAGCAAATTAGTTTACTAGAATAATATCTAAGAGTGTCTGCTTAATCAACTAGTATTCAATAGACATGGAATACATGGGAGTACCCTACTACCTCCATCTTTCCAATCAATTTTAGTTCATCTGATACCAATTTTGCACCCAGGACTACTAGGTTTCAGAAAGCAAACTAAACTTACAATCTAGAACATATAGTTGAACACAGGAGAAATAACATACAGAAATAGTAAAACACACAGATAAAAATAGACAAGAATAACAATAATCATTTGAAGATAATTCTTTGAACAGTTCAAGATAACGGTGCCGATACTAGGTTACCGCTAGTATAACGAGGTGTTCATCCAAGAATTGTTCTTAGAATTGTTTTGAGAAAACAAATAGAAATAAAAATATGCTTTTATTGACACTACCTCCATCTTTCCAATCAGGTTCAGTTCATCTGATACCAATTTTGCACCCAGGACTACTAGGTTTCAAAAATCAAACTAAACTTACAATCTAGAACAGATAGTTGAACACAGGAGAAAGAACATACAGAAATAGTAAAACACACAGATAAAAATAGACAAGAATAACAATAATCATTTGAAGATAATTCTTTGAACAATTCAAGAGAACGGTGCCGATACTAGGTTACCGCTAGTATAACGAGGTGTTCATCCAAGAATTGTTCTTAGAATTATTTTGAGAAAACAAATAGAAATAAAGAATTGTTCTTAGAATTGTGTTGAAGAATGTTTTAATATGATGTGTATTATTCTTCAATCATACCGCAATAAAAGATAAGTTGAGAATTCAACATATACCTTATCCTCTTCGAGTTTCTGACGGATCTTCTCCCTTGCTTTTTCTCTCTTCCTTTTTTTCTGCTTTCTGCAAGGCAATTATCCTACAACAGGAAAATGAATCTATTTTAGTTTTAGGGGGCAAACAAATAAATTACACGAACGAAATTTCTTGAAAAAAAAAATACTAAGGATGTAATAAAATGAATCTATTTTAGTTTTAGGGGGCAAACAAATAAAATGATGAATGTAATATTGTACTATAGCTAGATCAAAAAACTGGATTCCTGCAGCTTCATTCCAAATATTATAAAGATACTAAGGAATGATGATTAACCATGGTATTGTTAATTACATCTACATAATGAAGTGGCTTTGGGAATACATGAATTGAATACTTTCCTTCCTCTAAGACCAAGGACCATGTATTTAAATAAGAAGACTCCAAAGTCATCGTCTACACACACCTAATGACATCGTTATTTGGTGTTAATGATCATCTAGCTCACTCGTTGACATCCCAAATATGCTTTCCTGGAACCTCACCACCACCTTGTGCCTCTCAATTAAGCTTTCCTTAACCTCGGGTAACTAGCACATAAAGTATTAAAGATTACTTTTGATGAGTTTTTTCTTGCATGCTCATCCATCCTTTCTTTCATCTCAAGTTAAAACGGTATGCACAAGTTTCAGGTTATGCATCCAAGATGATTCTAGCTGTTCACTTTAGCTTAGTCACCATCTATCTTTCCTCTTTAGCTTAGTCACCATATATTTTTCCTTGCCAGTAAACCATTACATGTCTTATTAGTTAGGTATTAAAATCAAAACGTGTTTTCTCTTTGAGTTGAGGCTTCTTGATTGAAATATGAATGCTCAATGACAACAACTGCACGTCTACAACAACAACAAAAATGACAGGAATTCTTCAATGAACCCAAATATTATTAAGGAACCCAATTTTAGCTGATAAGGAATAAGAACAAAACTAACACGACATTACATCCTCTTTACCAAACTCTCTCTCCTCCAACCCAAATATCCCTTAACTATGCAGAAACAAATAAATAATATATTTACAAATTTGAGAAACTAAAAACTGAGGAAATGTCATCTTATCAGAACACTTGTATGGACGTCTTGGCACAAGTCTCTTTCTTAAATAATGACATTACAAAATTATGTAGGTCTACACAAGCAACTATTCACAAGTTATATCTGAAAGTATTGGATGCTTTCATCCACTTTCCTTTTACATGCCAACAATCAATATGCTTCAAAAAACTGTGCTACATTACAACAATTTGACTATTCTCATCTTTAGGCAAACATTCAAGACATTTTACATTCCTACTTCATGCTTCATTTTGTATATGAACCCAACCTGAATATGCAGGACTTGAGAGATACACTTCTAGTACGCTCTAAATGGTGATTGAAATGTTTTCAGATATCACTAATTTTACACCATGAGTGCCTGTTGTATTGCACACTCATACCAATCCCATCCAAATTCCATTATCTATACAAAGCAATGATCACCAAATGGAGGTTATTAACAAAATTCCCATTCAAGCTACGATACATTATTGCAACCATGTTCCAACTCCAAGCAACAATAAGGGGGGGGGGGGGGGGGGGGGGGGGGGAATCAACAGGACCACACACATCAAATTTGTCAAGCAAACCATACATTAACAAAGAAAACTGCTAATATTTTTGAAGAATTATGCAACAACTAAAACGCTGCAAGTATCTTGTGTATGTAATAGCCACACAGTGTGCAACCACTACTTGTTCTAAACAATAGACTTGTCCAAAAAAAAGCAAAAACAAACAGGATGGCATATTTCAATTCGAACCCTAGAGATTCAAAACCTCTAAATAAAAAAATCTAGATTCAGAAACCCTAAAATGAACCCTTTGACTCTGATTTTATAAGGAACCCTAAAATGAAAATGGAAGGAGGCGAAACCAAACCGTGAAATTTTCAAGCTCTCTCGGACTCTGATTTTCAAGCTCCTCGATCTCTCATCTGCGCCAAACCTCTCTCTGACTCTGATTTTCAAGCTCCTCGATCTCTCCTCTGCTCCTCGTCGATCTCTCCTCTGCTCCTCGATCTCTCCTCCTCACCAAAGCGCGAAACTGCTCCCTCCAAAGCGCGAAACTGCTCTCCTCTCCACTGTAACTGCTCTCCTCTCCACTGTTTGTTTTTCCCCCAAATTGTTTCGCCAAAGCTCAGTCTCCTCTCCACTGTGTTTTTCCCCAATTTTTTTCGCCAAAGCGCGAAAGTTATTTCTATAGCTACGGTTTTAAACCGTTGGCATATATAGCCATGGTTTTAAACCGTGGGCAGCTATAGCCACGGTTTTAAACCGTTGCAACTTTTTTTGGGGTAGACGGTTTTATTTTATTAGCCACGGTTTTAAACCGTTGGCCGTTATAGCCATGGTTTTTAGCCGTGGCAAATAAACCAATGGGTTAGAGCCGTGGCCACTTCCCTGTAGCTAAAATGGCCTTTTGGTGTAGTGTGTCAAGAATTAATTTCTACCTTGTGCAGATTACTCTGCGTGATCAGCACATGATTCTATCTTATGCAGATTGCTCTGCGTGATCAGACAGAAATTTGCATCCACAACTGGGTTGATGAGAGAGATCCAACAATAAGACAGGGGATGATGGCAAGTAGGAAGGGAGTTCTGGCCATTGCAAATGATCAATAATGTTGACTTGAGTTTCTCTTTTTTTGTCACATGGTCCTATATAACAAGGGAAGTGCGGAAATTGTCATGGAAATTGGAGGACAGTGATGGTCGTCAAGGATTATCCATAAATTTGTATTATTTGCATCGCTATGAATGCAATTTAGATTATTAAAACCTGATGACTTGACAAAAAAAAATTAAAACTAATGACTTAAAGCATCTCAGTGGATGGCTAAACCCCAACCCAAAAGCCTTCATGCACCGGATCCGACCCAACCCATTCCTAACCTTGCTTCCCACCCTTCTGTTGGATACAATCTGCAACAACAGTTAAGGGATATGATAATATGAGGCTTGTTTAATGAAATGTCCTTAAGACAATATTCGACCTCGGTGTAACATTGATGGTCATTAGTCTCCCAAGATACAACAAATTCGTCTCTATTCCTAATGCACTTTAGGACAGAAATAAGAATTGACTTTGAGATGAACATGAAAAATGAACAGAAATAAAAATAATGTCATTTAACTCTTCTTCTATGTGCTAGGTTGTTGTTGTAATGATAAATTGCTAATATTTTTTTATATGCCAAATGGTCAATTTGATATTCTACTATTAGCAAATGAAACACTACGTACACATGCTCCCAGAAGATAGAATTGAACCAAAACATTTGTTGGTCTAAAGACTTACATAAATGACCTTAGGGTTGAACAAAAAACCGATTAAACCGACCGAACAAATTGGTTTGGTTTAAATTCGGTTCGGATCGGTTTCGGTTTTAAAAAATTCAAAATTGAAGTGGTCGGTTCGATTTTCAGTTTCTATGTGATTTTAACCGACCAAACCAAACCGACCGAATATATATAATAAATAATATATATTTGTATAAAAATAATATAATATGTTTAAAATAGCCGGTCGGTTTGGTTTTATTTCGGTTTTGGTTCGATTTTAGTCGGTTACGGTTTGCATAAATTAGAATCAGTTCGGTTTTGTTAATGGTCGGTTCGGTTTGAAAATTTTAAAACCGACCATAGTCGGTTCGGTTTTCAACCCTAAATGACCTTATGTAATAGTTTACATAATCTAAGATTTACTCATTCAATGGAAATACAAAATTTCCAACAATCCCCCACTTGAATGAGAAAATCATGACATCTCAAGAGTACGTGGATTAAAGCCACATCAGGATAAGTAGCTTTCACTTTGAACCTTCCTTAGTAAAAGAGTATCGGAATTACTTAACTAATCAGAAACTATTTCATCTTGAACTGTCAGTTGTTGATGTAAAACCAGTCAATAAACTTTACATCGCATTATTTCATTCAAATTCTATTCTCGGATGTGTTCATTTTGGTCCTGAGCAATTCTCGGTGTAAGCGCTATTAGAGATTTCAGCCTGATAAAAATCTCGTAGAGCTGACCCAGTTCACATTACATATGTGACCGCTTCTATATGAAGTATCCTATAATACCCCACTTTTCATTTGCAAGATACAAACGTCATTAAAAACAGTGTATCATTGTTTATCCTTTTGATGACAGTAGGTTTGCACTTGGTTCTGCATAGGAATGGAAAAGTGTTATACTCTTAAGTACTTAACAATGAATAAGCCATCACTAGTTCTCCTTTTGAACAAAGTCCATGGAATCTCCATCACTTAGTTAGGTTTTTGTATATGATAATTCGTGTGTATTAGGCTTTTAAACTCATTCTTCTCGAAGCGCAGTCCATACGCTCTCTATATAAACCTTCAGTAAATGAATCAGCTAGATTATCTTTTTATTTCACAAATTCAATGGACATTATGCTATTAGAGAGCATATACCTCACGGTACGATGCATTTGACGTATGTGTCGTGATCAAACGTTGTACAAAAATTATGAGCTCTACATATAGAGGCTTGATTGTCACAATTGATGCATATGGCCGGTACTGGTTGTGGCCATAATGTAATGTCTTGTAAAAATTGACGAAGCTACTCTGATTATTTTCAAGTCTTGTCTAAGGCTATGAACTCAGATTCGATCTTGGAACTATTTATACATGTTTGTTTAGAAGATTTCTAGGATACGACACCGCCTGCTATAGTAAATACATAACCACCGGTGGGTTTTACTGATTCAGAATCATAAATCTAATTTGCATCACTGTATCCCTCAAGGACACTATGATATCTACCATAGTGCACTGCATAGTTTGAAGTATTTTTTAAATACCCTAAAACCTTAAGCAAAGCATGTAGTGAACTTTACTTGGTTTACAAGTATATCTGCTTAATTTACTCACAACATAAGTTATATCAAATATCGTATAGTTCATCATATACATCAAACTTCCAATAATGTGTGAGTACTCAAATTGTGAAACACTTGGAGTTGTATGTTTATGTAGCACCTAGATGGATGAAATAAATTATTAGATTTCTTGATTCCATATTGTTTGAACTTGTCTATTACATTCTCAATGTAATGTGATTGAGACAAAGCTAAACCATCAGTTGTTCGCAATATTTTGATTCCCAAAATTAAGTTTGCTTTACTTAGATCTTTCATATTGAAATGTTTAGTTAGCATAAGTTTGGTTGACTTAATAACTTGACTATTTGTCCCAAAGATAAGCATATCATCAACATAAAGACAAACTATCATATAGGCATTATTGATTTTCTTTATATAGACACTTGTCACACTCATTTATGTTGAATCCATTTTTCAACATGAGTCCACCAAACTTCTCATGCAATTGTTTGGGAGCTTGTTTTAGACCATATATGGATCAAACAAGTTTACATACTTTGTGATCTTGTTCTTTGTTTCCGAACCCTTCCAAATGATCCATATATATTTCCTTGTTTAATTCTCCATTCAAGACTGCAATTTTTACATCCATTTGGTGAATTTCCAAATTGTAAAGTGCTGCAATGACAATTAACATCATAATAAATGTTATCCTTGTCACCGGAGAATAAGTATCAAAATAGTGCACGCCTTCTTTTCTACTATAGCTTTGTATTTTTCAATGGAACCATCAAGTTTCATTTTACACTTAAAGATCCATTTGCACCCAATTGGTTTATGTCCAGAAGAAAGATCAGTCAATTCTCATGTATGATTATGTATAATGGATTCTATCTCACTGTTTATAGCTTCCTTCCAGAAAAAAACTTCAGGAGTAGACATTACTTCTTTATAAGTTTGTGGCACTGTTTCTAACATATAAGTTAGAAAATTTGGACCAAATGTTTTGGACTTTAGTGCTCTCTTGCTACGCCTAAGGAAGTCATCATTTCTATTTTCATTAGAATTGATACTTTGCTCACTCCCTTCGTTTGACACTTCATCTATACTTTTTGGAGCACTAGACGACTCGGAAGTCATACGTGGTGTTGATTCTATGTAATCCTTCATATTAGGAAATACAGTCTCAAAAAGCATTGCATCTCATTGATATCAGAGTTAAACACCAAAAACCTGTATGCACTGCTATTTTCATCATTTCCTAAAAAATAACAATCAACGATTTTTGCTCCTAGTTTGTTCCTTTTGGATGGTGGAACATACACTTTTGCTAAGCACTCCCACACTTTAATGTGTTTATAGGACGCATATAGTAATTGATCAAATTTCTTATAGAGCACTCGATTTAAAATACAATTTGCCACATGGTGTGCTTCCCCTCACAAGTTCTCAGGTAAATCGGAGTTGATAAGCATGGTGTTAATTGATGCAGTTATTTTTCGCTGCATGCTCTGACCTAGTCCCGCTGACCTGTTTTACCTGCACAAGTAGCACACGTGCGCCACAAACCACCATGGGGTGGCCGATGACACTCCGATGGTAAAGTCAAACAAGGATCAGATGAAGGTGTAATACTGTAATAGGAAATTTGTAGCGTACCATAGCTTACCAACCTCATGTCTTATTTATAGTGCAATGAGTCCTGGTTTAACCAGGCCATCGTAGGGGTAGATTAGGAAAAAGATCTTCGTGGATATCCCTCTCTAATTAGGAGTCGTGCTGTAGGAGGGAAAATCCTTGTTAGCTCCGTGCTCCTAGATACGTGGGAGATAGTTCCCAATCCGAGAGCATTCTGTGGAAGGCAGTTTCCCTGTGTGAAAGATACTCTGGTGTTTGTTTTCTAGTTGGAAGCAAAAATCAGTTGTGGTTGCCGTGTGAAGCAATTCTTCGAGATACTTGCATGAAAAGGGCTTACGGGTATCGAAGATAGTTGTGAGACGTGTGGGCCTAGCATTCTGTGAGAGTCTGGGCCTGCCTGGTGGGCTGAAGTTGAGCGGCTTGAGAACCACTCGAGCTGGATCTGTATTGGGCTGTTGCTTGAACCCGTAGTTCCTCGAGATCATCATGACACATGTATGGCTCAGGGGTGTAACCGTTTTTATGTATCATCGGCTACTCCCCCCGAGTTAGTGGGTTGTCACATTGATTCGCTAAGTCATATCTGAAAGGGATGTGCCGTTCATAATGATTGAATTTGAATCGTTGTTTGAGCCACGCGCTGCATTAATTGAACGTGAATTGGTTAGGCAAAAAAGAGGTGGAAATACATCCCCTATATAGGTCAACCGCAGTGCAGACCGCAGTGCAACATCTAACTCTTCTACTTTTCTTTTTTTCGAAGATATTGTTCGTCTTCCCCATGGCCCAAGAAGATCTTCTTGATGATGTGGTTTTGGCCGAGGTCCTTGAGTTTTTTTAAGACAGGTTGTTGTCTGAACCTAATCTTGTTGAAATTAATAATAAGTTTGGAGTCCCGGAGGATTTGCCATTGTACCTTCTAACGGGCGACCAGATGCCGATGTCGCACTCGAATGGTCGTATCTATTTACACCGGGGGATGCTTCAAACTGGAGTGCGCTTCCTGGTTCTGGATGTGATCTGAAAATTCTTGAATTTGCTAGGGATTCCCTCGGCTCAGTTGGGACCCAATGGATACAGGGTTATCCTCTTGATTCTGGTCCATGCTAAGGAAATCGACATTAGCATGACAACAAGGTGATCCAGTTGCTTACCGCTCCTCAGCTGCAAAGCAATGTTGTCTGTAAGTTGAGGACGCCGAAGTGCTTCGGTAGACTGCCTGATGACTTCAAGTTCTGGCAGAAGTTTTGTTTCTTGGCCCCTGCATATTCGAAGTATTTTTTATGCAAGGGTTGTCTGCTTGAATGACAGTTCAGACCACTTTGTAAGTTCGACTCTTTTCTTTCAACTTTGATGTGCTTGATGATAGATGGACTAACCGTTACTCATGTTCTTCTGCAGGGAGGTTCCCCACTACTTTGGAGGAGTGAACCACCATGGAGAAATTTCGTGACTTGCCTCAAAGGGAAGTGATTAATGTAATCATAATTTCCAACCTCATCTGCAATGGGCTGTGGGACAATTGGCACTTAGCCCCCACGTTGTACCGAGAGGCGCACATCAAGTGTGAAGATGGGGCCCTTTCTAGAAAAAAGAAGGCTGCTAGGGCCAATGCTCATGTCCTATCTGATGTGGAGGAGCCGTCTAAGACGCTTGCTTCCTTTATGAAGAAGAAGTCTCGTGTTAGAACTGGTTCATCTTCGGCACGCCCCGTTCCACCGAGAAAGGAGAGCGAGTCTGCTAGGCCTGTTGAGGCGGAGTCTAACCTTCCCGACTTGGAGGAAGATTATTTACGGTTGGCGGGAGTCATGGATGGGTTGAAACTTAGTGACATGTAGGTCGAGGCTCTGAATGACCGTGTGGTGTGGGTTGCAATGGCGGCTTCTGCTGGCGCTGATTCGTGTGGGGCCATTTCAATAGAAGGCCATTTTGAAGATTGGCCCGAGGTAGTGGAATTTGATTGCCCACTGATGATTTGCCTGAGAGTGGTCGTGGTACCGGTCGTGTTTCCTGTAGTCCGTGTGGTTTATCGTCTCGTCGAGAGCCACGATTAGAAGTGTTGGAGGGTCCTTTGGATACTTTGCTTCCACTTCTGCCTCCGGGTCCTGTTGAGCCGTCTCGAAGTAAAGGGTTGGCTGCTCTTGATAAAGGAAAAGCCACGGAGGAGAGTCTGAGGACGGTGGTGACCTTGAAGGGTGGTGCTAGCGTAGTTCCAGATCAGGGGACGGATCTTGATGCGCGGATAAGCCTGTTTGCACCAGACTTGGTGAAGATGAGCTTGAGGTTTGGCACGGAGAGGTGGATATACAGTATGCTTCGAGAAATCATATAAGCAGACGTTAGAGCTGACTGATGGACCATGCTTCAAAACTCGAAGAGGATTCGCTTGAAGGGTGTATGGATAAAGGTTTGAAGTACCTTATGCTGGTTATGTCTCATATGAGCCACGCGGCCGTTGTTCGAACGAAAGTCGAGGTGGTTCATGAGAGAGTGTACATCTTGGAGCGAGTCTTCTCGCATGTAGAGACGTTGTATTCTGATGCACTCCATGAAATTGAGCGGCTTAAGAAGCAGGCCGAAAAGATGCAGTTGGATCAATCAACTATGGCCACTAAGGCTCATCGTCTGGAAGACTTTGAGCATAAACTAGCAGAGGAAGTGTCCGAGAGGGATGGACTCAGGCAGGAGCTGAGTCGGATACGTCGAGAAACCGAGGTTGCACAGGAGGCTGCGAATAAAACGCGTTTTGAATTGCAATCTTTTGTTGAAGAGAGTACTTCGATGGAAGCTAGTTGGGCCGCTGAGAAGCAACAGCTGGTATCCGATGTGGATAAATATGATAGAATATTTCTTCCCACTTCGCGTAGGAATTGATTTGAAATCACATAAATCGGTATGTACTAAACCCAAAATTTCAGTGTTTCTTTGTACTGAATGAAAATGATGTTTAATAAATTTGGCTTCTACACAAACCTTGCATTTGTGTTGTGATTTATTATCAAATTTAGAAATTAACCCTAAACTAACCAACTTCTTCATTTTCCTAAAATTTACATGACCTAGTCTATCATGCCATAGTAAAGGGGACTCAGCCAAATAAAAAATAGATTTTGCATTATTAATGACCATTACATTTGCCTTGAAAAGACCATCGTAAGTAACCACGTCCTACATATACTCCGTTTTAGACAGGACAAATTTCTCTGACTCGTAAACTATTTTAAAGTTATTATCTACCAGAAGAGAACCGAAGACTAATTTTTTCCTAATCTCTAGAGCATGCAAGACGTCTTTCATTGAGACAATATTGCCGTAGGTATATTTTAATACCATAGTTCTCTTGGCTTCAATTGCGGAAACTGATTCATTTCCCATGAAGACCTTGTTATTGTTATTCAACTTCTCATAAGTTGAAAATATGGTATTATCGTTGCAGATGTGGCAGGTGGTATCAATGTCAAGCCACCATGTGCGATGGTGATTAACAAGATTAACCTCAAATACATTTGTGTTAATGTGTAACCTTTCGATAAGACAGGCAAGAGCTAATAACAAGTTTACCCGAGAAGACTGTCTTTTGTTGTCTTCATTCTTGCGGTTTCTGCAATCCCTGGCAAGATGCTCTTTCTTGCCACAAACATAGCAAGGGCTCTTAAACCTTTTAAAGTTTGCATGACTTTTAGGGTTAACACCACTTTCCCCATTCTTCGAGGAATGTTTCCTTTCGTGAGAGTTCTTCTGCTGCTTTGAACTCTTGATGACATGCGCCTTTGTTTCAATCGCATTACATTGAGAATGTAATAAAAAAGTTCAAACAATATGAAATCAAGAAATCAAATTCCATCCATCCCAGGTGCTACATAAGCATACAGGTCCAAGTGTTTCTCAACTTGAGTACTCTCGCATTATTGGAAATTTAATGTGTATGATGAATTGTACAAGACTTGATATAGCTTATGTTGTGAGTAGACTAAGCAAATATACTTATAAACCAAGTAAAGCTTACTGACATGCTTTGCTTAAAGTTTTAGTGTATTTGAAAAACATTTCAAACTATGCATTACACTATGGTAGATATCCTGGAGTCCTTGAGGGATATGCAAATTGGATTTCTAATTTTGAATCAGTAAAATCCACCAATGGTTATGTGTTTACTATGGCAGGAGGTGTCGTATCCTGAAAATCTTCAAAACAAACATGTATAGCTAGATCCACAATGGAATATGAGTTCATAGCCTTAAACATGACTAGGGAAGAAGCAGAGTGACTTCGTCAATTTTTAGAAGACATTTCATTATGATCACAACCAATATCGGCCATATGCATACATTATGATAATCAAGCCTTTATATGTAGAGCTCACAATTTTATGTACAACGGCCGATCACGACATATCCGTCGAAGGCATATCGTACTATGAGGTAGTTGCTCTCTAATGACATAATGTCCATTGAGTTTGTGAAATCAAAAGATAGCCTAGCGGATCCATTTACTAAAGGTTTATCTAGATAGCGCACAGACTGCGCTTCGAGAGGAATGAGTTTAAAAGTCTAATACACATGAGTTATCATATACGGAAACCTTATTAAGCGATTGGAGATCCCATGCACTTAGTTCAACAGGAAACCTAATTATGGATAATTCATTGTTAAGCACTTAAGAGTATAATACTCTTTCCATTCCTATGGAGCACCAAGTGCAAACCTATTGTGATAAAAATGATAAACAATGATACACTGTTTTTAATGATGTCTATATATTGCAAAAGGCAAGTGAGGTATTGTAGGATTATATATAAAAACGGTCACCTATGTAAGTGTGAGCTGGGTCGACTCTACGAGATTTTTATCAGGTTGAAATCTCTAGTAGCGCTTACAGAATCAAGAATTGTTCAAGACCAAAACGAACACAACCAAGAATAGAATTTGAATGAAATAATGCCATGTAAAGTTTATTGACTGGTTTTACATCAACCAGACTTAGGCTGCATTGGGCCCAAACTTGGGTCTTCTCTATTTGTAACTTTCGTTGGTAATTTTAGAGCTTTTCAAGAATAACTCAAATCTTTGGGCTTCCTTATCCTATTGGGTTAAGGATTATTTTTACTTTTTGATCGGATCATCTCGGCGGAGGAGAATGACGCTCTCCTCAATACTCTTAGTGAAAAGGAAATACATTCCACTATCACCGGCCTAGGCAGTCATAAAGCTCTGGGATCGGATAATATTCATGCTTTCTTTTTCCAACACTATTAGAAAATAATTAAACCTGATGTTATTGAAGTTGTCTAGAACTTTTTCACCACCTGGACTCCAAATCCTAAACTTAATGAAATCTTTATAGCTATAAATTCCAAAATTTATAATCCCATAATCCCAGATAAATTTAGATCCATAGGACTGTGTAATGTCATCTATGAAGTGAATTCCAAGATTATGACGAATATGATGAAACCCCTTTTGGACAATATCATTTCTCCCAATCAAGGGGCTCCAAGGACGTTCCATAGTAGACAATGTAGTTATTGTGCATGTGACATTTTTCCAAATAAAACATTTCTGCAATAAATAAATTAAAAAAAAACAGGGATGGATGACAATAAAGATCGATATGGCCAAAGCTTATGATCGACTTGAATGATATTTTCTTCTCCAAATCCTCGACCAATTAGGATCTGCTAAAGAATAGATCACAATGATTGAGCAATGCATTACCAATTCTTCTATGAAAATCCTTCTTAATGGACGCTGCTACTCTGAGAAGAAAAGAGGTGGACGAAGAAGGGAAAAAAACATTTGTTGCTTTTCCTGCTTATAGAGAAACACATCTCAGCACCACGTATGGTTAGATACTGACGAGGTAATTCTTTTATGATACTTAAGTTTGACACAAGGTTTACACAGTAAACACACTTGGTAGACAAGTTGCTGGGTTCAAACATATCTCCTAAAAACCTTTTCTCTTGGTCTTGCAAAATCACATTTGATTATGAATATTTCTGCTAGGGTATCACAATTTCTTGCATTCTTGAGACAATTTTTTACTAACGAAAATGAGTTTGACTAGGGTGCTTGGTACCCTGTCTGGTACTATGCTTGGTGGGTGCCAGCACCGTTTATTTTGCATCGAGACAAGTGTTACACTTATCTCGACGCAAATCAACTATGCTTGGCACCCACCAGGCAGGGTACCAGGCATCCTAGATTTTTCCAACGAAAATATGAGAAGTAATTATTTTGGCTAGATTTCCGTGCTTAGTTAATTTACCTTATATGGCATTTAATCAAAACACAATGGTCATTATATTCCTGACTATCATGCGCAACACGCATGTGGATATGCTAGTAATTATATAGGGATCTTATTTTTATGGTATTGTTAATGAATGCAGACATGTATGTATAACTTCTAAATTATAATGAGTAGGGCTAGGGCGCGAGGGCGAAGGGGTGAGGGGGGCACCACCACCCATTGTCCTCGAGATGCAACTCGAGGATGATGGGTGGTGGTGGGCCGCCCTCGCCCCCTAGAATTAGCGAATTATAATATATAATTTTATTTATTAGTATTATGAATGCAAATATATATTTATAATTTACACTAATCATATAAAATCTTATTTACTTAAGAAATTTTTGAAATAAATCAGAAATTTCATATTGGAATGTGACAATTGGATTATTTGCAACATTTTTTTTGTCATAACACTTTGGGCGAATTTCATAATTATTCGAATTTGAATTGGACATTTCACAGACATTCCAGTTTCATTCCAAAAATTGTCAGAGTTATCAGAAATCAGCTATCCAGAATAGGGATAGTTTTAGAATTATAATTTTTTGTAAATTTCTTACTCAAAATTGGTTTTCCTATCCAACTTGTAGCCGTAATTAATCCATCAGGTACGTCCACATTTTTCTATATTATTTTTTGCTATATTATATGTAACTATGATGTTATACTTCTTTTGCTTGAAAACGAGCAAGTTTTCTATCTAATGCAACCTAGAACCTGGGTTTGAGAAAGACGAACAAGTCATGTTTTACTTCTCCCTTGAAGCCATTTCTTCGGCTGGCCTTCGCTTTTCTTGCAATCCATTCTCCAACTCATTAATCTCCTTTATAGTTGCACTTTCTATTTCTTTATCTATCTTCATTACCTTTTATTTCATAATCCCTCTCTATGTCACTTCATCTTTTGATTCAAACCTACCTGGGGTTTATACAATACGACAAGACAATCAAATTAGGAAGAAGGCACCACAACTAGGAGTGGGCATCCCATCTCATTCGATTTTTTTGGGTCTTTTTAGTATTGATCAAATCCATTTTGATTCCGTCCAGTTCTGATCTAAAGTGGGACGAGATCGGGATGAAGATTTTTAATCTTGCCCATCCTCTCACTTCCGAACTTATTTATTCAATATTTATTATTATTAATTTTAATATTTATCAACTCAAAATTTTAATAAAAGTTGGGTTTAGATTAATAAAAAAATTAATTTTAAAAAAAAATAGAAAGGATTGGTTGAAAAAAAGTGAAAAAAAAAGAAGCCAAATTAACCACATTAACAACCCTCAACATATGGCGAGAAAATAATGCCATGAATATATACAAGATGATCAACTCCTTGAACAACGACCTGGTAAGGACATGTATAATCAAACCTTTGTGAAGTTTATTACTTCGTGATTTAACTGATGATCAAAATGTTGTGTTAGTGAATTAAATTTGTCTATATTGCCTGAGTACATTACTGTGACGCTGTAACTGTGCTGGTCATAAAATTATGTTCTAGAGTTAATAATTAATGAATTATTTTCATTGAACAAAATATAGGCAATTTAGGAAAAGAAAATCATTACTCAAAATTTTTATATAAAATACTTGATAATATGCTTTATTGTATAAATAGTTTACCTCCAAAAGTTATTAAATAATATACTTAATTAGTTTCAAAGATGCTAATGTATTTCAACGAATAAATAAATGTGAAGTTAGGTAAAAACTAAGTAACGTTAAAAACAACTAGGGTGTGGACGAGCTTTACGTGCGTGGATATTCAGTATGAACAATTAGAAGACTTCAAATAAATTATGATGTAGTTAGGGACTTAAGTATAATTAATTAATGTTTAAGAGAGATTGATTTTGATTGTAAGAATATGAAATGTAGATGACAAAATGATAAATCAAAAAATAAGTTGCAAGTGTATTTTTATAATTTATAGATAATTTGAGGGAATTTAAATAAATTATATTAGAGGTTTAGATATAATTTATCAATATTTAAGATAGGCTAGTTTGGATTGTAAAAATTATAAAATGTAGAAGACAAAATGAAAAATACAAATGTTAGATATGTGGCCTAATAATAATTTACAAATATTTCAGAGGGCTTCAAATATTTATGTTAGGGGCTTATATATAATTAATAATTATTTAGAGGGATTGTGGTATAATTATATTATGTTTGGAAGGAACTGAACTTAAATGTATATAAAATTAAGTTATGAGGGTAAAATAGAAAAGAAAATCAGGTTGTGAACACAGCGCTTCATGCGGAGGAACTTCCGTTATAACTGTGTAGATGTCATCCTAATATACGTTGAAACTAAATCAGACGTTAAATTTACTGAAGTTTGACAAATGGTCCAGGGTGACTTGGTTGACAATCACCTAATACCAAGAATGCCTTCAATGTAACACATATTAAATGATTTACCAAAATCAGTTCAGGGTTTTAAAAGTAATTCAACAAAGCCATAAATGTGAACAACAGAAAGTTAACCTATAATCATTAAAAGCAATTAAATATGAGATTAAACTTAACTTAATTAAATCTTTGAAAATAAAAATCTTTATTAATTTTTCAAAATTGAACAGTAATTTTTAAATATTAAATTTCCTAAATACAAACAAAATAATGTGAACAAAAAAAATCTACAAAATCTTGAGATTTTAAGGGAAGTAAAAGAGCAAGTTTCCAAAAAATCAAAGGGACCCAAAACAAAATCATAACACAACTGTCTAATCTTTTTGAGGATTACTTAACTAGGTCACTGTACACAAAAACAACACATTACTCTAGATTCAACGATTCTAGTCAGCCTTATTTGCTGTTCTTTTTGGACTTTTTTTTTTTTTTTTTTTTATAATTTCATTCCTTCTATAAGGTGTTGTGATTGCATTTTAAAGAAGATGAGTAAATATAATGTAAAAAAGTAAAAAATAAATAAATAATAAAAAATACCAGATTAGAGAGAAACAGAGTTAAATGATTAGCTGGGGTGGTGGACCCTTGAACGAATTTCAGGCCACAAAATCCACAAATGTCTCAGCAGAGCTCATGGGGTCCTCTCCAATTTATATGCCATCAATAGTGAAAGAGTCCATGTCCATGTGTGCTCTGTTTCAATAAGGAGGAAACAGGGGAGACTAACAAAGCTGGCCATTTACCTCCTTTCCTACCTTAACCCCTCCATTTCATGCACACCCACAGACCAAACACATACATTCCCCTAACCCCATTGAATGACAGAGTCTCTATGAGCCAGGAGAATGAGAGGAACCTATTTTCCACTTCTTCTCTTTCTTTGGGTGATTTTCTCAACCATCTCTCATGCAGCTGCAACCGACTTCTTAATCTCAAACCAGTCTCTTACAGACAAACAGACCCTTGTTTCAAATGGTGAAGTCTTTGAATTGGGGTTCTTCAATCCTGAAAAATCAACCCTAACATATTTGGGTATATGGTACAAGAAGATTTCACCTCAAACAGTGGTCTGGGTAGCAAACAGAGACGAGCCAATCTATAATTTATTTGGGGTTTATCTGAGACTCGTCAACAATTCACATTTGTTACTTGCTAATGAATCCAGTGATATTTGGTCTTCTACTCCATCGAAAACCCCTCTCAACAACCCAATTGTTCAGTTGTTGGACTCTGGAAACCTTGTTTGTAGAGAGCTGAGTGATGAGAAGAATTACCAATGGCAGAGCTTTGATTACCCAACTAATACATTGTTGCCTGGGATGAAACTCGGATGGGATTCAGTGACCGGGTTTAATCGGTTCCTTCGTTCATGGAAGGCTCATGATGATCCTGGACAAGGCAAGTTTTCATTCAAGTTAGACCTTAATGGGTCTCCAGAAGTTTATTTATGGAAGGAAAATGAAATTAAGTACAGGAGTGGCCCTTGGAATGGGATCCAATGGAGTGGGGTTCCTGAAATGAGCAGCCCCAGCCCCAGTCCCAGCGGTTTTCATTTCGCATTTGTGTCTAATCAATATGAGAAGTACTACTCATATGAGGTCATCGACAAGTCGGTTGTCTCGAGATTAGTGGTCCATGAGTCGGGGAGGTTGAGGAGATATACATGGACTCAGAATGAGCAAGGGTGGAACATTTATTGGGACGCCCCAAAAGATCCATGCGATGACTATAAGAGATGTGGTGTGTATGGTATTTGCATTGAGGAGGATTCTCCCAATTGTAGTTGTGTTAAGGGGTTTATGCCTAAGAATCAGAAGCAGTGGAATTTGAGAAATTGGAAAGATGGTTGTGTGCCGAAGAAGGAATTGGAATGCGGAAAGGATGACGGGTTTTTGGAGTTGAAGAGGATGAAACTGCCTGATACTAATAGTAGCTATGTGAACGATGGTATGAATCTCAAGGAATGCAAGAGGACGTGTAGGAACAATTGTTCTTGTACAGCTTTTGCCAATTCGAATTTTATTGGAGAGAGTGGTTGTATATTGTGGTTCGGTGAGCTGGTTGATCTTCGAAATTATGCAAACGGCGGGCAAAATCTCTATGTTCGAGTGGCGGCGTCTCAATTAGGTATATAAAATGAAATCAATGTTCTTTAAAAAAAATTAATGCATGTAGTCATGTGAATTTCTTAGCATCCTAATTGTGTTTCATCTTTTTATGCGGGTGGACTAAGTGAGATAGGGTTAGGAAGTTTTGTTGATGGGTTGGGAAACTTCACTCTCATGATAGGAGAATATGTTCTGACAAACTTGACCACTTCTTGCGGGTGTACATCTATTTGGGGTTCTGTTATTCAATGATGCATGTTAGGTATGTTCAGCCCTGAACACCAACTACTGTGAACTTGTGTAAAACATTTAGGAGATTTGTGATTGATGTATGATGCACATTCTTGGTAGGTCGATCTATCAACCTTGACTGGTTCCAATTCAATAATGTTAGGTATGGATCCAAAATCTACAGTAGAAAGGTACAATCCGATAAGGGCAACTTATCCAACAAGTTATGGACTTTTATTTTCCAATCTGACAAGGACCTAAACCAATAACTCAACAATGTTGGTTGGTGACCTACATATTACTTGTTTGGTTAATCCTTGTAGGTCTTTTCCATTGTCTTGAGCTTTGTAAGTCAATTTTTACTTGGGTGTTGCTTTAGTTTCATTATTAGGGTGTGTTTGGTTGAATGGAATCCTATGCCATGAGGAGACCACCTAAATCTGTCTTTTCCATTGTCTTGAGCTTTGTAAGTCATTTTTTTCTTGGGTGTTGCTTTAGTTTCATTATTAGGGTGTGTTTGGTTGCATGGAATCCTATGCCATGAGGAGACCACCTAAATCTATGCTAAGTTGATGTTCACTCATTAATGTATCACTAGATTTTGTGATCAATGGTAGGAATAGAAGTTCCATGAATATGAGAATCACGCTCCTTGGTCCCCCAAAGCATGTGATTCTCATGTTCATCGAACTTCCATTCCCAGATCACACAATTTAATGGTGGTTGGTTAGTGAACCTCAAATTAACTTAGATTCAGGTGATCCCCTCATGGAATCCCATGACATAGGATTTCATGAGACAAAATACACCCTTAGTTGTTTTGTATTTTGTAGTTTCATTCTTAATTAGCTTTGTATTCCTTTCATTCTTTTAGTAAAATGGTGGGTTTTCTTAAAACTCATGGTTTCCATATATGGGAAAAAAATTAACTTATATAGAGAAAAGAAAGTGGAAGTCACAATAAAGAGCAACAAGTTTAGTGTGTGGGGCAAATATTATGTGGATAGTGTGTGAAGCCCTACGTACTATATATGTTAATGAAGAGGAATAAGTGAGTGTGAAGTAATGAAGGTGAGGTCTATGCAGTTAAAATGGATAACGGACCCATAACGTTCTAGGAGCGTTATAGGTTATAACACGTTATACAATTTTTTTTTAAATATATTTTTTATACCCCCACTAAGTATTAATGTATTATAGAGTAAAAAAAAGTAAACCATGTTCATTACATTAAATTCAAAAAATCAAAACATTAATAAATAAAAATTTTCCTTCGTATGAGAGTGAGATTGCAATAGAGAGTGAAATCGCAACAGAGAATGCGATCGACTCTTCGTCTTCTTCCCTTTTTCTTGTTCTCTTCTTCTTCTTTGTCTTCTTTTCTTGTTCTTTGTCAACTGGCAAGTTCTTATTCTCTGCCAATCGGAGACGGCGAGCTCTAGTGCTTCTTCTTTCCTCTGAGTCTAGGGTTATGGTTCAATCGAGAATGAAATGAGTGACTTTTTATTTTTTTATTTATGTATTAGAACAAAATGTTAAAACAACGTTATTGAAAAAAAACATTATCTCAATAAAGATCATATAACGGATGTTATATCGGAGCCATGATACCAAAACGTGATAATGCCAAAATGTAATGGCTTACCTCTGTTAAGCATTATATCGGAGTTATAATGTTGTTTTAACTGCATGACGTGGATAGTGTGTGGAGCCCTATGTACTATATATGTTAACAAAGAAGAATGTGTGAGTATGAAGCAATGAAGGTGACGACAATAACAAAGAAAAGAGGAAGCAATTAGATGAAGAAAGTGGGATAGTAATGGTTAGTTACCCTAGCTTTTATTTGTAGGTGTGGTGGAACAAACTAAGAGACAAAAAAGGAAAATGAGAGAGCAGTGACATTTATAGTAATAAATAAATAAATAAAAGAATATTAAGGAAGAAATTTCTCTGAAGGACCACTGCCTTGATGGATCCACAACATGCCATTTTTTAATTTTAATTTTATAATTTCTGTTTAAATGAGAAAAACCTCTAGTAAGTGATCCCCAACTATTAGCTATCCTGTGCAAATCAAAGATCGAAATAATTGGACCGACCTTATCGAGTTTCAGATGTGTGTGGGGTTTACATAGAGAAGAAAAGGTTTGATCCAGATTAAAGAACCAGTTGTTATTATGGATCCCACACCTTATAGGCTTCAGTAGGCATAATTAGTTCATCCAACCTGTGTTTCTGACATGTATAAACAAAAAATAATTGCTCAAAAATGGATCAAGCATTCTAATTTTGGTGTCAAGTCAAGCCACTTTGTTTTGGCCATCACTGTCCATAATTCCCAAGGTTATATTGAAAACTACATTTACTATCTGTCATATATAGCAAATATTGAAGGCTTGCTAGCTTAGATGGTGAAACTCTTGGTGGATAGTGAGCTGACATAACACTTCGAGTAATACTGAATTTCTACCCTGTGATCCTGATTCCTGACTTATCAAAAAAATAAATAATATATATATATATATATATATTCAGCCTCACTTCCAGACTTCACTTATATGGATAATGTGCAGGCAACTACAAGAAATCGGTAACCATCATAATTACCACCATAGCAGTTGCTGCAATCCTTCTGTTGGGATTGGGTGTCTATTTTATGTGGAAGAAAAAGAAGACGATAATGGAACGGACATTCAAGAAGAAAAAAAAGGATAAAGGTAGAGACTACTGAACTTTTTCTTAGCAAATGAGCTTACCATTTCCTTGTGTTTCATCATTAATGAGACTTAGCCATATCCAAATCAGTTAGCAAAGTGAAAAGCCAAGAATTAGCACTGTTTGATGCGTTTTTGTCGGACCGAAGATACCATTCCACTGAAAAGAACAACAATGATTTGGAATTACCTTTGATCGATATGGAGGTAGTAATCAGTACTACAGACAATTTCTCTGATGCAAACAAGCTTGGACAAGGTGGTTTTGGTTGTGTATACAAGGTAAATTTTTTGTATCTTTTGCATGTCGTCTGGTTGATTTAAAAAATTTACAGATTTAGTTGTTGAATAACACTATTTATTTTTTTCGTGTTGTATTAACAAATTAAATTACAGGGAAATCTGTCAGATGGACAAGAAATAGCTGTAAAGAGACTCTCAAAGAGTTCAGGTCAAGGAATGGAGGAATTCAAAAATGAAGTTATGTTGATTGCTAGGCTTCAACATAGGAACCTGGTTAGGCTTTTGGGCTGCTGCATTGATGGCGAAGAGAAGATGTTAGTCTACGAGTACATGCCAAATAAAAGCTTAGACTTCATTCTCTTTGGTTAGCATTTCCTCTCAGAAGTCTTTAATTCCATCTGTTCATAATCTGAACTTTCAGGGTTGTTTATTTGTCAAGTTTTCAATCTTTTGTAACGATTAACGTAAAACCTTTGCAGATAGAACAAGAAGTATGTTACTAGATTGGAAAAAGCGTTTCAACATTATTGTTGGTATTGCCAGAGGACTTTTGTATCTTCACCAAGATTCCAGGTTTAGAATAATACATAGGGATCTTAAAGCCAGCAATGTTCTCCTCGATGCTGAAATGAATCCCAAAATTTCTGATTTCGGCATGGCTAGAGTGTTTGGAGGTGACCAGACTGAAGCTAACACTAACCGTATAGTTGGAACATAGTAAGCAACAATTCATACACAAATGCATGCTTATATATTGTGACCATACTAGAGTTACTAACTTCTTTTTAAAATGATGGTATGCAGTGGTTATATGTCACCCGAATATGCCATGGATGGTCTTTTTTCTATTAAATCTGATGTCTTTAGTTATGGTGTTTTATTATTGGAGATTATAAGTGGTCAAAGGAACAGAGGTTTTTATCGTTCAAATGATGAAGTAAATCTTCTTGGACATGTAAGTAAACAATGAGTGACGTCTTTAACGCTCTCACTATTGTTTTCATGACTAAGCTAATGTATTTGACATGTTTAGGCATGGCAACTTTGGGAAGAAGGAAAGGGCTTGGAGCTGTTAGATGCATCCTTGGGCAATTCATTCTGTGCACACGAAGCGGTGAGATGCATCCAGGTCAGCCTTTTGTGTGTTCAAGAACATGCTGAAGAAAGACCATCCATGTCTTCTGTGCTTCAGATGTTAAATAGTGAAACTTCAACACTTCCGCACCCTAAGCAACCTGGCTTTTCTCTAATAAAGGCTCCCGCAGGAACAAGTTCATCGTCTAACATTCAAGAATCATTTGCCTCAAACCAATTGACAGTTACAATGCTAGAAGCTCGCTAGTGAGAGTTTTACAAAATATAGTCTTGGTGAGCTCGAGAGTAAGTGGTTTATCTTTTCACTTGAAGTTTTTTGTAAATTAAATAGTTAATAGTAGTCTTGGTGGAAGAGAAATTTGTGGATGCTAGGGTCTGTAGTTCAATATGAAGACTGTTACCAAAATGAATAGATAATAAATAAATAAATAAATAAAACAAATCCAATTTTTTTGTTTAAGACAGTTTTCCACTTTCAAGTTTCATTGAAGCATTTAATTAGAAGTGGGATTTGGACAAAATGGAAAACCTTCACATGTAACTGTCACTCTATTAGAAGATCCTACAAATACGATCACTAGCAATGCATTGTTGATAATCTAATTGTTTACCATTGTAAAACCAAACTCTGAAACCTCTTTTGGAATCATAGGCTTTTATAGTCTGTCATCAAGAAGAACCAAATCAATTCAAACTACAAACACAAGCAGATCCGAGGTCCTCGTATTTGCTTAAACTTTTTGAAACTCTTGTCTAAATTTCCATCACCTTTGTTATGGTGCTAGTGCATTACCCATGTCGTTGGCCGATAGAAATTTTAATAAACATTTTAATCTGTTTGAATATTTTCAAACCACGACAATGAGTTCTTAAACTTTGACTTCCCAAAGTATGGAGTTAGGGGTTTTTCATTGAATGTGCCTTAAGATGCCCATTCTCTAATAAATATTGAAAAATGCTTAAGACGTGAAATGTGTTACATGTTATTTATTTATGAAAATGCATACGGCGTGAAATCCATATTTAAAAATTTTAATAGTTTGTATTGATCATTGGTTTCATTATAAATATCTTTAAAAATGCATTTCAACGATACCAAGTTTTGTCAAATTCGACAATTAAGTAGTTAGTTACGACAATTTTAAGTTTGAGGAAAAAAATTAAAGTTCTCTTTCATACTTATTTTGAGTTGTGTGTTCATTTTCGTTTGCCATTTTACATGCTTTATATTTTTTTTTTTGGAAATTGAGCGGGGGTTAAAGCGGACCCCAAACCACGAACAATGATAGGAGATTACATTCTGAGATAAATTTTTCCTATCTTATCTTCAAAAACAATCTTTTTAAGATCTTCAGCAAAGGAGCTAGGCGTGATCTCAATAAATTCGGAGCTAGGGAATGTGCTTGCTAGGAGGTCAGCCGCTCGATTAGTTTCCCTATAGTCGTATTTGCAGGAAAAGTCTTCTAATGTAGATAATTCAGCTCGTATGTTCCAGAGTACGTGTCTAACAGTCCAAGGAGCTGGCTTGGTAGTGGTGATATAAGTGAAAACAGCCATAGAATCAGTGCTTATCTCGAGTTTCTTGATGTTAAACCGCTTTGCTAGACGCAGACCCGCAAGAACTGCCTGAAGTTCATGTTTAAGGACTGATAGGCCAGGGCAATCCCCTGCACAACCTGCCAGCGCATCTCCTGTATCATCCCGCAGTATGGCACCGTAACCCCCTTTGGATCCATGCAATGAATCATCGCTGCGAAGGGAACCATCAGAGTTAAGCTTGTGCCATCCCAATGGTGGCTTCTGCCAGGAACACTGCCTAGGTAATGTACTACTCAGCTGAACCTCAACATTCCAGCGACTCAATAACTGTCGAGTTTGCATCGTATCCTCAGCTTTCCACGTGCCCGTACTGAATTTGAGTCTAACGTCCAGCTGAATACGCATAACAAGCGTTGCCACAGTTCTGGATTTATGCTCATACAGGCGAGTATTACGTTCCATCCAAATATGATAAACTGTGGCATTCAAAGCAATCTTTTTCAGTGTTACAGCAGTTCCAGTTCCTCGAAACTGCAGGACACACCACTGAAGTTCCTCCTCCCAGCCTTGGATCAGTTTAGAGTAGTTCATGTAGGTAAGAATCTGACCCCAAACAGCACTTGAAAAACTACATAGAAAGAACAAATGGGACTCAGTTTCAGCTTCGCAACCACACAGAGGACAGACATCTTGTTGGGACTTGCCCCAGAATTTCAGCTTGCTCAATGTAGTTATAGCTTTATTGGTTAGTAACCATGTTATAAAACTGTGGCGAGGAATATTGTGTTTAAACCAGATCACAGCAGCCCATGGAACGGTGTCCTTCCTCTTCCTGATAGCATGATAAGTGGCTTTAGTCTGAAAATTGCCATCAGAGCTGGCCCTCCATAACACTGCATCGACAGTGGAGCAGTTGAGTTCAATACCACCTAGCTGGTGCACAATATCTGGGATTCTGTGCGCTATTCTTGGAGGTACCCACCATTGATTATCTCGAATAACTGCTGCAACCTTTGCATTCTTATGAATGATGGAGTCATATAGCAGGCCTTGTGGGAAATGATTACTCAAGATACCCATAGGGTGCCATGGATCCTTCCAAAACAGAGTACCCTCACCATTCCCTATCGAATGATGTAGTAAAGTGGCTGCCGTATCCCTGCAAGCTAGGATTCGTCGCCAACACCATGACGCCTCACGAGGAGTAGGCATCAACCAAAAGTCGCGACGTTTAACAAGATGCTTCCAAGTCCATTGAACCCAGAGTGTATCTTGTTTGGATACAAGGTTCCAGATATGCTTCAAGTTGGCCACCTCGTTCCCTGCATTGATATCACGAACACCCAGTCCTCCTTCACATTCAGGAAAACAGATGGTGGCCCAGCTGACTTTCGCCTTTTTCTGTAGTGAATCACTACTAGACCATAAGAAGCTACGCATAATAGCATTGATACAACCAATGGTTTTCTTAGGGAGGCTATAACAGGAAGTTCAGTACACATGCATGCTAGCTAGCACAGATTTGACCAGGACCAATCTTCCAGCATAAGAAAGAGATTTGTTCTTCCATGAATTCACTCTTTTCCTTATCCTTTCAAGGAGAGGGGAACATTGTAAGTGAGAGAGAGTAGATGATATCATGGGCAAACCAAGATATTTAACAGGTAAGGGTTCAACTTGGAATCGTAAGTGAGTACCAATCTGCAACTGCTCATGACTAGAAACTCCAGCTAGGAACAGAGAACTTTTGTGATTGTTGACTTCGAGACCTGTGCAAATCTTGAACTCGCGTAAGACATCAGCTAAGGCCTTTGCAGAAGTACCATCACCATGAAAAAAGGCAATAAGATCGTCTGCAAAACCGAGGTGTGTGACAACCGGGTCATCGCAACGATAATGGAGTTTGTAACTGCCTTCCTGCACCTTCCTGCGTAGTAACACATGAGTATCTCCATGACCATCACAAACAAGTATGGTGATAGAGGACATCCTTGACGAATACCACGGGAAGCATATATATAGCCTCTGGGAGACCCATTGAGATTAATAGAAAATTTGGGGGTGGTGATGCACTCCTTCACCCACCCTATAAATCGCATAGGAAACTGAAGTCTCTCTAGTAGGTGTAATATAGCCTCCCACCGCACCATGTCAAAAGCTTTGCGGAGATCAATCTTAGCTGCACACCTAGGTGGGTCGTGGTCTCGATGATAATTACGGACAAGTTCATGAGCCAGCATAATGTTATCCTGAATGTGCCTTCCTTTTATAAAGGCGGATTGCGAATTACTGACAACTCGTTGTACCGCAGCTTTCATTCTGTTTGTCAACAACTTGGTGATGCATTTGTAGAGAACATTGCAACAAGCTATGGGTCTGTAGTCACTAAAGTAAGATGCATTAGTAATTTTAGGCACTAAAGCAACTACAGTAGCATTTACCTGGCCAAGAAGTTTAGAGCTCCTGAAGAAATTAAGCATGGCCCGAACAAAGTCATCTCCAACTATCCTCCAAGCAGCTTTGAAAAAGAAAGCAGAAAACCCATCGGGTCCTGGGGCCTTATGGGAGTCAATATCAGCTAATGTCTCCACTATTTCCTTTCTGGTTACCTGCTCAACAAGGCCTAGACGCAAATCCTCAGTAAGAAGGCCCTGGAATTCCAGTGAATTAATGATACTCGGGTCATACGGCGTAGCATGTTCACCGGTGAATACCCCTCCGAAGTATTGTAAGCATTCTGTTTCAATTTGCACAGGGTCCTCCAGTTTAGTACCAGCACTGTCGTATATGCTCATAATTCTATTTTGAGCGTGACGCTCCCTGATAAGGCCATGAAAGTAGGTAGTGTTTTGATCCCCCAACGTGAAAGCCATGGATCTAGACTTTTGCTTAGCCTCAGACTCCTCATTCCTCGCAGCACACGCATAGTCTTTGACAGCAGCTTTCTCAGTTTGAATAGCAGTATCGGATACGGGAGGTCGTTGTATAGCTTGTTGAGCAGCATGCATACGTTGCCTAGCCTGTTCAACATTAGAGCAGGCCTTATTGAAGCTGTTTTTGCGCCAGGCTGTAAGTGCAGATTTCACTTGTTTGAGCTTATGTACAACTTGGAACATGGGATTACCATAGACCTGAATATTCCATGCATCTTCCACAGTCTTGAAGAAGTCCTTCTCATACACCCAATAGTTGAAGAATTTGAAAGGCATTGGGCCTCTGTTGTTGTTATCATAGAGAGTGAGTACCATAGGAGAATGATCAGACACGCCTGGGTTCATGAATTCAGCCTCTGCATTAGGAAGGTCTTGCACCCACATCCCATTCACAAGGACCCTGTCAATTTTTGAAACAATTCTGTCACTTCCCATTTGCTTGTTACTCCACGTAAAATAACTACCCCGAAACCTGCAATCATAGAGACTCGCTCGTGTAACACAACGAAGAAATTCATCAGACCCTCCTGTGTAACTAGCTGAGTGGCCCAGCCGTTCTTGAGGGTGTATTATTGCATTGTAATCGCCTAACAGAGCCCAAGGATAGCTTGTTGAGAACTCCTCTATTTCTCTCCATAGCTGTCTCCGAGACATGTAAGAAGTGCTACCATAAATGAAAGACAGCGAGCAGGTAAAACCATTGATCCACTGAGCTGTGAGAAATATAGCTTGAGCTGACCTAGAGTGTATTTGAACATTGACATGAATCGGGTTCCACCCCACCCATACTCTGCCTCCATTAGTGAGTGCACTATTATCAGCCCACTCCCAATCTCGCATGATCGCTTTTTGAATAGATAGTTTTTTGGATTCAGCGACTTTAGTTTCAAGAATACCTATCATATGAAGTTTTCCTTTCGTAATGAGCCGTCGAACCTCTCCTTGTTTAAGTGGGTCATTCAACCCACGTATGTTCCAGCATCCGACTTTAATCATTAAGAACTCCGTAGTTGAGGAAGCTGCTCGACTCCCATGTTACGTCTTTTATCTCGCAATTGACTTATGGTTTGCAAGGATGAATGCTCAGCTTCCAAGCCAGCCCGAGCAGGAGGTAGAGGAGCAACTGTAGGCTCGGCATGAACTGTGTCCCCTGCATGACCTGTGTCCCCTGCACGAACTGTGTCCCATGCTGGAACTGTATCCCCTGGTAACACCAACTCTGTTTCAGCAGTAGCCACATATATAGGTGAGTTTGAACAAGGCGTGATCGCAATGTCATTGTGCGCATCCTGGTCAAGGACCGCAAACCTGCTGCCTTCAGCCACTCTGTCTTGTAGTCCAGTGCGTCCCGTGCTCATGTCTGGTCCTGTCCTGCTACTAGGAGGAACACTGCTGTCCACATTAACAACTGCATGGTCTCGAGATTGAATGCCACGGGAACGCGGTTTATGAGCATGCTTACCATGAACCAGCGTCCACGCAGCATCATGTGGATCGGGTTGTTTAGTCCCCACTGCCTTCCAGACTTTCTGGACAGGTTTATGCGCATGTTTAGACTTGGGACATTGTGCTGTTGAGTGACCTAATCCCGAGCAAACCTTGCACTTGACAGGAATCCAGGCATACTCCACGTCAATTGTGCGCATCAATCCGTCATTAACAAGCACCGAAATCGTCTTTGGATATTGGCTAGTAAGGTCCACCTCAACACAGACTCGTGCATAGGCCAGTCTGGACTTATCCTCGGTTGCTTTATCGAGCATTATCGGGACTCCTATAGCACTAGCAATTTGTTGAATACCTACTGGATTCCATAAGAACAGAGGTATTTTCTTCAAAGTCACCCATATAGGAACTGTGGAAAGCACGTCCTCATCCTCATCCATAGTTGGGGACCATGGGCGAACGAGGAATAATCGACTCGCAATATGTATCGGGCCAACTTCAAGGGCCTTACTTCTATCAGCATCATGTTTGAATCGAAAGATGAAATTTTTCTCCCCATGAATGTTCATAATGAAATCTTTGGTTCCCCAGGCACGTATCAGGTATTCTTTGACATAGGTAAAAGCTAGGCGTTTATCTACAAATCTGCCGATAAGTAATTGTTCGCACTCCCTAATGCTGTCGGCAAAGTCATTGGTATTAACTTGAACAACAGTTTTGCTATTCAGGATGGACGGGTGCATGTATTGCAGTTTGGTTGACCCTGCATGCTTGTTCTTCTGTAATGTCGCAGCCCAGTTCATAGCAGGGGTGCCATTGCGTGGTTGAGCGATCTGACTCGATCCCTCTTGACCATTAATCGGTATATCTCCTGATTCTAGCGCATCGGGTAGACCACAATGCAAACCCTCATCGCTAGTCGTATGGGGTGCAGTGGTGTTGTCTGGTACCTCTTTTGGACTGACCATCCTAGGGTTTTGATCCAGCCCTCTTATGCTGTCTAGAGTCTCTCCACGAGGGAGAATGGAGAGACCAGTTGTTGCTGAAGGATTAGGAATCATCCGTGATCGATCAGGCCTTCAAAAACCATGGGTTCCAGGAAATCTTCAATAGAACAGTAACCCCGAATCCACTGTAGCCACAGTAGATCGAGTTTATTGTTGAAGATCAAAGCTTGCTTCTCGCCTCAACCCAAGAATCGCCTAAATCGCCACAGTAGCTTATCATGGATGACATGTTATTATAGAAAATGAATCTCAATCATCAACATTTTTCTCAATTTTTTATCATAACCATTTTTTATCTCCAAATTCCTTATGAATAGTGAAACATCTATGTGATTTGTAAGATAGACTAGTGTATTATCCATGTCATGACATGATAAAAAACGGATCGTGACATTGAGTCAAACTTGGCCAAAATTTTAACCAGTTGAAAAATAAATATATATTTTCAAATAGTGGAAGTGAAGTTCGGGTTCTTTGCTTGAATGCCTTAATATACCATTCTCATTCCTTTGAAAATATATAGAAAATACTCACAACATGAAACAAATTAATTTATTTTAAAGAAATGCATATGGTGTGAAATTCATATTTTAAAATTTTAAGCGCTTATATTGATCATTAGTTTCGTTGGAAATATATTTCAATTATACCAAGTTTACCAAAATCCGACAACTATGTAGAAAGATATAAAATTTTAATTTTGAGAAAAATAAAACACTAAATTTTCTCTCTCATCCACATGTACATTTCAGAAACTCATTTTTAAGTTTTATGTTCATTTTCTTTTGCCCTTCTACATTCTTCATTTTTTTTTTAATGAGCTAAGAACTATTTCAAATAACTTAAAAGTTGGATAGAGCCTTGTAATCTGATCAGCTATCTGGTTTGTTTCTCTGTAATGATGTTGGATATTGTAAATCTCCAGTTTATGTAGTCCTTTATTGATTCTCTTGATGAGATGGCGAAGATCCCAGGGAGCACGTTCATGGTTAACATGGTGTGTGCATTTGTCGAGTCAGTGTTGAAACTGACATGCTTTATGCCATAAATTTCGATCAACTTAAGTGCAGCCTCTATGCCTGAAGCTCATGCTTAATTACTTTGTGGCTCACTGTTGGCCCGGTGCAAGCAACTATAGCTGAACCAAATTCATCTCTGGTTACTGCTCCATATCCATCCGCTAATCCTTGAGGAGAGCCACCAGTGTTGCTTTGAACGACCCTGTTGGTGGCTTTTCTCAGCTGCAAGTGAGATGTCTTCTGTGCTGAAGTTGTAAATCAGTCCAACACGAACTAAACAACTGCATGCTTGCATCCGAATCAATAACTACTGATGAGTGCATAAAAGTGCACTCGAAATATCATTTTTTTTAAGTAAATTATCAGATTATTTAGTTAGTTCTATTATTTATTGTAATAATTTTCTACTTAGTATATTTTGTGTATTTTGGTTTTGACAGGTAATTTAATTAAAAAAAAAAAATAAATAAAGTCATGTATAAGGTTGAGTCGCTAAAAATGAAGCTTAGCCAAAGAGGAAACCAATTTGACAAACAAATTTATATTGAATCCATATAAGCAAATGGTGAAAAATTAAAAAAGGAAATTAAGAGTCTTAAAGGGAGAAGAAGAGACCTCAAAGTGCACCCGATTAGAGATGCGAACCGAGCTCCTTCTTGGCTGCGATTCCGAGTCCCCCTTGGTTGCGTTTTAGGCCCTCATCTTGGCTGTGATTTCAACCCTCTTCGGCTGTGATTTCGTCTCCATCTCTAGCGAAATTCCTCTTTCTTGGCTGCGGTTTTGGGTTACCATCTTGCAATTTTGGGCTGCCATCTTGTTGTATTTTGGTTGAGAAATTCCTCTCTCTTGGCTGCGTTTATGATACCTCCTTTTGCTGCGAATTTGTTGTTTCTTGACTGCCATTGAGTGAGGAAGCAACTGCTGTGGGAGCTGTCAAGTGTGAGCTTTTAAGTTCATGGCCGAAGCAGGGAAGAAAAAGTAGTTGGAGAAGAAGGAAGGCGATCTTTTTGTGTGCAAGGCTGCGAAAACGCTCTGTGAGCCGTTGTGTTTCAGACCGTGCGAAGAAGAAGCAGCCGGAGGGAAGAAGTTTAAAAGCTTTTTTCAGCTATTTGCACCCAAATCTTTATTCTGTACCACCGCGAGTAGAGTTTGTTTATTTCTTCTATTTTTCAATGTTTTACTTGAAAACCAATCTTCCCATGTAGCTAATTAATTTAGTTAGGAATAGATTGAAGTACTAGTTATGATTTTTTAGAATTTTGACATGCCTTAATACACTTTACTTGCT
Source organism: Berberis vulgaris (assembly GCA_963556465.1). NCBI lineage: Eukaryota > Viridiplantae > Streptophyta > Magnoliopsida > Ranunculales > Berberidaceae > Berberis > Berberis vulgaris. The sequence continues at coordinate 68,098,990 of OY747135.1, forward strand.
TAATTGATTAATTTCTGATTTTATTTCACCCTTCATATTAATTTTGTTCATGTTTGATCACCATATGCATGATTTTTATGAGGATAGTTACATAGGTAAATTTAGATGACAAAGTCTTGTGCTTAAGCTAAGTAACAAAAAGAGTCAAGTAAGACCGGTTCTTGCAATTAATCAACATAGATGACAGAAATAGATACCATGTTTTGGGTTTTATATTTTTGTCGATTTTTATTGATTTATGTGTTCTTGAGGTGCAACTTAGTATATACCACGTTAAATATCTTTAGAACGAAAAGAGTTAGAGTAGACACCCATGCCTAATTCATTGTTTAGGAAAATTCATAACTTAAGAAGTAGACACCCATACCCTTAAGTTCGTAAAATTTTAGCATTTAAATTTGGTTTGTATCATTGTGCATGTTATTATTCAAAGGATGATGTCTAGTGGCGGATATCGAAGCCCTAACTTATTTTCTCACTATTTGAATTTATTTAGTTTTACATTTAATTTTTCTCATTATCTTTTCGTATTCAATTAATTATTAGGTTTCATTGAAATAATAGTATTAGGAAAACTGTTTTAAACATAACTGAATCAATCCTCGTGAGAATAATCTCGTTCTTGTCATACATACTATTTGTTTGATTTTGTGCACTTGCGAGTAAAACGTACAATTATAAGCTTATTATTTAGGTTAATAATTGTACATGCTTTTGGCGCCGTTGCCGGGGATTACACTAAATTTTGTTTTATTATTTTTCCTTTAGTGTAAGTTGTTTTTAATTAAAAAAAAAATTTTGCTCAACAATTTCACTTTGGATTTTTCAGTATCTATTTCCCCCCCAAACATTTACTTCGTATGTGTTGTCTTGCAGGATTGAATTTTATTTATGCATGGTCGTAGCTCACAGCCCGTAAACATCAGTGTATACGATCCAGAGATTGAACGAACATTTAGACAACTTAAAAAGCAAGTTGCGAAGATAGAATCTGAGAAAGAAATTGACCAAGTAGAAAATCCACCAGTGCTGAAGCCAATGAAGAGTTCATTTATTCCACAAAATCTCAATCAACTATTGTGCATTGCATTCCAACCAACATCGAAATACAACTTCAATTTATCTCCTCACTTGCTTAACATGGTGCCACATTATAGAGGCATACCTTCTGAGGATCCATATCTACACATTAGGGATTTCTTTTATCTTTGCAAGACTCAGAATATCCAAGGCTTAGATCTGGAGGGAATCATGTTAATCATTTTTCCATTTTCTATAAAAGATAATGTTAAGTTGTGGTTGAACTCTTTGGCTGCAGGTTCCATAAATAATTGGGAGGAGTTGACCGCTAAATTTTTAAAGAAGTTCTTTCTAGTTCAAAAGACAAGGCAACTTAGAAGGGAAATTCAAACTTTCCAACAGAAAGATGGAGATATTTTCTTTGAAGCATGTGAACATTTTAATAAGCTACTTCTCAAATGTCCACACCACAATCTATCTCAAGATGATCAGGTACAAGTTTTTTACGAAGGTTTAAATGATACTAACAAAAGTCTTGTTGATTATGCTTGTGAATGTGTACTTATGAAAAAGAACCGTGAGAAAGCTATTGAGCTGTTTGAGACCCTCAACAATTCTCATCAAGAGGTAGGTTGGGATTGAAAAATAAGAGTGTTTATGAGGTAAGCGTTAATGTTGCAATTCAAGCTCAGATGACAGCGATGGAGATGAAGTTAGATATGCTTGTGAAAGCAATGTCGACCCAAAACATTTCCCCAGCTCAACAAGTTGCTCAAGTCGAGGTATGTGCTATAGGTTTTCATTCTAATCATACTACTGAGACTTGTTCAATGTTTTCTTTTACAGAGCGGGAGCATGCAAACTATATGGGACGAAAAAATATCCTCCCAAAAATAATCCCAATCCCAATACTTACCGTTTAGGGTGGAGAAATCACCCCACTTCCTCTTGGAGTGGAAATCAGAACAGTGTAGATCCACGAGGACAACAGAGAAAATTTCAGTAGGAAAATAATTTTCAACCTCCACCACAAGGGGTACAGCCAAATCTTGAGCAGAAGAAAGATGGTCTCGAAGGTGCCATACTTCAGTTCATTACTACATAGCAATAGACTAATGCTCAAACAAGTCAAGTCATGGATTGGAGGCACAAGTAGGACAATTGGCTAAGGAGTTGAGTGAGAGAAAGAAGAGAGAGTTTCCAGCACAAACCATACCAAACCCGAGAGGACACGAGCAGCTCAAGGTCGTGATAGTTCTTAGGAGTAGTAAAGTTGTTGACAACAAAGTGGGAACGGATGAAAATAAGGAAGAAAAAGTGGAGGCACATCCAACAGGTACCACAAACTCCAACAAAGTAAATGAGAAGAAGATTGTGATATTGCCACCCTTCCCTCAAAGGTTAGTAAAACAAAAGAAAGATAACAAATTTCTTGATATTTTTGACACTTTAAGGAAAGTAGTAATTAATATTCCTTTACTTTATGCAATTCAAAAGATTTCATCTTATGCCAAGTTTTTAAATGATTGTTGTACTCATAAAAGAAAGTTTCAGAAATATGATAAAGTTGTATTGAATGAAGAGGTAAGTGCAGTTTTATTAAGAAAATTACCGCCCAAACTAAAAAATCCAGGCAGTTTTATTATTCCATGCAGAATTGGTGGTAGATTCTTCGAACGCGCTCTGTTTGATTTAGGTGCCAGTATTAATTTGATGCCCTATACGATTTATGAGAAATTGAAGTTGGGGGGAACTTAAACCAACTTCAGTTACATTGCAATTGGCAGACAGAAACATCAAAAGATCTAGAGGTATTTTAAAAGATGTATTGGTTCAGGTAAATAAGTTTACATTACCTGTGAATTTTATTGTCTTAGATATGGAAGAACCTTCTACGCTATCATCTTTTCCTATTATTTTAAGAAGACCCTTTATGCATATTGCTGATACAAAAATTTGTGTAAAAAAGAGTACCATAAGCATGAAATTAAATGGTGAAAAGATAGAATTTAAGGTATTTGATGCATTAAAATTACCACATGATAAGTATGATTGTTTTAATACTGATGTGGTTCAAAGTACTGTTGAACAAGGTACACAACATTGATCCATTGGAGACTGTCATCATTCATAATTTCACAAAATCGAATCCTCAGCATGAAGATGACAATGTGATGATGGACATCATTGAGATTGTACATTCTCTTGAGGCTTTTAAGTCTCATTCAAGTAAATATGCACCTTCTTTTGAAACTCTTGTGCCTACTAATACGACTCTAGTTCCTTCCATTGTTAGGGCACCGAATATGAAACGGGCAGGTGATAAGAAGAAGTTGCAGCTGAATGAATTAGAAAAATTAAGACATGATGCCAATGAGAATGCCAAGCAATGCAAGGAAAGAATCAATGCATATCATGATAAGAACCTTATCAGAAAGGATTTTCATGTGGGATAGAAAGTGTTGGTCTACAATTCAAAATTGAAACTTTTTTCTGGGAAGTTTAAGTCTAGGTGGTATGGTCCTTATGTTGTGACCAATATTTTTCCTCATGGAGTGATAGAGGTTAATAGAAAAGAGAAAAATCAAACATTCAAAGTAAATTTTCATCGAGTAAAGCCCTACATTGAGATGAGCTTTGACCCTAGAGATAAATACTTGACTCTCCACCCCGTTCAGTACATGGCATGAGAGTCATCCAGTCTCGCTGAAGACTATAAACTTACCACTACTTGGGAGGTAACCTAAAGAGCTGAGAATCACTTTATGCTAAGGCGCTCACGGGTTATAGAAATCCAGCTAAGTCCCTCCCTTGCTTAATTTTTGTTATTTTCATATTCTGTTTTTTTAGGTTATTAGATCAATTTTATTTAATTATTTTTTCCCTTTCTTTCTTCCCTCCTTATTACAACGGATTGATTTAACATTGAGGATAATATCCGATGTAGGTTGGGGTGTAGAAATGTTGTATTTTTTTTTCCAGAAAAAAATTATAAAAACAATAATTCAAATAAAAAATATTTTTTTGCAATGATGTCTTGAAATAGTTATAGGGGTGGGCACAGTCCGGGTTTGGGCTAATCCCGGTACACTGAAATGGGAATGGTACGGATCGGGAAATCAAATTTTTTCGACTAACTGGGTTGGTAACAGACTGTTTTGTAATAATTATTTATACCGCATGAGCATCAACGAATGCATCAAACTAGTCAAATGAAGAGTTTGAAAAGTTCTGACATAAGTGGGAGTGACAACAATTAGGGTTTTCTTCTCGTTCTTAATCCCGTACTGATCCCTCTGCTCTGTCTGAACCCGCTCAATTATCTTGTGCGCCTTCATCACCTCGATCGGGTTTGGATGAGGCCATGGAAAGATCAAGATCCCGTGCCTCCCTACCACAACTCTGTTGCTGCTCGATCGATTCAATTGCAAAATCGCATCAAGATGCGTAGAGGGAGGTGAGGGCGATTGAATTGCTAGGGTTTCAGAGGCTTCGGAAAGAGTGTTGGAGATGGATTTGATGAGTGGAGTAGAGACCGTGTAGTGGTGGTGGAGGAGGAAGAGGAGAACAGAAGGAAGAAGATAATGCAATAGAATCGAAAACCTAGAACGAGGCTGATTAGACAACAAATTGCGTGGACGACTAGCCAGAACAGCGAAGCCAGAGACTTAGCAAGTGATGCTCCTCCATCTTCTAGGCCTCTGAAGCTATTGCTTCTTTGCTGCTGCTGTTTCTGCTGCAACACTGAGTGGTTCATCTCTTCTCTTCTCTCTGCGTTTCGTTTGCGCTCTTCTTGTGTTTGATCTGTGTTGCAAAAGAGAGAGAGATTAAGAGAGAAGGTTTGGTTGAAAGGTCTTTTTGATTTCACGATTGAGATAAATGAAACAAGAGTGAAAGAGGGAGAAGTATCGGGTCGGTGTTTTCGGGCCCAGGTTGGTGGTTTGGACTTGATAAAGTTGTTTGGGCTTGGGGCTTAGACTTGATAAAAATCTTGGGCTTGGGCTTGCTGGAGTAACCGGGACGGACCGGAACGGTCCGGAACAGAATTAGTGAAAATCGGTTCCGTCTCGGTACTAACCGGTTCGGGACCGGGATTAAAACTACATGAACCAATTGGTCCCGATTTAAACCGGTTCGGGACCATACCGATCCGGGTCGGGACCGAGATTCTTGCCCACCCCTACATAGTTAGGTTGAACACAATGATGGATTAAGTTTTTTTTTTTTAGAGTATTGTTAAACTTTAGTTTTTATTCAAAATTCATTAGCGAGTTTAAAATAGTAAACACATGATCATATTTATGGGAAATCTAAATTTATACTACTTATTTTTTGTTAGTGAGTATTCCACTTGTTTCACTTTGAATTTAACACATGCACCTGACACATAATGTAGGGTATGAAGAGGTGAAACCAAATATGCATACTTATATATCAGGATAAATTGGAAGATTTGTTGGATGAGTAACCTTGACATAATGTTAAAATAAACTAGTTTAGCTCCATAGTCTTTTTGACTCGAGTTAGTAAATTCGTAAGAGTGTTTATACACCTAATGCCCTAAAGTCATCTGGATTGGGAGTCATTGGTCTAAAGCTCGTTACATAAGTCGATTAAAAAACTTAAGGGAACTAAACATTGCACATGTTTAAGTCAGGTTGTGGATAATTTAACTTCGTAGTCTTTTTGGCTTGAGTTAGTAAACTCGTAGGGGTGTTTCTACACCTAATGCCCTAAAACCATCTGGTTTGGGAGTCACTGGTCTAAATCTCGTTTCATGGGTCAATTAGAAAACTTAAGAGAGTTAAACATTGCACAGTCCACACATTTATCCTTAAAAAAAAATAACAAAATAAAAAAGGTATTAATTTGTATTAGTATTCATTGCCTTGGTTGTTTCATAAAATAGAAATTCAAATGAATTTTGAGGAAGTAACTCATGTATATAGGAATTACTTTGAAGCTCTATAATTATGTGTTGGTTCACTTTACACCAACAATAACTTTTTTTTTTTTTTTTAAAGGCAAGCGTGTCGTCGGTGGGTGTAGAACCCAAGACATGGGGGTTAAACCACCATAGTCTTAACAATCCAACCAGGCTACCATTGGCACAAACAAGAACTTGTGGTTTCTTACTAGCAATTTATAAGTGATGTACCTTATTTTGAGTTTCAAAACTTGTAAAGAACGAAGTTTATTATTTTAAATTTGCTAATAAATAATAACCAATTTTTTTTTGTGATACTTTACTCTCATTGACAATTTGTGATCTTTATTAGAAGTCAAGACTAAGAAATTTTGTTGAAAATAATACAGTGTTTGTGGGTAGCACTCAGGTAAACCCTCAAAGACTAGAACTCGTCCACTAGAGACACCTAGGCGTTTAAAGGCTTGTTGCATTCGCTAAATGCAATCAAAAGTGGTATAGATAAGAATTTTGTGTTAGTATTGAGTTTTAATTAAGTTTGAGTAGCATGAATTGCTAGAGACTAGCAATAAGCTAATTGGGGCATGTGATGAGGGCATAAAAGTATACTCCGAACATCGCTTTTCTAAGTATAATTGCCAGATTATTTAGTTAATTTTAATACTATTTGTAATAATTTTCTACTTAGTATATTTTGTGTATTTTGATTTTGGCAGGTAATTTAATGAAAAGAAAAAGGAAATAAAGCCGGGTACAAGGTCGGGTCCTAAAAAGGAAGCTTAGCTAAAGATGAAACCCAATTTGATAAAGAAATTTATGTTGAATCCAAATAGGAATGGGCGAAAAATTAAAAGGGAAATTAAGAGTCTTAAAAAGGAGAAGAAGAAACCCCAAATTGCACCCGCTCAGAGACGCGAACCGAGCTTCGTTTTTGGCTGCGATTTCGAGTCCCCCTTGGTTGCGTTTTAGGCCCCCATCTTGGCTGTGATTTCAACCCTCTTTGGTTGTGATTTCGTCTTCATCTCTAGTGAAATTCCTATCTCTTGGTTGCAGTTTTGAGCTGCCATCTTGCGGTTTTGGGTTGCCATCTTGCTATATTTTGGCTGCGAAATTCCCCTCTCTTGGCTGCATTTTTGCTACCTATTTTGCGGCGAATTTGCTGTTTCTTAGCTGCCATTGAGTGAGGAAGCAGCTGCTGTGTGAGCTGTTCGGTGCGAGCTTTTATGTTTGTGGCCGAAACAGGGAAGAAGAAGAAGCAGTTGGAGAAGAGGAAGACGATCTGTTTGTGTGCGTGGCTGTGAAGACGCTCTGTGAGCTGTCGTGTTTCAGACCGTGTGAAAAAGAAGCAGCTAGAGGGAAGAAGTTTAAAAGCTTTTCAGCTATTTTCACCCCATATTTTTATTCTGTACCACAGCGAGCAGAGTTTGTTTTATTTCTTCAATTTTTCAATGTTTTATTTGAAAACCAATCTTCCCTACAATATATGTTACTACCAATTTAGTTAGGGATAGACTGAAGTACTAGTTATGACTCTTTAGAATTGTGACATGCTTTGATACACTTTACTTGCTCAATTGATTAATTTATGTTTTTATTTCACCCTCCATATTAATTTTGTTTATGTTTGATCACCATATGCATGATTTTTATGAGGATAGTTAGTTACATAGGTAAATTTAGATGACCGAGTCTTGTGCTTATGCTAAGTAACAAAAAGAGTCAAGTAAGGCCGGTTCTTGGAATTAATCAACTTCGATGACCGAAATAGATACCATGTTTTGAATTTTATGTTTTTGTTGATTTTAATTGATTTATGCGTTCTTGAGGTGCAACTTAGTAGATATCATGCTAATTGCTAAATACCTTTAGAATGAAAAAAGTTAAGAGTAAATACCCATGTCTAATTCATTATTTAGGGAAATTCATAGCTTAAGGAGTAGACACCCAATCCCTTAAGTTGGCAAAATTTGAGCATTTAAATTTGGTTTGTATCATTGTGAATGTTATTATTCAAAAAACGATGACTAGTGGCGGATATCGAATCCCTAACTTTTTTGCTCACTATTTGAATTTATTTAGTTTTACATTTAATTTTTCTCATTATCTTTTCTTATTCAATTAATTATTAGGTCATCGAAATAATAGTATTAGGAAAACTGTTTTAAACATAATTGAACCAATCCTCGTGGGGATGATCTCATTCTTGCCATACATACTATTTGTTTGATCTTGTGCACTTGTGAGTAAAATGTACAATTATAAACTTATTATTTAGGTTAATAATTGTACAACAACTACCTTCTCTATTACAACAAGTTTGAGACGAATCTCATCATATATACTGTTTACCAACTCAGTAGCTAGTATGAGTGCATTTTGATGTACCCGCCTGTTTCTTTGTGATCAAATATGGTAGATGGAAGCACTGAAGACAAGCTTCCTCAGAGTACAACCCATGCAGTTACCTACAAAGTGATCTCTACACTACTCAACCTCCACCCACCAGCTCAAAATAGTTTTTTTGTAGCCCAACAACCTAAGTAAATTGTTCCATACAAACTTAGTATGTGCGTTCAAGGTATAGGTGAGAAGTTGGTTTCAGTTTCCCTGCGCACAATAAGCATGTCTCCAGTCACTTTGCCCCACAATTTGAGTTTGTCCAGAGTTTTAAGAGCATTGTTGATAGCTAACCATGTAATAAAACCATGTTTGGGGATGTTATTTGTAAACCAAATAAGGCTTCTCCATTCAGTTCTATTGTTCTTATGTCTCAAAGCCTCATACATTGCCTTCATTGAGTACTTTAGATTGGGACCAGTAGCCCAAATGATTTCATTATCACTTCCTGCATATATTTCAACAGTATGCAAGTCCTTCGAAATATCACTGATGGAAGGAAGTAAATGAGCTGGAATGTGCCATACACCTTGCCTAATTATTGCACTCACTTGGCTTCTTTATGTAATAGAGATTCATAGAAAAATGCTGGTGAAAACATGTTCATGAGCAGGTCTGCGGGATGCCAAAGAGTTTTCCAGAATAACGTACTCTCCATTGCAAATAGAGTGCAAGATGAATTCGGATACTCTTGTCCAACTGTCCAAGATTTTCCGCCAGCACCAAGACACCTCACTAGGAGTTTCGAATATCCATAAATATATGTTTCTCATTAGCTGCTTCTTGACCCATGCCACCCAGAGATTGTCCTTGTTAATAACAACATTCCAAATGTGTCGCATGATTGCTGCCTCATTGCAAGTTTCAATGCTTCTAATACCTAGACCTCCCTCATTGTATGGATGACATATGGTTTTCCAGCCTATCATAGCCTTATTGGAATTAGAATCTTCACCATATCACAAAAACATTATCGAGGGTAGCATTGACTTCTTTTATGGCTCATGTAGGTAAGCAATAGCAGGAAGTCCAATACACATGCATGTTGGACAAACATGACTTGATGAACACCACCTGTCCTGCATAAGTAAGATATTTTTTTTCCAGGAGTTGACTTTCTTGCTTAACTTATCAATAATAGGGGGTCACAAATCATGAGTGAGCTGGGAAGATATAAGTGGTAATCCAAGATACTTGACTGGGAACTATCCAACATTAAACGGAAGGTGTGAACTGATGGCAATCAACTCTGCATGAGGCACAATCGCACAAAAGATACTACTCTTACTGAAATTAACTTCCAGACCAATACTCTGTCTGAAGCTCAGAAAAATGTCAAATAATGCCTTAGCAGATCCCTCATCCCCAGGGAAGAAAACAATCAGATCATCTGCGAAAGTGAGGTGCGTGATAACCGAGTCAAAACATTTATAGTGAATCCTGTATGAGCCTTCCAGAACCTTGCATTTGAGCATGACATGCATAATCTCCATCAAGTGAAAAAAACAAATAGGGAGACATAGGGCAGCCTTAACGAATCCCTCTAGTGGCTTTTATATAGCCTTTGGGAGTGTCATGATTTAATGAGATGGAAAATCTAGGGGTAGTGATGCACTCTTTGATCCATTCATGAAAAGATGAGGGAAGTTAAACTTGACTAGCACATGTAGAATAGATTCCCATCACAACATAACATACGCTTTTTTAAGGTTGATCTTGGCGGCACACCTTGGCGGACCTTGGTCCCTATGATAGTTCCTTACTAGCTCATGGTTAAGCATAATGTTGTTCAGGATATATCTCCATGCTATGAAAGTTGACTTGCTTGAACTAACAAGTTTCTTGATTGCTTCCCTCATTTAGTTTGGTAATACATTTATATAGAGCATCATTAACAAGCAAGGATGCACGGACTCGGACTCGGACACGGACACGGATACGACACGGCGACTCGGTAATTTAAAAAAAAAATAGGACTCGGCGACACAGTCAAACTTAATTTTTTAATATATTTTATTTGTAACTCATAAGAACATAAAATCATAATAATAATATTGAACAATCCAAATATATCAAAAAAATGAAAAATCAAATGCATCATAAAATCAATCATATTGAATTTAGCAAACACATGTCACTTGCTTAACCTCAAAATATCTCCAAAAGAAAAAATGTATAATAAAATAATATTTACTTAGGAAAGAAGGAGGACCATGAAATGTGGGAGGTCAGCAATTGCATAGAGCATTTTGCCCCACAAACTCTCTGTCCGGGCCGCCCCTATACAGTAGCTTACAAAAACCAACCCTTCCTTTCTTCCCATCATTCACTTCCTAGATTGGTTTTTGAAAGAGAGGATAAACAAAGCTACTGCAAGCTCTCCACACACCATCATGTAGCTGGTTTTGGTTTTTTTAACTGGAGATAGATCTGTATGTATCGTTTTTGAAAGAGACGATAAACAAAGCAAAACAAAAAGAAGAAGAAGAAGAAGAAAGTGATCAAAACAACTGGATTTGCATTTCTCCCTCTCGATCGATTTTGGATCTTTCCTTTCTTGAACAAGAAAAGGTTGAAGGCGAGTGGGAGACAGAACGATCGATCTACATCTCTCCCTCGATCGATCGATCGATCTATCTCTCTGTCGACTTATTAAATTGCATTGCTCTGCAAGCTCCCTCTCTGTCGATCGATCAATCTCTCCCTCTCGATCGATCTACATCTCTCCCTCTCTCTGACAATCGATCTGTCGAAATCGATCTCTCTACCTCCGTCCAACACTGTCGATCGATCGATCGAGTCGACTCCCTCTTTGTCTCTGTTATCTCTTTTCTCTGCTGCTGCTCTATCTACTCTCTGTTACTGAGTTAGGGTTTGTGGGAGGGAGGAACCGAACGATTGAAGAGGAGGAAAATGGATTATTTGCACCCGACCGTGTCCGGACCGAGTCTGGACCGTGTCTGGCCGAGTCTGGACCGTGTCTGGCCGAGTCCGGACCGTGTCTGGCCGAGTCCGGACCGTGTCCAAGTCAGTCAACGAATTTTGACCATTGACCACGTGTCCAATACGTGTTGGGCGTGTGTCGGGCGCGAATCCGTGTTTGACACGTATTTGACGCGTGATTCAGAGGTTTTCCGGAGAGTCGGTGCATCCTTGTTAACAAGCAATAGACTTGAAATCACCAAGGAAAGAAGGATTAATAACTTTAGGCACTAAAACAACAACGATAGTATTTACCTTAACCAGAAGCTAGGTTTTATTGAAAAAAATTTGTGACAGCTTTAGTGAAGTCATCTCCAATGACTCTCCAGGTCGCTTTAAAAAAGAAAGATGAAAATCCATCTGGGCCAGGAGCATTGAGAGAGAGTATCAATGATCTCTTCCTTGGATACTTCTCTGATAAGATCTACCCCCATTTCATCTGAAAGAGTCCTTTCCATTTTCAAGTTCCTCAATGATAGAAGCATCATATGGATCAACATGTGAACCCGCAAAGATATCATTGAAGTAACTAGTACATTCTGCTACAATCTCTATTGGTTTATCCAACTTCTCATTGTGCCTGTTATATATACTCGGAAGAGTTATTCTGGTCACCCGCTGCTAGTGTAAGCGCTCTAGCTAATTGTTGACTTCTTCTTCCTCGTTTCTAAGAGCTTTTGCATACTCCCGGGCCGGACTGTTAGTCGTTCTTAAATTGCTAGTTGTATGTTGCTAGGGCTTGTTAGAACTTCAGTTTTAGCTCTTTACATGGCATGCCTAGTAACAATAACGTGATTGTTTGCAGAAACAAAAATGGATTTTCTCCATGCAATTAGTTGCTTCTTGGCATGCTTCATTTTCTGGACAAACTGATACATAAGGTTCCCTCTTATTTGTATAGCCCATGCATCTTCAACAGTTTTGATCTTGTGTACATAGATAGTCATGACCACAGGTGAGTGATCTGAAATACATGGTTGCAAGAAATCGGTTTCTGAGTTAGGCATAGCTTGCATCCAACTGTCATTAACCATAACTCTATCAATCTCAGAGTAAACGCTATCTTGCCCTGTCTGGTTGTTACACCATGTGAAAAAACAACCTTTAAACCTGCAGTCATAAATACTTGCTAGTTGCACACAATTACTAAATTCACTCTTATCAAAATTGCATTGTAATCGCCGGACAGCTCAAGACGACTGATTGGAGATTGCAAGCTGAGTTATTTCACCCTAAAGTGAGTGCCTAGCAACATAATTATTGCTTCCATTCGCGAAAGTGAGTGTAATAGAGAAACCTTGTGGTCAAACAAACCCTACAAATATTTCTTTGATGATTTACAGGTAACTGTAACTTGTATTTCTGCTGGATTCCATCCTACCCATATTCTTGCAATAGCATTCGCATCCTGGTTATCCACCCAACTCTAGTCATTGACAAGATAATTCTGAATGTTGTCCTTTTTCTGATCTTTTACTTTGACTTCAACTAACACCATGATACAGAGCTTATGTTTTATTACCAGCGCTCCCTAACTTCTCTTTGCTTGACAGGGTCATTAAGACCTCGAATATTCCCATATCCAATTTTTATCATTGGGAACCCTTTTTGTGAAGAGGCTGCTTGACCCCTATGTTATTGACTTTGTCATTCCCTTGTGCATCCACTCTGGACTCTTTCTTCCCATACTTTCCTTGTGAAAAACCAAAGCCTTACTGTCATGGTTGCATAACATCCAATGTAGGAACTTTCTTGCCCTCATGCACACTTTTCTCAACAATGCTTCCCACTGAAGGTAAGCCATGAGTGCTCTGCATATGTTCTAGTTCCCCTCTGACTATTTTTCATCTTTGCCTAATGTTTCCACTTCCCCCACTTCTTTGTCACAAGAGAACTGAAGGTGTAGGAGTTGCACTCACAGTGAGTGTTTTATCACTATCGCTTTGATTCCGAGTTGTCTATTCCTCCTCCTGACAACATGGTTTCTTGCTTCTTATCATATATTGTTTATTTGGGACTTCCCAACCTTCTTCAATATCTACCTTATTGCTCTTTCTTTGATGTGGAGTATGCTCCATGTACTTATTTTTTGTTTTCCGACGTCTATTGGATCTCCAAGGGCTTTGTCTGTATTTATAATCAAAATTATTTAAAAAGGCCTGAATTTTCTTGTATTTTTCATCTTCTATAGCTGATATTTATCGAGGTCATCATTCTCATGTGCTGATATAGTTTCTCCTGCTGCTTGTGGGGTTCGGATTCTTCAAATTCAGTGCCATCATGGAAGCTATTGTCGTCCTTCTCAGCCGTAATATTGGCAGCTAGCTTGTTGTTCACTTCCCCTTCATTTTCTTCCTCAATTGAGTTGGGCACAATGTCAGGTGTTACAGCTCTTGTGATCCCCAACTCTCTCGCAATGTCCTTGAGATCCATTTTCTCTTGAGAATTGAGATGTAACCATCTCCATACTTGGGGTACTACTTGGCAAAAGCTCGCCCTGTAGCTATCTCCCATCCCTATTGGGTTTCTACTCTTTCCTCCACAAAACTCTTAGTTGCTTCCTCATTCCCAGCCTTATGAGTACTAGGCATCAATGATTCTTCAATTTTGTCCCCTCTTTGCTCCGTTTTCCTCTCCTCTTCTTGAGTTCTAGCCTTAGCATTTCTTACCTTTCCCTCAACTTCTTTGTTAATTGGCACAAAAGTAGGTTTATAATGTTTTTTTTTTTTTTTTGGTAAATCCTTCTTCATCGGCCTCTTTCCTCTCTTTGACCTGAATGAATTTTTACCCCTGCCCTTTCCTTTACTTTAGGCCCCAATCTTTTGGCTTTATCTCTGGGTGTTTCACCCAACATGTATGGATAAAGCGGCTTTGTAATCTACATTCGGAACAGAACATTGGGAGATTTGGATATTTGATTCTTTGCCAAAAGCCTTTGAACTAGGAGCTGAAATCCATACTTTTTTTCTAGAGGATGTCAAGATTAATCCATTAGGATGCATACTTTAGCAACCGAGGATTGTAGGCAGAGCCTTGTATACTCATCCATACTGATAATTTTTTGCCCAATAGCTACTGCAACAACTTTTAGTAATATTGGCTGAAAAATATTAGTGGGAGTTCTGGAAGTTCTATCCACACAGCCTTAACACGAGTCATTTATCTGGTTGAAAGAAGAATCTTACTTTGCAATTCTATATGAGGAGCCCTTTATGTCGTTTTTCTCCCGAGCAAGGGCTTTCCACATTGCTTCTTCTGATTCCAAACGAAGGACATGTCTATTGTCAAGAGCTCCCACCCCAAACTCTCCCGGAAGATTCCAATGCCTTGAAATTACATCCCGAATGTCTGAGAGCAACGGTCTAATTGATGAAAACTTCATTACTAGAATGAATTTTATATAATTTTCCCCAATCAAAATCGTGACTAGCAAAACAAACTGCTGGAGATCCTTCTTGCTCAGCATGTGCATGATCTGTCGGTAAGTCATCCACCTATGTAGTCTTGATATGACCCAGAATAGAAGCAAAAGTTGGGAAAGGAGTAGCCATTGCACCACTCGTGGCTTCTTCAATCCCCGGTGGTTGCTCATTGACAACCATGAATCAACACTCTGCCCTACAATTATCGCTAAGGATTCCATCCAAGCATGTCACTGGAATCAACTTTGCAAATATGTCATTGTAGAAAGAACCCGTCTAACTGTCGAGAGAAATGGCGAGGAAAACAGCGAGGAGGGGGGGGGGGGGGGGGGGGGTCCAAAAGGTCAACGCACACATCCCGAGGGGGATGGACGCCCCCCTCCCTCGCTATTTTCCTCGCCATTTCCCTCGACAGTTAGATTTTTTGTTGTAAAAAATGAATCTTAACCCTCAACTCTCAATCCTAGCCCTATTTTATCTCCAAATCCTTATGAATAGCAAAATCATGTCCACCAATTGTAACTCAATTGGTTGGACATTCACTCTCCTTGTGAGAGGTCACGGATTCGAGACTCGTCAGTTAGGATTTTGTGAGTTTTCGCCCGACTATTAGGAGCACTTGTGCTTCACCGTTGATAAGTCTTCAGATATTGATATAACCGCTTAGATGCACAGGACCGGAGCGAAAGCAAGTCTTCATGCGAGGTGGACAATGGATCGGAGCAAAAGCAAATATCCGTTCGAGATGGAGGCGACAAAAATATTAAGTGGCAACAATATTGTAGACTTCGGGCCTGGTTTAGTGAACCTTATAGGGCCAGTCATGCAGCATTTGGGCATAAATTAATAAATAAATAAAGATGGCCAATGATCCAATTTAAAAAAAAAAAAAAAAAAAAGTAAAACCTCTTGCTGATTTGTAGTTGGGGTAGTAAATTGATGTAACTCAAACTGCACCCATTGAATAGAACATGTGTTGGAGCTTGTCCTGACTAGGAGACTTGACATGACTATATGAGCCGACTGATGAGCATATGATGGTTGCATGTAGGATGCATGTGCATGCCTTTTGTTTTGCTAAGGTGTCATGTGAAGATAGCTCAAGCTATTGGGTTCGGGCCATGCAGATCACGAGAAACATTCAACCTTTTGAAGCGATTCCCGATAGTCTTGAACTTCAATGTTCCCTTAGGAAATCTAAAACTTAACGAGTATTTTAGGGGGAATGCCTTGTCAGTTTGTCTCCCATGCATGGCTCAACCTTGCATAAATAGTTTGTGGACAGTTTGCTCATGGTCTAGGATGACCTTTCGAGGAGCAATCCTTGGTCTGCTCATGACTTGTCTGAAGGGGCATGTCGTAGGTCCTTCGAGACATCGGGAATGCTCAAAGGGTACTCTTATAGTGAAAACTACGATTAAGTTGTTGGATATGACTAAGGTCAAGTTCATTGTATCGCTTAGAGGAATCCATTTTGCATATGTCAAGGCCTTTCTTATGCCTAACGTAATCCTCCTTTTTTTTCTCCATCCCCCTAGCAGAGGACTCTGCAAGTGGGGTTCCCCATTCGCACAAACCTTTGCACGAGCGTGAAGGAGAAAAAACAAGAGAATAAGAGGAAAAAATGATAAAAAAAAAAGATGGGAGAAGAAGAAGATAAAAAAAAAAAAAAAAAAAGTGGTGGGGTGGTGGTGTTGTTCCCGAGGGAGAAGAGAGGGTGGGATGATGGAAAAAATTGGAGAAAATGAGTTTATATTGGTGGTGTCAAACATAAATGTGGTGTTGAACAAAAAGGTGATGGTGTTCTTCAGAAAGTAGGAAGTGGTGGTGTTCTTCAACGGGAGCCATAAATAAATCAGTCATATGATTTGAGTTTTGTGCAATGGGTTGGGCTTAGCTGCTTGGGTTGAAACGACATTATAGTGGGCTTATATTGAACTCGGCCTGCCCACCGTCTTTGCTTTTTGCTAGGGCTTAACAAAAAACCGATCAAATCATTTAAACCGACCACATCGATCAAAACCGAACCGATCGGTTCGGCTTTAGGTTGGGTTGGGTTTCGATTTTAAAAAATTCATAACCGAAATGGTTGGTTCGGTTTTCGGTTTCTATATAATTTTAACCGACAAAACCGAACCTATGGAATATATATAATAAATAATATATATTTTATGTAAAAATATTATAATATGTTTAAAATAGTCGATCAGTTTTATTTCGGTTTAAGTCTGTTCGGTTACGGTTTGAATAAATTAGAATCGGTTCGGTTTTGTTAATGGTCAGTTCGAATTCGATTTGAAAATTTTGAAACCGACCAAAGTCGGTTCGGTTCACGATTTAGATGAAAAACCAAACCGTCGATTCGATTTTCAACCCTACTTTTTGCTGGAGCACAAGCAAAACATACGGTAATCGGAGAAAACCTCCAACGGTCTCTTAATTTTGAAATTTCTCCTCCATCTGAGTTTCTAAAAATAGATTTTATCTCCCCTTTATTCATCCTTCTACACGCTATGCCCATCCTCTCTGGATTGATGGGGGCTCCTGTGCACAGTGGGCATGAGCAGCTCCTGCGCAGGCCTCCCAGCCGTTGGATCAGAATCCAACGGCTCAGATCATCTGAATTTGAATTTGAAATTTTATTTAAAAAAATTTCCCGCCAAAATTCTCTCTCCTCCCGGATGATCTGAGCCGTTGGATTCTTTTTGGAATCCTTTTTGCTGTATATGAACAGTAAGTAAATTTTACATACAAATCAGTTTTATTAGCACATTGCTATATAGTAATGAAATTATATATATGCAATTTATTTCGGCCCTTTTTCAATGGTTTGTTAAATGTTGAGTTTTCTTAAAAGAGCTCAGGTTTTCACCAATTGGTTAGGCGATTTCCAAAAGTTTCCAAGAACAAAAAAGCAATCAACTTTATGGTGTTTACTTACATGACTATTTCACTAATGGTATGGGTCAATTTTTATCGACCATCTACCAAAGTCACAGTCATCTCGTTTGTGTAACCCAACTTTTTCACACTCGACGATGAACTTTCCTTAGTTACAGACCTTTGGTAATAGAAACCGGGTTCTTTAGGTTCTGACAACACTGAATCCGTACCACACAACATTAAAACAACAGTTAACATGTCTGGCCTGTCTTCGGGGCGTTGCTGGACACATAATAGGCCTATTTGGATTAACCTTTGCACTTGAGATGCAGGTAACGGGTCCTCAATTGAAACATCCACTAGTTCTAAGGCTCTGTCATGGTTCCAGAGTTTCCATGCCTGAAACATTCGAAATAGTTCTATCAATTAAGTCAAAGAGGAGAATAATAATAATAATAGTTAATGGCTTACCTAAAGATGGTTGTAACACTTACATGTCCAATAAGGTTAAGATCATGGTCAGGATGATGAAACAGTCTATTCTTTTTCCCGCTCACTATTTCCAGCACTAAGACACCAAAGCTAAATACATCGGATTTCGTTGAAAAATGCCCGTCTATAACATACTCCGGAGACATATAACCGCTGCATGATAGTCAATTGAAAATTATTTATGAGCAACATAAAAGATCAACATCTACATATGAAATTCTAGATTGACTTCAGTAGTGATAGTTGCATACTAAGTTCCGACGACTTTTCTTGTTTTTGCTTCTGTTTGTTCCCCTCCAAAACTTCTTGCCATACCAAAATCTGAAATTTTAGGGTTCATCTCACAGTCGAGCAGAATGTTGCTGGCTTTGAGATCCCTGTGGATTATTCTCAATCTTGAATATGTATGAAGATACAACACTCCTTGAGCTGTGCCCAGAACAACGTGGAACCGCTTCTCCCAATTGAGCAAAATGCTCCTTGCTGGATCTGTACCGATTTGGATATAAGTCTCTCAAGCTAATTGTTTACTACGATATAAGCAACCAATTTAAGCTAATGACACTAGACTATTTGCTAAGATAAGAAAACATACCGAAAATAAAAGAGTCTAAACTGTTGTTGGACATGTACTCATAGATCAACATCTTTTCTTCTTTTTGAATACAGCATCCAAGAAGCCTAACCAAGTTTCTATGTTGAAGCTTCACTATCAAAAGAACCTCATTCTTGAATTCATCAAGTCCTTGTTCAGATTTTTCTGAAAGCCTCTTAACTGCTATCAACTGTCCTGTCGATAGCTCTCCCTGGATAATGATACGATAACATTTTAGCTTTTTGTTTTGGTTTAATGAACACTGATCAATGTAATGGAAAATTACCTTGTAAACAGAACCAAATCCACCCTCACCAAGCTTATTTTCACTAGAGAAGTGATTTGTGGCATTTGCAATTGTAGCAAAATCAAATATAGGCAAGTCCAACTTGCCTTTCTCACATTCTACTCCTGTTCAATAAGGAAGTGGCGAACAAATCTTAATTATAGCAAAAACGGACAAGTTATAAGATATCTAAACAGCTTTCTAAGAAAGTCATTCAATGCAACCACTTGTGAATTCTTGACACCATAGAGTCACAACCTCATAAATATTTTTATTATAAAAGTAAAATATTTGTTGATGTGGATTTGGGGTAGGAACTGGAGCATTTGGGGAAGGAGTTGATGTATGTTTCGTAGAATGGAATGGTTTGGTTGGTAATTAGGAGAAGCAGTTGTAGTTTGCTAAGAGGTATGTTGCTTTGCAATTTGTACTTTCTTTGTGCTTTCGTTCCCTGTGAGTTTCTAACTTAATCTTAATGAATAGCTGTTTTATCGATTAAAAAAATTATTGTCAGCATAAGTTATTGTTACTTTTAACATCTGTTTATTCTGTGCTGCATTTGTTTCATAATTTGAGATGCCAGTATTTCAATAGTAGAAGAATGATGTTGATTACAAATTAGAATCAAATCATCTATTAGTAGAACTGTAAGTCCTACTCAAGGAATTTTTGGGAAGTCCTGTTTTTCCTTTGAAGTAGATATTAGGGCGGCCATACCTATTCATTTGGTTGAAACAATCATTTCCTTACAAATTACAAATTCTAGAGATTGTTGAGTGATGACCTAACTATTATATCCCCTTCATTTGGTTGAAACAATCAATGCAATTTTCTCACATGAGGGTCCCTATAAAATGTAATAATCGAATACTGAATAAGTCCCATCGTCAACAGCTACATGTTGTATGGTCTAATAAGACAAATATCATAAATCTAACAATGACTAATCAGCTGAGTGAAAGTTCTATATCCATATACTGAGACTCTATAATTGGATAGTGCGAGAAGCCGTATGAGTGTACGATATCTCTTAAAATAGGATAGGGATGAGTTAGATATAGAGGAATTATTATTTGCACGTAAAACAAAATTTTCAAGTAGTTTATATTCTTATTATTGAAATAATCGAAAAGTTAGAACAAAACATAAAATGTGCACCAATTTCGTCAACTACCTTATTAGATGCTTTGTCGGGAATAAGTACATTTAACTTAAAACTAAAGAAGGTGGACTTCCATTTAGGAGGCCTCTCTTTTCATGTTCAGATCTAAAGTCAATTTAATTAAGTGGAGCCAGAAAATTGAACGGTTTGTTTTGGTCCTAATTGAGAGCTGAACTCACATCTTCAGTTGAAATAAATAAAATTAAATATACTGCATAGGCAAGACAAAGACAGAAGCTGAATCTAAATTCTAAATTCAGAACTTATGAATTCATGACCAATATTATCTAACGAAAAACACTGTAATTATATTATTAAATAACTTTCGTACTCGTAGAAGTATCTGAACAGTGTTCAGAACTTATGAATTCATGACTAATATCTAAAGAAAAACACTGTAATTATATTATTTTTTAAATAGCTCTCATACTCAAAGAAGTATCTGAACAGTATTGGGACTATATCCAGCAAAAATAAAATAAAATGAATGAAATATTTACGGGTATTGCCAAGGGGTGAAATCTTAGGGTTTGAACTCCATTCAAACATATTTTGTACCTAGTATTGTTCTTTTATTAATGCATATGTTTCTAACCAAAAAAAAAAAAAAAAAAACTCATACTGATATGGCTTCTTTTCTAGAATATACATGCTTCCTGGCACATAAATCTTCTAGATGACAAAAATGAATCTGGAAGATAGAGTTTTATGCCAATTGGTCAAATTCTTCTGGCAATCTGGAAATATCCTATGCTGACAACACCTAACTTAGTACAGATCTATTTGTGATATGATTCTCTGCCTAGCTAAATGCATAAATATGATGTAATGGAAGCTAAATTTGTTTAATTGTTGAAGAACATCCTAGGAACATACCTCGGTGCTCATTCCAGGCCTTCCAGATAAAATAACAGATGATTGAACCCGAGAGAAGTATTCCAAGTGTTACAGATGCCAATACTGGTACAGGAAGTTTTCTTTTTCTTTTGTGGATATCAACATTTATTCCTGTAAAATCATCAGCAGGGATGTTAGGCAGACATTGCAGAAGTTTGTTAGATAGGTTACTAATTGATATAATGAAATAGCCATGACAGTTCTTTTGTTACAGCCATTTCATCGGTCATTAAAGATTTCACATATGAGAAGGATCAACAAAGAGCAGAAGTGAAAACTTTACCAAGCTCTGATTCAGCCATCCTCAAGTAGAGATCTTGTCCACCTGGGTCTAAATCTCTAAAATCCAATAGATCCCCAAACCACATGACACAACCACTTCCTGCTCCTCTGATATCTGACATAGTATATCCCGTGCAAGAACAATTCCTCAAGCATTCCAACCGGCATTCCTCAAGTGTCGTGCTCTTGTTCATTATACATTCTGATGAATACGGCAATTTCAAAGATGTATACTTTATGAATCCATCTCCACCATTGCAATCCAACCTCACTCTCCTCCTACAGCCACCTGACCAATCCAACTGTTCCCAGGCCGACGGTGACTTTGGTGTAAAACCCTTCAAACAGTCGCATGCCGTAACATCGTTGCTGCTACAAGTGCCATAAGCCCCACATATTGCATAAGTCTCACACTGGTCTCTCTGCCATGTCACCATAACAAACCATTCTTGGCTCTTGTCATTCCATATGAGACGCTGAAGCAGCCCAGTTGGTTGCAACACAAGATGTGAAATAACAGAACTGTTTTTACTTTCAAATCTGTAATAAAGTTCATCGCGATTGGAGACAAAAATTGGTTTGAAGACTGTGTTGTTCTTAAGCGCAGCAGTGCCGCTAAATCGAAATCCATTCCATGGGCCAGGTCGAAACAGCTTTACCGAACCCTTCCAAAGAAAGAGTTGAGGGAATCCATGAGGGTCCATTGTATAAGTGTATTCACCTTCTGAAGGATCGTCAGCACTCTTCCATGATATTAATTCCCTGTTGAGACCTTTTCTAAAGTCCCATCCAAGCTTCATGCCAACTAGAAGTGTGTCTGTTGGGTGATCAAAACTCTGCCAGATATAACTCCTAGGGTCTTCTTGACCTTTATATTTCACGACTAGATTCCCGGAATCCAGGAGCTGTGCAATGGGGTTCTGAGCACTGGAATGATTTGAAGATGACCAGGTAACTGAACCAACTTCATTGAGAAGTAGTAGCCCGTTTTCATTGATTGTTAGTAACCCAGGTGAATCTGAAAGTGGGTTGTGCCGGTTGGCAACCCAAACAACTGTACGAATTGGGATGTGCTTATACCATATTCCCAAGTACCATTTCCTTGATTCTCCGGGAGTGAAGAAGCCGAGTTCGAATTTTTGGCCTGAAGAAACTAAGGTCTGGTTGTGACTGAGGGGTTTCTGTTGAGTTAGGATGTCACTTGCAATAAAAGTTTCAGTAAACAGAAGCAGCAGCAAAGTGCATTTGGAGACCAGAAGCAGAAGGTCCGCCATGTTGATCTTCTAGGGTATGGAAGCTGAGTTGATTATTTGTTCTTGATTATGGTTTTCTTTTTGTATAATAGCTGGGATTTGAGCTTAGTATGCTCCTTTGAGTGTGTTTTATGATCCCTACTTCCAGGAGTTTTCCAAAGATATCAATGTGTTAGGTGCAATAACTTTTATGTAGTTGAAGGTCAATCTCACAATTGCCTCAGAAAGTGGAATGTCATTATCTCATAAATTGGAAGCATGAATCTTACCATTTTCATCAGCAAGTGTTGAACATCCCCAACACAAATGTTCAGGGAACCCAGACTCTAGATGGTTTAAAGGATTTTGTTTTTCCTTTTGTTTTCCCTAAAATGCCCAAACGCCACAGGTAAGGAGATGGTGTAATGTGAGCATATCTTTTTATGCGCATACGTCCATCACAACTTTAGGATAGTATGTGTTCTACAACTTCCGATGAATATATTTACATGCATCTCAAGGTCATTCAACAGGTTATTTATTATCTGTTTTAGGAACCCCTGTATTTACTAGATAGAAGATGAAAATGTCAATGAAAAAAAGCCTTTGACGTATAATTTGCAATGAATTACTTCTCTACCCAATTCCAGATCTGCCCGGCTGGCCAGAACTGTTATTTCTGTCGTAATCCAAACCAGTTTTGCACTTTTGAGGTGAACCTTCCCGCCCCATAACATGTATGCAACATATTACAAACTTTGATAGGCTCCGCTTGGTATACGGTAAAATAATGCATAATGCAAAAGTTTACGGCTGTTACATAAATTTGGTACTTGGTTGGCTTTACGGAAAATTGTTATTGGAATTTGAATTCAAGACCTTTGCATCTCCTATTTATAAAATTTTACAAAACTTTGTGGGACAAAATCTCCCGCATTACTTTGCAAAATTTTCATCATCTTCTCGAGTACTTTCAACTCCTTTATAAACACCCCAAAAATCATCACTTTCACAACTGCCATCGTCGCCACTACCACGACCACCATACCATAACCATCACAACCACCGCCATCACGCCACCACCACCACCACCGAAATATGAGTAGAAAGAAAATAATTTAAACCGAACCGAACCGGTTATAAATGGTTCGAAATCGGTCTACGGTTTTGAACAGACCAAATAATAACTGAACCGATCGATTAATTAGATATATATAAATAAATAAATAACAGACATGTGTCAATACCTGATTAGTGCAACAAATGCACTGAACTG
The DNA here is from genome assembly GCA_963556465.1 of Berberis vulgaris. Classification (NCBI taxonomy): domain Eukaryota; kingdom Viridiplantae; phylum Streptophyta; class Magnoliopsida; order Ranunculales; family Berberidaceae; genus Berberis; species Berberis vulgaris. Next base: position 68,122,843 of record OY747135.1, read on the forward strand.
AATCACCTCCCTTTTCTCTCAGTTTTCAATTTTGAGTTAAAAATTGAGTCTGTAAAAAAATTGGGCATGTTTTAATGAAAACCTTTCAAATGCTTGAGCCCAAAATTTCAGCCCGACCGAATCGAACCGATCCGAAATTCGGTTTTGGTTTGAGTTTTGAGCAAACTGAATGAAATTGGTTTGGGGCTCAAAACCGAACCGAACCAACATTGCCCACCCCTAATATTACTAATAACTTCATTGATGGAACCAAACATAGAAAATTCTTGATGAACAAATTGAAATACTATATAACTTACCTTTATTTTGTGAAGCTAATTATATGACTCATCATTTTACCTTTAAACTATTGTTTTCCACCCTTAATCTACTTCCATTATCACTAAACTAAACGTGTAAATTGATGGGTCCAAATCCGTCTCTATTGATTTTTGACCTACAAAGACGAACAACGGCGAATCATAAACCACCGTTATGGCGGCCAAATGCACTCCGATGGTAAAGTCAGGTGTTTGATCAAGGATGGAGATAGACTGATAAAGTTAGGGTTGCATGTGTGTACCTTCTCTCATCCATTTTTGTTCAACTTATATAATGAGTGTTTTGCTTGTTCATTGACTTTACCGTTAAGGGCAGGATGAAGGGAGGAGATCTCGCTTAGAATCTTATCTGTCCAAGATCGAGTCTCCTTTGACACTTGACTCTTTTTGGGACCCAATACTTGATTGGACCAAGAGTTGCGCCTTAGGTCTGCTATAGTTAAGAGAGTATTCGGGCCTTATTGTCTTGGGCCAAACTCCAAGATTTGCACCACATTGGGCTTGCATAATCTGGACTTGGGCGCCTGACTTACAGGCTGAATAGTAATTAGCCTGGACTTGAGTTGGACCTGGCTTGGGCCTGTCTGAGACCAGACTAGGGCCTTTTTCTATTAAAGCTGATTTGTGCCACGTGTTCGGCTGTAATCGAATGGTTGTTTGATGTCTCATCAGTTACTCCCCCTAGTTAGTGGGGTTGCATGCAGGTCCATTAACTCACTTAGTAGGGACTTGCGCAGTGTATGACTAATCAAATTTAAAGTCTATTTGGCTTTCACGCAACATTTAACATTGATGCGACTATTGTGTGGTTGCCTTCCACAAACGTTGTGTCTATATAAGCTTGATTTGGTTGGACTAGGCTTTATTCTTTGTTTACAGAGTTTACTTCCATTTTTTTCAATGGAGTTCTTTGAATGTTCTCCTGCTTTGATCTCCTCAGGGGCGAAAGTGGAGCATCCCTTTGATGAAGTCTCTGTATAATTTGACATTTTTAGCAAATCTCAATAAGATTTTCACTTTGAGGGAGCGCACTGGTTTGATTGTACTTCCAGTTACTCTTTAAGGGCTTCCAAACGTGCCTCTATCTTGTGAAGAAGAAGTCAAAGGTACATCCTTGCGATCCAACATGAGGTGCACTTGCAACTTCTTCTACCATCTTTCAGAGATAACACTAGCAACTTCTTCTTTAGCTGCACCTTTTACATTTCCTCTAGAAGACTGGCTAGCTGAGTAGATTCCTACTATGTGTTCTAGTAGATTTTCACTCGCAACTTCCTTTACACCAATCTCAAATCCTTGTTGTGTGTAAAACTTTGATTTGATCAATAAATTTTTTTTGTTTGTATCTATACTTCTTTTTTTGGTAATATATCTGATCGAATTAGATGCAAATCATATTAGCCCCGACTGGGGTTGTGCTGGATTGATGTCATGTTGGTCAAGGCGAACTAGACTTAAGCTATAGAGAAACCTATTCTATCTGAGCGGAGTAGGTTTCAAGATATAAACTAACTTATTCTTGAAGATGACTTATGTTGCAGGGAAGCCATCCTGGTTTGATCGGACTAGACCCCATAAAGAGTAATTAAGTTGTAGAGAAACCTTTTTTGTCTAAGCGGACTAGGTTTCAAGATATATGCTAACTTAATCCAGAAGAGGACTTAAGTTGCAGGGAAGTCATCCTGATCCGATCAAACTAGACCTCATAATAAGATAACTTAATCCTGAATAGAAATCTAGCTATAAAGAAACCATTCCTGTTTGAGCGGACGAGGCTTCTTAATACGTCAACTTAATCCTGAAAAAAATATGAGCTGTAAATAAATTGTCTTGATTCGATCGGACTAGATTTTGTAATATAAGCTAACTTAATCCCGAAGAGGACTTAAATTGCAGGGATCTGGTCACTAGAGACGGCAAGTTTTCGTCATCCTGAATAGGACTACACTCGGCCACAGTGGTTCCTCAGACGGACTATGTCATTTAGATGCAACGAGTTGTGGATATCCTAAATAGGACTAGACTCAACCGTTGTGCACCATCGTGGTTCTCTGGTCGGACTATGTTACTTAGGTGCAGTGAGTTGTCGTCATTCTGAATAGGACTAACCTCGACCGTCGTGCACCACCGTGGTTCCTCAGACGAACCAGGTCACTTAGATGCAGCGAGTTTTCAAAATCCCGGAATAGGGCTAGACTCAGCCTCTGTACGCCATCGCGGTCCTTTGGTCGGATCAGGTTACTTAGGTTCAACAAGTTGTCGTCATCCTGAATAGGACTAAATTCGACCGCTGTGCACCATCGTGGTTCCTCAGACGGACAAGATCACTTAGATGCGGCGAGTTGTCGACATCCTAAATAGGACTAGACTCGGCCGCTATGCACCATCGCGGTCCTCTGGTCGAACCAGGTAACTTAGGTGCGATGAGATGTCATTATCCTGAATAGGACTAAACTCGGTCGTCGTGCACCACCGTGGTTCCTCAAATGAACTAGGTCACTTACATGCGGCCATTTGTCGACATCCTGAATAGGACTAGACTCGGGTGTTGTGCGCTGTCATGGTCCACTATCGAACCAGGTTACTTAGATGCATTTAATTTTCATCATCCTGAAGAGGAATGAATTTAGTCGCTGTGCACCATTATGATCCTCTAGTCAGACTAGGCTTGCCCTTATATGTAGAGTTGTATATGAAATTCTTTAAAGAGAGTAGTTTTATTGATAACACTTCTTTAAGTGTTCTACATTCCATGGTCTTTTAAGATTCTCTCCACTCAGGTTCTCTAACCAATGGGTTCCAGGCCTATTGATTTTTGTCACCTTATAGGACCCCTCCCAGTTTGGGCTCCTGGGTTTTTCTTAGTACCCAATTGCCGACTTTGAATTCTCGAGGCTTTACCTTCTTATTGTAGTACTGAGTCATTTTTTGCTAGCAGGCCACTATTCTAATGGAAGTTTTGTCTCTTCGTTCTTCGAGCAGATCTAGTCCGACTCTCAGAGCTTCATCATTGTCCTCCAACCCGATTTCTTCTATTCTGAACGTTAGCATCCCTAATTCCACTGGAACCATTGCCTCAGACCTGTAGGTGAGGGCGGAAATGGCATTTCTCTAGTCGAAGTCCTTTTTGTGGCCGGTAGGCCCAAAGGATGTCTGGTAGATCAGAAACCCAGAGCCCTTTGGCTGCTTCAAGTTTCTTTTTTATTGCTTCCAAAATTGTTCGATTGGTGACTTTAGTTTTTCCGTTGGCCTAGGGAAGTGCCAATGTTGAATAGTGGTGACTAATGTTCATATTAACACAAAGTTTTTTTTAACATTTTGCCTTCAAACTGGGTCTAGTTATCACTCAACAATGTTTTCGGGATTCCAAACCTGCAGATAATGGACTTCTATAGGAAATTCTCTGTGATTTTCTCCAATCTTGGAGAGTGGCTCTGTTTCTACCTACTTGGTAAAGTAGTTGATGGACACAAGGAGGAATTTATTCTTCTCATTGGTGGGGAGTAGGCCTACGATGTTCGTTCCTCACTATGCAAAAAGCCATGGATTGGTCATTGGGACTAGATTCTGTGCGAGCATATGCGTGTATGGAGTGTACCTTTGACATTTATCATATTTTCGAACTAGGTCCCGCCTCTTGCCGCATCTTGGGCCAATAATACCCTAGGGTGAGGGCTTTCTGGATAACGTCCTTCTTCCGGGATGGTTCTCACAGATTTCTTTATGGATCTATCTGAGGGCATAGTCCGCAATATGGGGAGTCAGGCATCTAAGCAATGGGCTAGTTGCTTATCTTCTATATAGTTTGTCATTAATGAGTGTATATCATACCACCCTGTTCTTCATCTTACGAGCCTTTAATTTTTTTTCACGGGAGGACTCCATCTTTGATGTAGCTGACTAGGGGACTTATCAAACTAGTCTTTTCATTTGTGGAGAAAGCCTCGTGGAGTTCCTTATCTTCCAGAACTGATTTTTCTTAGAACACTATAAGTCTGTCAAAGTTGTCCATTGCGAACGAGGCCATCTTGGCCAGGGTGTTAGGTTCCTCGTTTGTCTTAGAACAATGGAGTAGAATTTTCTTTAACCCTTTATTGGTGTCAACTGTTTTTTTTTTTTTTTTGCAATAGGTCATCATTCGGGTGTCTTTAGTGTTGAATTCGCCATTCACTTGGTTGACTAGCAATTGGGAATCGTTGAGCACTGTAATTTCTTCTACTATGATCCCTTTAGCCAATTTTAACCAAGCTATGAGTGCCTCATATTTAGCTTCGTTGTTAGAGGCGTTGAAGCCAAATTTGATTGCTTTTGTCTCGCCCCGATTTTCGAGACACGACACAACCTATATATATATATATATATATTTTTCTTTTATGTCCATTTACATTACTTGCTAATGGTTACCCTTGCTTGCACACAACAAAATAAACTAAACCAAACAAATCTAGACCTGAGAATTCAAACTACCTCTTCGCTGTCTTACCACGTAGCAAACTGTTCGATCACCCGACGCCTCCTGCAGCACCGTCACCAACAACACCACCACCCGCACCCACGTAGGATACACCCATTTGCCACAAAACAAGCAAATGGGTCTACACTAGCTGGTATGAGGAGAACCAAAACATCTATTCCTCAAATTAAGGCATAATATCAACTACAATATTTTAAAAGAGTCATAAAATTTAATAATGCACCACCACTTTTCATTTTAACTACTCAATCATGAGAAATATGCACATGAGAAGCTCTCTGAGTTAAATAAAATACATAATATCAACAATAAAGGACTCATAAAAATGTAAAAATACACTACTACTTTTCATTTTAACTACTCAATCATGATAAATATGCACATGAGATGCAATATGAGCTCAAAACCATATATTTTCCCACAATCACACCTCTATGTCGAACATGTCTCACCCTAACATGTCTCTATACACACACCGATATCACTCCTAGCATGTATGTTCCCAGACGGAGTGCCGCCTCTTGGACATACATGTTGCCACAGAAGACCGATCGTGCAGCCCAATCACAAAATATAGCACTCATTGAGGAACCATCAACCCAATTAAAAAAACCTCGTTCTCTAGTGTAGTTCATTACATATACCTCGTTTTCTAGTGTAGTTCATTCCAGCTTGTAAGTAATAAAAAATACAACTAATCAAAAGTACATTGCATATACCAAATTGAATCCAGTGTAGTTCAAATTTAAGTCAACGTAAGGTCACAATATCGATAACCTTAGCAAGTTTATAACTAGAATATATAACTAAAATCACAAAATAATTAGGATAAGTATCTAGTTGAAGCTTAAAAAATTTGAAATTTGCGAATATAATAAGATCCTAATACAATTTCATACAAAAATGGGTTATATGAACCTCAAATTTTCTATTAGTTAGCTAATTGTATATATTTTCATTGAATTATATAGTTATTATTTTTTATATTAATTTCAAATATTTTTTTAGGTTTTCTACCACTTGTGAAAATAAGTTTTTATACTAAACAATTTTTTTAATGTTTGCAATTACTGATAAAATTACATTGAACTATAAAGAAATCTTACGCTCCAAGAGTATCGAACTCACATCGTCTACTAAAAATATTAAACTTTTAACCACTAAACCAAGAGAGACATGCAAAACTAGTTGAATGAATAATTATCATATTATATGTTAAATAAATAATATTTTTAAGGCTAAGTATTTATTAAAAATATTTTGAAAGTTGAGGGGTGCAGCGCCCCCCACCCCTTAGTAGGTCCGCCCCTGGTCATAGTCAGAGTGTAATAGACATTGGCAATCATTTTGCTTTGCTCACGACAATGTATCACATAGATCTGTTCCACCATTTCATGTCCTCACAAACAGAAAAAAATCAAGATAAAACTTGAGAAATTCGTAGAGGACGATTTGTAATGTTCTTATCTTATAGATAGATGATTTAAGATTTAACAATGTGTTAGGGTTGATCAACTCAAAACATTACCAACTAGATGCTGTTAACTTTAGTAAGCTTGACTAACTGATGCAGCCTTTACCCTAGGACATATTTCTAACATAGAAGTTCTGATGTTGGAATTCATTTGTCTCAGAACTTCTAAATCTAACCTTGAACTGGTGTGACTGACATTTGAGATTCAGTAAGTCTTATAGATGGTACAAACTTAGATTTATTTCATCTGGGATTTTACATAGTAAAATTTGAGTTTCTGTAGACTTATAGATGGTACAAACTTAGATTTATTTCATCTGGGATTTTACATAGTAAAATTTGAGTTTCTGTAGACTGAATGCTTCACTGATTGGATAGGAAACTTTGTAAAACAACTAAACAGTTTGCGAGAATATACAATAATGAAGTTTATGGATTTACAGTGATGGAAGAGATCAAAGCCTTTACCAACCCTGTATCAAAGCTACAGTTATTTCGTTTGTGGAAGATAATCCATTCCCACCAGCTGACATTGAATTTTCCTCACTTACGGTTCATTAGGTTCACAGGATATTGAACCAATAGTACATAACATTGAAACAACAAATAACATGTTTGGTCTGTCGTCTGGGCGTTGTTGCACACATAAAAGGCTCACTTGGATTAACTTCAACACTTTAGATTCAGGCAACTGATCTTCGAGTGACGCGTTAATGATGGTTGGCAAAGCATACTATAGATTATGTTGATCAACTATGACTTAGTTAATGATGGTTAGAAGAAAACTTACATGTCCTAAAGGGTTAAGGTCATGATCAGGATGACAAAACCCTCTGTTCTTCTTCCTGCTCACTATTTCCAGCACCAAGATGCTGAAACTAAAAACATCGGATTCATTGAAAACTGCCCATCTGTGGCATACTCGGGAGACATATAGCCACTACATGCCATCATCATTGTAGCACAGATATCGATACCTACATCCTAAAAGAGTAAGTTCCGGGTGATTAGTTGCTAAGTCCCGACAACTTTTCTTGTCTTTGCTTCTGTTTGTTCTCCTCCAACGGTTCTTGCCATTCCAAAGTACGAAATTTTGGGATTCATCTAAGAGTCCAGTAGGATGTTGCTGGCTTTGAGATCCCTGTGGATTATTCTCAATCTTGAATATGATGACGATAGAGTACCCCTTGAGCAATACCGACAAAAATCTGGAACCTCTTCTCCCAGTTAAGTAGCTTGCTTTTTGCTTGATTTGAACCAATTTTAGATACAAAAGTTAAGTCCGAGGATATTAGAACCTTATCCTGCCAATGGCATGACAGCTCAACAGTTGGAGCTTGGCGAATGGTACCACTTGGTCATGGGTTCGAACCTAGCTTGCGGCATCTTTATCAATTTATGGTGTGTTGACCAGTTCTGGTCTTTAATGAGTTCTGGAATCCTATAAAAACCCTGCTCGCCTTCCAAAAAAAATCACGTTATCCTATTCAACAACAAGAAACCATGTTTAAATAAGCAGAAATTCTAGGCTGCCTGGGGGAAAAGGTTTTTAAAGAGGAGGGGCAAAAGTGTAAAGTTGCCCCCCAGGCTGCCTAGAATTGTTCTTAAATAAGACTACCTACCAAAAAGAATAGTGTTTATGACAAATAACAGTGAGAATGTTGCTCTGCCCTTTTCATTGATCTATGTTGTTTATATACAAGTTATTCTGCCAATATAGGCAACTCCTAATCACCCTAACAATCTGCTATCTTCCTTATACAAAGCAATCATCCTAAAGTACAATATTACATAATCAAGACCACATTCAATAGCATAATCATAGCATAATTGAGAGCATGATCATGAGAATATTCTCAATGCCATATTCAATAGCATAATCATGAGAATATTCTCAATACCCCCCCTCAAGTTGGTGCATGGAGATCCCGTATGCCCAACTTGAGAAGTAGATACTCATATTGTCGTTTGCCCAACGCTTTTGTGAAAATGTCAGCGAGTTGCGCATTGGACGGGACAAAGGTGGGATTGATATTTCCGGAAACAATGTCATCACGGACAAAGTGACAATCGACCTCAATGTGTTTTGTTCGTTCATGAAATACGGGATTTTGAGATATATGGAGAGCCGCCTGACTATCACAATGAAGAGACATAAGACGTGTATGGGGCATTCCGAGGCTAGCTAAAATAGCTTTTAGCCATTTCAACTCACATGTAGTCATAGCCATAGACCGGTATTCCGCCTCGGCGAAGGAACGAGATACTGTATGTTGCTTCTTCGTCCTCCAAGATACCGGCGAGTTCCCAAGAAACACTAACCACCCAGTGAGGGACCGCCTAGTCAATGGGCATCCGGCCCAGTCAGCGTCACACCACCCATGTAACTGCATGTCACACTTACTACTCAAATGTATACCTTGACCCGGATTACCTTTTAAGTACCGGACCACCCGCAAAGCAGCTTCCCAGTGGTCTGCCCGAGGACGTTGCATAAATTGAGATAAAACATGAACACTATAAGATAATTCGGGTCGAGTAAAACACAAATAAATTAGCCGCCCCACCAAGCGACGATAAGGCTCGGGATCAGCGAGCTCTTGACTCGTAGACAAGGCGAGTCGGTGATTCTGTTCCAGTGGCACAGTCGCGGGCCTTGCCCCTAGCAATCCGGCCTCCGAAATGATGTCAAGCGCGTATTTGCGTTGACAAAGTACAAACCCATCTGGTCCGCGTGCCACTTCTACCCCCAAGAAATACTTTAAAGAACCCAGATCTTTCATGTGGAAACAAGCACTGAGGTAACCCTTGAATTTCTGTATATCAACTAGATTACGCCTAGAGATGATAAGGTCGTCGACATAAACAAGAACACTGAGCTGAACCGCACCTCTCTGTAGAGTAAACAAAGAATAATCTGAATAAGATTGCTGAAAACCATAATTCTTCAAAGCAGTTGACAGTTTAGCGAACCAGCACCGGGGTGCCTGCTTCAGCCCATATAATGATTTCCTAAGCTTGCACACCTTCCCGGAAGTCCCCACCTGAAAACCGGGTGGTAATTTCATGTATACCTCCTCCGTAAGGTCACCATGTAGAAATGCATTATGAACATCCATCTGATGGACTTCCCAATTCATGGCAGCCGCAACGGCAAGAAAGACCCTCACTGTAACCATCTTAGCTACTGGAGCAAATGTCTCTGTATAATCAATTCCTTCAATTTGATGATTCCCAAGAATAACCAGCCGAGCCTTCAATCGCTCAATGGTACCATCAGAATTATACTTGATCTTGTATACCCACTTGCATCCTAGAGCTTTCTTTCCTGGTGGCAATTCTGCTACAACCCAGGTTTCATTAATCTCAAGAGCCTCAATTTCTCGTCGCATGGCATCCCTCCAGCGGCTATCTTTCACGGCCTTAGAATAGCACACAGGTTCCCGATTTGCTGTCAAGGCTGCAAGAAAATTCTATGTCGCATAGAAAAATTATCACAATTCACATAATGTGCTATAGGATAGGGTGTACCTGAGGAATGCCGTGGTACGGGTGAAGGTGGTACGGATGGACTCATTTTCTGAATGGTATGAGTAACATAATCACGGAGTCGTACCGAGGCTTGCCTTCTGCGTTGACCCCTGCCCAACACATCTTCTTGACTTGCGTCCGGGTTGTCCTCCTGGTTAGCACAAACCGGCTGCCCAACAGCCTCATCCGGCTGTATAAACGCCTCGGCACCAGCATTTGCCCCATCCTCGGCACACGCCGACTGCCCAGCAGTCCTATTTGGCTGTACAAACTCCTCGACACCCCCCCTCAAAACAGGCGTAGATGTCTCCTCAAAGTCCTCGTGAACCGCCTCGATATTAGGCAGACCATCGTGGTCTAAATTAAAATTATCTGCAAAGGGAAAAACTCCTTCAGATAATACAACATTACGAGAAACAAAGAAATCTCGTTTCTCCAAGTCATACAAACGCCACCCCTTTTTTCCATAAGGGTACCCAACAAAGACGCACCTTCGACTTCTACTGGCAAACTTATCCCCCGTCTGCACATGCGCATAACACAAGGACCCCAAAATGCGCAAGTGATCGTAAGTGGGTGTGCTGCCATATAAGACACTATAAGGTGTTTTCCCATTCAAGACCAAGGAGGGAGTCCTATTTATCAAGTATCCAGTCGTCAACACACATTCTCCCCAAAACTCAATAGGAAGAGAGCCCTGAAAACGCAGCGCCCGAGCTACGTTCAAAATATGTTGATGTTTCCGTTCAACCCGCCCATTTTGTTGAGGTGTTCCCACACAAGACGTTTGAAAAACAATCCCATGATCAAGAAAATATTGTCGCAGGCAAGTGAATTCAGTGCCGTTATCACTCCTCAAAATTTTTACCTCTTTATCAAATTGTCTCTTAACCATCGAGAAAAACATTTGAAGAGTATGGGAGACCTCTTTCTTATCAACAAGTAAATAAATCCATACAACACGGGAAAAATCATCAACAATGGTCAAAAAATAAGAAGCACCACAAGAAGAAGTTGTTCTATAAGGTCCCCATAAATCAGTGTGAATAAGTTCAAAAATAGTCGAAGCTTTATGTTCACTAACAGGAAACTTATCTCTACTTTGCTTTGCCCTCTGACAGACATCACAATTTTTATTCAAGCGATTTTTTGTTTCACTAAAACTTACTTCGGGAACTAACTTTGTTACTTGTAGAGATGGATGACCCAGTCGCTGGTGCCATAGATCAAGAGACACCACACTATTGGCCTTTATTACGTGAACCTGTGGCAGCCCCCGGAAGTAATAGAGTCCATCACGTCGTTCACCCGCACCAATCGGCATCCTCGAAGTGCGGTCCTGTATAACACACAGATCATTAGTGAATTGGACAAAACAGTTATAGTGATCAGTCAATTGCGACACAGAAATTAAATTGCAGGTTAGCCCTGGCACATAAAGAACATTTTTCAAACAGAAATTTCGGTCAAGAAGAACCGTCCCCTCTTTAGTGGTGATAACGCTACTCCCATCTGGCAATCCCACGGGACATTGAGCAATCACCCTTAAGTCACGAAGATCCCCGATCGTACCAGTCATGTGATTCGAAGCTCCCGTGTCAATAATCCAAGGCTTACCAGTCATCTTATCGGTCGTTGCGGATTTTAACCCGCCCAACATTTGGAGAAGTGTCTGCCACTGATTGGTATTCAGCCCGGGCAGTGGAGATGTATCTGTCTCGGTCACTCCTGCCCCAGAAAAACCTATCTGAGCAGCGTTGGCACCGCCAGCCATAATCAATGTTTATGAAACAGAGGGAGTGGTGCGGAAGGGCACGACTGAGGAGACTACAAGACCGCCTCTTGATTTATCAGAAAAAAAAATAATGATGTAGTTTGGAGGCCTTCGAGGTACAAGTCTGCTAACAGGTTAACACCTACACCCTCGTTTCGAGGTACAGGTCTACTAACAGGTACAAGACAACGAGAGATTTTCGTCTCCCAATGTTTCACGGACGACACCTACACCGTCTTTCACAAAAAATGAAAAGGTCTCTTTCAGCTGAGAGGAAACGCCCCTCTACACCACCTTCTCTCCCAAGCCCTTCAACGCCTGCTCAAGACGTATCTGAGTAGAAACCATGAGTAAGCTTCAGAGTGATGTGTTGAGAGAAGCCATCACCCAGATTACTGGGGACTCCAAGGAGAAACAACGCAAATTCGTGGAGACAGTTGAGCTCCAGATTGGTCTGAAGAACTATGATCCTCAGAAGGACAAGCGTTTCAGTGGTTCTGTCAAGCTTCCGCACATTCCTCGCCCTAAGATGAAGGTCTGCATGCTTGGGGATCGTTCCTCTTCAGAGCTGAATCAGGCCAGAGACACAGAGATCACGGTAGGGGATCCCTCCTCCTTGTCTTCTTCTTCAGATCTGAATCAGGCCAGAGACACAGAGATCGCACAACAAGTGCAGTCAAGGGATAGCTCCCTCACAGAGCTTCTCGTCTTCTTCACTTTCACGCAAGCAATAACAAAGAAGAAGAAGGTCTTCACTTTCACCAACAGGGTTTGATTCAGGGTATGATTCGAAGTTGATTCAAGGTTGTTTTAGGGTCTGAGTTAGGGTTGTTTCAGGGTTTGATTTGGGGTTGATTCAGGATTTGTTTGAGGGTTGTTCCAGAGGGTTATCAAGGGTATTGAAGGGTTTCAAGAGTTTTCGAGCAACTTGGGGGCAAGGTCAATCAATCTTTGGTCGATTCAGGGTGGCGGTTAGATCTTTGGTCGAGCAAGGGGCGATTGTCGTTGGTGCTGCTTCAGATCGATTGAAGCTTAGAAGAAATCTAAGCTTAGTGCTACTTCAGACGAAGAGGACGAAGACGCCTTTCCTCTTTTTCATATCGATTGACGTGTTGCCTCAAGGTATGTTTGAAATACCTTCTCACCTCTAGCTCTGATACCATGACAAATAACAGTGAGAATGTTGCTCTGCCCTTTTCATTGATCTATGTTGTTTATATACAAGTTATTCTGCCAATACAGGCAACTCCTAATCACCCTAACAATCTGCTATCTTCCTTATACAAAGCAATCATCCTAAAGTACAATATTACATAATCAAGACCACATTCAATAGCATAATCATAGCATAATTGAGAGCATAATCATGAGTAGGGGTGGGCACGGGATGGGATGGGACGAGATATACCCATCCCTATCCCATCCCGTTCATACGGGATCGGGACGGGACGGGACGGGATCAGCGTGCTAATCTGGAAAATTGTATGATCAAATTGATAGTTAAGCAATTAGGTTCAATCTGAACATCAAATTGCTACAAAGTTTTTCATTCTTATTTTATGCGGCATCTTTATTGAAAATGCTTAAAGTACAGTTGATTGATTTATAAAATGATTAAGGAATAAAATATTCTAGTTTTATGTGTAATAGTCACATAATTGTGCTGTTGCAATCATGCATTCGAATCAAACAGTGTTCATTGAAAAAATTCAAAACAAAATCAATTGATTAACTTGACTGAATTGGGCAGGCAATCAATAGAGCGAAACTGTCATTGAACTGGGTGGGTTTAGAGCAGACTCCAACACCCAAACAAATTGGCCCAACTTGTATCAGGAAATGTGGGTTATCTTTCATGCTGTACAATGCTAAACTCACGAATTTGAGGCAGTTTTCTCGCTATTTTCTATACGTTTTGCACACTATCCAGCATGCATCTTCGTATGAAAATCCAGTTCAAAGTTGTTCATTGATGCACCATCCATGTAAATATATAATGTGAATAATGGACAGGGTGAATAATGGCCCCAGTGTGCACACCATGAACAGAAGTAACAACATACACCATAACAATCTATAACAACATACACCATGAAATAATTAAATAAAAATACTAATAATTAATATTAATAAATTAGTTCGGGAAGGGACGGGATTGGTGGGATTGAAAATCTTCATCCCATTCCATCCCATTCTAGATCGGGACGGGACGGGATCGGGATGAAATTATTCAATCTCATTAAGACCCGGAAAAATCGGGACGGGAACGGGATCGCGGGATGGGATGCCCACCCCTAATCATGAGAATATTCTCAATGGCATATTCAATAGCATAATCATGAGAATATTCTCAATAGTTTAAACTGTTGTACGACATGTACTCTTTTTTTTAATACAGCACCTCAGCAGCCTAACCAAGTTTCTGTGTTGAAGCTTCACTATCAAAAGAACTTCATTCTTGAATTCCTCGAGACCTTGTACAAATTTCTCTGAAAGCCTCTTAAGTGCTATTAATTGTCCTATCGGTAGCTGTAAAGAAAATAATTTGGAAATTGTATTATTGTTTTATTGTATACCCTACATATTCTAACACGCACCACAATTTGGACATGTAGACGCAGAAGAAATGTGCAGCTTGGAGAAAACTTTGACTTGGATAATTCTGGATAAAATTCAGGAAAAAATTCTAGATAAAAATTCTGAATAAAAATTTTAGAGGAAATTCCGAAAAATATTCTGGATAATTCTTGTATGAAGAAATCATGATTGTCGAGGTGAACGTCTAATGGTTCGAATAGGTACATTCCTCCTCCTATTGAACAAAATCAGCCTTCAATTTCATGCATGCAAGTGGATGCATAATAATTCAATATTGTTCATAAAAGAAAATGACGGAACATATATATATTTATATATCTTAGTTGATTTTCACGACATTAGAAAAGTTTACAATAGTAGGAGTCGTAAGTTGTCTTGACATATTGGGGATGCATTTTGACAGTTGAGACAGGACTCTCATAAATAAATGAAATTGCTTGCAGAAGATTGTGATATATATATGAAGCTGCAGAAACATTCACTAAATGGATCAATTATTGTTGTATATTTGTTCAAGTTAAACTTAGACCATAAGATATAAATATGCTGTTAGAGGCAGATTCAGTATTTATGAAGGCAATTATTGTTTTATTAATGCAACCATTTTAGAAGACTGGTTAATTATTTTGACAAACATTATTGGTACATAAAGTGTATTATAAAGCTTCAACGTTCAACTAACAAATCTGTTATTCAACTCTTATTACCATATCCATATAGAATAATATAGAAATCTTAAATCTAACAACTGTTTAATTGTTTCTGTTCAGAAAATATGTTATTATCACCACTTGATCTCTAACACAATTCTGCAATGTAGATATGAACAGAACATGATAGAAACGATAGTTTAACTGGCTTTTTTTATTCATTTATATAACTTATGCTTACAGAAAATACACATAAGTGCTGCATATTTCCTCGTTTAAATAATAAAATATCACACAATCTTACTTGATTTTCTGCTAAAACACATTTCATATTTTCATCTCAAACAGGTGCAGTGAAAAGACAGACTGGGAACCTGGACTTGCCTTTATTTGATTTTGATACCATTGCAAGTGCCACTAATAACTTCTCTTCTGCTAATAAGATTGGTGAGGGTGGGTTTGGACCTGTTTATAAGGTATTCCATGACATTATCTGATCGATCATCCTGAAAAAAAAAATGGCACTCTAATCATTTCATTTTATCATAATCACAGGGTCAGCTATCAACAGGGCAAGAAATAGCTGTTAAAAAGCTTTCGGAGAAATCTGGACAAGGCCTTGACGAATTCAAGAATGAAGTTATTTTAATTGTGAAGCTTCAACACCAAAATCTGGTTAGACTTCTCGGATGTTGCATTCAAAGAGAAGAGAAGATGTTAATCTATGAATACATGACCAACAACAGTTTAGACTCTTCTTTTTGGTAAACACTTTATGTGATTAGCTTAGGGTCATTGAATTAGTTGGTTATTTGTTTGTGTTTGTAATCTAGTCAATGAACATAAAGATTACAGGTTGTGTGAACTTTTTTTTTCTGTATAAAATTGGTTCAGATCAAGGAAGAAGCATGATACTTAATTGGGAAAGGTGCTTCGACATTGTTGTTGGCATATCGCAAGGACTTCAATATCTTCATAAATATTCAAGATTGAGAATCATCCACAGGGATCTTAAAGCTGGAAACATTCAACTTGATGAGGAGATGAACCCCAAGATTTCAGATTTCGGGATGGCAAGAACTTTTGAAAGAGATCAAATAGAAGCCAAGACACAAAGAGTTGTCGGAACTTAGTAAGTACGACTACACCTAATCTACAGTTCTTTACTCGAATTACTCATTATCTTACTTAAGAATATATTCGACTTGATGATGACACATGCAGTGGCTACATGTCTCCTGAGTATGCAATCGACGGGTTGTTTTCAATTAAATCTGACATCTTCAGCTTTGGTGTTTTGGTGTTGGAGATAGTAAGTGGGAAGAAGAACAGAGGGTTTTATCATCCTGATCATGATCTCAACATTTTAGGGCATGTAAGTATGAATCAGCTAACCATTTTCTTTGCATACATTTTTTCATAGTCTTGCAACTAACTGCTGTGTTTTCTTTCATATTGTGGTTATAGGCATGGAAGCTTTAGAATGCCAATAAAGCCTTGGAACTAGTAGATGAACGAATGGAGGATTCCATAATTGCATCGGAAGCATTGTGTTTGATCCATGTGGATCTTTTATGTGTGCAGCAGCATCCTGAAGATAGGCCAAACACGTCGTCTGTTGTTTTAATGTTAAGTAGTGAGATTGCAATTTTAGACCAACCTAAACAACCGGGTTTTTATAACGAAAGGTATCTGATTGAGGGAAATTCCATACCGGCTGAGAAAAAGTTATCTTCGTCAAATGAGATAATTGTAACATTGTTAGATGGTCGATGATGTATTGATCCATATCTATACTTTCTCGAAGGGTTATGAACATTATCATTTCATCTATGTATTTCCATGCTCTTGCATTGTTATAAGATAAACCAGAAAACAACCTAGATATCAACATTCTCTAACTCAAGAAAACGTCTTGATAGGCACTGAGCATCCTGGATGATCCCTGAGAGTGAAGATGCTTTGCAGGTGAATCTCCACAACTGGTGCAACAGTGAGGAATGAGGATCATCAGTTAAGATCTTTCCATCTGGACCATGGAATGGCCTTTGATTTAGTAGCACTGCTGAGCTGGCAAACTATCCAGTCTTTACCTGCTGTTTTTATCTAATGACTTAAGTGTACGCGTTCAACCATTGAGAGAATAATGTAATCTCAAAACGAGTTCGTGACCTTGTTGTTGGTCTTCTACCAGTTGGATAATCAATCATATTAGGGTGTTTGTTCTTTTGACTTTGTGAAATGGATTGAAGAGAAAAATACCTAGATGCTGACATATGTAATGATCGGCATCAAAGGGTCCAAGTGGACAAATCTGAAACAGGGAAAAATGACACGGCAGAGGTAAACGAGATCATAATAAGAAGAAAGAGGTGCAAAAGAATGGAAACAGCTTCGTCTGAGCTGATTCAAAACATCAAATTTTCCTGTCAACTAAGAGTCGTGTCAACCGTGGAATGAAGTGCCATAGACACAATTTGGGTCTTAATGACCATGTCCCAGGATCCTGAACCTTGAAAAATTGTTCTTGCGTAAAATATAATGATATGGGAGCAAGTAGTGAGCGTGAGATGTGGTCTGGGAGTTTACTTGATCTCGGACACTTCAAAGAAGCCAGTCAAGATATCTCAGGAAGATGGCTGCATCATCATACCTGTTGAAATGTAAACCGCAGTCTATAGTGTCAAATTCGTAAAGGTAATCTGAAATTTTATGAAAAATATTGATAAAGATAAGAGTCCAACAAAGTTGCTGGTGTAGCTGTAATGGTCAAACCCGGATAAGAGTTTACATGTGCAGCTAGGAAGTTCTGTGCAGCAGCGCCCTTAAGATAGGCAGAACATGTCATTTGTTGTTTTAATGTTATCTAGTCTTGGACTGTTGGGGTAGTGTTGGCTTGAATAGTCACACATCAAGTAAGGAGGAGTTGTCACAAAGATTTATAAGGAGATGGTCTACTCCCTAATAGTAATGAGACATTTTTTGCGTGTGCGCGATATCATAAAACATCCTTGATCAATAAAGGTTAAAGCATTGAATATTGATGTGCACTCCTTGATCAATAAAACATCCAAAATTCTCCTGGTCTAGGAAAACCAGCGAAGTTGCTGCTTGAGGGAGCGAAAATACACTTTTGCCCCCCCTCTTTAAAAATCTTTTAAAGTGCCCCCCCCCGCTCCGACAACAACCAGACATGAAAACCCAAACCCTGTAAAATTACTCATAAAACATTGAATACACTGATGTAAAAGTTGTCCCATTAAAACATGAAGATAGACAGAGAGTACAACTCCAACCATTAAAGTATGGGATTAAAGTATTCTCCCATTAAAGCATGATGAGAGAGTACATCTCCTTCCATTAAGGCATTTAATGCATTAAAACCCTCCCTCCATTATTTTCCCATTTCCCTCACCTCATTTTTTTAAGTCTCTTCTTCACTTTGCAACTCACTTTTCTTTTTCGGGGGTGTATTGTATCTGAATTTTGTGGGCAATTTAATAAATTTTATGGATTCTGAAAATCCAAGTGTATTCAATTTGGATTTTAAAAAGTCCACAAAAGTCTAGGGGTATTCCATCAAGATTTTAAAAAGTCTTTTTGAAATCCACAAAGTCTAGGGGTATTCAATATGGATTTCAAAAAGTCCACAAAAGTTTTAGGGTATTCAAAATATCATTCATATTTATGGATTTGGAAAATTATGGATTCTCATGGACTTTGTAGTGTTAGGTATAAATAACAAAGTTCAATAGTTTGCCAGCCTCCATATCAAAGATTTCAACGTGAAAAAAAGTCTCCCAAAGTTCTTCCTTGTGCCAGCCGCGAAGAGGTTGGTTCCCATCCTCTTGTTTTCTCGATTCTTTTTCTATCTTTGCATAAACACAAGAGAGAGAGAGATGACGATGACTGACCTGCCTTTACGTTTATACAAAATACACAACACTCCACCAAAAACTCTCTCTTTTATCACATCTTCTTCTTCTTCTCTGTAAATGAACGATTTTCATGGCTTTCTTACAATCTCCATCATCTATCGTTGAACCCATGTTACCCCTTGTGTTCCTTTCCTGTTCCCTCTTGTCTATGTGCTTTCTCTTTGTGTTACTGTACAAGAGATTCAGGAGAGTCAAGGGAGACGAAGATGAATCAACCCATAACCCATTTTCAATCTGCAGATGTTCCCTTTCATCTACAATAAACAAAATCCATCAAAGCAATAAGGCCCACCAGCTGTTTGTAGAATTTCTTACCTCAAATTCGCCTAAATTGGTCTCTCTGTGTGCCCCCATTTGTTCTGATTGCAATGAGGGGGGTAATGGGGTGGTTTGTAATGATGGTGTCTCTGATGGGTCGGAGTTGTATAAGGAAGGTGGGGATGATGATTGTAGAAAGAGTGAGGAGCTTGGTGGGAAGAAAAAAAAGAAAAATGGTAAGAAGAAGAGGCATGTTGATGATGGCGGCTATGACCCCGGCGTTGAGATTAGTAATGCAGCAGCTTCACAACATGATAAGCATCAGTGTATTGATTGTTCTTATCCGTTTACGTCTTCGTCAAGTATTACACAGCTGAAGATCAAGCAGCAGTATGATCAGCTTATGAAGTCAAATGACTCCAAGTGTATTCAATTTGGATTTGGTGAAATTGTCACCAGTTTTAAAACAATTTGTGGCATAATGGAGAAGAGAGAATCAACGAACAGCGAATGTTGGATTGCTATTCAAGAGACCCCAGGATTGAATAATGGTGCTCAGTTTTTTGCGCTTAGTTTTCTTAACACTAAAACAAAGCAAGACACCTTCTTGAAGATGAGTCCAGACCAAAGACTTGACTGGATTACTTGGGCACAAAGGGATGCATAAAGCTAATAAGCTATAGGCCATTTGGATTTTAAGTCATGTAGTTTGATACTTTTTTATATGCATAAGGCTAAATATTGTGTGTTTATTTCATTTTGCAAGTGATATTTTTAATTTGGTTGTGTTGAATGATTTGATTTTGTTGAATGTTGGATTGCGATTTCATGTCATTACCTGCCTGGTTATCTTTTTTTTTTTGGTCAGATACATGTCTTGTTATCTAATGTCTAATATATTTGGTTTGTTAGAGGATATGTCATTACCAACTTCTTTTTTATCTTGCAAATAATTAGAAATCTGTAAAAGTCGTTCATACAAAGTCCGTGGATTTTCATAAATCTCTAAAAAGTCTGTAGGAAAAGTTTATGGATTTAAGAAATCAGCAGAAGTCCGTGGACAATTTAAAGAGTCTGTGGACAATTTAAAGAGTTCGTGGACTTTTCAAATTATTTATCAATTCCATAAGAATCCATATACAATACACCCCCCTTCATCAACTGTGTGAGAATTGTGCTCAATCTTCGATCTCTAGTGAGAAGTGTGAGAACTGTGCACAAATCTTTGATCTTTTCTTCTTCATCAACTTTCTTTTCTTTTTATCAAGCGTGTGAGAACTTTGAGAAGTGGCTCTAAATCTTCGATCTCCGGTGGGCAAAAGGGTGGAGGCAATAGTTGGCTGGCATGAGGCAGCAAGAACACTGTGAAAGGAAGATGATGGTGACGAAGGTGGGCGGTGGGTGGAGTTTGGTTAGAGTTTTGAGGCAGCCTTTAATTGGGCTTGGACTGAATTTGAGCTTTGTTTGTAACAAGGCTACGGTACCGAGATGAATCGGAACAGTCCGAGACTAAATGTATTGAAACCGGTTCCGTCCCAGTTTGAACCAGTCCAAAATCGGGACTGAAAAAAAATGGGGAGAAACCAGTTGATCTCTGTTCGAAACGGGTCGGGACCATATGGTCCGGTAGGAACACGAATCGGGACCGGAATTGTCGCCTACCCCTATTTTTGCTAATTGAGATAAGAACATCCTTTACCCATACCTATTTTTACTTTTTACAACAACATAACATAAGCTACTTTTGTGCAAAATTGTTTTAATTAAGCTACATAAAAATGTGAAGAACAAAGTCAGATGTCGAAATTAAGAAGTTCAAATAGAACACAAAGTAGTAAAACATTCATTGGATCATGTACTTGTAGTTTAGCTGTTGGTGCGGTCATATTAGAATATTGTCTCTTATTAACTTACTGTTTCCTATATTGTTTTTTATTAGTTTATTGTTTCCTATTAGATTTATCCTTATACCAGTATTGTTCCCCATTAGGTTACTGGTTTCTATTAGTTTAATCTTTGTATACCAAGTCACCAATATTTTAGGATCCAGATTGATTTGTAGAGTTGTATATATACTCATGTATCTGTTGATTATAAATAATACAAATATTCAATATATTTATTTCTTCATTTTGACTTAATATTATAGCGGTCTCGGTATGATTGTTCATACGTGCCCTCGGAGATACTCTTCGTCGGTTTATTCCTTTTATTCTTTTTGTTGCTATATTTTTGGGCCTTCTAAGATATGGGTTCACCACCACCATCTACACCATCAAGCTACAACATGATTTCGAGTGTTCAGCTAATGGGTTTTGCGCCTGAACCCATCGGAATCCCATATGGTGTAAAACTTAATGGAACCAATTATTCTCTTTGGTCTCAGGTTGTTGCAACCTTCATTGTAGGTAGAGGAAAGTCAAGCTATATCAATAGAAATAAGCTTCAACCTTCGATTGATGATCCGATATATGAAAAGTGGAGCATGGAGAATGCTCTTGTTAAAGGTTGCCACATTGGTGCCATGAAACTCAATATAATGAACCTATTTGTTCGTCTACCCACGGCAAAACATATTTGAGATGTTGTATCTCAGACCTATTACGAAGGAGCTGATAGGTCAATTATTTATGATCTCTCTCGCCAAGCTATGCAGATGAAACAGGAGAATAAAATGGTTTCTGCATTCTATGCTAATTTGCGCGCAATGTGGTAGGAATTGGATCACCGAAATCCAATTGTCTTCACACAACCTGATGTTATATGGACTCGACAAAAGGAAATAAATGCACTAAGTGTTTATGTTTTTCTGGTTGGCCTTGATGACTTGTATGATCATGTCCGAAGTGATCTCCTTTGTACATAATTTTTCCAAATCAGAATATCGTCTTCGGTATTGTTAGAAGTGAGAAACAGAGGAGGCACATTATGTTAAACATCCATACTGGATCAGTATGGCTATGGCTACTCAAACTTTCACTGACTCTAAACTGACATGTCTCCTCCGAAGTTTCTGGCATCAATGAGGGTGGTTGTACTCATTGTGGGAATCCTAAACATGTTGACAATTGGTTCAAAAAACATGGATACCCGGTGATGCAGTCATTTTTGGCTCCCTGCTTTAACCTGGTTCATGCTGACCTGCACAAGTAACACACGTGAGCCATGGACCACCGTTGTGGTGGTCAATGATCCATGACACTCCGATGCTAAAGTCAAACAGAGATATGAGAAAGTTGTAATGTTGTAATAGGGAATTTGTAGTGTACCTTAGTTTACCAACCTCATGTCTTATTATAGTGCAAGGAGTCTTAATTCTACCAGGCCATCGTAGACGTAATTTAGGAAGGAGATCTTCGTGCATATCCTTCTCTAATTAGGAGACGTGTTGTAGAAGGGAGGTTTTCTGTTGGCCATATGTTCCTAGATACGTGGGAGATAGTTCCAAATTCAAGAACAATCCGTGGAAGAGAGTTTTCCTGTGTGGAATGTACTCTGGTATTTGCTTCCTGGTTGGAAGCAGAGAGCAATTGTAGTTGCCCGTCCGAAGCTGATCCTCGAGATACTTGCCTTAATGGGACTTATGGGTACTGAGGATAGCTGTGAGACGTGTGGGCTTAGCATGTTGTGAGAGTTCTGGTATGCTTGGCGGACTGAATTGAGCGGGCTTAGAACCGCTGGGGTCTGTTAAGAATTGGGCTGATGCTGGGCCCTTATTTCCTCGAGATTATCATGACACGTGTATGGCCTAGAGGTGTGACCATTTTTATGTATCATCAGCTACTCCCCCCGAGTGAGTGAAGCGTTAAGTTGATCCATTGACTCTTTGAAAAGACAACTGTACTGTTGCGATGATTAGACTCGAAACGTTCGTCTTGAGCAACATATGACATTAATGGGTACGCAACTGCTCAAGGAGGGAAAGTGCGATTTGCCTTCCCTATAAATATTCACTATCTTGAGAATAATTTTTCCATTGTTATTTGAACTATCTTCTAATGGATGACAACATTAAACTTTCTTCCAATGATTCGTTATCCCTTGTTTGTATTAATCTCCTCGAATGTGGTTTAGTCGACAAAAACGAGTTGGTCAGGCTTAGTAGTTTGTACCGCCTTCAGGAAGATTTGCAAATTTTTCTCTCGTTTTGAGTTTTAGGTCCGAATGTGCCTCCTCATGGGTTCGTAGGCTTGCACCGTGGCATGTTCGAGTCCGGGCTCCTGCTTCTAGTGCAAGATGATGTTTGACACTTTTTTACTCATTTTTGAATGCCTCCCGCTCAAATGGTGTCGAGCAAGTTCAAGATACTACTCGCAATTCTCCTTAGGGCACATGACGCGGACCTCCGTTTGACTTTGTCGATGATCCATCATCTGATCGAGGCTCGATTTGATTCCAGGGGTATCTGTGTGTTGAAGTTTCCTTCTTGTCTATGGCTGACGACACACATCGCCGAATCTTGCGAGAAGCAATGGTTCTTTGCTTCGGCGGATTCTGGTTACTTCAAGCTCGGGAATCGTAGAGTGTCTCGATACTTTCAGTTTGATCTTTGTGAGTCTCTTGGTCATCAGTGTGTGAATATTTCTATATGTTCCTTCTGTGAAATTGGTTTTGAATGTGTTCCTTTGATTCAGGGAGGTTCGCTATTTCGTCTTTCAGCGAGGAAGATAAGCGGATATAGAAGGAGTTTCTCAAGCTCCCTTTGATTTTCGTTGGGGAGGTCATAATGTCAGGCAATGTTTCACACTGCAGTTTGTTGTGGTGTTCTTATGGTGCTCAACCCATGTCAGGTTCACCTGCTAGGGAGGTGGTTACTCGTCGTACAAGAAAGAGAAGTTTGGCCTTGCCCAGTCCCTCTAGGCTTGCTAAATTGGACGAGAATGTACCGCCCGTTGTTGTCCCGAGGAAGAGGCAAACTTCTATCATGGCGGCTTCACGTGGATTACGATGGCTGGGAAAGTGGGAGTCTAGTCAGCGTTGGTCCGCTGATGACGACGACTCGCCAAGGGATCATTGCTCTCAATACAGTCAATGATCGCCGAACTTGCCAAGTAAGCTCAATCAGTTCGCGACTGATGATGACGACTTCTGGGGCCCAAAGCCTAATCCGTTTCGCACGGATCACGACGGCTAAGGAAGTGGGAGTCTAGTAAGTGCTGGTCCACTGACAATGATGACTCGCAAATGGATCATTGCTCTCAATACAGACAATGATCGACGAACCTACCAGGTAAGCTTAGTCAGTTCGCAACCGACGGCGACGGCTTTCGGTACACGAGACCTAATCCTCTCAGTGCGGACCACAAAGGCCGAAGGAATAGGAGTAGAAGTTAGCACCAGTTCGCTAACACTTAGTAAGACGTTACAGACAATTACTGTGGAAGCCTGGTCAACCCCTGACCAACAACGATTTCTACTAGTTAAACCCTAATCTGTCACATGAACGAAACAAATCAGCGATTTATTTTGACTGGCAGAGACATGCATCCCGCCTAATAGTGCAAACTCTACGGTCGACGAAGCAACTAAAGTAAACACGACATTATGGGACAAAAACAACACTTTCATTCAAAAAACATGTCTATATATTATCTATCCAAGAGAGGACGTTACAATCAATCTAAGGAACGACATCCTCCTCATTAGTAAGCCTCGTGGTGCCAGAGCCTTCCCCTCGATTGATCGGCCCGAAAGCGCCCTCTTTTAGCGAGCGAAGTCAAGGTCAGTACCAGGATACTCTTCCCTAGTCATCTCTAGGAGCTTCAGTCTACCACGAATGACCTCGGACGAGATTAATGGCTTCCTACCTAACACATCGAAGTCCACTGCGCCCAACAAGGCCTCATAGTGCGAGCGCTCTTCCGCCAGCAACCGCTCCGCCTCCATAGCGCGGCGATGCCCCTCATAACTACGGCTTCCAACAGCTGCCTTTCGACGACCCATTCTGCCTCCGCTCGCTTCCTTTCGACTTCCATGCCCTCGCGGTTAGCAACAGTGCCAAAATCCTGCAACCGTCATTCCAAGGAGTCCGCCCGATAGAGAGAGTCCGAATATGACATCCGCAAGTCCGCGAAGGCCTTTTCCAAAGCAGGAACCCTTCCACGGGCTTCAGGGTGCAATGAAAAATGACCGAATACCTCCAGGACATGAGTAGTCGTCCCGATATCATGATGACGTGAAACCTTAACACGCGGTCCAACTTCTTCCCCGATTGCTATATATTCCAATATCGGGGTCATCCAATTTGGTTGCGTTTCTGTAGCAAAAATATCTGTATATTCTCCTTTATCGATGGATGCTTGATTTTTCTTGATATTCGATGACACCGCTTGAGACTTCATTGGAGGCCGAGGCTTCCTTAGCTAGGGATACTGCGTGAGTTCACAGCTTTTGAACCTGTCTATTATACCAAGTACCTTGTCGCAGTAGGCTATCAAGCAGGGGTCCTTGCTGTTGAAATCCCCTTTGACCTAGTTGACTACTAGCTTTGAGTCACTGTAAGCTATCGGGCGATCTATACTGAACCCTAACGCTAGCTTTAGGTTGGACAGGAGGGCTTCGTACTCGGCCTTGTTGTTTGAAGTGGGGAAGTCGAACCTGACTGCCTTTTCAAGGGTGAAGATGTTGGGGGAACGAAGTGTGATTTTTGCTCCGCTCGCCTTTTCAGTCGAGGATCCGTCGCAGTGCAAAATCCATGCTTGGGCATCCGTGTCCGAGGGCTGGTGGTTTAACTTCGATCCTTGTCGGTCGGTGAACTCAGCAATGAAGTCTGTCAGTGCTTGGGCTTTGATGGAAGTTCTTGGAACGTAGTTAATGTCATTCTATCCGAGCTTCACTGAACATTTCACCATCCTGCCCGATAGCTCGGGTGTATGCAGTACCGAGCGGTGTGAATGCTTTGTCAGGACCGTTATGGAGTGGGCCTAAAAATAGGGCCTTAGTTTCTTAGAGGATATAACTAGTGCCAAAGCCAACTTTTCCAGATCC
Source organism: Berberis vulgaris (assembly GCA_963556465.1). Classification (NCBI taxonomy): domain Eukaryota; kingdom Viridiplantae; phylum Streptophyta; class Magnoliopsida; order Ranunculales; family Berberidaceae; genus Berberis; species Berberis vulgaris. The sequence continues at coordinate 68,148,847 of OY747135.1, forward strand.
GGTAGTATGCTTCCGCTTCCATGAAGGTTTTGCTGGTGTAATATACCAGTCTCTGGATTCCTCGATCGTCCCGTACGAAGCCAAACTGACAGCTTGTTCGAAAACAGACAAGTACAAGTAAAGTGTTTCTCCTATCGTTGATTTCGAGATTAGCTCTGGGCTCCCCATTTATGCTTTCAGTTCACACTCTTCTTTCCACGAGAACCCTTTGCTCCCCCGTAATATCTTAAAGAAAGGCAGACATTTGTCGGAAGATTTTGATATGAATCTATTGAGTGTTGCTATCCTTCTAGTCAGGCTATAAATGTCTCTGATGTTGGTCCGGTCTTTCATGTCGAGAATGGCCTGAATCTGTTTTGGGTCGGCCTCGATCCCCCTTTCGTTTACTATATTGCCTAGGAATTTTCCAGACTCGACTCCGAACGAGCATTTTTGTGGGTCGAGCTTCATCTGGTATTTCCTGAGTTGGTCGAATGCTTCAGCAAAGTCATGCACATGGTCAGGGCTATGGAGGCTTTTGACCAGTATGTCGTCTATGTAAACCTCCATGTTCCTGCCAATTTGGTATTTGAACATCCGATTAACTAGTCGCTGGTATGTAGCACCTACATTCTTTAAGCCGAATGGCATCACCTTATAGCAGTATATCTCCCTTTCTGTTACGAAACAAGTTTTTTTTTTATCTGGAGGGTGCATCAATATTTGATTATAGCTCAAGTAGGCGTCCATGAAATTGAGTAGGATGTGCCCTGAAGTGGCATCCACGATCTGATCGATGTGGGGGAGTGAGAAGCTGTCCTTTGGGCAGGCTTTGTTTAGGCCAGTGTAGTCTACACACACTCTCCATTTTCCATTTTTCTTTTTTATGAGAATGGTTTTTGCCAGCTAGTCGAGGTATCCTGCTTCCTTGATCATGCCCACGTTGAGTAAACATTGTAGCTCTTCATTTATGATCGCGTTTCTTTCGGGCGCCACAGGTCTTTTCTTCTGCTTTACGATTTTCTTTTAGGGGTCCATCTCGAGGCGATGGATTATTATCGATGGGTCGATTCCCACCATGTCCCACATGGTCCAAGCGATGATGTCCTAGTTACACTGTAGCAACTCCGTAAGTTGCTTCGTCACTACCTTGCTCAGGCGGGATCTGATCTGAATGTCTTTGCTGCTATGAGGGTTGTCAAGTAGACCGTAATGGTTTCTTCCTCTAGTTGTCCGGTGTTGGGTCTGCTCTGAGGGCTTACTGGTGCCTTGTTGTCTGGGATCAGTTGTTTCCCTCATTCACTTCTGGCAGAGTAAAAAGTCATCTTAGCCGCTGTGCCAGCCGCAGATCCGGAATAGCCGGGCGGTTGGGTCGTCATGTACTATTACTCCCTGGCCGCTACCTGGTTTCCTTTCAGTGTATCGACCGCTCGACTTGCTTGGTACTTGACGCATTGATGCATGGTGGAGACCGTTGCTTCCATCTGGTGTATCCAGGGTCTTTTTAGGACTACGTTACACGTCGAAGGCGCGTTGATAACTATGAATTCTTGAAACAAGGTTGTCTGAGCCGGCTGCTCTCCTGTCATTGTAGTCAGATGTATCTTTCCCACCGGGAGCCACCTTTCGCCATTGAAGTCGATCACCGGGAAACTATCGAGGGTCAACGCTATCTCTTCAAGTTGCATGCTACGGAACGTGTGGAGAAACATGACGTTCATCAAGTTCCTAGTGTCCACTAAGGATCTCCTTACTTCCCAGCCTGCCAGAGAAATTGTTATCACCAGGGAATCGTTGTGTGGGATTTGTACGCACTGGAGATCTTCATTCGTATGGGCTACGTTTCCCACCATGTAATATCGGTTGTTCAACATGTATCGGTTGGATATTCATATTTCGTAGAAACCTTTTTCTGACCTGTTGGAAAGTTTGGACTTGGAGTGTGCTCTATGAAGCACACATATTTCGTTGCCCGATGGCTCCTCAGAGTTTCTTGGTGCTGCCGTTGTTCTGGGAGTGCGAGTCGGCTGTCTGTGCGTGACAAAAATTGCTGAAAGGGGTGGAGTAGGGACAACCTTAGCATTTGATGTGTCTCCTAGTTCTCCGTTGTTGCATGACTTAGTGGTCACCATCTTTCTGTCTTTTGGAAGGAGACGACGCTTAGTGTAAATTTAAGAACTTTGTCGTCCTCATGGATGGCGCCAAACTGATGTAGTCATTTTTGCTCCCTGATTTGACCTGGTTCTTGTTGACCTGCACAAGTAACACACGTGAGCCACAGTTGTGGTGGCTGATGGCACTCCGATACTAAAGTCAGACAGGGATCCGAGGAATGTGTAATGCTGTAACAGAGAATTTGTAGCGTACCTTAGCTTACCAACCTCATGTCTTATTTATAATGCAAGGAGTCCTGGTTCTACCAAGCCATTGTAGGCGTAGTTTAGGAAGGAGATCTTCGTGAAGATCCTTCTCTAATTAGGAGTCGTGTTGTAGGAGATAATTTTTCTGTTAGCTCTGTGCTCCTAGATATGCGGGAGATGGTTCCTAATCCAAGAGCAATCCGTGGAAGGGAGTTTTCTTGTGTGGAATGTACTTTGGTATTTGCTTCCTGGTTGGAAGCAAAAAGCAGTTGTAGTTGCCCGTCCGAAGCTGATCCTCGAGATACTCGCCATAATGAGACTTATGGGTATTGAGGATAGCTGTGAGACGTGTGGGCCTAGCATGTTATGAGAGTTTTGGTCCGCCTGGTGGACTGAATTGAACAGGCTTAGAACGGCTTGGGCTTCTTCAGTGTTGGGCTAATGTCGGGGCCTGTGTTTCGTCAAGATCATCATAACACGTGTATGACCTAGAGGTGTGACCGTTTTTATGTATCATCACCCAGATTTCTTGGATAGTTTAAATGATCTCAAATCTCGTGAATGACGTGATCGGCGTAATCGAAAAATTGTGACAATAATGAGGGAAAAGCTGAGGTGATGGTCTCACTAGCCAACTCACCATTGACTATTGTTGAGCCTGGTAGTGGTTTTTTGCTTGACTTTCGCGTTCTTGATCATCCATTAGGTAACATTGGTTTTGCTTTTGCTACTTCTACTTCTGCCAAAGACTGTAGAAGGATTATTGATTCAGGTGCTACTGATCATATGACTTTTGATCAGTCGTTCTTACAAACTACGAGCACGCCACATCGTTCACTAGTAGTTAATTCTAATGGAGTCCCCTCCCTTGTCACTAGTGCAGGCACTGTTGTTCTATCACCATCTTTATCCTTGGAGAATACATTACTTGTTCTTTCACTTTTCTGATAACTTATTATCTGTGCCTCAAGTTATTGAACAATTAAATTGTCTGGTACTAATGTATCCTCGTTTCTATCTTTTTCAAAATCTCAATAGCAAGGAGATTATTGGGTGTGGTACTAAGAGAAGACGGCTTTATAATGTGGATGATGTGTGCTTTGGAAGTGTCTTGGTTAGTCAAAGTTCTACATATGCTAAGGAGCATCAGATTTGGATGTGGCATCATCGTTTTGGTCATGCTTCTTTTGGGTATATAAAACATTTGTTTCCTTCCTTGTTTTCGAATTGTACTCCTTCGGATTTTCGTTGTGATGTTCGTGTTTTGGCTAAGAGCCATCGTACGACTTATCCTTTGAGTTTAAATTAGATAAATGAACCATTTGTTTTGATTCACTCGAATGTGTGGGGCCCTACTCCAGTTTCGACTTTGTTTGGATATCGTTGGTTTGTGAGTTTTATTGATGATTGTGGTCGTATGACTTGGCTTTATCTGATGAAAAATAAAAGTGATCTCTACTAATGCTTCCGCTTATTTCATGCTATGATACAGACTCAGTTTTCTGCTAAAGTAAAGGTTCTCAGGTCAGACAATGGTGACAAATATGTCGATAGTATGTTCCGATCTTATTTACAGGATTACGACATTATTGATGAGACGACATGTCCTTCTACACGCCAATAGAACAATGTGGCAGAACGTAAAAATCGTCATCTACTTGAGGTTACACGTGATTGTCTGATTGGTGCCCATATGAAACCCGCTTCTTGGAGTGATGCTCTTTTATATTTGTTTATCTTTTGAACCGTGTACCTAGTAGTATTCTTCGCTTCGAAACACCTTTGAAAACACTCTCTACTTATGTTACCATCTCTTCCCACTTAACATTGATACCGCGAGTTTTTGGTGTGTTGTGTTTGTTCACCTTCACAAACATCAACGCACAAAGTTGGATCCGTGTTCATTAAAGTGTGTATTTGTGGGGTATTTACCATATCAAAAAGGCTACAATTGTTATCATCCTCCTTCTCGACGGACTTATGTTACTATGGATGTTACCTTCTCTGAAACTGAGATGTATTTTTCTAGGCCTGTATCTACTTCTCCTCTTCAGGGAGAGATGAGTGTTGAATATTCGAATTGGATGGCTATGTTTCCGGATATGGTGTTGTCTACTCCACTGAGACTACTACGAGTTTGAGTGATTCTCTTTTAGTATTACCTAGTACTACAAGCCCTCTCTCTACATCTACAGTACCTACCAATAATTCTTCTTCTGTTGCTGATGTTCCTGAGGTGTGTATTGATTATAAAATTAATACTAACAATTTAATTAGTGATCTATGTTGGTTATATCTAGTGGTGGTGACAATATCAATTGCCTCCATGGAGTACTTGAGGTAAACCCTTAGAGAGATACTCACCTGACAACTCAAAGACGGTGAAGTATCCTATTGCTCATTATGTTTCTACTGAAAATTTTCCTTGTGCTATTCAAACCTATGCAAATCGAATGTCAACTGTCACCATCCCAACCAAAGTACAAGAAGCCTTGAATGGCCCTAATTGGATAGAAGAAATGGCTAAGGAACTGTGAGTTATAGAAGAAAATCAAACATGGGACCTGGTGAAGTTGCCAGAAGGAAATAAATATGTTGACTGTAAGTGAGTGTTTACGGTGAAACATAGGCCAGATGGTACTATTGATCGGTATAAAGCAAGGTTAGTGGCTCGTGGTTTTACTCAAACTTATGGTATTGACTATCAAGAGACTTTTGCACCTGTAGCAAAGTTAAATACTTTTCGGGTCTTATTATCTATTGCTACAAATTTTGATTGGCCTTTACAAGAGTATGATGTAAAAAATGTTTTTTACATGGAAATTTACCTGAAGAAGTTTATATGAGTATGCCGCCTGGATACAATGCTTCTGGGAATACTAGTTTGGTATGTAAGTTGAAAAAGGCTTTATATGGCCTTAAACAATCATCAATAGCATGGTTCGACAAGTTTCAGCTAGCTATGAAGAAATATGGCCATGGGCAGAGTAACGTTGATCATACACTATTTTGAAAAACAAAATGGTAAGATAACAACACTTATTATTTATGTGATGAAATGACTAAGTTGAAAGCTTATTTGGCATCCGAATTTGATATGAAAGATCTTAAGGTCTTAAGTATTTGGTTAGGCATTGAAGTTACCCGGTCTAAGCAAGGAATATTTTTGTCACAACGAAAATATGTTCTTGACTTATTAAAGGAGGATGACATGCTTGGTTGCCAACCTATTGGTACGCCCATTGAACAAAACCATAGCCTTGAGGAACTTCCAAATCAAGTTCCTACTGATAAATGAAGATTTCAATGTTTAGTTGGTCATCTATTTACCTTTCACACACCCAACCAGACATTGCTTATGTTGTTAGTGTGGTAAGCCATTTTATGCATAATCCAAGTGACATCCATATGAATGTTGTTGTAAGAATTTTGCAGTATTTGAAGTCAACACCAGGGAAAGGCCTTCTTGTTTCTATGCATAATCATGAAGAAGTTATGGGATATTGTGATTCAAATTGGGGTGGTGTAGGAAACAAACGACGTTCAACTACTGGATTTTTACTTTTGTTGGAGGTAACATAGTTACTTAGAAGAGTAAAAAACAGAAGATTGTTTTGTTATACAGTACAGAAGCTGAATACAAGGCAATGGTTAAAGGGATACAAGAATTCTTATGGTTGAGACGGCTTGCGGGGAGCTTGGTTTTCCACTTGAAGGAACCATGAAGTTATATTGTGATAATAAGTCAGCGATTCAGATTGCAGATAATCCTATCCAACATGACAGAACTAAACATATAGAGATCGATCGTAATTTCATATATGAGAAGTTTGAAGAAAAGATTGTTAAAGTTCTGTATGTGAAAATCAAAGAACATTTAGCTGACATGCTCACCAAAGCCATTGCCAGTCAAGCCTTAAATGACTCACTCGTCAAGCTGGGCATGTGTGATATCTATGCTCCATCTTGAGAGGGAGTGTTGGTGTGGTCATATTAGAATATTGTCTCTTATTAGCTTATTGTTTCCTATTAGTTTATTGTTTCCTATTAGATTTATCCTTATACCAGTATTGTTCCATATTAGGTTACCGGGTCCTATTAGTTTAATCCTTGTATACCAAGTCACCAATATTTTAGGATCTAGACTGATTTGCAGAGTTGTATATATACCCATGTATTAGTAAATTGTAAATAATGCAAAATATTCAATATATTTATCTCTTCGTTTTGACATTAACATGTTATCTTCACTCTAAAATATAACATAAAAAACTAATTAGATTTCGTTCTTGAAGATTTGGCCCTCTCTAATAGCTTAAGCGTTTAGAGCGAACAATTTAATAGGAATATAAGAACAAAGCAAAAAATCATCTTAATGTGAAACCTTAACTTCAACCTATATGAAATTCATTACCTATTGCTCCAAGAATTGCCAAAACATCAAAATAAGCATTAAGAAGAACTCATAAAATTGTCATTCTCTATAAAAGCTCAAACTTGTAGGGATAGCAAATCTTTCCACATATAAAGGGAAAACAAAAACAGAGGCAGAGGCATGGGACTACAATATATTATTGGATTCAATGATAACAATTAAACTCATACGGAAATTGTCGTGCATAAACACATGGGAAAGGCTCATGGACAATGAGAGTGGCATTTAATGTGCCAACATGAGTAGAAACCAAACTCTTAATAACAAACAGACCTTAATTAATATGTGCCAAACCTTCCAATATGCTTCTTAAATTTGGAGAGTTTTAAAATCGATCTAGACTACTTACTATCAACAACAACGGAAATGTATAATCAATGAAACAAAATTTTCTATATGGCCATCTTCAAATTATTCCATTACTGAGAATTGAATAGCCAAACTAACGGATTATGGGCATCTAGATCTGAGCCATGATGTTGGTGATGATCTTGAGGATGATATTGGGACTGAGTTTCTTTGATAGGCACTTAACATCCTGGAAAATCTCTGGAGAGTGAAGAAGCAAGGTGAATTCCCACTAGTGCAACTATTTGGAATTAGTTAACATTTTCCATCTGGACCATGGAATGGGCTGAGATTTAGCGGCACCTCCTGAGATGGTATAGTTATCCAATCTTTACTTGTCTATTTTTATCTAATGACTGCGTTCAACCAATAAGGGAATAATGTAATCTCAAAATGCGTTTGTGACCTTGTTGTCTTCAGCCAGTTGGATAATCAATCATAGAGTATTTTCTTGTTCTTTTGACTTTGTGAAATGGATAAAAGAGAAAGAGACCTAAATGCTGACATATGTAAACAATTGGCATCCACCACATCATAAAAGGCAATTTGTAACACACTATGCTCGTTTCAAAAAATATTTGTAACACCTCAAAAATCTTGCAAATCAGGGCATTACAAATATTAGCAACACCTCAACGTGTTATAACCTTCAAATTTTGTAACAGGAGTCCAAGTTGCTAATAGCAACACCTCAACGTGTTATAACCTTCAAATATTTGCATGTCTTGATATTCAAATTCGACAACATAGAGTTTGTGTTACAAATGCTTTCTAAAAAAAATTAATATGTAAAATTTTATTTATTCATTTAAATAAATAAAAGATATCAACAAATGAATGACATTCGATGAGATTATAAAATCTAATTTAAATACAAATGTTAATACCCAAATTAAAATAATCTTGCAATCATTACATAGTAAAATGGTTGCAATCAATTGCAACATCGTTTCTCATATTTGTTGAGAATTAAAAAAAAAAAGTACAATATATATCAAATACATCATCTAACAATGTGAAGGTTTTCATGATATCTGAGTAAATTCCCGCTTCAGCGCCCCTATAGTCCACTGGGTGATGTTGATGATGATCCAAAAAAGATGATGAAGATGAAGAAGCAATTAAGGCAGGTATCGTGAATCTCCTTTTGAATTTGTTTTCCATCTTTCTGACGTTGTTTGCATTACTCTCCAAACTCAAGTAGTCATTGGTTTTATCATTACCATTATCCACATATCTGCTTCCTAATGTGAATTTGAAGTTTCTGTCAGGTTCTTAGTCTCGTCAGTATTGCAGCAAATATTAATGGCTGACTTCGAATTCTCACCTCCAAGAACAAGTGAATCGTGTTGTTGGTTTGGTTTGTTTCCCAAGTTATCAGGCCCAAATAGAAGCTTTGCATCATCTGCCCGACTTGTGACAGTCCATTTGGCCATTATATGTAGAGTCAGTGATCAGCCATCATGTCTCCCATTTAGACCAAGTAATTACCTTTAAATAGAGAAACCAGGGCTACAGTAAAAGGAAATCTCTCAACCTCATCTTCAACCAAAAAAGAATCTTCATCAAGCAAACTCTATACAAACTGATTGAAAGTACTCGCAACTCGCAAGGGCCTAATCAATCAAAATTCCAACTTTAGTACAATAATCATTAAAAACCCCATCCCATAACTCTAAAAACATCAAATTTTCAATATTTACCTGTAGAATGACATTCAAGAAGCAATGGTTGCAAAGATTTTGCAACCCAGTAATAAAGCAGAGCTCCTCGGAAGAATAAGAAGAGTCAGTGAATGGGAACAACCCATGTAAAGATCCAAACTTTACATCTTTAATTGCTAAAACCAAGCCAATGAGCCCTAAGACCCAGCGATAGCATGGAATCGATAACGGGAAAGTGAGTTTGAGGAAGAAAGGGCTTTGTATTGGTGGTGGAGTCTGTGAATGAGAGTGAACAAGTTCATGTTGCCTTGAATTTTCATACTATATTTTTGTATTAATCGACCATCCATCGGTAAATTGCTTGAAGGAAAAAGGGACAAGGGGAACATGTCATGTTTGATGCAAAGGGCTGTGAAATAAAGAATCCGGAATGAGAACCATGTGATTCAAAGGTATGCCTCATTTTGAGTACGAAATGCAAGTCCTCCGGTATCTGAAGAATATACTATCTCTCAGACTAGTTTGACTAATATGGATCCGATGGGTCCCCAAATTAACAAAAGTTCTTTTCAGATATAAACTAAAGCGATATCAATCAAAACCACTAAAATGATGAACTTAAAATCTTGCAAGAGCCCAACTGTAAAAGACCATGACCTGCTTGAATATTGAAATCAAATGTAAATTAAGGACTTCAATCTAAGCTTGATTATTGAAATTAAACAATAAAAAACTGATTTGCTTTTCCTTACTTGAATTCCAGAGTTGAACCGAATCAAAGAGTAAATTGAAATCAATCACCAAAATTACGGCGTTCAAACATTAATAGAGGATATCAGAATTTTTTGGGTTTTTTTTTTTTTTTGCCAAACACGAAGATGTTTATTAAAGATAAGAAAGAAAACAAAGGATGAAGGGAATCATTCATACATCAAGAAATGCCAAGACACCATGAAGGTATCAAAAACCAAGTCCGTGAACAAATTACAAACCAAACCCATCATCCACAACAATTCTCTAATCTCAGTAAAAATAGAATGCTCTGATCTGTTGAGCCCTTTTAAAACCCCCTATTTCTCTCTTTCTACACACACCACATGAGAATGTGAGGAACCCTACGCCATAACCACTCCGCCCGCCGAAAATGATTAGCTTGGGACCACCAACTTAGCCAATCCAAAATGGAACATTGAAACATCAAACTCAAACCAAATTCTGACAAGAAACTGCTCCAAAAGGATTTGAAGAATCTGCAATGAAACATCAAATGATCCAGCGTCTCGTAAATCTCATTACAAAGCACACAAAGACTTTCTGTGTGGATTCCTCTTAACCTATTTTTAGTAAAGATTCTCATGCAACACTGACCAACTAGCCAAAGGGGGAGTGGTCGAGTGGTTAAGGAGTTGTGGACTTGTTCCATAGGTCCTTGCTTCGAGACCCACTGGAGGCATCTTTATTTCGGGGTGATATTTCGACCAGTAGGTCGCATCTCGGGAGTAGGTTACGGATCCTATGCTGAAAAAACTGGCTTGCCTTTCAAAAAAAAAAAAAAAAAAAAAAAAAAAAAAAAAAAAAAACACTGACCAACTAAATAAATTTATCCGAGGAAAAATATTTTTCACTCAAACCAGATTCTTGTGAGAGAAAATGAAGAAGTTGGAATGAGTCTCATAATGAAAGGAAGCCAACATATTAAAAAATTCTTTTACCGAGAAGCCCACACCTTTACCCTTTCACACCAAACTATCAAAGCCCTCCGACAGCATCTGACTATCCAACAGATGTATTAATTTGGCGACCTCCTCTAGTTCCCCAGTATTTAGGGATCTTCAAGGAAAGATCCCAAGAATCATCATTAAACCAAAATTTGCTAACCCTCTCATGTTTTTGGTTGTTAATGATAAACAACATAATAAAAAAGTAAGATTGCGTTCAGAGTCTTGACTTTTTAAATATTTCGGTGTCTTGGAAATTGGGGCGTGAAAAGTGTTCATTGATGACAACTTTGTAGTACTATTGTTAAATCCTCATTGTTGTAAAGAAGAACAGAAATAGCGAATTCCATCAATAAGTGCAGATCCTTGGAACATAAAATCGTTCGAGAAACTAAGCTTCACAGAGCAAGAAGTACTGAATTCGACTCACCAACATAACATAGTTGGGAAGGGAGGTTCTGGAAATGCTTACAAAGTGGTTCTTCAAACTAAAGATGAACTTGCAGTGAAACACATGGAACTCAGATGTCAACAGCAACAAAACCACTCGATGTAGCGCAGCAATGCTGATGAAACAGTCGGGAACTTGCCAGAATTTGTGTGGTAGTGGTTTCATAAGGGTTACAATTCATTGAAACAGTTTGTCATCATAGTTCTTTATAACATGTACAAATCCATGATTAACATGATAAATTGTTCAACCCAAAAGTGAGCACTACCAATTAATTCAGAGCATCTCATTCTCAAACAAGCATTGCCAAGATGGTTAAATACGAAATAGTCAGAGTTTCAATGGAAATTGATCTATTTGAATGGAAATTATTCTACATTTGAATTCAAATAGATAATCTAATGCTATTAGAACGAAGTAGCTATAGCAAAGAAGAATAAAACGTATAAGATCGAAAGAATACCTTGCGAGAAGAGAAAAACTCAATTTTAACAAACAAACGGTGAGCGAATGATCAAAACAACGCTCTCTTCAACTAGATTTGTAACGAACACGACCAAATCAACACCTTCTTCTACTAGATTTGCGTCAAACAAGATCAAATCAGTGAAAATTACAGATAAAATGGTAAGAGCAAAATTCATGAAGCTTTAGCTACTTCTTCGAAGAAGACGAAGTGATTAGAAATGGAGAGGGGGAGTGAGAGAAATGGAGAGCTCGAGAGATTGTGAGAGTAAGAGCAATGGAGAGATCTGGGAGCGCGAGTAAGAGAAATGGAGAGATCTGGGAGCGCGAGAGATGGAGAGGGAGAGTGAGATATTTGTAATTCCTAATCACTAATTTTGAAAATAGATTATTTTTTATTACTTAACTTGCCAAAACTTTGTAACACAAGTTTATGTTGCAACATAGATTATGAGTTACAAACTAAAAAATATTAATATTGCAAATACTCTATTCTGGCGTAGTGATCAAAGGGTTCGAGTGGACAAATCTGAAATAGCAAAATGACACCACAAAGGTAATTAAATGAGATAATAAGAAGAAAGAGTTGTGGAAGAATCAAAGCGGGTTCATCTTAGCCGATTCAAAACATTAAATCCTGTGACAATAAGGATCCTGAACCTTGAAATTTTTTCTTACACATCATATACTAATATGGGGCCAAGTAGTGAATGCGAGATGTGGTCTTGAAATTTAGTAAATATCAGATACTTCGAAGATGTTGGACAAGATCTCTGAAGAGGATTGGCTGCATCATCATAAATGTTGAAATATAAACCACAGTTTGTAGTATCAAATTTCGAAAGGAAAAGTGAAATTGTATGAAATATGATGATACATAAAAACGGTCACACCCCTGAGCCATACACGTGTCAAGATTATCTCGAGGAACTACGGACCACAGCATCAGCCCAACACTGTTTCGGCCCAAACGGTTTTAAGCCCGCCCAATTTAGTTCGCCAGACGGACCCGAACTCTTACAGCATGCTAGGCGCAAACGTCTCACATCTTTCCTCAATACTTGTAAGTCCTACTAAGGCAAGTATCTTGAGGATCAGCTTCGGAGGGGCAACTACAACAACTCTCTGCTTCCAACAAAGAAGCAAATACCAGAGTACATTTCACACAGGGAATATTCCTTCTACGAATTGCTATCGTATTGAGAACTATTTCCCGCGTATCTAGGAGCACAAGGCTAACAGAGAACTTTCCTCCTATAGCACGACTCCTAATTAGAGAAGGATTTCCACGAAGATCTTCTTCCTAAATTAGGCCTTCGATGGTCTAGTAGAACCAAGACTCATTGCACTATAAATAAGACATGAGGTTGGTAAGCTAAGGTACGCTACAAATTCCCTATTACAGCATTACACCTTCCTTAGATCCACGTCTGACTTTAGCATCGGAGTGTCATCGGCCACCACAACGGTAGTCTGTGGCTCATGTGCGTTACTTGTGCAAGTCAGCAGAAGCTAGGTCAAAACAGGGGAGCGAAAAAAAACTGCATCAGTTTGGCGACGTCCGTGGGGACGAGAGAGTTCCTAACTTTTCACTAGCATCGTCTCCCCTCGAAACAGAGAGATGGTAACTAGCCCATACAAGAATGGAAAGCGAGGGGAAGCGTCGGGTGCTCAGCCTGGCACCGATTCCCCCTCCCTCCGACAATACGAATAACACGCAAACACCGAGTTGGCGCTCCTGGAACAACAGCAGCCCCGAGCCGGGTGTATGAGCTCTTTTCGTACACCGGGCTTGGTGAATGATTAAGACTTCAATGAAGCAAATGCCTGACGAGACACTAAAGGCATATTTAACCCACTTTAACAGTGAGTTAACCACCATCCATGAGTGCAACAACACAACGGTCGTCTCAGCTTTCATTAACGGACTGCAGAAAGGAAAGTTCTACCACTTTTTGTCACTGGACCCTCCAGCTAGCATGGTAGACCTAACAAAAGAGCGCAGAGCTTCATCCCCTAGGAGAAGAACGAGCAACACGAAGAGAAACCAAATCCAAGGAGCAAGTGGTTAATAGAATATGCGTGCTTCATGGAGCCCATTCCGAGTCCTAACTAACCAACAGGTCCAGGAAAATGGCCCTACGAGGTATGAGGATCCAGGCGATACGCGACGAGCAGCAGCTATCGCACAATCGGAGGCAAGGCCCATCCGAGGCGCTAGTATTTATGGAAAAAGACCTTCGGGCATACAGCTCCCACACAATGACGCCCTGACAATAACAATTTCTCTAGCGTGCTGGGAGATAAGGAGGTCCTTAGTGAACATAGGGAGCTCTATGAACATCATATTTCCCCATACGTTCCGCAACATGCAACTAGAAGAGACAATGTTGACCCCTGATAGTCGTTCTGTGATCGACTTCAGCAGTGAAAGACTGTCACCTAAGGGAAAGATACAACTGACTACAAAAGTGGGAGAGCAGTCAGCTTGAAAAACCCTGTTTCAAGAGTTCATAGTGATCGACGCGACTTCGGCATATAATGCGGTCCCAGGGAGACACTGGATACACCATATGGAAGCAGCAGTCTCCACCCTGCACTAGTGCGTCAAGTATACAATGAACTGAGCTGTCAGTACATTGAAAGGTTACCAGGTAGCTGCTAGGCAGTGCCAATACATGATGACCCCGCCTCCTTCCGACTATCAATCAGTGGCTAGCCCAGCGGCTAAGACGACCTTACATTCTACCCAAAGTATAGGAGGGGAATAATCGACTTCAAACAACGAGGCACCAGTAAGCCCTTGGGGCAGACCCAATGTCGAAAAACTAGAGGAAGAAACAATTACGATCTACCTCAACAGCCCTCAAAATAGCAAGGCCACTTAGATCGGTTCCTGCCCGAGCGAAGTAGTGGTAAAACAACCCACGGAGCTGTTGTAGCGTATCCAGGACATCTTCGCCTGGACCATGCGGGACATGGAGAGGATCGATCTGTCATTAATTACCCATCGCCTTTAGGTGGACCCATCAAAGAAAATCGTTAGGCAGAAGAAGAGGCTCGTGGCACCCGAAAGAAACACGATCATAAATGAGAAGGTACAACATTTACTCAATGCAGGCATGATCAAGGAAGCACAATACCTCGACTAGCTGGCAAAATTGTTCTTGTAAAAAAGAAAATTGGGAAATATAGGGTATGTATAGGCTACACTGACCAAAACAAAGCTTACCCAAAGGATAGCTTCCCACTCCCCCTTATCGATCAGATCGTGATGCCACTTCCGGGCACAACTTACTCAGCTTCATGGATGTCTTTTCAGGCTATAATCAGATACTGATGCACCCCCCAGATCAAGAAAAAACATCTTTCATGATAGAAAGGGGAATATACTGCAATAAGGTGATGCCATTCGGCTTAAAGAATGCAGGTGCTACGTAACAATAATTGGTCAATCAGATGTTTAAATAACAGATTGGCAGGAACATGGAAGTGTAGATAGACGACATGTTTATCAAGAGCCTCTGCAACCCCGACCACATACACGATTTCGCTGAAGCATTCAACCACCTCAAAAAATACCGGATGAAACTCAACCCGCAAAAATGCAAGTTTGGAGTCGAGTCTGGGAAATTCCTAAGCTATTATAGTGGACCAAATGAGAATTGAGGCCGACCCAAAATAGATTCAGGCCCTTCTCTACATGAAAGCTTCAACCAATATCAGAGACGTTTAGAGCCTGACTATGAGGGTGGCAACACTCAACAAATTCATATCAAAATCGTTCGACAAATGTCTCTCATTCTTCAAGATACTTAGAGAGAGCAAGGGATTTTCCTAAAATGAAGAGTGCGAACAAGCCTTTCAGAGCCTGAAAGCATACATGGAGTCCAGAGTTATTCTCAAAGCCTACGACAGAGGAAACACTCTATTTGTACTTGTCTATTTTCAAGCACGCTGTCAGTTCAGCCCTCGTACGAGACGATCGAGGGACTCAGAGACCAATATTTTACACCAGCAAAACCTTGGCAGAAGTGGAAACACACTATCCGGACCTGGAAAAGTTGTTAGTCGTACCTCTAGGAAATTGAAGCCCTATTTTCAGGTCCACTCCATAACGGTCCTAACAAAGTCTCCACTCCGCTCGGTGTTGCATAAACCCGAGCTATCGGGAAGGATGGTGAAATGGTCGGTGGAGCTCGGACAGTTTGACATAAACTACACTCCAACAACCGCCATCGAAGCCCAAGCGCTAGCAGATTTCATTGCTGAGTTCACCGGCAGACAAGAGCAAAAGGCAGACCACCAGCCCTCGGATTCAGATGTCCAAACATGGATCTTGCACTGCGACGGGTCCTCGACTGGAAAGGCGAGTAGAGCAGGGATCACACTCCTCTCCCCCAATGGCTTTACCCTCGAAAAGGTTGTCAGGTTCGACTTCCTTGCTTCAAACAATGAGGCCGGATACAAAGCCCTCTTGTCCAGCCTAAAGCTAGCATTAGGGGTCGATATAGATCGCCTAACGGTATACAACGACTCGAAACTAGTACTCAACTACGTCAAAGAGGATTTCAACAGCAAAGACCCCCACATGATAGCCTACCGCAACAGAGTATGGTATAATGCGCAGGTTCAAAAGCTGCAAACTCACGCAGTGTCCCCGAGATAACAACAAAAGAGCTGACGTGCTAGCCAAAGAAGCCTCAGCCTCCAACGAAGTCTCCAGCGGCCTAATTGAATATCAAGAGCGATCAAGCCTCGATGACACAAAACATAGAGATATCTGTGTTGCGAAAACGTAGCCAAATTGGATGACTCCAATATTTGGGTACATAGCAACAAGAGCCTTGCCAACTGGGAAGATCGAAGCAAATAGACTAAAAAACAGAGCAGCAAGATACACTCTTCTAAACGTTAGGTTATACAGAAG
Source organism: Berberis vulgaris (assembly GCA_963556465.1). Classification (NCBI taxonomy): domain Eukaryota; kingdom Viridiplantae; phylum Streptophyta; class Magnoliopsida; order Ranunculales; family Berberidaceae; genus Berberis; species Berberis vulgaris. The sequence continues at coordinate 68,165,197 of OY747135.1, forward strand.
ATTAGTGACAGGGCCCTTGCTTCGAAGTCTATCACCTCTAGAGGCAAGCCAAGTCTTGGAAAAAAATCCACATTGGTATATGCGGGAATCACCCGGGCGGGAAAACCCTTGCCCATAAATCCCTAACCCTAGGGTAATACTGGCCGACCATGTAGTGAGATGCCAAAGATATTGTCTACAAATGCCATAAATTTCAGAGATTCCCACCATACACCTATATGTCGGCTCAGCTACTAACTTTGATGACTAGCCTATGACTATTCGCACAATAGGGAATGGCCATCGTCAGACCACTCCCAGCATCATCCAGCAAAAAGTTCACTCTTATGGCCATCGACTACTTCACCAAGTGAGTCGAGGCCGAGCTCCCATCCAAAATAGGGCAGGTCTAGATCAAAAAATTCATATAGGCAACCATTGTCTGTAGATTTGGCATCCCTAGAGTTTTGGTCAACGACAATGGAACCCAGTTCGAAGGGAGCAAGGTTAAGAAACTGTGCGAAATTTTAAACATCGACCACCACTTCTCATCTCCAGGACACCCATAAACCAACGACCAAGCGGAGGTTACCAACCGGACGATCCAAAAGGTCATCAAAAGAAAACTTGTTGCAGCCAAAGGGAAATGGGTTCTAGAACTACCAGGGATATTCTTGGCATATCGGATAACCAAAAAAGTCCCTACCGAATAAACACCTTTCGCCCTAGCATATGAGTTAGAAGCCATGGTTCCGCTAGAACTCGAGGTGCCGACTTTTCAAACGAAGGAGTTCAGACCAGATGGCAACGACGAAGCCTTGTGCGTAAGGCTAGACCTTTTTGACAAAAAGCGGGATCTAGCCTCCGCCAAAATATTCGCCTACCAACAGCGAATGGTGCAATATTACAACAAGAAGGTCAAACCACGCAATATTCCACTGTTGTCCATTCCGACCCTTGATTAACCCAACTATGGCCAGACTCGAACATCTGCCCAAAGCCTAGTCCGCTGCGTGCGAGCTGCGATGGCCAAGGAAGTGGGAGTCTAGTCAATGCTAGTCCGCTGATGACGACGACTCGCCAAGGGATCATTACTCTCCAACAAACAATGATCGACGAACTTGCCAGGTAAACTTAGTCAATTCATGGCTGATGACGACAGCTTCTGGTGCCCAAAGTCTAATCCGCTCTCCACATATCACGACGGCCGAGGAAGTGGAAGTCTAGGCAGCGCTTGTCCACTGATGACAACGACTCGGCAAGGGATCATTGATCTCAATACAGACAATGATCGTCGAACTTACCAAGTAAGCTTAGTCAGTTCACGACTGATGACGACGACTTCTGGTGCCCAAAGCCTAATCCGCTCCGCGCGAATCACAACAGCCGAGGAAGTAGGAGTCTAGTCAGCGTTTCTTCGCTGATGACGATGACTCGCCAAGAGATCATTGCTCTCAATACAGACAATGATCGCCAAACTTACCAGGTAAGCTTAGTCAGTTCGCGACTGATGACAATGACTTTGGTGCCCAAAACCTAATCCTTTCCACACAGATCACGACAGCTGAGGAAGTGGGAGTTTAGTCAGCGCATGTTCGCTGATGACGACGACTCACCAAGGGATCATTGCTCTCAATACAGACAATGATCGTCGAACTTACCAGGTAAGCTTAGTCAGTTCACGATTGATGACGACGATTTCTGGTGCCCAAAGCCTAATCCGCTCCACGCGGATCACGATGGCCGAGAAAGTGGGAGTCTAGTCAGGGCTTGTCCGCTGATGACAACGATTCGCCAAAGGATCATTGCTCTCAATACAGACAATGATCGTCGAACTTACTAGGTAAGCTTAGTTAGTTCGCGATTGAGGATGATGGCTTTTGGTGCCCAAGCCTAATCTGCTTCGTGCGGATCACGACGGCCGAGGAAGTGGGAGTCTAGTCAGCGTTTGTCCGCTGATGACGATCTCGTCAAGGGATCACTGTTCTCAATTACAGACAATGATCGCCGAACTTACCAGGTAAGCTTAGTTAGTTCGCGACTGATGACGATGACTTCTGGTGCCCAACGCCTAGTCTGCCTTGCCGAGTAGCAACAATTGAAAGAGTAGGAGCATAGTCGGCGCCAACGACTTAGGAAGTCATTACAAACAATGATCGAGGGAGCCTACTCAACCCCTAATCTGTTAAGCCTTAATCTGTCACAAGGTCAACAACAGCGACCCAGAGTAGCAATGTATTTTGACTGACGAAGACAGACACTCCGCCTAGCAGTACAAACTCTACGGTCTACGAAGCAACTAAAGTAAACATGACAATATAGGGCAAAACAACACTTTCATTCAAAAAATATATCTATATATTGTCCGTCTAGGAAAGGAAGTTACAATCACTTTAAGGAAAAGCATCCTCCTTTTCAGTTAGTCTTGCAGTGCCAGAGCCCTCCCCTAGATTAATCGGCCCAAAGGCAGCCCTCCTGTAGCGAGCGAAATCAAAGTCAATACTAAGGTGCTCTCTTCTAATCAGCTTTAGAAGCTCCAATCTACCCCGAATAACCTTGGACGAGATTAACAGCCTCTTGCCTGACGCGTCAAAATCCATCTCACCCAATAGGGATGCATAGTTTGATCGCTCCTCTGCCAGCATTTGTTTTCCCTCCAGAACGCGGCGAAGCCCCTCATCAACTGTTGCCGCCATTCAACAGTCTATTCTGCCTCCGTCCGCTTCTTATTGGCTTCCTAAGTCTACCGGTCAGAAGACCACCTATCCACAGCTGCATCCAGGCGCTCTAATTCGGCTCTGGTCCGCCTCAGTTCAACATGAGTTGACGCCAAATCAAACTTGGCAGCCCTCAGTTGAGCTCTCATACCAGCAACTTCTGCTTCGGTGACAAAGGTCGTGGCCTCCACTCCCTCGCGGTTCGCGACAGTGTCAGGATTCTGCAACCGACCATCCAGGGATTCCACCCGATAGCGAGCATCCGAGTATGACATCCGCAGATCTGAAAAATGCCTTCTCCAAAGCAAGAACCCTCCCGCAGGCTTCAGGGTGCAGTGAAATAGAACTGTACGACTTAGGGGCGCGAGCAACCATCTCGGAACCCCGATGACGCGGAACATCAAAGCACGGCCCAACTTCCTCCCCATCTAGGTCAACGAGGGAAGCAAAAACATATGGAGGAAGGTCGCGACCCTCTGAGGGTGTTGCCTGTGCTGACCGCGACATACCAAGGAGAGAGGCTACCCTGATAGAGGGTTGCATCTTCCTCAGAACAACGACGATAGGTACACTTGCCTCCAAGTCAGCAAGCCTGGAAGGGCTGGGCTGAGCCAGACTTTTCTTTCTCTTGTGACGAGCTACAACCTCCTCAGCCGGTGAACTGACATGGAGCGAGCACCATGAGAACACCACAACAGCCTGTTGCATACGACATTGCCTAGCATTTTGACCTCCTCAACGAATGTCAAAGGGAGCTTGAAAAATTCCCTCTCTATCCGTTTTTCTTCCTCGCTGAGAGACGGAATAACAAACCTCCTTGAAACAAAGAAACCACGTCAGAACTAGCATCACAGGAAAGACATACAAAAATATGCATGCACCGACAACCAAGATCAAACTGAAAGTATCGAGACACTTTAAGACTCCCAAGCTTGAAGTAACCGGAATCCGTTGAATCAAGAACCAATGCTTATCCCAAGACTCAGCACTGTCCTCCGCCAATTAGAGACAAGAAGGGCATTTCAGCATACAGATACCCCTGGGATCCAATCGAGCCTTTGTCATGTGATGGATCACCAATGGGGTCAAACGGAGGCCAACATCGTGAGCCCTCAGGAGAATTGCTAACAGAATCTTGAACCCGCTCGAAACCATTTGAGCTGGAGGTATACGGAAATGGATAAAGAAGTGCCAGACATCATTGGGCACTGAAAATTGAAGCTCGAACTCGAGCATGCCTCGGTGCAAGCCTATGAACCCATGAGGAGGTAGAGTCGGGCCTACAACTCTAAACTCGGGAACAATTTGCAAATCTCTCGGGATACGGTACAAACTACGGAGCCTGATCAACTCAGCTTCATCGACCAAGCTACCTTTGAAGAAATTGATGCTAGTAAGGGATAATGGATCATTGGGAGAAAGTTCAACGTTGTCAGTTATCAGTAGAAAGAACAAATATTATGGCTTAAAAAAAATAGTACAGATTAGAATGAGGAAATCGCACCGCTTGAGATGAACGCTTCGAGTCCAATCATCACAACGGTACAGTTGCCCTTTCAAAGAGTCAGTGAACCGACTTAACACCCCACTAACTCGGAGGGAGTAGCTGATGATAGATAAAAACAGTCACACCCCTGAGCCATACACATGTCAAGATGATCTCGAGGAACTACGGGCCTCAGCATCAGCATCAGCATCAACCCAACATTGATCCGGCCCATGTGGTTCTAAGCCTGCCCAATTCAATTCGCCAGATGGACTCAAACTCTTACAACATGCTAGGCTCACACGTCTCATAGCTATCCTCAACACTCGTAAGTCGTACTAAGGCAAATATCTCAAGGATCGGCTTCAGACGGGCAACTACAATAGTTTTCTGCTTCCAACTAGGAAGCATATATCATAGTACATTCCACACAGGGAATCTTTCTTTTACGGATTGCTCTCGTATTGGAAACTATCTCCCGCGTATCTAGGATCATAAGGCTAACAGAGAACTTCCCTCCAACAGCACGACTCCTAATTAGAGAAGGATCTCCATGAAGATCTCCTTCCTAAACTACTTCTTCGATGGCCTGGAACCAGGACTCCTTGTACTATAAATAAGACATGAGGTTGGTAAGCTAAGGTACGCTACAAATTCTCTGTTACAGCATTACACCTTCCCTAGATCCCTGTCTGACTTTAGCATCAGAATGTCATCGGCCATCATAACGGTGGTCCGTGGCTCACGTGCGTTATTTGTGAAGGTCAGTAGGTCAACAGAAGCTAAGTCAAAGCAGAGGAGTGAAAAACAACTGCATCAAAATATAGTTAAAGTGTCTGAGAAAGTTGGTGTAGAACGGTGATCAACCCGGGGACATTGCCCAAGTGCAAGAAGAAAAACAAATTGAAAGTCTGATTTTGTGGCCTATTTCCCCAGAACTGAGATTCATCCAAAGTTGACCAAACACTCCATTTTGAAGAGGAACTTGTTAAGAACTCAGACTTCTACTATAGTTTACATTCTCTATTTGTCTTTCCATGTTCATGGCTTCCTGACTCAAATTGTTTTATCAGAGAAAACCAAATAGAATGTCTCCTTGTCTGACGCAGCGGGTTGCTATGTGCACCCTAACTTGCGATCTCAGAAGTAAAATTCTCACACAGAGAAATAAAAACTTAGAGTTTTTTTTTATTTGAAAACTTGATGCCTACAGATTATACTGAGCTGGTATTTATACATGAATTGTAGCAGAAATAATACAAGGAAAAATACACGCGGGTTGTTGACTTCTGACATGCTGTGGGCGGCGCTTGGACGGTTCGGCGCTTAGGCGGAGTTCCTGCATCAGTTCTCCCATTCTAGAACACAACTCGTCCTTGAGTTGGAATAAGGCAACGGAGGTGGTCCATGGTACTCGTACAGATCTTGAACATTGAAGGTCTTCGAGATCATATATGCGTCCGGAAGATCAATGACATATACATTATCATTAATCTTGTGAAGGATTTGGAATGGACCTATCTTCTTTTGTTTAAGCTTGTTGTATTCTCCAGTTGGAAACCGTTCTTTGCGCAAATGGACCATCACAAGATCCCCTTTATGAAATGATTTGTGTCTCCTGTGCTTGTCAGCGGCAGCTTTGTACTTCGTGGCAGATTCTTCCAACTTCTTTTTGACTTCTCCATGAATGTTGGTTACCCTTTCAATCATATGGTTAGCAATGATGCTCATTCCTGGAAGCTTTGGTAAAGAAACCAAGTCTAGAGTATGTAACGGGGGCCTAATGTAGACAACTTCAAAAGGAGATTTACCACTTGAACGATTTGGCACATTGTTGTAGGCGAATTCAGCTTTTGGTAAAACATTTTCCCATTGCCTTGGATTTTCCTTAATCAAGCATCGCAACATATTTCCCAAGGTACGATTTGTAACTTCTGTCTGCCCATCGGTTTGTGGATGACACGTGCTGCTATACTGTAATGATGTGTCTAGCCTTCTCCACAAGGTACGCCAAAAATGGCTGAGAAATTTGCTATCACGATCAGAAACTATGGTTTTTGGTAACCCATGTAGACAAACGACCTCTCGAAAAAACAATTGAGCAATATGGGTAGCATCTGAAGTCTTCTTGCATGGAATAAAATGGGCCATTTTAGAAAAACGATCAATCACAACAAAGATAGAATCTGAACCTCTTAGTGTACGCGGCAATCCCAAGATAAAATCCATTGATAAATCTTCCCAAGGGGCATTAGGAATTGGAAGTGGCGTATAGAGTCCAGTATTTTGAGCTTGTCCTTTGGCAGTCTGGCATGTATAGCATCGTTTGACAAACTTTTCCACATCACTCTTGAAATGCGGCCAGTAGTATCGAGCTTCTACCAACAAAATGGTCTTATCTCGTCCCATGTGTCCACTGAGCCCTCCGCTGTGTAGCTCTTGAATGATGTGCTCCCTAAGGAACCCTCGAGGAATACATAGACGATTTTCAAAGAATAGAAAACCATCATGTAGTCGGTGTCTTTCAGTGGTTCCATTAGTGCACTTTTGCCATTCGTTCTTGAAGTCTTCATCCTCCGAGTACAAGTCCTTCAAAAAATCAAACCCGATGATTTCACTTCGAACGGATGTGAACAACATGACTCGGCGACTCAATGCATCAGCGACTTTGTTCAATTGTCCTGACTTGTGTCTGAGTGAGAAAGTGAACTTTTGGATGTAGCCAATCCCTCGGGCATGCATCCGATTTGCCTTGGAAGAATTGTTGAGATACTTAAGAGCCTGATGGTCCGTGCTGAGGATGAATTCCTTCTGCACTAGTTATGACTCCCATTGCTGCAATGTGCGAACGATCGCATACAACTCTTGTTCATATGTCAACCATTTCTTTCTTGATTCGCTGAGTTTTTCACTAAAAAAAGCTATTGGTTTCATCTCCTGGGATAGAGCTCCAATGCTTACCCCTGAAGCATCACAATCGACTTCGAACATCTTCTCAAAGTTGGGAAGTGCAAGAACTGGTGCATTTGTCAATTTTTCATTTAAAACTGCAAAAATTTGTTCTGCTTGATTTGTCCAAGCGAATTGTTTCTGCTTTAAACAATCCGTGAGAGGTGCGGCGATAGTACTGAAATTCTTCACGAACCTCCGGTAAAATGTTGTTAATCCATGGAAACTTCGAACTTTTGTAATTGTTCTCGGTGTTGGCCACTCTCGGATAGCTTTCACCTTTTCCTGATCAACCTTAATTCCATCAGAGCTTACGACAAAGCCCAAGAATATTAAGCTATCTGTCATAAAGCTACACTTTTTCAGATTAGCATACAACATTTTGGCCCGCAATGCTTCAAAAACCTCCTTCAAATGTTGCAAATGTTCTTCCTCACTACGGCTATAGATAAGGATATCATCGAAATAGATGAAAACGAACTTTCCAATGAAAGGCTGAAGTACCTGATTCATTAGCCTCATGAAGGTACTCGGGGCATTGGATAAATTAAAGGGCATAACTAGCCACTCGTATAGTCCTTCGTGTGTTTTGAACGCCGTCTTCCATTCATCTCCAGGACGAACACGAATCTGATGATACCCACTTCGTAGATCAATCTTAGAAAATACTTTTGACCCCCCCCCCCCCCCCCCCCCCCCAAATCTATCCAGCATGTCATCCAATTGAGGAATAGGAAATCAATATCGTACCGTAATCTTGTTAATAGCTCGACTATCAACGCACATCCTCCAACTTCCATCCTTCTTCGGTGTTAGGAGTGCAGATACGGATACGGGACTCATGCTTTCACGAACCAAGCCATTTTTAAGAAGATCTTCTACTTGTCCTTGCAGAATCTCATATTCTTTGGGACTCATGCGGTAGTGTGGCAAGTTAGGCAAACTTGCTCCTAGGACAAGATCAATATGGTGCTGAATGTCTCTCAATGGTGGAAGTCCAGCAGGTAGTTTGTCGGGAACGATATCGCTAAACTCTGCTAGTAGAGGCTGAACTAGTTCTAGCATACTTTGTGAGGTAGTTGTTTCTTTTGGTACTAAAAGGAGATTGGTCTTGGCCTGCGAACATGTCGGATTGTTTGGCTGCCTCATTGGGGCGAGAATAATCTTCACACGGTCCTTGTAGAATGTGTAGGGTATTGCTCCTACCATCATGCATCGTCTTCAAGTCGAACTGCCACGGTTGACCAAGTATCATATGACATGCATCCATATCGACAACATCGCACAATACCTCATCTTGGTACTTGCCGATAGAGAAAGTTAGGCGACATTGCTCTGTTACTCTTGTTTCACTAACATCTTTGATCCACCCAATACGGTACGGAGATGGATGAGGCTGAGTTGGCAGCTGCAGTTTGTCCACCATAGTTTTGGATACAATGTTTTCGCTACTGCCACTGTCAATGATAAGATCACATACACGTTGACAAACAGTGCACCGGGTTTTGAAGATGTTGTGTCGTTGGATGTCCTCATCTTTCTTCGGGGTATACATTAGTCGCCTTATTACTAAGGATACACCCTCATCTTCATAAGTGAGTTCTTATGGTTCCGCCTCCTCCTTGTACCCGTCTTCTGGATAATCTTCACTTCTTTCAACGTCATCATCATGAGTGGCTAAATTGACTGACTTGTTCTGACGACATTGATTAGAATAATGCCCTGTTTGCCCGCAACGGTAACATTTGTTGCCTCTTGGAACGACATAAGGGTTGTTGGAATTGGGCTTGTTTGCTGTCTCCCTTTGTGGTAGTGCTACAAGTTGTTTTTTAGGCTAGTCTGGCTTAGGCGCCTCAACTTGTGGTCTCTCCATTGCCTTCCCTTTGCTTAGGTCAGGTCTTTGAGGTGCAGAAGATTGGGACGACACTGGATTCGACACTAGATTGCGTAATCCCCTTTTACCAAGCTGTGTTTCAATGTTCAAGGCAAGTTGAATAGCACTGGAAAGTGTGCTGTGTGACTGTTTGAAGACTTAGTCTTGTATGTTGGCACGAAGTCCATAGAAAAATCTGGAAATTTTCTGACTTTCAGATTCTCGAATGTCCACGCGAGCAGCAAGTTTGTGAAATTCGATAACATACTCCGACACAGTCCGGTATGCTTGCCGACAATGCTGATAGCGACTAAAGAGTGTTTGCTCGTAATCTGGAAGTAGAAAGTGCTCTTTCATCAACTGCTTCATACGCCTCCAAGTTCGGACTTTGTTCTTCCCTTGTCGGATGCGTGTGGTTTGTAGTTGGTCCCACCAAGCTAACGCGCCTCCTTTAAGTCGATAGGCTACCAGCTAGCCAATCAAGAAATTCTTCAATCACGAACATGCCATCGAAATATGGATTTTCAATCTTCATACGATAGTTGTCCTGTCGTCTTCCTTGGTCGGCCCCAGGAGTAGTTGGTACTTCATCATCATTACTTGTATCCTGTTCTGGATCAAACTCATTTCTGAGCCTGAAATTGTCACGGTGATTATTGGGTTCTCTCCATCGATTTGTTTCATCTCGCCTCTGCTGTCGAAAATTGTTGTTTCGTCCTCCAATGAGTTGAGTCAAATTCTCGATCATTGCCTCTAGATTCTGTAATCTTCTTTCAACTGCTTTTACAGACTCCTTTGTTGCAAATCTCTCCACTTGTTGATTTTGCTGGCTAGACTCCATTTCCGACATTTTTTTATACGTACTAAAACTCTTTTCCCCACACACTTTAAAAAAAATTTACTCTATAGAAAAACACGCAAAAACTTTCCTTTTCACTTCCTCTTTTATTTTAAGTTTGTCCCCCACCTACCTCCTTTCTTTTTCACTTGTCCCCACCCACTTCAACACTCAATTCCTATGTCTACTTCAACACTTCATTACTTTCACCTACTTCTTTTGCCTACGTTTTTTTTTTTACCCTCTTTTCTTTTCACAAATACTCACACTTCCTCAAACTTTCTTTTCTTCTCAAACTTTCTTTTCTTCTTCCTCCCGTCCCTCTTCACCCCTACAAACTCTCCCCTCTCCTTCCAGATTCTTTCCTCACCTCTACAAACTCACTCCACTCCTCCTTCTTTTTCCAGAAACCCCTTTTTTGGATCTGAGTGGCCTTTGGTGTTGCTGGGAGTGGCAGATTCGAAGCAAAGAAGAGATCGAAGAGATCTCTGATTCGAAACAAAGAAGAGATCAAAGAGATCTCTGATTTTTTTTTTGTACTGGAATTTCGGGTTTACTGGTTGGTGGTGACGATGATGGGTTTTGGGTATGGCGGTATTTGGGATATTGGTCTCGATGGAGGCTCTGTGATTTTTTTTTTTGTACTGAGTTGGTTGTGGGCTATGGGTTTATTGATATGGTCGAGAGTGATGATGGTGGGTTACTGGTTGGCGGTGGTGGCGGATTTTTGGATCGTCGGTGGGTGTGGCAGTGGTCGGAAAAGCTTCGCCTGGATCAGAGGAAGGCTCTGATACCAATTGACGCAGCGGGTTGCTAGCACTACAAGAAAAGTGATCATTGATAGCTAATGTTTATAGCGTTTTTGTGAAAAGCGCTATAATTGATTGAATTCCCGAACAATTACAAATAATGAAACCGCTATATTGACCAAAAGCTCGCGCGGGAAGTGAAAATGAAACGCGCGCTCCACAATTGCTTCACAGAGCGCAAATTTTAATAGATACGACAGAGTAGGCGGGAAATAAAAAAAAGCGACCTCGCTCGATTCCACTTCAACATCTACGTCTTTCTCCCTCTCAGTCTCGCTCTCCTCCCCTGTCAATCGCAGCAGATCGGAGAGGCGTTTTTCTTCTCCAAAGGTGCGCCACTCTACAAGCTAGAGTGAGGGAGAGAGAAATCTAGGGAGAGTGAGAGAAATCGAGCGAGAGTGAAAGAGTGAGGGAGAGAGAAATCGAGCGAGAGTGAGAGAGATCCAGGGAGAGTGGGAGTGGGAGTGAGAGAGATCCAGGGAGAGGGACGCCGCTCTTCTTCAAACCAAAGGCACGCCGCTTTTCTTCAAACCAAAGGCACGCCGCTCAAGCGAGAATGAGAGAGATCCAGGGAGAGGGAAAGAGTGAGGGAGAGAGAAATCGAGAGATCGAGAAATAGAGATCTAGGTGCAGAAGCTCGTCCTCAACATCTTCGTCGGCAAGAGCAGAGATCGTCTCACCAAGGCCTCCAAGGTATGTATACTAAGTCTATCTCTCTCTTACCCCCTAAACCCCATTGCACATCTTTTCCTCCTAAACCCCCATCGTTTTTCACTGATTTTTATTTGTAGGTGTTGGGGTTGTTGAGTGGACAAACCCCAGTTTTCTCCAAAGGTATGTATCTAACAAACAAAAAGGGTTTCTCTCTTTTATGTTTTTTGTTCATTTTAATTTTACATTGATTTGGTTGATGGGGTTTTTGACCCTTTGATTTTTTTTTTTTTTTTTTTGTGTTAACAATTTTTTTCAGAATTGGGTGTAATGAGAAGATTTATTGCTATGTCACCGTCGAGGTGACAAGGGGATGCAACTTCTTGAGAGTGGATTGAAGGTGAAGGAGTACGACCTGTTGAGGAGGAACTTCAGTAAGACTGGATGCTTTGGTTTCGGTATCCAAGCGCACATCGATCTTGGCAAGTAATTTATTATGCCTTTTATTTTTATTTTTTATTCATTCAATTATTCAATACTATCTTCTATGGTGATTGTTTTACAAAACCCCATTCAATTATTTAATATTGTCTTCTATGGGGATTGTTTTATAAAACCCCCCTGTTTAAATTTAGAGCCAATTTAAATGAACAAATGTTGAAACATTGTCCTCCCTAGTTGTTACAATCTGAAGAGAGTTGTGACAATCAAGTCATTATTAGTGATGTCTTAAGAGAGTTGTGACAAATTGATGGTTTTTAGAAATGATTCTGATTACATATAGGTATTCATGGGCAATCTAGCTAACTTTTGATGATATTATAAGGTTATGTTTGACTTGCATGACAAGGTTCTAGAATAACAATTATATGCATTTGGTATTCATCTTAATGATTGAGTGTATTAGTTGAATTTGTTTCATCTTGGTTTTGCGAGTGGACTGGCATAAGAAGCTGACCAAGTACCATACTTCAAAGTTTTTTTTTAATTGATATCCGGTTGGAAAGATTGAGAACCAAGTTTCCCCTTGAAAGCTTTCACGATGGTTGGTTTGCTAATATGTTTCTTATTTGTCTTTGGTTACTTGTTTTTTATTCAAAACATTTAACATGTTTGGATGCTCATGTTCAACATTTGATGTTTCGACTAAACTAAATATCTGATTAACATTGTGAATATTTATATGCAAAAGATGTTATTTACAACGTTTATGATTTGCACATGCATTTTATGTTCGTCAATTTGGATAGCAGAGCTTGTCAATTGTTTGTCTGATTTGTGGTTTCTCTGCAAGGGTTTGTTTTCTGGAATGCGTTGGGTTTGCAATCAATGCAATAATTTTCAGCTATGTGACAAGTAAGAATCTGGTCCGGTATCACGATGCTTGTGACGATGCAAATAACGTCTATGTAATCATGGAGTATGTTATTTCTTGTTTCTAAATGATATCTTGTAGGCTTAATTTTTTCTTTTCCTTTTGAAAAGTAGTCACTTATTATGACCACAATCGAATAGTTAATTTGTTATATGTATATTTGGTATGTTTTTCCACTGTTTTACTGTTGATAAAGTTGGTTGGTGCGTATGTGAAATAGTGCATTTACTTTAGTCGATAATCTGCTTTAGACGGATCTTTTTTAAACCAGCATCAATGTTGATAATTCAAGTACATGAAACTGATTTTCCCAATGTGTTAGTTCTGTTTCCTTATTTGCGAACACTTCGAATAAGATATTGTTATTTAGTGACTGTAGTTCTCAGTGAGCTATCTTGGAATATGCTCTTATTTCAAAGCTATTTATTAGCATTTTTAAAAGTTGGAACTTATGTCACAACGACGTGATCACATATGGTAGGCATATCCACTAAAAACGCACCAAAACGAGACCCCATTCATACATTACAACCTGTTTTATATTACTATCTCGAGTTAATATATTCATAATGAGTGAAGAATTAGAACCTTAGAAAAAAATGTGAAAAAATTGATTGCCTAAGCATGGAGCCTTTACATGGTTCTAAACTTAGAGTTGAACTTTTCCCTTTTTCAGATTGTGTGAAGGTGGAGAACTGCTTGACAGAATTTTATCCAGGTAACCATCATTTTATTTTATGATTCTTAAATCAAAGGCGTTCTAAATGTCAACTTAAAAAAAGTTTGGTTTTTTGTAAAGTCATCACGGTGTTTTTTTTTTCTTCTTGCAGAGGTGGTAGATACACAGATGAAGATGCAAAGGTTATTGTTTTACAAATCCTAAGCGTAGTTGCATTTTCCCATCTTCAAGGGGTTGTGCATCGTGATTTAAAACCAGAGGTCTGCATGAACTTAGCTCTGTTCACTTTTCCTAAATTTTTACGGCGCGTAAAGGTTTTATTTCTTTTGAAAAATTTGATTTTCCACGTACTGTCATTTTTTGTCATTAGTAATGCTGCTAAAAAAACTGTAAAGTGGCTGTCTGACAACCTTTTGAGACAGGCACCTCATTATAATGTAGCACATGTCCGGCATTTTAAGCACGGAAAATATGAAGGAGGAGGGAGTCTGGAGTCAAAATATGAAGTATGTTTTTGATTTATTGGTTGTTTTCATTAATTTTTCTAAATCTGATTAATGTTTGTGCGTTTTGGCTCTGTTCATTTGAGTTGCCATTTTTTCATTGTCTTTGGTTCACGAAGGTTGCTCTAAAGAAGTTATTGTCTTGCCCAGCTGAACTAGGAATGTCTAGGGAGTAAATTAAAAGACATGAACATGCTCATAAGAATTGGAAATTATTGTCTGATACATGGCTATTGTCTTTTGCGTAAACTGGAGGCAATCGACAATAAAAGTTTCAGAAAGTGCTAATTTTCTCTCTTGGAAAGGTGTTTCTATTTTTATTTTTGCTTCTGAATAGATAGTAAAGTTCAATTTGGCTTGACACGAGTATATATAAAAAAATAAAATTTGTTAGCATTGAAGTGGTGCTATCCAAAAAAAGAAAAAAATGATATACAGCAACTAAAAAAAAGAAGCCTTGCTATTAAAATCATAATCACAATTTTGTACAAGTTCTTCATTCATGCAACAATCACTATCGGCATAAGAATGATACAGCATGTAATAACATTGCTATAGTTGGGTGGTCATGCATGTTGTGACCCTGTTTATTATTAATGATTGATTATGGTTTTATGTTATACAAAACATGGTTGGATTTCACTGATTCTGGTTTTATGTTATGTAAAACAGGAATGGAATACTGCAGAGGAGGTAATTCTGCTGGCCCAGTTTCTGGCCCCGTCACTACTTGCATGCTCATCAATTGATTCTTCAGCATCCAACCAATAATGAGGTAATATTTTCTTTAGTGTTATTTTTTAGTCCAAGTTTTAAATACTCAGTTGTATTTGTAAGCTTTGCTAGCCATACAACTTGATCAACACTAGTCCTGAGAACCCAGGCACTCATACTAGACTGTATGACATCATGATGTGCACAAATATATGTCTAAGCTAAAAGTATCCGTTATTCCTGCATTACAGTCCTTGATTAATCAACTATCAATCCCTAAGATGATGCATCCTCACTGTGAGAAACTGAGCCTAAGAGTACTAAGAACCCATGGTCAAAGCGCACATGTCAGATGACAATTAGAACTAGAGCATAAGCAGTTCTCAACAATCAAGCATGGAAGGCAAAATATATTGCCTTGATTTCGAAACTGTGGTTGTAGCTTAAATGTACTTGCTTAATTTTTATGCGGCCTTGGGATTTTTCCATTTCAGAAAGTTTGTTATGCAGGTCAGTCAAGGACAGATAACATGTATGCTAATCGATCCCCGTCCATGAAATCTGCACATGTAAAACTGAAGCATGTTTGGTGTTCATGCAGGTTTTTTTGGCCAAAGCTAATTCAGAATTGCAACTTGTAAATTCTTTTATACTTCCCTATACTAGGAAAAGCAACACACACACCCTTTATCAGAATAAGGGTGCTTATTGCCCTATTTAGGGGTATACTAGATTAAAAATGTTCCTATGGAACTTCAGGAGCTGTTCAATGCCTTAGGCTTTGGTATAGTCTGTCATCTCGTTGATAATACATTGAGATTAGTCTTGAATTTTCAAATAGACAATCTCAAAGTACATGTGAATTAGCTACCCTATTATCATGAATGGATTGAGTTGCAAGCTTTAGCATAAAAGAAGTTAAGGTTAGTCTAGACACCACCAACATTTGGTAAGATGGGGATGCAAAATCCAGAATGCTGAAATCTGTGAATGCTTTACCATATCTAGAAATTACTTTATAACAGTTAAATCAATGTTCATGGGTCACTGGGTTTGAGAGTCTTCCATGGGTACGAAATAGGCACTTGGCGCTTCGTACTCTCAGAGACTAGCTTCGCCTAATCTTGTTTTTGCCTATATTTTTCAAAACAAGATATACTTACAAGTTTATGGATAATCACATTTTCCAAAGTATTTTCTAAAGTCCCAAAAAACTCATGGGGGCTCTATTTTCTGTTATATCAAAGCTTATTGTTAAGGAAGTTTTCAAAAGGAAAGGATGACGACCGAAATAAAAGGATGGAAGCACTGAAGAACAGTGGTGTTGACAGATACCATCAAATTTTGCTGGAGCAGCAGACCAGCATGCCAGGTGATGCAGCTCAGAGGAATTCTGTTTTATCATCATTTCTGTCCCAGACAGAAGAATATCTTCATAAGCTAGGCGGGAAGATAACAACTACGAAGAATCAGCAGGAGGTGGTGGAGGCAGCAAATGCTGCTGCTGCTGCTGCATGATCTCAGGCATGTCTTTGATTTATTATTACTGTTGTTTCATATAATTAAGCCTTTTCATTTCTATAATTTAACATTCTTATTTCCGTGACAGGGTCTTTCGGAAGAAGAAGTCAAGTCAGCTGCGACTTGTGCTGGAGAGGAAGTGATGATAAGGAACCGGTTCAGGCTCTGCAGCAGAAGAACAACTCTTACCTCAAATGGAGCTGATTTGCTAGGTACTCTTTATAACTACATTAACTGTCAGTATGTACATAGAATTGATTAACAGTAGCGAACACTCTGGAAGTCGATGCTTCCCTCTGTTGATCTCGATCCCATAGACATTGCATATGAATTTCATGTAAGAAATTTTAAACTCAAGTTTTATGATTTGCAGGGTTTGGTCGGATTTGGTATTGGTCTAGCAACAATGGTGTGTTTCATCTTTCTACTTATAATTGCATTTTCACTTTTTTCCTTTACACTGATTTAGACTATTGGGTTTACTTAATGAGACAAGGGAACCGAGCTATTGCAGAGATTCAGTTTGCAGATTATATTTTTCCTGCTTTCGATCAGGCAAGCTTATTGTCTGCACTTAAATACTTACAAAGTAGTTCTACAAATGTGTTTTACCACTGCTCCTTTACCGTTTTAGATTCGCTAAATATGGAGTTCCTTTTCGGGCTTGATATGCTTCGTAAACATCAGGTAAGTAACATGATAGATTACAACTTTTATTTCTTGGCATATTCGGTATCTAACTAAATGTCTATGTTCAGTGTAGTATAGATTCTTGAAATTCGGCTAGCATACATACATACATTCCTTCCTTCTTCTCTTTCTCTGGTAATTATTTCTTATTTGTTTGATTTTTATGAATACATTCAATTTTTTTTTCTTTTTCTTAACATGTCTCAGTGTTGGATTTGGATTCTGATGAATTGGGTATGATTTTTTTTGTTGTTGGTAAAAAGGGTTTAATAAACCTCTTTTAAGTATTAGTATTTCTATGATTTTGATAATCAAGCTTTGTTATGTTGTTGTTACTTTGGTAGAATAATTGATGGTTTTCATTTTGAAAGAGTGATTGTAATTGGGTTTATTTATTTATTTAATTTGCAAGGCTAAAGATGTTATAATCACAGTGAAAAGGTTTTGAAAGCTTTACAGAATGGGCTGCTTTCATTCACATGCCAGAAAGCAGTTCCCTTCATGTGAGGACCCTGTGGCTCTCGCATCCGAAACAAATTGTAAGTTTACTTTACTAATATTGAAATTAATTTAGTTAATTTGGCTTTGTTGATTGTATTTCTTAGATGCATACTGTTTGAGCAAAACCTTTTTTTAGTACAAGTCACTTGGCATCAAGGATAAAAATTCACCAAGGAGAGTTCACATTTCTGCTTTGTAAAAGCTTATGGTAATAATAGATCAAAAAACATTTATTAGATCAAAATATATGGCTGGCCATTTCAGGCGTATTCACTTTGACATCAGTTGTAAAATGAATTTACATTGTTGTGTACACATTTCCCGCAGGTATCATTATAGGATAATCACTGAAGGGGTTCAAAATTGAGGAAGACAACATCAGTGATTTCTATTTCAACAATAGCTCAGCACTCCATAAGCAGATGGAACATCATGTAAAGGGTGGCCTTTTCTGTTTCTTTCTATGATTCTTCTTGCCAGAGAAACCTGCTTCCCTACTACAAACACAGATGCCTTCCCTTTGCCTCCAGCACCCCTGGCAGTTCTTCCAACACGACGGACATATTCACTGGGATCTCGAGGAAAGTCAAAGAGTACTACGTGATTAACTCCAGAGAAATCAATTCCACGCGATGCTCTGCCAGAAAGTATACACAATATTAGATTCAGATGAAATGTTAACAAGGTTGTGAAAATGTTGCACACATGTAAGGATGAATCATCCCACCAAGATCTTTTTTCTCTGTAAGTGCAGATGGAACAATCACTTGTTGAATTTGCTTAAGTTGTCAGAAGTTTCTATTTTGATCTAAGGTTGTAGCACATCACTGACAGTTTGATGTTTAACAGCTTTTTTTGTTACGTGTTGCCGGATTTCTTTTGCCATGCTACATCATGGCATGGGCAATAAGTATTTTGCAGCGCCGAAGACAGAGGCAGGTTAGTCTTTGTAATGTTATTAGTTTAATTTTCCTTTATGGCCACCCTACTTGTCCAATCCAATCTGATGCTTAAGACAGCCCTGTGCCAATTTTTGTGTAGTAGGGCACAGTAGGTGCTATTCTAAGAGTTATTTTTTGTACTGTAGGCATAGTTATTGGGCATTTGGTCTAGTAGTATTATTCTAGCTTTGGTCTAGTAGTATTATTCTAAGATTGTTTTGATTTAACAAATTGTAACTGATGTTAAGGACTTTCAGGGAGTGATTAACAGAATGTGAATGTTCCAGTTGTTGCTGATATAGAATGTGAATGCTTCAGTTGTGAATGCTCCAGTTGTTACTGAGGTAATATGCTGCAGATGGTGGAGAATGCAAGTGCTTAAGTGTTGCAGAGTGCTCTGTCAGATGGTGGATGAGAAGGGTTCTTCAGTATTCTGTTAGTGGTTAGAAGAATGTTCTGTTAGAAGAGTAATGCTCTGTTAGAAGAATAATGATATGTTAGTTGCTCTGACCTCTGTGAGGTATGAGTATAAATAGGAGAATGGCAATAACATTGGGATTCATGATTTCACACATTGTACAATTGAGCAAATGCTTATTAGGAGATTAAGGCATCTCGAACAGTCTACATCATTCAGTTCATATTACATTATAATTCACTCTTTCGAGTTGTATCTTGTAATTCCAATTTCAGCATTGTCAATACAATTTCTGTTCTAGCAATTGATTGTTGAAATCTTCTAGTCTTCCATATATTCCTCTCTTTGGCTTCTGTTATAAATTCTGCTTGAACTGCTTCTAAAACTTATAAGATGTAATGAAAAGTCATTTGATAGCAAAAAAAAAAAAAAAAAAAAAATTCTATGTATAAATACCATAGCGTTTTTAAAACGCTATAAAAGGATCTACCATTAAAACGCTATAACAGGCTAACTTTCTATAGCGGTTTTAAACCGCTATAATAGACCCAGGGTCTATTATAGCGCCGGCAGACATAGCGGTTACTAAAACGCTATGGTATCCTACCATAGCGTTTTTGAACCGCTATTAAAGGGCTTTTTTTTTGTAGTGTAGGTGCGCCCTAACTTGCGATCTCACAAGGAGAAGTAAGGTAAAATTCTCACACAGAGAAATAGAAACTTAGAGTTTTTTTTTTTATTTGAAAACTTGATGCCTACATATTATACTCAGCTGGTATTTATACATGAATTGTAGCAGAAATAATATAAGGAAAAATACACGCGGGTTGTTGACTTCTGACACGCTGTGAGCGGCGCGCGGGCGGCGCTTAGGCGGAGTTCCTGCATCATTGTCATTAGATATTGAACTGTAGGAAGGACAAACTAGTATTGTTATTATTCATGAAGCATGATATTAGAAGAGACTCTTCCATTGGCTGCTTCTTCTTCCCTTTTTTGTCAAACAAGTTTATTTATACTGATCGTATTATTTTTTCAAACAAGTCTATACATGCTGAACTGCAGGTAGTATATGATCCTAGATGGATTTCAGTGAGTTGACCAGATTTCCAAATGTTTAATTGTTCCTATTTTAATGACTTTGCAGAGGCAGTAATCACTGATATCCGCGAAACAAAAAAAGGCTTAGAGAGCATCTGCAACCCATAGCATTGGGGATGATTAGACTAGCAAGTTATCTTATTTGGAAGCCTGGAAGAAACAAAGAGTGATCTTCCTCACTATTGTATTTATATGACTTGCTAGACAACTTTACTGTTCCTTATCTTCCACCAAATAGTAAAATACACATTCTGAGGAAAAAAGACAGAAAATCTGGATTTACCTTACTGATTTTGATGCAATTCCAAGTGCCACGAACAACTTCTCTTGCGCTAATAAGCTTGGTGAGGGAGGTTTTGGTCCCGTTTACAAGGTAATATGCTTCACGACATTACTCAATTTATTATGCTAATACTCAAGAGAGGAAAATTGTTAACTAATCATTTTATTGTATGGAAATACATGGTGAACTAACTACTGGGAAAGAAATAGGAATGAAAAGGCTTTCTCAGAAATCTGGATAAGGCCTCAACGAATTAAGGAATGAAGTTATTTGAGTTGCAAAGCTTCAACACCGGAATTTAGTTAGGCTTCTTGGATATTGCATTCAAAAGGAAGAAAAGATGTTAATCTATGAGTAATGCCTAACAAAAGCTTAGACACTTTCCTTTTCGATAAGTCATTTTAGAATCTAGCTTCGGTAACTTAACTTTTATTTTCTCTCTGAAATTGGGTTCAGATAAATCAAGAAACGTGTTACTCAGTTGGGAAAAACACTTTAATATCGTTATGGGTATAACTCATGGACTGATATATCTTCATACATATTCAAGATTGGGAGTCGTCCACAGAGAGCTAAAAGCCAGTAACATAATACTCAATAGTGAGCTGAACCACAAAATTTCAGATGTTGGGATGGCAAAAACTTTTGGAGAAGATCAAGAAGAAGCCGAGACAACAAAAGTTGTTGGAACTTCGTAAGTACCACTATGCTTAACGGTTTTGAATTCAAATATCCATTTTGGTGTTGGAATTAGTGAGTGGGAAGAAGAACAAAGGGTTCTATTACGATATTATAGGAGAGTTTATTGTGCATATCTTTTGAGAAATATTTTTTTAAGATAGTATTTGTATTTTAGGTAAATATATCTTTGTGATTAGGAGGATCTTTAGGAGATCATATCTTTGTGATTAGGAGGATTTTTGGGAGATCAACCGAGCCTTGGAGAGCAAGGTTCTTGGCAATATTTTGTACTATATATATTTAATTATTGTGAATGAGAAGGGCAAGAAAATTGGGTGAAGAATTTGTCATGGTATCAAGAGCGTAGGGAGATCCTAGGGCAAACACAAATTTTTTTTTTCTCAGTACTATAGCCTCCACGAGAGATCATGGCTGGCGGAGAGGGAGAAAAGAAAGGAGATGGTGACAAGAAGGTGGATATGACGTATCATCTTGGATCGAGTGACGGTTCGGGCAACATCATTACCCCGATTCAATTACGTGGTGAGAACTACGATGAATGGGCGAGGGCAATTCGAACCTCGCTAAAGGCGAATAGGAAATTTGGCTTTGTGGAAGGGACGGTTCCGAAGCCAACAACAGAGGAGAAACTTGAGGATTGGATAGCTGTGCATTCGATGTTGGTGTCATGGCTGACCAACACCATTGAGTCGTCTGTTCGGTCGACACTTGGAGAATATGATGATGCACAACTCCTGTGGAACAATCTCAAAAACAGGTTTTGTGTGGTAAGTGGCACTCGTATATGTCAATTAAAAACGTCCTTGGGGGAGTGCAAGCAAGGAAAAACCGAGACTGTAGCAATTTATTTTGGTCGTTTGTCAAAAATCTGGGACGAACTGACCACATATGTGAAGGTGCCGATTTGTAAGTGTGGAGGTTGCACGTGTAGCATAGTCACGCAGGTAGAAAAATTGCGAGAAGAGGACTATCTACATCACTTTCTTATCGGCCTCGATGGAGCATATGCTTCCATTCGAACAAATCTGCTTGGACAAGAGCCATTGCCGACGCTTGATAGGGCATATCAACAAGTGATTCAAGCGGAAAGACTGTGTGGAGGAGAGTTGTCCTCATCCAAGGAAGAACGAGATAGTATCATGGCCTTTGCAATTCAGCCTGATACGCGTGGTAAGTCTCGTTTTGTGGATAATACTGACAAATTTTGCAATCATTGTAATAGAGAAGGCCACGATGAATCCTCTTGTTTTCAATTACACGGGTTCCCCGAATGGTGGGGGGATCGACCTCGCGGAGGATGGGGACCGGGTCGTGGTGGCGGACGGACAGGAAGAGGAGGTGGGCATGCAGGTTCTGGCCGTGGCAGAGGGTCTGGTGCACCGCCTGTCCGCGCAAATAAAACTGGCCGGGCTGGAACTTCGTCTGGACAGCAGGCAGAGAACTCGCAGAGGGCTGGCGGGTGAGACCGAAGCAGCGGGTCTTGCGGGTGTTTCAGCAACGCAACTGCAGCAACTTCTTGATTTTTTGAACTTGGCCAAAACAAAAGATCGACTATATGGTAAGAACAGTAATTTTAGTTGGATTATCGACACAGGAACGTCGAACCATGTAACGTGTGACTTATCTATTTTGAGAAATGTGAGAAAGGTGAAACACTGCCCGGTGGGATTGCCGGATGGAAACACGACAGAAGCAAACCACGAGGGGAGTGTCATGTTGCCAGGAGGATTGAAGCTTGATAATGTGCTTTATGTCCCACAATTAACATGCAATTTAATTTCTGTGAGTCAATTAATCGATGAATCAAATTGAGTTGTTCAATTCACTAATAATATTTGTGTTATACAGGACCAACCGACGAGGCAGGTGATTGGTGCGAGTGAAAGATTGGATGGACTTTATTTTTTCCGTGGTGTTCCTCAAGTGAAGGTCTTGACAGTGGATGGTGATTCGTCATTCGAGTTATGGCATCAACGAATGGGGCATCCGTCAGAGAAAATATTGAAGATGATACCGGCTGTGAGCCATTCTTATAGGAAACATAATAAAGCTTGTGAGGTATGTCCGCGTGCAAAGCAACCTCGGTCTAGTTTTCCCATTAGTACGAATAAAGCTGGTAGGATTTTTGAACTTGTTCATTTGGATTTGTGGGGGCCTTACAAGGCTCGTTCTTCTTGTCGGGCTACATATTTTTTGACAATAGTAGATGATTTTTCAAGAGGAGTTTGGATATATTTGTTATGCAATAAAATGGAAGTTGAATCTATGTTTCTTAATTTTGTTGCCATGGTTGAACGACAATTTGAACAAGTAATATTAAAACGTGTGAGAAGTGACAATGGGACCGAGTTTAATTGTTTGCATGCTTATTTTCAAAGTAATGGAATTATTTTTGAGACTTCTTGTGTCGGGACTCCACAACAAAATGGGAGGGTTGAGAGAAAACACCAACATATTTTAAATGTGGCTAGAGCATTAAGATTTCAAGGAAACTTACCAATCAAATTTTGGGGAGAATGTGTGTTGGCAGCATGTCACTTGATTAATAGAACACCCTCTACTTTACTTAAGACTAAATCGCCATATGAACTGTTGTTTAGAAAAGTGCCTTCTTATGATGCTATTCGTGTATTTGGGTGCCTTTGCTATGCTCATAATCAACGACACAACGGTGATAAATTTGCAAGTAGGAGCCGTAAATTTATCTTTGTTGGCTATCCATTTGGGAAGAAAGGTTGGAAATTGTATGATTTAGAAACACATGAGTTCTTTGTATCGAGGGATGTGAAGTTCTTTGAGAACGAATTTCCTTTTGCCACAAACCAACCACGGACTGTGGTGACTCCTATGCTGGCGAACAATGAGGATGGGGCATGGAGTGAGGATGAGTGTGATGTGTGTGTTGAGGGGGGTTGGAGGCCGCGTCCACCCTCGAGGGGGAGTCGGGTGCTGCGGTGCAGCCTGTGCAGCAGCCTGCACAGGAGGACGTGCGTGATGAGGGGCTGGAGAATACGGTGGGGGAGCAAGGTGTGCAAGTTGACGGTGAGCTAGGGCGAGGAAAACGAGCCAAAACTCCTTCAACACGGTATCGTGATTTTGTTACTCATACTATACGGAAAATAAGTCCATCTGAGAATTCCTCTACTCCTTCATCTTCCTCAGGTACGCCCTATCCTATAACTTATTTTGTGAATTGTGAACGTTTTTCTGTGAGACATAGGAATTTTCTTGCAGCAGTGACAGTGGGACATGAACCAAAGCATTTTAAAGAAGCCATGAAAGACCCGGGATGGCGAGATGCGATGGGTAAGGAGATACGAGCCCTTGAAGACAATGAAACTTGGGTAATGAAGACTCTTCCACCCGGAAAGAAAGCACTAGGGAGCCAGTGGATAAATAAAATTAATTATAAGTCTGATGGCAGCATAGATCGACTCAAAGCAAGACTTGTGATCTATGGCAATCATCAGGTGGAAGGAATTGACTATAACGAGACATTTGCTCCTGTGGCAAAAATGGTGACGGTTCGTATTTTTCTTGCAATTGCTGCTATTAAAAATTGGGAGGTACATCAAATGGATGTGCATAATGCTTTCCTTCACGGTGACTTAAGTGAGGAGGTTTATATGAAGGTTCCTCCTGGTTTCAAGAATACAAATCCTAACATGGTTTGCAGGTTGAAAAAATCGATGTATGGTCTGAAACAAGCTCCCTGATGTTGGTTTGCAAAACTGTCAACAGCGTTGAAGAATTATGGCTTTGTGCAATCCTATTCCGATTATTCATTATTTGGGTTGTGCAGGGGAAAAACTCAGATCAACGTGTTAGTTTATGTTGATGACTTGATTATTGCAGGGAATGATAAGGTTGCATTGACAACTTTTAAAGATTACCTTGGCAGGTGCTTTCATATGAAGGATTTGGGAGTTTTGAAATATTTCTTAGGGCTAGAGGTAGCCCGTAATCCAGAAGGAATCTTTCTTTGCCAAAGAAAATACACACTCGAGATAATTTCTGAAACAGGTTTATTGGGAGCAAAGCCTGCGGCATTCCCTATGGAACAAAATCACAATTTGGCCCTTGCAAAGGGTGAATTTCTTGCGGATCCGGCGCCGTATAGGCGACTTGTAGGAAGATTGATTTACTTGTCTGTGACGAGACCTGATCTTGCATATTCGGTTCATATTTTGTCACAATTTATGCAACAACCTCGTGAGGATCATTGGGAGGCGGCTCTCAGGGTCGTGAGATATTTGAAGAAGAGTCCGGGGCAAGGGATTTTGCTTCGTGCTGACAGTGACCTAAGTCTAGAAGGGTGGTGTGACTCAGATTGGGCTAGTTGTCCACTTACGCGGCGTTCCTTGACAGGATGGTTCGTGTTACTTGGTTTTTCTCCTGTGTCGTGGAAGACCAAGAAGCAACAAACAGTGTCTAGATCGTCTGCGGAGGCTGAGTATAGATCAATGGTGGCAACAGTGTGTGAGTTAAAGTGGCTTAAACAACTTTTGGGTGACTTGGGTGTGCGACATCCGCAGGGTATGAAGTTGTATTGTGATAGTCAGTCGACGTTGTACATCGCTCAAAATCCAGTTTTTCACGAAAGAACAAAGCATATAGAGGCAGACTGTCATTTTGTTCGAGATGCAGTGACTGAAGGGATGATTTGTCCATCTTATGTTTCCACTAGTGTTCAATTGGCAGACATCTTTACAAAAGCGTTGGGGAAAGCAAAATTTGAGTTTCTACTTCGCAAGTTGGGAGTTCGAGATCTACACGCTCCAACTTGAGGGGGGTATTACGATATTATAGGAGAGTTTATTGTGCATATCTTTTGAGAAATATTTTTTTAAGATAGTATTTGTATTTTAGGTAAATATATCTTTGTGATTAGGAGGATCTTTAGGAGATCATATCTTTGTGATTAGGAGGATTTTTGGGAGATCAACCGAGCCTTGGAGAGCAAGGTTCTTGGCAATATTTTGTACTATATATATTTAATTATTGTGAATGAGAAGGGCAAGAAAATTGGGTGAAGAATTTGTCAGGTTCCGTTATCCTCATCATACTCTAACCCTTTTAGGTAATGTAAGTACTTGAAATGAAATGAGTAGTGTTCTTCCTAAATTGTTACATAATGTTCTAACTGTCTTGCATGCACTTTTCTTTTATTTTGTGATCTAGGCATGGGAACTTCGGAATACAAGGAAGGCCATGGAACTAGTAGATGAGTTGATGGAAGGTTCGATTGTTGAAACGGAAGTGTTACGGGTGATTCAAGTGGGTCTTTTATGTGTGCAACAACACCCCAAATACAGGCCAACACTACACCAAATTTACATATTTGTAACAACCCAAAAAAAAGTATCATTGTTGTGCTATAACAGTTCACCGACAGTTTCTCACAGTTTCACAAATTAAGTGATCCAATAATTGGATCACCATGAATAGTATGGTGCTCCAAGTGATATTATTCTTGGTGATCCAATTTATTGTATCACTTTATTTATGAAACTGTTTTTCAAATTTTTTTCTGAATTTAGTTTTGACTTGTAATTGTTTGATGGACTGTTACATTACAAAAGTGATATTGTTTGGGGTTGTTACAAAACTGCCCATTGATGTAATGCAAAGATGTCATCCATTGTTTAATGATATATAATGAGAATCCAATTTTCAACCCAAACAACCAGGTTTCTATAACAAAAGGTGCCTGATTGAAAGAGATTCGTCACTGATGGATAGTGAAACATTGTTGGAGGCTCAATGAAAGAATGATCTTTATATATCTACCCCTGATCACTTCCACCACATTCATGGACATTATTTGTTCTTATATGTTCTTGCACCTGGGTTGTTTCTACAGGATTATGTGTGCAACTAATGAAGCATGGAATTAATTGAAGGGCCAAATGAAAAATAGTCAAAACTAAGGGTGTGTTTGGCCAATTCCATGGAATTCATGAGCGGGCCAGATACCTCTAAGGCCATTGTGATGATGCATCATCGCCATCTATTTTGTTATCCTTAATGGAACGAACTTTGCTATGTGCCCATCTTCTAATTATTCCATTATTGAGAATCCAATAGCAAAATTAATTGACTCCAGGGCACCTAGTTTTGAAACATGATGTTGGAGCCTGAGTTTCTTTCATCCAACAGGCAGAAATGAAAAGCTTGGATGGGACTTTAGAAAAAAAGTTATGACAGGCACTTGACATCCAGGAAGATCCCTGGAGAGGAATAAGCTTTTGCAGGTGAATTCCCACAACTAGTGCAACGATGTGGATCATCAGTAATTAGATCTTTCCATTTGGACCATGGAATGGGCTTAAGATTTATCTACGCCCCTGAGCTGTTGAACTATCCAGTCTTTACCAGTCCGTTTTTATCTAATGATGTAAGTGTATGCGTTCAACTGAAAGAAAATAATGTAATCCAAAAATGTATTGGTGACATCAACCAGTTAGATAATCAGTATTTGTTTGTTCTTTTGACTTTGTGAAATGGATTGAAGAAAAAGATTTTGACTTTGTGAAAACCCTGGGATGAAGTGCCATACACACCCTTAATTTTTCAACTGCATGCAGTCTGCAACATCTCGAAGTACACCTCCTCCTCGAGTCTCATGATTGCTATTAGGGAGTGGATCATCTCCTTATAAACTTTAGCGATGACTCTTCCTTACTTGATGTGAAACTATTCAAGCCAACTCCATCCCAATAGGTATGCTCAAGTGCAAGAAGCAAGAAAAAATTTAATTGAAAGTTTGATTTGGTGGCCTGTTTCTCCAGAACTGGGATTTACCAAATGTTGACCAAACTCTCCGTTTTGAAAAACAACGTGGTAAGTATTCGACTTCTGCTTTAGTTACACCCTCTGTTTGTCTTTGCAGGTTCATGGCTCATTCCTGACTCAGGTTGCTTTGTTAGGGATAACCAAGTACAACATCTCCTTGTCAGTAGATACAGAAATATAGGAAGGACAAACCAGTATTGTTATTATTCATGAATCATGATATTTGAAGATAATCATCCTACTATGGAGTTGAGTTTTGTTTGAATTCTTCCTAAATAGGCACTTGACATCCAGGAAGATCCTTAGAGAGGAATAAGCTTTGCAGGTGAATTACCACAACTAGTGCAACGATGTGGATCATCAGTAATTAGATCTTTCCATTTGGACCATGGAATTGGCTTAGATTTATCGACGCCCCCGAGCTGTTGAACTATCCAGTCTTTACTAGTCCGTTTTTATCTAATGATATAAGTGTATGCATTCAACTGAAAGAAAATTACGTAATCCAAAAATGTGTTGGTGACCTTGTTGTTGGTCTTCAACCAGTTAGATAATCAGTATTTGTTTGTTATTTTGACTTTGGAAATGGATTGGAGAAAAAGACGTAGATGCTGACATATGTAAGGGATTGGCATTGGTCCAAGTTGACTGATTTGAACAGGGAAATTGATACCACAAAGCTAAATGAGATAATAAAAAGAAAGAGGCGTGGAAGAATCGAAACAACTGCGTCTAAGGCGATTCAAAAATATTAAATTTATATCAACCCTGAGATGAAGTGCCATACACAATTTGGGTCTTGACGTTTATGTCCCAGGATCACGACCCTCATAAAAATGTTGTTCCATAGCATATATACTAATATGAGGGCAAGTAGTGAGTGGGATTGATGTCGTCTGGGGATTTACTTGTATCAGACCCTTCAAAGAAGCTTCTCTGAGGAGGATGCTACATCATCTTTTTTTTTCTTTTGGAAAGCGAGCGGGGTTATTTAGGATCCCCTAACCTGAAAATAAAATTGTTACATCCGAACATAATCCTTGCCTATTTTATCCTCATACACAATGTCTTTCATATCCTGTGCAAAAGAACTAGGTAAAATTTCCATGAACTCGGTGTTAGGTACCAGACTCGCAAGTTTGTCTGCAATCCTATTCGTTTCTCTGTAGTCATGAGCTATTTTGTAGTCTTCTAGCAAACCTAGCATTCTCATTATGCATCTGATAATCTGTCTTAAGTCCCATGTTGTATTCCTTCCTGCAGTTAGGTATTGGAATACACTCGTAGAGTCAGTGCATATTTCCAGTTTCTGAATATGGTGTAGACTAGCCAATTTTAAACCAGCCTCTATTCCTTGTAATTCATGCTTTACTACTGTCTGTCGTATATCTGACCCTGTGCATGCAGCTATTACTTCACCATCAGCATCTCTAATGACTGCCCCATAGCCACCCCTATCACCTCTCAGTGAACCATCCGTATTCAATTTGTGCCATCCATAGGGAGGTTTCTTCCATCTACAAATTACTGGGTTTTGAGTTCTATATGTAGCGTCCAAGCTCCATCTTCCAAAAAATTGCCTACTAGTTCCACTGTCTTCTACAATGAGCTTATCCACACTGAATTTTAGTCTAATATCATTGTATATCCGTTTCACTAGCTCACTGCCTATGCAATATTGCTGCTCATGAATTCTCTTGTTCCTTTCAGTCCATAAGTAGTACACCGTAGCATTAAACGTGACCTTTTTTATCTGGGAACTGACCTTGTTTCTTCTGAACTGTTGGACACACCACTTTACTTCTTCATCCCATCCTGAGATCTGTCTGGAGTAGCTAAGGTAATGCAGCATGTTTTTCCACACAAACTGCGAGTAATTGCACTGAAAGAAGAGGTGCTTATCTGTCTCACTCTCCAGATTGCACAGAGGACATATATCCTGTTGGACCACTCCCCATTTCTTCAATTTACTTAAAGTTTTCAGTGCTTTATGAACCAGTAGCCAGGTTACAAAACTGTGCCTCGGGATGTTTCCCTTGAACCATATTACTGGTGACCAGTTAGCTCGACTACGACGCTTCCTTATGGCTTCATAGGTGGGTTTCAATTGAAATTGACCATCATTACTAGCAGTCCACAATACTTCATCCTGGTATCGATCATCAAGCTCAACATCTTCTAAGCAGCTTCCTGCTACATCATCTTTGAAATGTAAAACCACAGTAATTTTATATTGTGAAGTTTGTAAAGCTAATCTGAAATTATATGATAAATATTTGAAGAGTCAAAGAAAGTTGGTGTAGAATGTCAAACTGCATGCGGATAGGAATTTACATTTGTAGCTAGGAAATTCCAAAATGGTGTGTGTAATATATGCGCGGACATTGCCCAAGTGCAAGAAGCAAGAAAAAAACTTAATTGAAAGTTTGATTTGGTGGCCTATATATTTCTCCAGAACTGGGATTTACCAAAATGTTAACCAAACTCTCCATTTTGAATAAGAACGTGGTAAGTATTCGACTTCTGCTTTAGTTTACACCCTCTGTTTGTCTTTGCAGGTTCATGGCTCATTCCTGACTCAGGTTGCTTTGTTAGGGATAACCAAGTAGAACATCTCCTTGTCAGTAGATACAAAAATATAGGAAGGACAAACCAGTATTGTTATTATTCATGAATCATGATATTAGAAGATAATCATCCTACTAAGGAGTTGAGTCTTGTCTGAATTCTTCCTAAATAGGCACCGGTATTTTATTTATTGATTGATTCCCATCGCCACTTTTTTTTAAGTTTGTTCGTACTGATAGTTCTGAGCTACTAATTGTGGGGTACTATATGATTCTAGATGGATTTCAATGAGTTGACAAGTTTCTAGATGTTGAATTGTCTCTAATTAAATGACTTTATTGAGGCAGTGAACACTGATCCTGCAAAAGAAGGCTTAGAGAGGATTTGTACCTATGGCAGAGATAATTATCATGTATCTTGTTTGGAAAACATGGAAGAAACGAAGAGGTATTTTCCTCACTTTATTGGATTTAATTATATGACTTGGTAGACAACTATTGATTTGCTTTATCTTCCTCCAAATAGTAAAATGCACATTATATTCACGGTTGACCATGCTCTGCCTTAGAAACATATATCATTATTTTCAGATCAAAAAGCTGATGAAAAAAGACAGAGAGACAATCTGGAGATACCTTTCTTTAATTTTGATGCCATTGCAAGTGCCACCAATAACTTCTCTTGCGCTAATAAGCTTGGCGAGGGAGGTTTTGGTCCTGTTTACTATGTAATATGATTCACAACATCATTCAATTGATTATCCTTACACTTGGAGAAGAAAAATCTTAGCTAATCATTTCTTCGTATGGCAATATATACCAGGGTGAATTGTCTACCGGGCAAGAAATAGCAGTGAAAAGGCTTTCTCAGAAATCTGGACAAGGCATCAACGAATTTAGAAATGAAGTTATTTTGATCGCAAAGCTTCAACACCGGAATTTAGTTAGGCTTCTTGGATATTGCATTAAAAAAGAAGAAAAAATGTTAATCTATGAGTACATGCCTAACAGCAGCTTAGACACTTTCCTTTTTGGTAACTCATTTTAGTATTTAGCTTTGGTCACCTAATTTCAGCATAATATTGTCTGCATCTATGGCTGAGGGAACTTTTGTTTTCTGTCTAATTAAAACTGATTCAGATCAGTCAAGAAGCATGTCACTCAGTTGGGAAAAGCGCTTCAACGTCATAATAGGCATAGCTCATGGACTCGAATATCTTCATAAATATTCAAGATTGAGAGTTATCCACAGGGATCTCAAAGCCAGTAACATACTACTTGATAGTGAGATGAACCCCAAGATTTCAGATTTTGGGATGGCAAGAACTTTTGGAGACGATCAAAAAGAAGCAGAGACAACAACAATTGTTGGAACTTAGTAAATACCACTATGCCTGATGGTTTTAAATTCAAATATCCATTTTTTTTGCTTAAGAAAACATTACGTTATTGATGGCATGCAGTGGCTATATGTCTCCGGAGTACGCAATAGATGGGTTGTTTTCTATGAAATCTGATGTCTTCAGCTTTGGTGTTTTGGTGCTGGAATTAGTGAGTGGGAAGAAGAACAGAGGGTTCTGTCATCCTGGTCATAATCTAACCCTTTTAGGCCATGTAAGTACTTGAAATGAATATTGTGTTCTAACTACCAATTGTTACATAATGTTCTGACTGTCTTGCATGCACTTTTCTTCTATGTTGTGATCAAGGCATGGGAACTTTGGAATGCAAACAAAGGTTTGGAACTAGTAGATAAATTGATGGAAGACTCGATTGTTGAATCAGAAGTTTTACGGGTGATTCAAGCGGGTCTTTTATGTGTGCAACAACACCCGAAAGACAGGCCAAACATATCATCTGTCATTTTAATGCTATCTAGTGATAGTGAAATTTTGCAAAACCCTAAACAACCAGGTTTCTATACAGAAAGACGCCTGAGCTCTGAAACAGATTCGTCAATGACAGACAGCAGATTTTCTTCTTTGAATGATCTAAGTGTAACAGTGCTGGACGCTCGATGAAAGTTTGATCCCTGTCTACACCCCACAAACGTAAACATTTATGAGTTCATGTATGTGTATAGTTCTTGTATGCATGTTCTTGAACGCTCTTGGGTTGTTTATACAAAATTATGCATTCAACTAGTGAAACATGAAATATTAGTGTTCGAATTTGAACAAATAAACCAAATAAAAAAAAATGAACCAACAGTGGAACAATGACTTCATTTCAAGGAACAAAATTAAGATTTTTAAGGACAAAATACTAATTGTCATTAGCAACTGAAAAGAAAATAATTGGAGAATTTGTATTAAAATTATTTTCCTTGACTGAATACAAACTTATATAGGCTAACTCTGACCTAACCTTGTGGAAACAGGAAACCTAAAACATTTTATTTTATTCCGACTTTCCTAACATATTTTATATTGACTTTCATATTTTGCAACATATATAGACTTTCTTTCTTTAACACTCCCCCTCAAGTTGGAGTGTATGTTTGTAACATCCAACTTGCTAAGAAGATTATCAAATTGATAAGTACTTAAAGCTTTAGTAAACAAATATGTCTTTGATGTAGTGTTCCAACATGCTCAGTCTGAATAATACCCTCTTGTATCTTCTCTCTAATCAAATGGCAATCAATCTCGATATGCTTCGTTCGCTCATGAAAAACCGGATTAGATGCAATATGGAGTGCAGCCTTGTTGTCACAAAACAAGAGAGCTGTCTGAGGATGATTAATGTGCAAATCATTAAGAATGTACCTTAACCAGGTTAACTCACAGCATGTGAAAGCCATGGCCCTATATTCTACGTCAGCTGTAGATCTTGCCACTATAGTTTGTTTCTTAGTTTTCCAAGAAATTGGTGAATCGCCAAGCATGACACAATAACCTGTAATTGATCTCCTAGTATCTCTACATCTAGCCCAATCTGCACCACAATAAGTTTTCCACTATAATGAGCTGGTGGAAGAGAAAAGAAAAAAAAAACCATATTCTGGTGAAGCCTTGATATACCTCAAGACCTTGTGTGCAACATCCAGATGTGGTATTCTGGGTTTGTCCATAAACTGACTTTGGACATGTATTGAATAAACCAAATCTAGTCTCGTGATCGTTAAGTATATCAACCTTCCAACAAACTTGCGGTATGTTGCGGGATTTGGTAGTAAATCTCTATCATCCTGTGTGAGCACCAAGTTTTGATCCATAAGATAACGTGAAGGCTTTGCTCCAAGATACCCTATGTCCTCCAATATGTCAAGTGCATATTTTTGTTGAGATAAAGTAATCCCTTTGGATGACCTCGCGACTTCAATGCCAATGAAATATTTCAATTTTTCCTAAATCTTTGAGCTTGAACTTTGCAGCAAGAAATTGCTTTGTTTCTTCAATGTATTGGAGATCATTACCTGCCAATATTACATCATCAACATATACGAGAATTGCAGTAAAGTTGTTACCCTTGGATCATACGAATAATAAGTAAATAACCTTAGATTGATTGTAGCCTGCTGATATGAGAGCAGAGGATAACTTAAGGAACCATTGTCTCGATGCTTGCTTGAGACCATATAAGGACTTGTTCAACTTGTATAATCGAGTCTTCCCCTTTCGATCGAATCCAAGAGGAAGACTCATGTACACATCCTCAGAAAGATCACCATAAAGAAAAGCATTGTTGACATCAAGTTGACATAAATACTAACCCTGTGTGGCTGCAAAAGCAAGGAGAAAATGAACAGTAGTCAATTTAGCAACAGGAGCAAGGGTCTCTTTGTAATTAATACCTTCAACTTGACTGTATCCTTTAGCCACAAAACGGGCTTTGTAGCGCTCAACACTACCATCTGGATTAAGTTTGATCTTATAGACCTATTTACAACCAACTGGATGCTTGCAAGGAGGAAGAGGTTGTAAAATCCAAGTGTTATTGGTTTCTAGAGCATCAATTTCACTTCTCATGGCCTGACGCCACTTTGGATCCTGCAGAGCCTGCATAAAATTGGTGGGTTCTTTGACTAAAGAAAGGGAAGTGGTGTAAGCCTTATGAGAGGTGGATAAATAGTCATAGGAAAGAAAATCTAAAAGAGGGTAAACAATACTTGTAGAAGACCCAACGTTCGAAGCAGACGAGTGGGATGATCGGAAAGGCAATCGAGCATCAAGATGATATTGTTGAAGATAAGATGGCTCACGGGTGGCAGGAGTGGAGGTGTGAGGTGGGAGAGGAGGGTCTAAGGGTGGAACAGAGGCAAGGGCGACTGCTTGGGGTTGGGTTTTCGACCGGTCGGTGACCGAGACATCGGATTGGGCGACCAGTCGGTGGGAGTGGTTCGACTGGTAAAATAAAAACACTGTTGGAGGATAAAAAAAAAAGCGAAGCATGAGCGACCAGTCGGGGAAGTGTGTCGGACCGGTCAGTGAGGTGATTGTGCATTTTGTCAGAAAAATAAGAAAAAATCTCCTCATGAAAGAGGACGTCATGAGAAACAATGACCTTTTTGTGCGTGAGATCATAGACTTTGTATCCTTTTTGCCCATGAGGGTATCCAAGAAAGACACATTGACTAGAACGAGCATCAAATTTGCTAGAACATTGGGCATGTGTGGAAGCAAAACATAGACAACCAAAGACTCGAAGGTGAGAGTAGTTAGGTGGTTTGCTAAAGTGAAGTTCAAAAGGCGTTTTGCCTTTAAGAACAGAGGACGGTGTGCGATTAATGAGATAAGCAGTGGCGAGAATTGTTTCTCCCCAAAAATATTTAGGGAGATATGCTTGAAACAAAATAGCACAAACGACATTCAAAAGATGTCTATGTTTGCATTCTGCCACCCCATTTTGTTGAGGCGTAGAGATACAAAAAGTTTGATGGGTAATGCCTTTTGAAGCATAATAATCAGTGAGGGAAATTCAAGTCCATTGTCATTGCGAATGGTTTGAATTTTGGAAGAAAATTTGTTTTCAACATAATTAATGAATGAAATTAAGAATGTGCGTGTGTTAGACTTGTGTTTCATGAGAAAAATCCAAGTACATCTTGTATAATCATCAACAATGGTGAGAAAATAACGCGCTCCAGAAAGGGAAGCAACGTGATATCCTCCCTAAATGTCAACATGTAATAAGAAAAATGAGTAGCATCACGAAAAGAGACAGGAAGGAGATGGAGAGTTTTTTTTCATAAAGGTGTCTTAAGCGATTGTGCCATAACACAGGGTTATTATCTTGAGTGATGTGACAAGTGGTAGAAGTTGTGGTGGTGGTGTCATCCAGGTAGTACCAACCATCAAACTCAGTTGTTGTCCCAATCATCTTCCCCAAACGAAGGTCCTGTGTAAAACAAAAATTTTGAGAAAACTGGTGAAAAAAAATGTTTTGTAGTTTGCTAATGGAAATTAAATTGAGATAAAAAGATGAACCACAAAGAACATCATGCAAAGCAAAAATAGAAGAGAAAGTCATGGTGCCAATGTGTGTAACAACAGCAAGTGTATCATCAGGAAGCTCAACAGTTCGATTGTGGACGAGTTTGGAAAATGTGAGTAAATGAGGGTTATGAACTATATAATCAGTGGCGCCGCTATCAAGGATCCAAGATGAACGAGAGCCATGAAATTTGAGAGAGAGTACTTTACCAGTCAATTCTGTAATAGAAATGTCATTACCAATATTGTGAACCTTGGAGTTGTTGTTGGTCAACAAGGCCATGATTTGCTTGCACTTTTCGGAAGTGAATGGACGATCCGAAGAAGTAGACACATTATTGCCCTTAGGACGATCTTTCTGAAAATGTCGTTGTTTAGTCTGATCGGATTTCTTAAATTTCCAACAATTGTGGACAGTGTGGGCTTTCAATCCACAATAATCACAAGTGAGATGAGAACGACAGACAACAGCAATCTGGCCTACCTTGTCACACGTTTAACACTTGACGTCAAAATTAAAAGGCTTTCGAGGTCGTCCCGACTTGTCAGTGTTGCGTGCACCTTTGGGATCAATATTCCGCATGGAAAAGGCGGCGGCGTCTACGTGGTGTATGGGTGGATCGGACTGAACTCTGGGGGTGCTAAAAGCCCGATCCTTTAAAATCAGTTTTTTTCTTGTGTGGTGGTATTGAGTAAAGCTCGGGTGCAAATAGCCCAGAGCTTTATAATAGTTTGAAGAAATTTCTTTCCTTTTCTTCTTCTTCTGGGACTTGGATATTGGTGAGAATATATCTTCTTTCACAGCCGAAAAAGATCTTCTTTCACAGTCGAAAGAGATCTTTTGATGGAGACAATGATCTGATGAAGAGATAATGGTGAAGAGATCTTCTGATGAAGAGACCTTCTGATGATCACGGTGTCTGTGACGATCACGATGAGAAGAGATCTTTTGATGAAGAGATCATGGTGAGAAGAGATCTTCTAATCTGATGCAAGATCTGATGAAGACGATGGATGGAGACAATGGATGGAGATGACCTGAGACGATCACTGGTATCAAGATGAAGATGATGGTGAAGACAATTGATTGTTTGATATGAAGATGATGGATCTAATGGAAATAATGATCTGAGAAGAGATCTTCTGATGAAGATGAAGACGATCAATGGTTATGTTGATGATGATTGATCAGTGATTCCGACGATGATGATCGATGATTTTGACGATGATGGACTGGATCGATCAGTGATTGCAACGATATGTTGATGATGATGACGATGAACTGATCGGTGATGATTGATGACGATGGAGAAGGGTTTGATTGGTCTAATGGCAATTGTTTTGTGTTGGCTGGGAATAAGGAGATGAAAGGGGTTTATTGGTAGAAGGGTTTGATTTCGTCGTTCTGCAGCTAGGGCATAGTTCCAGATAAATTTGCTCTGATTCCATGAAAAGAAAATAATTGGAGAATTTGTATTAAAATTATTTTCCTTGACTGAATACAAGCTTACATAAGCTAACTCTAACCTAACCTTGTGGAAACAGGAAACCTAAGACTTTATATACTGACTTTCCTATTCTGTAACATATGTAGACTTTTTTTCTTTAACAGCAACACATCATCATCATCATCATCAAAGCCCATTCCCGAGATTTTCTTTAACAGCAACACATACTGAAAAAAAATTGTCACCTTGCTCTTAGAAGCTCTTACCATGGTAGAGAGATCGTGCTAATTATCTACATTCCACATCGATACTGAACCCATGATTCCAAACTGCAACATACACTTGTTGAAACAATTTGGCTTAACACTCCTCCACTGTACCATGCTCTGATTCACAAAACCTATCAAACCATCTCCATTGTGTCTATTCAATACATAATCCTTGTACAACCCTTAGTTTCAAATAAGGCACTTCAGTGAGCATAATCACTTTCGTATTCAATACTAGTCCAGTAGCTAGGCAGTAGCAAAGCCTAGTTTTAAAACAACACATAGTTTGCAACCAAAACCCCTTCTGACTTCGCACTGGGTTCAAGTTTAGTTGGATGTGTAAACCATTAGGAAACCCAAAGGTATAATGTAAACATGTCTGGTATGGATCGGATCGCCATATTCATACCTGACTCGGGTCTCTGCATACCTTGTTTATAAGAATACTGACACTTAGGCAGGGGCGGATCTACTAAGGGGCGAAGGGAGCAGCTGCCCCCTCTACTTTCAAAATATTTTTAGAAAATACTCTGCCTTAAAAAATCAATTTTATAATGTATAACACAATATGATAATTGTTCATTCAATTATTTGTATTTGTCTTAGTGTAGTGGTTGGAAGTTTAACATTATTATTAAATGACCCAAGTTCGATACTCGTGGAGCTTGCCTAATTTTTTTTTTATTTTCATTGCAATTTTATTAGTAATTTCAAATATTAAAAAAAATTGTTTAGTTTACTATTTGTCATTGTGATATGCTCCTATTTTTTTGTTTACAATGCAATTTTATATGTAATTGCAAACATTAAAAAGTTGAATTGTTTGTTCACAGGTGGTATAAAACATCCAACAAAAAAATTATTTGAAATTAATATCTACAGTAATAACTATATAATTCAATGAAAATATATACCATTAGCAACTCATACAAAATTTGAGGCTCATATAAACCATTTTTCTATGAAATCGTCGTAAGATCTTATTATGTTTGCAAATTACAGATTTTTAAGCTTCAACTAGATATTTATCCTAATTATTTTGTGATTTTAATTATAAGTTCTAGTTATTATGCTCATTTGCCCTCGCTAAGGTTATCGATATTGTGACCTTGTTATTATTAGTTAATTATATGTTCTAGTTAATTATTAGTTAAAATTGGACTACACTGGAATTTTGATAGTTGTATTTTCTTTATTATTACTAGCTCGGGTGGGAATCCCACCCCCCCCCCCCCCCCCCCCCCCCCCCCAAACTAAAATCATAGGTCTGCCACTGTACTTAGGCTTACCCAGACCTGAACCCACACCCACACCTGGCTCATATTAGATTCGTTATATTTAGAGAAAAACCTAGACCCATTTCAGGTTTATATTCCTACCATACTCGCGAATTAGGGATTCAATGAGGAAAAGCTCTTTCTTTTGATTTCATTCTTCATCATAAATATAGTGATGCTTGTAATAACCCTTCTAATTTGTGCATGAAATCAATACATAAAGTTTTGTTGTGTGATGAAATGCATGCATAGGACTATAATATGATAGTGTGAAGATGAAGAAAGTTCATATTTTTTTAATTGCTCATGATATTATAAACTTGAGTATTTTACCCTATTATCAATTAGGATTTGATTAGTTTTTATTTTTGACGTTTGTTGTTTGTTTTTATGAGTTCATTTGTAATTAACAATAATAAAGAGATTGATATTGGGCTTTAAAAAGCAGGCCCTCCATCACCATCTTTAGTGTCCCAGAAGGAGAGAAGATAAAGATCAGACCATATAAAATGGAACCCTTCTAGGCGTCGAGGAAACCAGCGAGGGGGAGGGGTGTTAAAATGACAGCAAAAATAAACTTGGGGCCCATCTTTATCCACTTCTTCCTTATTCACCTTTCATCCAACTCTTAGTTTAGAGAGAAGCAAAGAAAATCTCTACTACAGCAGTTCAATTTCTCTAAAAGACAATTTCTGAATACAAGTAGAATGGCCTTGTAAGAAGATAAATAATTTATGGCATACGAATCCATGTTAGTGTGTAGATTTCTTGTCAAAAGCGTACCAGCTGAGTTGGTAGAGGTGTGGTAGATAGAATCATATGTCATGGGATCAAATCCGACTGACGACATAGGATGGAAAAGGTTAAGGGTTTAAAAAAAAAGTGTATAGATTTCTTGCATGAAGCTTTGTATACAACCTTAATGTTAATGATGAACTTGTCATTTGATATTGTGCAGGATCATTACGAAGGAGATAAGTCATTGCGAGAATCACTCCTCCAAGTACACATTTCAATGAAGGAGGAGACCATTATGATAAATTTCCCCTTGGTTGCGTTATTCGAGCTTAAGTCATGCACATAATTAAATGCACTCATTATATAAGGTAAAGGAAAAAGGGCAAAACATGGATAAGAAGTATGCAACATATCACACATATACTATGTGCAAGTTCATT
Source organism: Berberis vulgaris (assembly GCA_963556465.1). Lineage (NCBI taxonomy): Eukaryota > Viridiplantae > Streptophyta > Magnoliopsida > Ranunculales > Berberidaceae > Berberis > Berberis vulgaris. Next base: position 68,204,896 of record OY747135.1, read on the forward strand.
CTTTCCTAAAGTTAACTGACTTAAGCATCGAAGTGTCTTTGGCCACCAAATAGGTAGTCTTTGGCAATCTAACCTTGTTTTGTAGGTTAGATCTCGAAGACGATGAATTTGGACACATCAGTTTGGCACTATCTGTGGGAAACGACAATTTCTTTTAAACAATGACAATTTCCTCCAAGTAAAAATGGAGACTCGCGCTAATTCTCGTACTGATGGTGTGCAAATCATCACCGGTCAAGAACGTCCCTAACTTAGAGTTGGGACACCATGAAGCGCAGAATAGTACAACACCACTGCAGGCTCAAAGAGTTTCCACTACTCAAGTGGAACACTCATGTACCACTCATAATGTTTAGTATTAATTAACTAACCACTTGATCCATCTATCTTTTTAAGTTTGTATCTAATATTTGTAGGAATCCCTCACGTGCAACTAGCAGTGGGTACATGCAAAAAAAAAAAAAAACCAAACAACAAATAATGAGTAACAACAAGCTCACAAAAGACTAGTCTTGTTGGCCGACTTGTCTGCAGGTTCGCAGGTCCGACATGAAACTGGTCCGCATGTTCGGCAGGAGACAGGTCCGACAAAAGAGTGATCTAACAACAGACTGGTCCGTAGGTCCGACAGAAGACTAGTTCGACTGGAGACTAGCTACACCGACTTCATCAAGTTCGGAATCACACAGCTTGACTACAATGACTTCATCTGATCCGGACTCATGCAGCTGACTACGATGATTTCTCAAATGACTTCATTTGGTACGAATTCATGCAGATGACTACAATGACTTGTCACACAGACTACATCTAGTCTGAACTCATGAAGTTCGACTATGATATCTTCATCTGGTCTGAACTCATGCAGTCCAATCGACTCCGATGACTTCATCTGGTATGAACTCACACAGTCCGCCCCCAATGACTTCACATCCTAACTGAAGAAAACCATCATGCTGAGACAGGTTCGACAGAAGATAGGTCCAACTAGAGACAGGTCCGATAGAAGATAGGTCCAACTAGAGACATGTCCGACTAGAAACTGGTCCGCAGGTCCGACTGGAGACTTGTGCAACAGTACACTGGTTTGTAGGTCTAATTACAGACTGGTCCAACAGAAGACTAGTCTGACTAGAGACTAGTTACACTGACTTCAACTAGTCTCATGCAATTTGACTACAACGACTTGATCTGGTTCGGACTCATGCAGCTGACTACGATGATTTGTCAAATGACTTCATTTGGTACGGACTCGCGTAGCTAACTACGATGACTTGTCACACAGACTGCATTTAGTCCGAACTCACGAAGTCTGACTACGATGACTTGTCACAAAAATCTTCATCTGGTTCGAACTCATGCAGTCCAACTCCGATGAATTCATTTGGTTTGAACTCACACAGTCCGACCCATAATTGACAAAGCATGCCATCATGCTGATCATGGCCATATATGTGGAGCAAACAACCATAACTAGATATGGTTGTTACGAAGAAGATAAGTCATGGCGGAAATCACTCCTCCAATGATGCATCTCAATTAAGAGAGGGTCATTATAAGTCATGGCAGGAATCACTCTCCCAAGGACGCATCTCAATTATGAGAGGACTGTTACGAATGAGATAATCATGGCGGAAATCACACCCCCAATGACACATCTGAATAAAGTAGGAGACCGTTATGATAAACGACTCCCTTCATTATGCCATTCGAGTTTAAGTCATGCACATAGTTATATGCACTCATTATATAAAGTATTGGAAAAGGGAAAAACATGGATGAAAGGTATGCAAACATATCACAACTATACTCTATCCAAGTTCATTCTATCCTACAGTTAACTGACTTAAGCATCGGAGCGCCTTCAGTTACCAAATAGGTGGTTTTTGACAATCTAACCTTGCTTTGTAGGTCAGATCTCGAGGAGACGAATTTGGATGCATCACTTTTGAAAGGGAAAATTTTTGTTGTATATGTCATGTTTATTGTGTTTTATTCAAGAACAAAAAGTTGTGTTTTATTCAATAACGAAAAAACGTTAAGAGTGTTGTTTTTATCTCTTGAAAACATATATACAACCTGTAGGTGGAAAACGAGAGGTTGCTCCATCGAGTTGTAGGGTTGTTGGTGGAGGCAATACCCAATTACATGGTGTAACTTTGATTTCTTAGATCACATTTTGGAAATTTGTAGAATGCCTCAAGGTTGCATTCGAGTTCGTGGTGCATGAAATGCTAATGCCATGTATAGTGAGAAAAATAACAAACCCAATTAGGATTTCCTATGAAACCTGACCTTGATGCTTAAATGGGATAAAAACACTATACTGAGAAAAGAATAATGGATGTTCTTGTAAATCGTGTGTTACTCCATTCCATTTTGTGCATTTCTATTTGATATACTTCAAAAAGGTTTTCAAGAAAGGGAAAACTAAGGGCGTGTTTGATTGCATGAAATTCTATACTATGAGAGTTCATAAGGGGACCCCCTAAATATAAGCTAATTTGATGTTCATTCACCAATCCACTACTTGATTTTGTGATCAATTGTGAGAATGGGAGTCCAATGGACATGAGAATCACACTCCTTGGTTCCCCAAAGCATGTGATTCTCATGTTCATGAGACTTTCATTCTCACTATTGATCATAAAATCTATGGTGAATTGGTGAGTGAACATCAAATTAGCTTAGATGTTAGTGGTTCCCTCATGGATTGTCATGGCATAAGATTTCATGCAATCAAACACACCCTAATTAAAATCTCACCTTTGCAGAAACATTTCAAGAAATCAAGACCAAAGAGCTTGAGGAGTTGCATCAAGCATAGTTATAGGATATTGAGACTTGTATATTGCATTTTGGAGAACAGGATTATTGTTTTTGTATATATCAAGCTAGATGCATTAGAAGAAGCATTTTTTTTAATGTATTGTATATACGCTTATGATTAGTTCCACAATATTCCGTTGTATAAACTGTTTACAGTTTTCCAATGCTACAAAGTTTTGAAATTGAGCAAGACTTTTTGGATGTCGTTTGCATATTGAGTAGATCACCTTTACGAAAATTCAAGTCATTTCGATAGTGTTAATATGCACACAATGTGTGGAGCTAAGAAATGTTAGTTCAATGGGAGACTTCAATCCTCATTCTGGGGGAATTAGGTGAGTTAGATCAAGAAAGACTCCAACCCACCCAACCCCCCCTCCAACCTCTACATTTAAACTTCGACTCGGCATTCAAATTGTTGAACGAGTATACAACAATCTCATGATCGAATCATCTGAACCTAAATTGAAAAAGTAAAGAAGTTGGGTCTCATATTGCAAATTGTCTAGAAAGTACTTCTTAATGAATTAAAGCTTGACTAAAATTGATTGGACCATTAGAAAGTAGAAACTGTGTGGAAATAGGTTCCATCCGTGAGACTCACTTTGCCAGTAGCAGGGGGAAATGAACTTGTCAATGTATGTTATGTTAGTATGAAAATGACAAGCAAATGTAAGTTGGCCGGCATTCTACACCCGTTCCTCATTCTCTTCCAAAAGTCACAGGGTTATTCTGGTAATCTAAATCTGATCAAGAGAGGGATAAGATGAATATTCTTGGAATCCTTTTGGTTTCTACTTTAACAAGTTGATCTTTCTTTATTATTGTTGATATAATGACATGTTTGTATCATTTAAAACTAGGGTCCATCATACTTAATTTGGCTCCGATCTGAATTTCTATCTTTTCCTTGCAATAAAATATATGGACTTTATGTATTCCATAATCAAAGATTGTTATATACTTGATTTGTAAAATGTTGATTTCTTCCAAAGGTGAAAAAGTCTATACAAGTTTCTTAAGAAATGAGAAAAAGTAAGACTAGGATAACAAATTTGATGAATATGAATATGAGAAGTTATTTGGTTTTTATTTAATTGAGAAAACAATCTACTTGGTCTTAAGGAAAACAAAAATTAGTGAAATAAAAAATGGGAAGAGAAATGAGAGACTGGGAGATAAAATTGAGAATTTTTATGGTTATATTTATTTTATTTTGAGAGAGGAGGACTCTTGTATTCATGGAAAATTTTTAAAAAAAATGCCACCATTTTATTTTGTTATTTCCAAACTTCTCATTGTTTAGAGTGTGCAATGGACAACCAAACGCAATGGAACTTGGACTGTTTTCCACCAAAATGATTTTCTTTGCAAAAGTAACTTTTGAATCACACGGTGTCTCTCTCTGCTTAGTCTTCCCCACCTCAAAAATGTCCAATTTGAAACATTCAAACCCTATCTCATCGACAAGTTTGGAAACAAGTTGTTGTAGACTAATGATGCATGCAACATCATTCATTCGCAATGCATTACTAGGAAATCCATGAGTTTAAAGTCTTATTTTCCAAATACTCGATGAAGTTATGTCACGGAAATAAACTTCGCTATTTTAAGTGGAAATTCAAGACATACCCCCAATCAAAGCCTTTGATCAAACTAATCAAGTATATAAAAATAAAAACCTCCCCTTATACTTTCTCACTCTATTCCTTGCTAAAATTATGTTAAAACTCATTGATCATAACATTGTAAATCATAATATCTTAACTTAAAGATACAAAATTTTCAATAAAAAAAAAATTAATAAACAAAAAAAGCTGGAATTATTTTTGTTATCCGTTTCCAATAATACCCTTGGCAAGTTCCAGGAAAAGGAGACAGACATACACAGACTGCAGAATCTGACCGACTTACAAAACACTGTATTCGGGTTGGCATCCAATGCTCAATGTTCGCTCTTGTCTATTGCTTCCTTCTTTCCTCGAATCCCCCTCTCCTCCCTACAAACCCATACCCCCTCTTCCCTTATTTAAATCCTCACTCCCACACCACCCAATATCAAAACTCACTCATCTTGTTTCCATTCCCATAACAACACACGACAACATCTCCTTCCAATATCATCTGAAACCATGGCAGGGCAGCAGGCACAGAGGACATCAGATTTCGAAGACTTCTTGCCAACAATGGCAAACAAACTGGGTGGGGAAGGTCTAATAGGTGAACTGTGCAATGGGTTTCAGCTACTAATGGATGGTGACAAGGGGTTGATCACTTTTGAGAGTTTGAAGAGAAACGCAGCACTGCTTGGGTTGCAAGGCTTGAGTGATGATGAATTGATGAGCATGTTGAGAGAAGGTGATATGGATGGTGATGGGGCTCTTAATCAGATGGAGTTTTGTGTCTTGATGTTTAGATTAAGTCCTGATTTGATGGAAGAGTCTGAGATTTGGTTGGAACATGTTTTGCAACAAGAACTCAAAGGGAATTTGTAATTGCAACATCATCTACTTCTTCTTCTTCTAATTTTATTGACTCTGTAACCTTTTTCATTGATCTTGTTTATATGAAAAAAAAGAATGAAATTAAATTAAATTTTACATCTTTGTGTCTCTCATGGTTCAATTGTTAGATCAAATTACTTGTAGCTATTAATAGAATAATTTCATGGATAGATTAGAACATCAATTGATGCCAATTAAAAGAAGAGGCCTGATGGTTTATGGAATGTGAAGAGGCTAAGCACAATGTGTGGAGAGAGATCCTTCTGGCAATAGGGGTCAGTGTCAATGGGATCCAGCTTTTTTGGTAGCTTTTTTTTCCCGAATTCTAGAGAGCCAGCTTTTTTGGACTATAGACATTTGTTTTTGTCAGGTTGGGGTTTTTAGACTGCTACTCCTTCCATAATTAATGTTCCTATTGTGTTTTAAACAGAATAGATAAAAAATTATAAACTTTTTTTTTTTTTTAATTATGTGACATTAGGGCGTGGACACTCACTAATTGCATGTATATTTAGTATTAAAAATGTTTCCCAGTATGTTACAATCAAGAGTTTGTATATTTAGTATTAAAAATATTTCCCAGTATGTTACAATCAAGAAAACTCACTAGAAATATTATATTTCGTTTTTTCTTTTTCTTCTTAATTTTTTTTGGGGTGGGGTAGGCAAACGAGTCAAGGAATCGCAGATTCCAATTGAATCGGCTCATTTTGCTCGAAATAGTCTGATTCTTAATATGTATATTAATAAAGAGCTTGGCTAACTGGCGAGGAAACCAGCGAGGGAGGGACCCTCCATCCCCCTCGCGATGTGTGCGTCTCATTCCTTGCACGTATCGCGAGGGGGATGGAGGGTCCTCCCTCCCTCCCTCGCTGTTTTCCTCGACAATTAGAATTCCCCATTAATAAACGGTTTGGATCTATTGTAAAACAGTTTAAATCCAATTTCAAATATTTGAATTCAAACAGTTCGGTTCCAACCTGTTTTGTACAATGGTTGCAATAAAACATCCGAATCTAACTCACCTCAACATCTTTATTTTTTCTCAACTATTCTCTCTACTTCTACTAAAAAAACTTGCCCACTCTTCATTTGTTCTCCACTTACACTTTACTTATTCATTTCATTCACTATGGATCAGCTTTTCCATCAATTCCCAACTCTAAACCCTACTTACCTGATCTGTTTGAGTTTCTAAACTACCAACTTATTCATTTCTCAATTACTTTTGTTGATTTCAATTTCAAGTGGTTAAAGGGTGCAGGAAGAAATGAAGATTTTTGTGTTGTTCGATGTGTCAGAACAGGTACAACGAGGACGAGAAGGTTTTGCTGCTATTTTAGTGCGGTCATGGCTTCTGCAAGGAGTCTATCAAGATTGTTCCCGTCTTCGTCGGATAGCACTCTGTTTTGCCCTCGTTGTCACCACATCTCAGTTGTAGGCAACTCTGTGTCGGCTTTGAGGAAGAAATTTGCAGTTCTTTCTTTGATTCATTCTTCTAATTCTATGGGCGGTGGTGGCGTGTTTGATTGTGATATTACAAATGATGAGGATGAGGGTAAGCTTGATGAGGAAAGAATGATGAGTTTGGTGGTGGTGGGAAGAGGAAGAGTCAGAGTTGCCATTCTAATCCTTCTTGTTCTTGTTGTAATAGTGGTAGTGGTGGCTCCGGGATTGATTTTGGTTCACATCATGACCTTAGGCTTCTTCGGCAAATGGGGGAGAGTATGAGAGTTGGGGTGGAGATGTGGTCAACTGTGTTGGCTGGCGGTGGTGGTTCGGGAGTGAACTCACTAAAGCTATCTTCTCGTGGTATGATGGATGTCCATGTATCTTTCCCTTATTATCATTTCAGTGGAATCGTAGGAGCCGGATCGTTCTAAATTGTTCGAGTTAGTTTCGATTTCAATGTTCAAAATGAGGGAATCTAAACTGGATCTGTTAAATTGAACTGTTTCGAGTTAGGTTCTTCAAAATTTGGAACCGATCTAGACCGTGCCCACCCTTAGGAGAATGCTTTATGAAATCTTCACCTTATATTGTATCCCTTCAGTGAAGATATCCACTAACTCTTCACTAAGTGGATTATATTGCAAAAATGATTAAGAGTTTAATGTGCGTAACTAGATCTATAAAAAATACTTTATAAAAAATTTTAAAAGCAAACTTACAACAACAATAACATAAAAAAGATAAAGAACCAAAAAAACAAGAAAAATCGTCCTCCTGTGAGTTCGACCTGCAAAATAGATTTTAGACTGCCAAGGACCACTTTTTTTGTGGCCGAAGGCACTCCGATGCTTAATTCAACAACTTTGTTTGAATAAGGAAGTAAATCTGAACAAAACTCAATTAAAGTTGCATACCTGTGTTGAATGTTCCATTTACCTTTTATAATGGTCACGGTTAATTCTCTGCGTGACTTAAGCATGTGAGGTGCAACGGAAGGAGATGCTTCTTGTAACAGTTTCTTCCTTAATGGAGATGCGTCCGTGGAGGCGTAACTCCCTCAATGACTATTTTTGGTGCAACGTTCATTTTCTTTATGAGAGAACTTGTGTTGGGCCTGGATTCGAGCTTTGATTTGTTCGAGCCTTGGTTCGGGCTTCTTTTATGTCTTCTCATTCACAGGCCTTGTCTGGGCCTCTGTGACTGGCTTTATTCTTATTAGGGCCCAAAAGATTGGATGCCATATCCTCATGATGGATGTTCCTTTCCATGTGTACGGCTGTGATGATCGGTCTATTTTGATATATCATCAGCTACTCCTCGTTTAGTTAGTGGGTATGTACATGTATCCATTAATTGTGTGGCGTTTTGTTTTCGATTTCAACATTACAACAGATTTAGTGTTCTTGCTATCTGTTGCTGCCGTTGTCTCTCCAATGTTTCATTCGCCTACTCGTTTTGGCCCGATTTCTGGGATTTCGTGCGGCTGTCATATCTTGCATGTTCTCCCAAGAGCAGACCTTTCGTTGCCCGTCCCTATAAAATGAGAAAATTGAGTGTGTTTTACTTCCTTTTGCACTTCCTCATTTTCTAGTTGTTAATTCTTTGATTATTTGCGTTCGTTCTGTAGTCATGTCTAACTTCGGGGTTTTGAGCGGCGATGTTTTTTTATGCTTGTGAAGCTTTCTTCCTGCCTAAGTGGGCAATGCATGCGACTCTGGACAACATTAGTCAGGATTACTCATTGCCAACCGATTTAGAGATTGTTCTCCCCGAATAGGGCGACATTTCCCATCGTCCAAAACATGGGTACATTGCTTTGTATCCTGGTATGTTCCACTTTAGTTTCAAGTTTTCGGCTCCTACGATTTTCTGGGAGTACTTGAATTTGATCGGTATCGCTCCGTCCTAACTGATCCCTAATGGTTAGAATGTAATGATTTCGACCTTAGCAAGGGCTGTCGCAGCTCGTATCCCCATGAATGCCAGGGTTCTGCATTATTTGGTGGGGTTTAGCGTAAACTCTAATCGCACCTGTTGTCTTTGCTCTATTTCTTATTTCAAGGACCTGCGAGAAGAGTATGGGGGCTGGTCAAGGACTTGGTTTTACGCATCCCTTTCTTCCAATCACTTTAGGTTTAGCGGAAATCATATTTTACGGTCATTTCGGGAGCCTAAGAGAGTCAAGTTGTCATTGTCTTTGGAAGAGCAGGAGTTCTGCAGTCGATTTTGCGATCTTCCCCAAGTCTCAGTAGAAGATTTTCTCATTACGGTTGTCATTATCCTTATTGGCTTATATTCTTCGAGTGAAACAGGTCGCGCTATAGAAGTGATTGTTGCACTCGTTGGTGATGTGGACATCGGCCACCAAGAGGGTTTTGTTGATGAGCATGTAGGCCGAGTTGTTTCAGTTGTTGTTCGAGGTTCTGGGAGTACCGGCTCGATTGTAAGGAAAAGGAAAGTTCTTAGGCCTCCCAGTCCTTCAAAGATGCTAGCTGTCAGTTTCGGCCGTGTGTCATCGAAGAAGAAGCTTGTTTCCTCAGTTATTGTCGCTGCTAGGGCTCCCTCTCGTCTTGCTTCTCTCCGGAAAAGAGGTCGTGGTTCGGATGATGATTTTTCTGCTTGAGAAGACGATGAGGTAAATCGAGTTCTCAAAAAGAGTAAGAAGGAAGTTTCTCTTCCTCTAGACAACCAAGATGAAAATGTTGTTGTTTCTTATGGTTTGCTTGCCTCTACTGACCTGTCTATTGGTGACTTGCACATTATTGAGAATAAAATGCTTCAGCTTGGCCTTTGGTAGTCGAAGAATCCAGAGGGTACTAAGACCTTGGATGAATTTGAGTATGATCCGTCAATGGAGGATCGAGTTGTTACCCGAGCTCGAGACTTCAAGCTCATTGTTTCTTCTGTCGTGGCTGGGACCTCGAGATCACCTACTGCTCCCTCCGCATCTCATCCTGCTCCTACTATGCCCAGGACGATCTTTTGGCCTTTCGAGGTTGATGTGCAGGACAACACTCACAACCACATTGCCGGTTGTCATGGGCTATTGGCTAATAGGCTTTTATGCCCGTACGCCAACCATGTTGCCATATTGATAAGGATCTCCAATACCTTATGGAGGGGATGACGCACCTTACTTATGCGGCCATGATGGGGTCGAATTGTAAGGCTCCTCGTGACCAGGTGGCACATACTGAGTGGAAACTAACAAGACACACCCTATGCCTTTCTCATGTTTTTTCGCCAAATGGATTTGTTGAAGGCGCAATGCATAGAGCATGAGAGGGTTGCGGATTCTGTGCAAACGTCGCTGAGGGAACTTGAGGTTATTCGTGATACATTTGCTTCTGACCTCAAGACGTCTAAAGTGGAATTGGGCAAGTTGCAGTCCCGTCTGGATGTTGCTGAGAAAGAGTTGTACGACCGAAAGGTTAAACATAATGAAGTCGTTCGTTCTGCTGAGGAATGTTCTGCCAATCTCAAGGCTTCTGTTATTCGAATCGCTTAGCTAAATTCCAAGTTTGTCGAGACTAAGTCAGCGGTCTCTGCTAAACTGGTGGATGTTGACAGAGAATTAGCATCAACCCGAGATGAGCTGCCATCCATTACTGAAAAGCTAAAGGCAGCAGAGGTCGCAGATTGGAAGAGAGTGTCGATGGTCACAACGATTTCTTGGATTTCTTGGAGACAAAAATTTTAGACATGTCCAAATACCGTTGCTTTGCTGAGCGGAAATTTGATGATGCCGAGGAAGTTATTCCGGATTCACTGGGTGATCCGAATGTCGGAGAACCTTCTGAGCCCATGCTGCACGGAGATGCTGCTGATATTGATTATCTTTCTTAATTGTTTTTTTTTGTAATCTCCTTTTTTAGAAGATCAATGGAAATTATTTCACATTTGTTGTGTCCAGTATGTCTAGTTTGTCAGCTTTTATTTATGACCTTCCTGGGAGATTTCTGACTCGTTCGTCCAGGTTTTTACAAATGGCTTCGATGTTTGATGTTCTAGTTGTGTAGAAGCTCTGGCTTACGGAATCCAATTCTACATTCGGATTACGATGTCGTACATTACAGTCGACGAGAAAAAGTCAAACTCTTATGTCCTGGTGCTTTATTACTTCGTGGTTGATCAGGCCAGAAGTTTTTGTTTTTATGTCTGACTCGTTCGTCCAGTACATGTATTTGTTTTTGCTTGATACTCTAGCCGTGTCAAGTATTTTCTCGAGTTGGATTTTTAATCCGACTTCCTTGTCATGATTGAATTCTCGTTGTTTCGAATTTGGGAGCGAAAGATTTCATTGATAATATTTTTTCAAGTGTTCTACATTCCATGGTTGAGGTAGCATTTCGCCCTCTTTGTTCTCAAACTAGTATGTTCCTGGTCTATTGATTTGGTTACTCGGTGCGGTCCTTCCCAGTTTGGATTTAGCTTGCCTTTGCCAAGTTTTTTCGTGCTGAGTTGGACTTTTCGTAGTACTCAGTCTACAACATTAAAAGTGCAAATTCGCACCTTCTTGTTGTAATATCCTTCCATACGATGTTGGTAGGTTGTTGTTTTGATGAAGGTTTCTTCTTGCTTTTCTTCGAGGCAATCTAGTCTGACTCTTAGTGCTTCGATGTTGTCCTCAACATGAAATTCTTCGATTCGGAATGTTGGCATTCTGATCTCCACGGGTATCATCGCTTTTGACCCGCACGCGAGGGCGAAAGGTGTTTATCTTGTCATAGTTCGTTTTGTTGTTTTGTACGCCTTAAGGATGTCAGGTAACTCAGATGTCCACAATCATTTTGCTGCTTCGAGTCTTCTTTTGATTGCTTCCAAGATTGTCATGTTGGTGACATCAGCTTGTTTGCTTGCTTGTGGATGAGCAGGCATAGATAAATGTTGTTGAATATTCACATTTTTGCATAACTCTTTAATTTTCTTGCCTTCGAATTTCTTCCCATTGTCTATGACAATTACCTTTGGGATCCCAAATTTGCATATGATGTCTCTCCAAAAGAACTTCTCGACTTTGGCTTTTCCTATCTTTGTGAGGCGTTCTACTTCTACCCACTTGATGAAATAGTCTACTGCAATAAGGAGAAACTTCTTCTTATTAGACTTTGGGAATAGTCCTGCGATGTATATTCCCTATTGTGTGAATGGCCAAGGGCTACTCAGTGGGATCAGGTTATGTCCTGGCTTGTGAATGTGTGGGGCAAATCTTTAGCATTCATCGCATTTGCAAACAAGCTTTTGAGCATCTACTTGCATCGTTGGCCAATAATGACCCAGTGTGAGAGCTTTACGGGCCAGCGTTCTTCCCCATGGATGATTTTTGCATGCGCTGTGGTGGATTTCTTGCAGAACATATTCGGCATCTCCTAGTGCAAGGCACCTCAGCAACGGGCTCGTGCCAGACCTTCTATATAGTTTGTCATTGATCATTGTGTATCTTGCTGTCCGATTTTGTAGCTTTCTGGCTTCCATCTTATCTGCTAGAAGTTCTCTGTTTGATATATACGCCAAGATTGAAGTTGTCCGGTTGTTTTCTTGATTTGGCGTATGCTTCTTCCGCTTGGTTTTCAAGTATGGAGCTTGCTTATGTCATGACGAGTGGGTTGTCATTATCGTTAGTTGTCGATGCTTTTTTTTCCTAGTTCATCGACTCTTTTGTTCTCTGCCCTTCAGCACCATTGAATGGTAGCATTCCGGAAGCATTCTAATATCTCTGTGGTTTTCTGGTGGTAGGCTTTCATTTGGGTATCTTTTACCTGAAATTTGCCGTTTAGTTGATTGACCACCAGTTTGAAATAAGTAAAGACACAAATGTCTTTTATTCCCAAGTGTTTTGCTAACTGTAGTCTCGCTATCACGACTTCATTGTTGGAGGCTTAAAGTTGAATTTTATCGCATTCTCTAATGCGATGCCTTCCGAGTTATACAAGACTAGTCTAGCTCCACTTCCTGCCTCGTTGGACGCTCCATCACAGCGGATGATCCATTCGTCAGTGATTGGTCTTGATTGTTCTTCTCTTCTCTCATTTTTTGCATGTTGGTTGTTGCTTCCTGTGAATTCGTCAATGAAATCCGCTAGTGTCTGAGCCTTGATAGTGGTTCTGGGGGCATAGCTGATGTCGAGTTGTCCGAGTTCTATTGCCCACTTTACAATTTTTCCCAATAGATCTGGTTTGTGTGGTACCGACCGAAGCGGTTGTTCCGTCATAACCGTTATTGGGTGTACTTGGAAGTATGGTCGTAATTTTCTTGACGACATGATTAGAACAAGTGCCAATTTCTCTAGGGCTGGATAGTTGATTTCTGCATCTGCTAGTGTTTTGTCGATGTTTTGCATACTTTTTTCTTCTCGTATCAACGCCGAACTCACCGTGTGATCGGAAACAGATAGATATAGATACAATGCTTCTCTCGTGTTTGGTTTTGTTAATAGCTTTGTGCTTCCCATGTATGTCTTAAGGCTTTAAAAGGCTTCCTCGCATTCAGCATTCCACTCGAATGTCTTGTTCTCCTTCAAAATTTTGAAGAAATGAAGACATTTGTCCGATGATCTGGAGATGAACATGTTTAGAGCTGTTATTTTCCTATTAAGACTTTGGACACTTTTTACTTTTGTTGGTGACTGCATGTTGAGAAGCGTTTGTATCTGATTTGGATCGGCTTCAATTCCTCTTTGGTTGACCAGGTACCCGAGGAACTTCCCCGACTCTATCCAAAGGTGCACTTTTCTGAGTTCAGTTTCATCTTATACTTTCGCAGCTGGGAAAAATCATGTTCAAGATCTGTGACGTGGTTTGCTCAGCGTGAGATTTTGACAAGCATGTCGTCAATGTAAACTTCCATTGTTTTGCCAATTTGATCTTTGATCATTCTGCTCACTAGCCACTAGTATGTTGCTCCCGAATGCTTTAATCCGAAGGGCATTATTCGATAACAGTACATAGCCATTTTTGTTATGAAAGATGTTTTTTTTATCGGGAGGGTACATCTGTATCTGATTATACCCAGACTATGCATCCATGAAGCTCAACATTTCGTACCCGGCAGTTGCATCCACTATTTGATCTATACGCAGAAGTGAGAAACTGTCTTTGGGGCATGCTTTATTTAGATCGGTGTAGTCCACATACACCCTCCATTTTTCAGTCTTGTTTCTTACTAGCACTGTGTTTGCCAACCAATCCGAGTAGTGAGATTCTCTTATCATCTCTGCATTGAATTGTCAGTGCACTTCCTCGTTTATTGCCTGACTACACTCCGGGGCCACCGATCTTCTTCTTTGTCGAACCGACTTCTTGTCTAGGTTCACTTGTAGTTTGTGAGAGATGATGGATGGGTTTATCCCTACCATGTCCATCATTGTCCATGCAAAAACATCTTGGTTATCTTTCAATAGTTGGACCAGTTCCTTGACGAGTTCGGATGAATCTTTGTGCCAATTCAGACTGTTTTCTCCGCTTCATTGTCTAGGTAGACTTCGATCGCTTCTTCTTGCGGTTGTTCGGTGTTAGGTTGATCTCGCGGACTAGTTGGAGTTGTATGGTCGTTCGGAGAGTACACACTTTTTTCATCAAGTTGTAGTGAAGGTTCATTCGGTCGTTGCAGTAATTGCTATTTATGGGGAGTCTTTATCGCTGCGAAGTGACACTCACGGGCAATTGGTTGATCTCCTTTGGTTCTTTCGATACCATTCTCGGTATGGTAGTTTAAGCATTGGTGCATAGTAAAATAGACTGCACCCATTTTATATATCCATGGTCTCTCGAGTAGCATGTTGTATGCAACAGGAGAATCGACAACAAGGAAGTTTGTCAATAATACTTGTTGTTTTCCTGGTTCTCCTACTTCGACTTGTAGTTGAATCATTCTGAGCTGATGATATTGTTCCCCGCTGTAACCCACCATAGATTGATTGCTAGGAGAAAACATCTCATTGGTGAACCGCATCCTTCGGAAGGCTATCAAGGATAGGTAGTTGGCCGAGCTGCCGTTGTCGACCAACACCCTTTTGATTTTTTATTTAGCTATCATGACTGAGATCACTAGAACATCATTGTGTAGGAAATTAACTTTTTCTGCATCTTCATTCGAGAAGGTTAGAGTCCTCTGCATCGTTTTTGGGCATTGTGCGGACGGTTCTTGGAATCTGATCTTTGCCCTCAAGTCTCTGACTATACGCTTTCGGGATCAATTGGATTGCTCATTTTCTCCAGCTGCACCATGCAAAGCGTATATTGTCTCCTTTGCTCGCTCCCTTAAGATGATTGTTTCGTCCTCGAGTTCAACGAATTCTCCGAGTTGTCCCTCTCTGATATGGTATTCAATCTCGTTCTATGACAATCTTCGGTATCATGGCCGTAATCATTGTGTAAGAGGCAGTGTTTGTTATTGCTCTGTTTTTCCTGATCTCCTCTCGTTTTTGGTGGCCATCTGACATCTTCCCTTCCTGTCACAGCTATAAGGATCTCGCTTCGACTCGCTATCAAGGTCATAAACGATTTTTCGCATTTAGGCTTCTTTGGTTGTAGTTTTCCGAACTTCTTTTGATTAAATTCAGAGTTGTTATTGGCCTGATGTCTCTTAAGCTATGTGATTTCTTCTCGAGGTTTATTACCCTCTAGGTCTCGAATTATTCTATCCACCATCTCGATTAAATGGTTCACCTGAGCCATAAACATCTCTACTTGTGGATCTGAGGGGATTCCCAAAGATGTTAGAGACGTCTGAATTATTACTTGTTAAAGCTATTTTCTAACAGGTGTGGTTAATTCGACGGTTGTTGTTGGATCGATGTTAGGCGACATGTCGTATTTTTCACCACCAGATTGAGGATTCGTGGAATGTTCCATTGACCTTGATAGTTGTTTGATTGTTAACTAAGTCTCATTGAGCTTTGTTACTGAATTTTCTTTTTGGAAAGGAAACTCGTCGTTTCCCATAGACGGCGCCAAACTGATGAGTCCAAAAATGTCCTCCTGTGAGTTTGACCTGTAAAATGAGGCATAACTCCCTCCCCGACTCTTTTTGGTGCAACATTCCTCTTATTTACGAAAGAACTCATGTTGGGCCTGGATTCGGGCATTGATTCGTTCGGGCCTAGGTTCGGACTTTGTTTATGTCTTTTCATTAATGGGCCTTGTCTGGGCCTCTGTGACTGGCTTTATTCTTATTCGGTTTTATGAGCAGGCCCAACATATTGAACACCATATCCTTGTCATGAATGTTTTTTGCTATGTGTACAGCCGTGATGATCGGTCTAGTTTGATTTATCATCAATTATAATATTTTAATCCCTTAACCCCTCCCACTTTGGATGCTGCCGACAAGATTCAAATCCTAGACTTGTGATTCCATCAGTCACAAAATTACTGCTAAGTTGATACCCCATTGGCACCTTTTTATTTTGTTAATTCCCACCTTCTCATTGTTTAGAGTGTGTAATTGACAACCAAACACAATGGAACTTCGGCTGCTTTCCACCAAAACGATTTTCTTTGCAAAAATAACTTTTGAATCATACGGTGTCTGTTTGGTCTTCCCCATCTCAAAAATGTCCAATTTAAAACATTCAAACCCTGTCTCATCAACAAATTTGGGAACAAGTTAATGTAGACTAATAATGCATGCAATATCATTCACAATGCATTACTAGGAAATCCATGAATTCAAACTCCTATTTTCCAAATACTCGAGATGTTACGTCATGGAAATAAACTTTTTAAAGTGCCATTTTAAGTCTACCACTCTTCCAAAGATAATTCAAGACATATCCTCAATCAAAGACCTTTCATCAAACTAATCATGTATAAGAATCCCCCTATACTTTTTCATAATACGACTCTATACCGTTTTCTTCCCATTTCAAAGGATTTCTCCTTGCTAAAATTATGTCAATTGATGCCAATTAACAAAAGAAGTCTGAAAAGAAACCCTTCAGTCCCAGAGACAAGACGGATGGAATGAAACAAGAGGACGATGACAGAAAGAGAAAGTGCAACGACAACAAGTCTGACTCTGGCCGAGCAAGGCAAGATAAGGCTTCCAACTTCGTCGGGTCTAAACCCATCACACCGTTCAACTACAATCTGTTCGATGTCCTCAACTCCATTCAGAATTGGGGAAAATTGAAGTGGCCCACCAAATAGCGAGCAGATCCCTCCCGACACGATAACAACAAATACTGCTCATTTTACAAGGAGGGCAGCCATGATACTGAGGACTGCAAAAGTCTTAGGAACAAGATTGAGTACTGGATCAAGAAGGGGAAGCTCAATGAGTTCCTGAGCTCAGATAAGAGGCAAGACTGGGCAAAGGAAATGGAATATGTCATCAAAGAGATAGAGAAAGAAGCTCCTAGCATTATATATGTACATCATGGAGTCAGCTTGAAAGGTGAGCAGTCCAACAGCTCCCAAAGAGGATGCTCCTAGAGATGCGAATGAAGCCCACCTGCAAGGACCGACAAGTGCAATATGCATGTATTCAAAGCCCAATTCCACCACTAACATTCACGGACACATCCAAGGTGTCCATTCCCTCACAATAACGCCTCGGTCATCTCGGTCCTCATTGCAAAATGGGAAGTGAAAATGACCTTGGTGGACACAAGAAGCTCTCTGAATGTCCTGTTTCTCAGTCTAATGGTAGTGGCGAGAGAGCCACAATTACGAAAGTTCCTTATCAAGGAGTTCATGCTCCGTCCACCTACAACATCATCCTGGGAAGGTCTTGGCTCAATTAGATGGAGGCAGTAGTTTCTACTCTGCACCAATGCATCAAGTGCACTGCCAGTTAGGCCCAAGGAACTATTGAGTAGACCAAGCTTCAGCGAAAGACTGCACTACGTAGCACTGAAACAACTAGATTGTTAGCAATTACAGCTCAGGCCTGAGGGACAGACATCGAGCCCAGATAAGGGGGAAATCACCTCATATGAGCAAAGACAAAGCTTCGACAACCGAGGCTTAACTACACGACGAGACATAATTCAACACTGGAGACACCATCTAGTCCAGTACAAAGCTAAGTAACAACACTTCAACAAACATGTGCCTACTCCAAAAGCTGGTAACTAGCAAGAAATAATCCGCCCACACAAAGTTCACTTTTCAGTAACTTCACTAGCATTGGTGAAATGTGACACTTTGCCAAGGGAGCTACACACTTGAGCTAGGACAAAACACATCTCCTTCAGAGCCATATTAGCTTAGTCCTCGCTCAGAGTCAAACTATCTTATTGTTTTGATTTCTTTTGTTTTTCAGTATAGAAGATTTATTTGCACAAGCCCGTGTGATACAGATTCATTCAAGTAATAAAATGTGAATTATAGAAAACTGATTTTATTGATTACTAAGAAAGTTCTTACAAAGCCTGCCCGACTGACTAGTACAAAAGTTTACACACTACAAGTATCTAAGTCCGTCGTGAGTATGGATTGGCTAAATGCACTTCAAGACTTTGCTCCGTCAATCTGCCTCTAGAAGAGAATTCAGAAGCGAAAGCAAAAGTACCCAAAGTAAGCTACAGTTTGTAAGTACGCGTTTGATTCTTAGTTCTACCAATCTACCTCGCAAGGATGATTTCAAAATGACAGCAAAGATATTTGAAATAGACTGCAGAAACATTGCTCCGCCAATCTGCCATGTGAAGAGGATTCAGAAGTGAAAGCAGAAGAATACAGATAAGGATGTCTCTCAAATGAGCGATACCCGGGGTGATGCAGAATTAGCACAGCAAGACTGCGGGCCACTTCCAACTGAGCTCCGCTCTGCCAATCTGCCTTTCGGTTGCGGCGTCAAGCGTAAAGCCTTGTAGATACAATAAGAGCAGCCACCCAGCGTTGTCTATAGGTCTTATCTCCGAGATTGGATGGTGCAAAACGCCCTCGGAGCACCGAAAGATGAAAGACAAACTTGACCCCTGAGGGAGAGTCTGTACTCCTTCTACGCAATGTGAGAAGAAGTTACAAGGTCTTATGGAACCAATTGGATGCTCACCCAAACCAGGTGACATCACATAATAGTAGGTCTTGTCAAGACTCATCGCTGCAAATGTCAGAACATTTGAAGACTTTGACAGTGAAGATCTTCCTTTAGCCTTTGAAAAATCTAAAACATATTTTCTGGAAAGATGCATTTGAAGGATATGCTCTACAACGTTCATGGCAATGCTTGAATGGTGAAGACCAACCTATTTATAGGCGTGACGGTTCACAAAACAAAGTCAACCAACATTTACGTCAGCATTAAATGCCATACGGGAAACAAGGAGGTGACGGTTTCAATTGCAATTGCGCGAGTCCACATTCATCAATATAATGGCACTGCACGCAGCCCCATTAACATGGGGAGTAACCGATACTAAACCGTCTCACAATCTACGCCATATACTTGACATAATGATCTTTACAATATGGCCTAGCAAACTAGTGGGCCCAAGCGAATGCCCCACCAGATCCGGTCCAAAAGACGGAGAATGGGCCAGCACATTCAAAGACTCAAGCGACGAAGGCCTGAAACGCCCATGGAATGAGGAGCACACCTACAGTGATATTATCAGTAGAATTAAAGGAGGAGGTTCAGATACAACAGAGCTGGACTTGGCAGGAGAAGAAGCAGGGGATACGTCCGCACACGCTGCCGATCGGGCACCCTGATCAAGGTCACTTTCTTTTTCTGATTGATTGGAGGCTTCTCCAAACTCCGCAGATGAAACCTCTCTGTAGTAAGAGAGGTCCCAATCAGCATGCCTCTCTTTCATCAGCTGCAACAGTTCCAGTCTTCCTTACACAACTCTGTTGAACTCGAACGTGCCCTGAGCCTTGAGGAGCTTCTCCTCATGTACTCTTGACTCAGTGAGCTCTCCCTCCAGCTGCTCTAGCTTGCCTAACAACACATCGGTTTTGGACTGCTTGACACTCAGGTTGTCTTTCACAGCACTAAGTTCATTTTGTGTCAGGAGCTGCTATTCTGCTATTTGTACACTTTTGGCATTGAAATCAATATCAGCCACTAACTACTGTCATCGGATAGTCCACTCGAACTCCTTCTTGGCCTTCTATGCATTCAGAGCCTGCATCTCAGCCAGTGTCTTGGCCGCAATCTCCTGAGCAAGTTGTAAGTCACGATGGACCGGGTTTAGTTTTTCCTCGGACTCGTCCCTCGTGGACACTACATCTTCTAAATCGGACTCCCAAGTGAATCCTTTGAGCCTCCGATCTTGTCTACCAGACCTCCAAATCAACAACCGACTGGGCAAGTTGTCGTTCTTCAACTACCTCTTTAATGATTCAATTTCGTGAAGAGCATCAGAGTACGACTTCTGCAAATTCGCGAAGACTCGCTCCATGGTATACACTCTCTCATGAATGGCCTCAACTTTCGTCCAACGACAACAACTTGGTTCAGATATGAGATCCCTACCATGAGGTGTTTTTTCCCCTTGTCCATACGTTCTCCCAACGTATCGTCCACCGGCTTTAGAGCACAATTCGCCAGTCAGTCATTCCATCTACTAATATGCTTCCTGGAGTCATAAGAAATATCAACATCTTGGTGCTTGGCTAGGCTTGGTTTTTTTTTTTTTTTTTTTTTTTTTTGAAAGGCAAGCGTGGGGGTTTATATGGGCTCCCCAGACCACTGAAAATAATAAAGAAGAGATTTGTTACATTCGAGAGTATTTCCTACCTCTAGCATCATCAAATACAATTCTCTTGATGTCTTCCGCAAAGGAGCTTGGAATGATCTCCACAAACTCATGATTAGGAAGAAGCTTAGCTAGTTTATCTGCTGCCTGGTTTGTTTCCCTCACTGCGTGCATTACTGTGTATTCCACAAACTTCTTTATTTCCTCCCTGATACGTCTAGTAGTATGAATAGCTTCCTATGGGGGAGCTTTAGTGGTAGTTAGGTACTTGAAGGCATTGTTTGAGTCCATACTTAGCTCCTTTATCTTGAAACCATGTCTGGGAGCTAACTTAATTCCCATCCCAATCCCTTGTAGCTCATGCAAGATGACTGTTTGTGCTTTTTGAGACCCTGCTGTAGCTTCCAAAACTAGTCCTTCATGGTCCCTAATCAAAGCACCGTAACCCCCAAGCACCTGTTAGAGAACCATCAGTATTCACTTTGACCCATCCTTGTGCTAGGCTTGGTTGCTCATCTTAACCACATCCGGGGCGAATAGACTGATCCAGGCATCCGGATGGAGGTCCTTTGAGACTGGTATCACTTCAGCACCGCCCTATGCTATCATCACCGCATCAGGGCCATCCTCCACCACTTTTCCCTTGCTCACAACGATCAGTTTCTCTCACGATCCAACTCGATAGCAGTTGACGAGAAGAGGAAAGTGAATTATCTCTAGGACCCGTCATCACCTCAATGTGAGGTCGAGATCGGGACGGAGGACATACATACGACATGGAGAAAACCTTTCGGTATAAGGGCGACAATCAGACAACTCTTCAGAAAGTTGAGAAAACTCGCGATCCAATGAGGGGTTATATTCGAAATCCTCCAACGAAAAAAGACGAGTCTGACCTGCACCAGACGAAACTGCCATACCCGCCTGCAGCAACAAATTGTTCATGACCTTCGCCTGCTTGGTGCTCAAATTCATCGCATCTTCAGCCCCCACCATTTGCAGATATGCCTTCTCTAAGTCGATAAGGGAATTAGGGGCTTTCGCACAGCACCGTGCCCCTCGAACAGAAAAAACTTCCGCCCTACCGAACGAATCAAGATCCTGCCCCACAACTTAGCGTCCCCTTCTGACGAGGTTGAATGCTCAGGAGCAGGCTTAGTCGCAGAGCGAGGCTTCTTTGAAAGCACAAAAGAAGAAAGTGCCTCATTCAACCGAACCCTTCTTGACAAGCTCGTAATCTTAACCTTCGGGAGCTTCCTCTTCTTCGAGGAGGGTTCTCTTTCAAACTTCAATTTCAAAACTCTAAAAAGAGTGGGGGCCTTATACCAGTAAGCCTATATTCCGCTGCGCTTGATATTAGAAGGTTGGATGACATCCTCCACCCGCATTTGAGGCATGTCACGGAATTTATCCATGACTGCTTCGTCCTCATAAGAAATGGCGTAGTTGGAAATTTCCCTACAAAAAACACGGATAACAATTCAATATGCAATCAATATTGGCAAGATCGAAAACGAAATCAAACTTACTCAGTTGCCTGAACCATCAGTCGGACAACCATCAAGCTTGAAATACTTCAAGTCCATAAAAGCCATAAAACAATATTTCTGCCAGAACTTGAAATCATCAGGCAGATTGCCAAAACAAGCCGGCGATGTCAACACGCACAAAGCATGCTCATTTATCTGAGGAGACGTGAGCAGTAGGATCGCCCTCGAGACACTCGGATACCAGCATCCCTCGCCCTAATCAAAATGGCGATCACCATCCTATACCGGTTTGGCACTAGTTGAATGGGCGGAATGCCGAGGTACACCAAGAAGTTCCAAATTTCCTTGATGACATGAAAATGAACGCTCGATTGAAGCATAACTCGGTGGAAACAGATAAATCCTTTCGGAGGAGATAATGGCGCTTGACCGACACCTAGTGTGAAGAGCACCAGATCATCAAGGATCCCATACGTCTCGCGAAGGCCCTCCAAATTCGACTCGGAGATTGACATCATCTCGAAGAACTTACGACCTTTAGCAAACAGTTCATCGGAAAGCTAATTCTAGTCGGCTATAAAAGAACATACAAACTTTCGATTACGAAAGTTGAACAAAGTCAAAATCGCAGATAGCGAAACGACAAAGCAGTGTCTCTAAGATCGAAATAGTAAAGAAACTAAACTCTGTAGAGAATGAGACTTATATAGAAAACATAATCTCGCCTTTTTCCTGAGTCGTTGTACGTCCAATTAATGACGCACACTGCTCGAGAAGATGATTCAGACTCAATCATCATGACCGCCCAGTTCCTCATGACATGACTAAGTGGACTGACTGGCTAGCCCACTAACTTGGGGGGAGTAGCTGATGATACACCAAACCGTCCCTGAATCAGCGTCGTACATATGTCATGATGATCTCGTTAGCAGAGCATAGCGGGCCTGATTGCACGCCCAACTTGACAAAGCCCAGACCAAACGAAGCCTATTTTGCAAGGTCAAAAGGTTGGGCCCAATTTGCAGCGTGTTATACCCTTAATACCAAATAAGACAAGTATCTGGGGGATCGACCTAAGACTGACAGGCCTGCAATCCATTGAGTCTGATTAGGAAACAAATACCGGAGTGTAAGTCGAGCATGAAAACTTCCTTGCATGTACAACACTCTAAAATGGAAATCTCTTCCAAAGATCTAGTAGTACAAGTCGTGTAGGGAAACTCTCCTACATGGACGAATCCCAACTAGGAAATGATATCCAGTAAAATCTCTTTTCCTAAACTACGCCATCAAAGACCTAGTCGAATAATGACTCTTGCATTATAGACATGACACATAGTTAATGAACAAATGTACGTTACAGAACCCAATTTACAGATTTAAGCATTTCTCAAGCTTTATCTGACTTAAGCGTCGGACTGTCATCGGCCACCACAACGGTGATCCTTGACTCACGTGTATTCCCTGTGCAAGCCAATGTTAAGGTTAAGAAGAACATGATTCGACTACATCAAATAGTATAATTGAAATTAATAATAAAATAATTATATTAAGTTGAAATTAATAATAAATATAATAGAATAATTGAAATTAAGTTGATATAAAAAAGTGAAAGAAATATATATTTAAATAATGAAGATGAAAAAGTTAACTTAGAGAATGTGGATGTAGTAATGAAGAAATATTAAATCCCTAAAATTAACTTTTGGTTAAATTGGGATATGTATAATACCCAATTTAACTTTTACCTTTGAAAATGCTAGAGGTAGGTTGTGCTTGGTCGTTGTTTGAAATCAATCCTAATAACGTGATTAAAACTAGCCATCTAATAGACATTATCACCACCACAATTAGGGTGTGTTTGGTTGCATGGAATTCTATGCCATGGAAATTCATGAGGGGACCCCTACATTTTAGGCTAAATTGATATATCACCCCACATCCACCATTTGACCACCATTTGATTTTGTAATCAATGGTGGGAATGAAAGTCACATGAACATGGGAATCCCACTCCTTGGTCCCCTAAGGCATGTGATTCTCATGTTCATGGGACTTTCATTCCCACCATTGATCACAAAATCAAATGGTAGATGTGGAGTGATACATCAATTTAGCCTAAAATGTAGGGACTCCCTCATGAATTTCCATGGCATAGGATTTCATGCAACCAAACACACCCTTAGAATCATCCTTGTTTTCATTTTCTTTACTTTACGTGCTATAATTCACATGGGGGAATCCGGATAGCTTTCCCCATATGCTAATCTTTGGATATTGTGGATAGTCCAGGGAGTGCATCAAACATGGGTTTGTGTAAAAGACACCACACTTGATCATAACAAAGTTAGGTATTGAATTTGTAAATTTTTTTCATATATTTCCTCCAACACAGTAACGCTTTATTGATTTTACAGCGCGTCATCGTATTATTAGACAATTTATAGGAGCTAAAAAAAAACTAACCACAATTTATTTTCCTCCTCAAAACACCTCCCAACTTAAAGCATCCAGAATACCAACAACCCCTAAAGAATTTAAACCCATCTCACGCGACTTTAAATTAGTAAAACAATTTGTCGCATCTTTGACTAATCTTTTACATTTTAATTGTCCTTTTTGTCCCTCCTTTCTTTGTTAATTTTTTTTTTGTTAACAAAAGAAAATTTTGGTAACCTATGACTATGTTCAACATAGGTGATGATACACCAAAATGGTCATTTTCTTGAGTCATACATGTGTCATGATGATCTCGAGAAACTACGGGCCCCAACGTCAATTCAACACTGATCCGGCTCAAGCGGTTTTAAGCCCGCCCAATGTAGTCCACTAAACGGACCTGAACTCTTATAGCTTGCTAAGCCCACGCATCTTATAGTTAACCTCAATACCTGTAAACCCTCCTAAGGCAAGTATCTCAAGGATCAACTTCGGACAGACAATTACAGCAACTCTCTGTTTTCCACTAGGACGCAAATACTAGAGTACATATCACGTAGGAAGCAGCTCTCTGTTTTCCCATTGGACTAGAGGAGGATGCGCGATTAACGCAGAGTCGGCCGCCAGACATGCTATACATCTCTCTGTCCCACCATTCATGGATTGAATTATGAATGAGGCCCTTCCGAAGAAGTTCACTCTTTCGAAGCTCGACTTCTACAATGGAACCACCGACCCATTCGACCACTTGCACCATTACCAACATGTAATGGCCCTCAAAGAAGGATCTGAGTCGATGATGTGTAAAACTTTTCCCACTAGCTTGAAGAAGTTAGCACTAACATGGTTCCACAGCCTCCCGCCGAGATTGCTCAACTCCTTCAAGATGCTGGCAAAAGAGTTCCTGATGCGATTCATCGAGAGTCAGCATTTCCAAAAAGGCTCACATTACATACTCTCTCTAAGGCAGAGATCCAATGAGATGCTCAGAGAGTATGTCACTTGTTTCAACAACGAGCTGACACTCATTAACAGTTGCAGCGATGACACAACCATGACAACTTTCACCGCGGGCCTAAAGGAGAGAAAGCTCTATGAAGACCTCATCTTGGAGCCCCTTTTAGACATGACGAAGCTCCTCAAGAGTGCCCAGAAGCACATTACCTTAGAGGAGTTACGGACCATAAAGAGGAAAACCCAATGTGAGAAGAAGGACTCCGCTCCGAAGGACAAGAAGGAGGGAAATAGACGCGAGGATGAAGAAATGACAACAGGTTAGACCCTGGCCAGTCCAGGCCAAAGAAAACGTCCAACTACATTTACATAGAAATAAGGGTATCATTTCAAAAATTTTGCTGAGACAAGATATGCCCTATTTGCAAGACGGAACACCTGTTGATATGGTCTTCAATCCATTAGGAATACCTTCACGAATGAATGTAGAACAAATATTTAAATGCTCGCTCGGGTTAGCGGGGGATCTGCCAGATAGACATTATCGAATAGCACCATTTGATAAGAGATATGAGCAAGAGGCTTCGAGAAAACTAGTGTTTTCTAAGCCAGTAAGCAAACAACAAATTTGTGGGTATTTGAACCTGAATACCCAGGATAAAGCAGAATATTTGATGGAAGAACGGGGGATCCTTTCGAACAACCTGTTATAATAAGAAAGTTTTATATCCTGAAATTAATTCATCAAGTTGATGATAAAATCCATGGATGTTCCATTGGACCTTACGTGCTTGTTACACAACAACCCCTTAGAGGAAGAGCCAAGCAAGGGGGACAGCAGGTAAGAGAAATGGAAATTTGGGCCCTAGAGGGATTTGGTATTGCTCATATTTTACAAGAGATGATTACTTATAAATCTGATCATATTAGAGCTTGTCAAGAAGCTAATGGTGTTATGGTCGAGTGGTTAGGGCTGTGTCGATTTATCCCCCACGTCCTAGGTTCGAGACCCGCCGGCGGCATGGTTACTTTCTTATGGTGTTGACCTGTAGGTCGCACCTTGTTGATAGGTTATGGGATCCTATAAAAAAAAACCCAGCTCGCTTACCAAAAAAAAAAAAAGAGCTTGTCAAGAAGTACTTGGTAGTACGATCATTGGAGGAAACTTATCTAACCCAGAGGATGCTCTAGAATATTTTTGATTGCTCATTCAAGAACTACGATCTTTTGCTCTAGAACTGAACCATTTCCTTGTATCTGCGAAGAACTTCCAGATAAATAGAAAGGAAGTTTGATCGGAATGAATCATAATTTTTTTTCTATGATCGATCGGTATAAACATCAACAACTTTGAATTGGATCAGTTTCTCCTCAACAAATAAGTGATTGGGCCAACAAAATCCTACCTAATGGAGAGATGGTTGGAGAGGTCACAAAACCCTATACTTTTCATTACAAAAGCAATAAACAGAAAAATGATGGATTATTTTGTGAAAGAATTTTTGGGCCTATAAAAGTGGAATTTGTGCTTGTGGAAATTATCGAGTAATCGGAGATAAAAAAAAAAAAAAAAAAAACCCAAAATTTTGTGAACAATGTGGTTGGTTGTTCCAATTTTTACAATGAGATGGTTGGTTGTTCATGGACTAGTTGTATCTACCGTTTCTTTTTTGGGGTCAATATCCACAATGCAATTTATCCAACGATAAACATAATCTGAATTATAAAGCTAGGATACAATCAAATCCGAACGAACAAAATGTTGAATTGAATCGTACCAGACTTTATTGGGGATTATTACTAATTTTTGTACTTGCTATTTTATTTTCCAAGTATTTCTCCAATTAAAAGAAAGAGAATAAATTCTCTTATCTTATTCGGAAGGGTTTTATCTCGTAATTATCCATGACTGTTTATGTCTGTAGCATGACGACTTGATGAAATGTGGAGGGAAGTGGGGTAAATGGCTGATACTACTGGAAGGATTCATCTTTGGCTGATAGGTACTGTACCTGGTATTCTTATAATCGGTTTACTGGGCGTTTTCTTTTATGGTTCATATTTCGGATTAGGTTCATCCCTGTAGTAATCATATGAACTAGGTTGTAGACATAGACGCGTAAGAATTCAATGAGACTTTGCCTCCCTGAACCATCCAGATCTGTGAGACCCCTCTTCTAATTTGATGAAAATTTGGGAAGATCTGAATTGGCCCCCGAAACAGCACGGAGACCCCTCAAAGCATGACAACAACAAATACTGCTAGTACCACAAGGAGGCCATGACACCAACGACTATAAGAGTCTGAGGAATGAGATTGAGTATTGGATCTGCAGGGGCAAGCTAAAAGAAACCAGAACGATCTAGGAAGCGGGGGGAGTCAGTCAAAGAAATAGAAAATGAGACTCCGGGCATAATCTATGTCCTTCTTGGAGTCGTACCGAATGAATACCAGTCGCACAGGTCCTGCAAACGGACTCTACTAGAAATGCAGACACAACCCACGGACGAGGAAAGACGCATTTGTTATTTAGAGATTCAAAGCCCCATTTCCACATTAACCTTTACGAACAAGGACTGCGAATGAGTTTGAGCGCCGCACAACAACGTCCTAGTCATCTCGGTCTCCATCGCAAGGTGGGAGGTGAAGAGAGCCCTAGTGGACTTAGGGAGCTCACTCAACGTCCTGTTCTACAATGCGTTCCGCAGTATGGACCTTAAAGAGGAGAACCTGACGTCTCCAGACTACCCACTGATTGGATTCAATAGAAGGAAATGCTTCTCGATCGGGAAAATAAGGTTAACAGTAGTTGCAAGAGAACCACAGCTGAGAAATGTCTTGTTTCTAGACTTCATGGTAGTAGATGCACCGTCTACCTTCAACCTTATCTTGGGAAGACCATGGCTCCACTAGATGGAAGCAGTAGTCTTCACCCTTTATCAGTGCGTTAAGTACACTGCTAACCACTCTGAAGGAACGATATGTGTAGACCAACCTATGACACGAGGCTTCCATTACGCTGCACTAAAACAGATAGCATGTTCCTAGATTCAACAGGGTCACACTGAAGAATCTGAACTAGAGCCAAGCCGAGTGACTGCAAAAGCATCACCGTCAAGCGACACAGAAGCAATTTGCTCTTCAACACGACGGAACAGAGAGACCGGGGCAAGTGGGGATACAACCCCCCGACATTCCATCAGCGTGGAGATTAACACCCTTACAAGGTTTACCCTTTAGTAACCTCTGCAAACGTCAGCGAAACTCAGCAGTCCGCTGAGAATACCAACGATCCACGTGGGTCGTCAGTATTCACTTCAGGACCATGATCAATCTCTCTGTCAAATATCGGTTTATGTCAGTTGTTTATTTCATTTTTCCTAGTCAATGTAGAGTTTTAGTTCTTAAAAACTAATGTGATTTGCAATCATTTAAGAAATAAAGAAAGAATTACGAAAGAAAACTCTAATGATTACTTGAAAGATGTAACAACAAGCGTCAGAGGCGGATACAAAAGACTACATACTACAAGCATCTGAATCCGGTATGACATGGAGTAATGATAGACTACCCAACTACGTGAGGAGATCAGAAGAAAGCAAAGGTATCCGAAGTAGACCAAGTGAGCTCTCCGGTGTAAGCTATACGCAAGCAACAACAAAGATATCCAAATGAGCGTCGCTCAACCCCTTTCCAAGATCAAGGACAATGTGGCAGAGGGGACTGAAAGCACAAGCAGCCGACTGCTCCATCGAATCACCCCGAAAAAGCGACCCGCCGATAGCGATGCAAACCTTACAATCGACGACTGACCTCCTCAACAAGCATCCTACCTCCTTCCAGACTTCCTCAAACGCCTTTTAGCTCTCTTGGGGAGGTGGAAAAAGGCAGATGAAGATGGACGCAAGTGACAAAGCAGTCACGACCTCACAATGCTGTCTAGCGAAAACACTTTTCACATGTGCGATACCCAGGGTAAGTGAGAGCTACCACCCTCGGAAGCATCGCTCGTTAGCTAACACTTCAATCAACCATAAGTTAGCAGCAGGAACCGCGTACATGCGGATGCAATGACACAAGGTAATACCGAGGCTCCTCCTTTGGGAGGAAATTCATACTTTTCTCTGTAATATGAGAAGAAATTACGAGATCTCAGTAGATCACCTACGTGCCCACCCATAACAGGTGACCACCCATAACAACGATTATCACCGTGTCCGATCAGTGCAAATGTCAGAACATTCGAAGACTCCTGTGATGGAGATTTTCCTTCAGCCTTTGGAAAACCCAAAACATTTCCTTCAAGCAAGAACATTACAGGAGATATGCTGTGACGACCCCCTTCCCACACTGTACCAATATTGTCCGCTTTGGGCTACCATCCGGACCTCACGGCTTTAAAATGCGTCGATACAATGGGGAGCTGACCCCGCACATATAAGAATCATCATCCTCCCCTACCCAGGCGATATGAGACTATGATTCCCCTTGTAGATCGTCTAACCTCTCTCGGCCTGTTGGGCTCCAACCCTCACCCTCACCATCACCCTCACCCTCACCTCAGGTCCGCCCACTCAGGGTCTCACAATCCACCCCCTGAAGGCCCAACGTCCTCGTTGGCCACACAGGCACAACGTCCACGTTGCCCGAGGGCCCACCTCCACGTGGCATACTTCCGACTGGGTCAAGCTCTGATACCAAACTGTGACGACCCCCTCTCACACTGTACCAATACTGTCCACTTTGGGCTACCATCCAGCCCTCACGACTTTAAAACACGTCGATACAATGGGGAGCTGACCCCGCACATATAAGGATCATCCTCCTCCCCTACCCAAGCGATATGGGACTATGATTCCCCTTTTAGCTCGTCCAACCTCTCTCGGCCTGTTGGGCTCCAACCCTCACCCTCACCCTCACCCTCACCTCAGGTCCGCCCACTCAGGGTCTCACATATGCTCTGCAGAAGACAGTGCCTACAACGATTGGAAACACCATTATATGGAATACGAGGAGACGACTGTTCCCAAGGAAACTGCGCAGACCATGTTCATCCAATTAATGGCGTTGCACGCAACGCAATCAATTAAGGGGGAGTAACCGATACTCAACCGTCTCGCAGTCTGCGCCGTACACGTGCCACCGCGCCAACAGCTCCAACTTGCCAGTCAACATATCAACCTGATAGTGCTATGTAGCCAAACTGCTCTTCACAGCACTGAGTTCGTGTGTCTCTAATTTGAGCTGGTCCTCGACCTTCCTTGCCTCCCGAGCACTGAACTCCACATCGAACTCTAATTGTTGCTTCTGAGCAACCCATTTAGCCTCCTTCAAAGCATTCTCATCAGCGGGACACTACAGTACAGAACGCGCCTCAGCAGCTGCTTCCTGCACGACCTCTATGTTTGGTGGGCTCGATCCAACTCCTGTTTGTATTTGTCCCTCGCAGACACAACCTCCGCTAGATCACGCTCAAGACATGCTCCATGGTGCACTCTCTCACGAGGGAATATAACACTTGCATGTGCGAGAAGACATCCTCCATGGTGCACCCTCTCACGAGCTGCCTCGACTTATGTTCTAGCAACGGTCACCGGGCTCAAGTGAGACATACCCAACATAAAGTACTTTAAACCCTTATCCATACGCCCTTCCAACGTATCATCATCAGGTTTTGGAGTGTAATCCATCAGCCAGCTATGACGCATACTTGTATGCGTACTCAAAGTATACTCTACGTCAACCTTCCGATGCCAGACCTAGATGCTCATTTTTATTAAGTCCGGTGCAAAAAGGTTGATTCGCGCATCCGAATGAAGCTCCCCCGGATTAAGAATTACACTGGCATCACCCTTCGTAGTCGTCAATGTTCCTAACTTGAGACGGCTTAACAGGATCCGGAGGAAGAAGATGAAGCGAATTATCCAAAAGACCCTCCAACACCTCGAGTTGTGGCTTGGAATGAGACGGTGAACAATGCGGACTACAAGAAACTTGGATTGTGCCACCACGACCACTATCAAATAACACACCATCAGGACGGTCAGACTCCAGAACCTTAGGCGGATCTTCACAAGAACCTTTTGCCGGAACAGTTCTGCACTAATCGGCATCGGCATAGGCCGCCATTGCAACCCTCATCAACCGCTCACTCAAAGTTTCCTCCTATGCAACACTGAGATTAGACATGTCATCGACCGTTGCAAATCGCAGATAGTCTTTTTCCCAGCCAGGTACATCGGCCTCCGCCCTTACGGGCCGATCGGACTCACATTTTTCACTCATTGGAGTGAGTCATGTTGATGACAACCCGGTTCTGATGCGAGACATCTTCGAAGTCACGAAGGAGGCAAGCGTCTCAAACGGCTCCTCCTCCTCGGACAACACATGAGCTTTGCCCCTAGCGGCCTTCCTCTTCCTAGAAGGGGCCCTATCTTCAAGCTTAACCTGTGATGTTCGATAAGAGTGGGGGCCACATGCAGTTGTCCCACAATCTACTGCGAACGAAGTTGGGAATGCATATAACATCCACCATGTTCCTTATTGACAAACCGAAGAATGTCTTCATAGTGTTCTGCTCCTCTAGGGTAAGAGGAGTAGTGGGAAATCGTCTTGTGAAGAAGCACGAACAACGATTAGCACGCAATCAAGCGCAGCGAAATTAGAAGAAAAAATCGTACTTACAAAGTGGTCTGAACTCCCGTTCGAGCAGACGAACCCTGAACTGGAAGTAATTTGAATCCGCGGGGGCCAATAAGCAATACTTCTGCCAAAACTTGAAGTCATCAGGCAGAATCATGAAGCAAGTCGACGATGTCATCTTACAGACAACGTTACTCTTCAATCGAGGAGAAGTCAACAACTAGATCACTCGTGGACTGACGCGGACTTCAGCTTCCTTTTCCCTAATCAGAATGAGAATAATGATCATGTATCCATTAGGCCCTAATTGGGCCGGAGGAATCCCGAGAAAGTCCAAGAATTTTGAAATCACATCCGAAACCGGAAAACGTACTCCGGTTTGAAGCATCCCCCGGTGCAAGCAGATGAACCCGGTCGGTGGCGACATTGGCGTCTGGTCGCCCATCTAAACAAACAACGGTAGATCCTCAGGGACCCCAAACTTTGTACAGATCTCAGCAAGGCCGAGTTAAGAAAGCAGTCTGTCCTAAAAAAACTAAAGACCCCTGGCCAAGGTTGCGTCATCAAGAAGGTTTTGTTGAGCCATGAAGAAGACGAAAAATCATTTTAGTCAGAAGATGAACAAAACAATATCTTCAAAAGCAAAGAAAATAGAAAGGTCAGACTTCGCACAACGGATGACCTAAATAGGGATTAGGTTCTAGCCTTTTTTCCACTGATCCGACGCACGTTAAATAAATGCAGCGCACGGCTCAAGAAATGATTCAGACTCAATCATCATAAGTGACATATCTTTTCAAGAGATACTTAACGAACTAATGTGACAGGCCACTAACTCGGGAGGAGTAGCTGATGATAAACCAAAATGGTTATATCCCTGAGCTATACACGTGTCCTGATGATCTTGAGGAATTACGGGCTCCAGCGTCAGCCCAACACTGATCCGGCCCAAGTGGTTTTAAGCCCGCCTAATGGAGTTTTCTAAATGGACCCGAACTCTTACCACTTGCTAAGCCCAGGCGTTTCACAGCTGACCTCAATACCCGTAATCCCTCCTAAGGCAAGTATCTCGAGAATTAACTTCGGACAAGCAATTGCAACAATTCCCCGCTTTCCACTAAGAAGCAAATACTATAGTACATATCAGCAGAAAAAACTTTCTCTTACGGATTACCCTTTGATAGGGAACTATCTCCCGCGTATCTAAGAGCATAGGGCTAACATGAAACTTTCATTCTACAACACGACTCCTAATTAGATAAGGATCTCCACGAATATCTCCTTCCTAAACTACGCCCTCTATGGCCTGGTCGAACCAGAGCTCCTGCAATATAAATAAGACATGAGATTGGTAAGCTAAGGTGCATTACAAATTCTCTGTTTCTAATATTACACATTCCTCAAATTCTTGTCTGACTTTAATATTGAAGTGCCATCGACAATCACAATGGTGGTCCGTGACTCACGTGCGTTACTTGTACAAGTCAACATGACTAGGTCAAAACAAAAAGCGAAAAATGAGTGTATCAATAGAAAATTTTGATTTTGGGCTTGTCTAATTGGCAAGGAAACGGGCGAGGGAGGGGGTGGAACCCTCCATCCCCCTTGAGATGTGTGCCCTCACGCATCACAAGGGGGATCCACCCCCTCCCTCGCCCGTTTCCTCGCTAGTTTCCTCGCCAAATAGAATTCCCCTTTGATTTTAGATCACAATCAATCTCCAACTGGAACTTTTAATTAACAACCCTTTCACTCCCTTTTAATCTTTATATTACCATCCCATTACTTCATCTAAACTTCCAAAACCGTTATCGCACTAAATCCTAAGTCTCTAAATTTCCACCGTTATTACGGATACAATTGTGGATGATACCAACCGAATCAACCGACACACCCTTTAACATCTCCCACTTTCTCTTTGGACTAATCAAATTTCTTGAGATTGTCTTTGCATGCCACAATCCTTTACCTTATTAGGCTAAAGTCCCCCCCATGCTTTAAACTTAACGTCTGATTTGATTTTCTAAAATAGACCTTCGCATTACCATCACCACCACATTATAGAGAATCCCTTGTACACCATCTCACAAGTGTCACTTGCTAAAAACACTAAGTCCATTTAATGACCTCTGCCCTCATTTCTTGTGGCAACCACCATATCCCCCTTTCCCCATCCCAGGGCCGCCCCCGGGCCTATCTCCCCTACGTAAGCCCTAAACTACCATAACGCGTTTGAGGACCAAACACTACCACAACTCCAATCCAATCTCGCTCGCTTTCTCTTTTCTTTGCCTTGCCAGCTGTCACGTGACTGTACGGACACCCATCCACACTTTCTGACCTTCTTCTTCTTCATCTTCATCTCCATCTCCTTCTCCATTTTCCTTTTCCTTTTCTTCCTTACAGAAATTATTTTAAATGGCGAAAATGCCCATCGTGACACTTTTCAACTCTCTACCAATTAAGTCCGAAATGGCTGTTTGTTAAACCCCCCCTAACTTGACCCTTTCGTCATTAATGATAAAGTGTGGGGTAGCCTTCATAACTTTCCTTCTCCTCCCCACTTTCTCAAAGTACACCCACTGCAAAACCTACCGACAGAGCTCGACTTACCACCACCCTCTTCCCCTTCTTCATTTGCACCGATTTCGGTCAAAGTTCGTGGGTACTTTCGTAAATTAACACCTCCTCATCTTCATAAGCTAGCTAGCTTAGCTTCATCAGAGAGAGAGTAGTAGGAAGAGCAAGAAATGGAGTCCAACACCAAAAACAACCGAGTCAGTCCACTGAACAGCGGCGGAATGGGAAGTGAGTTACCGGAGGATTTCAGGTGTCCGATTTCTTTAGAGATAATGAGCGACCCGGTTATAGTATCGTCAGGTCACACATTCGATCGGTCATCGATCCAACGGTGGATAGACTCTGGAAATCGAACATGTCCAATCACCAAACAGCCTTTGCCTAACAACTTCACCCTCATCCCCAACCATGCTCTCCGGGGTGTAATTTCCAAATTTACCCTCGGGGGTGGTTCGCGATCAAAATCACATATCAGTCCTCATCCTCCTCCTCCGCTGGAGCCTCAAACCCTAGTATCGATGCTGAGTAAGAAAGATTGTAAGGCGGAGGCGAAGGTGAGCTCTTTGAATCAGCTGAACCGGATGTGTAAGAGAAACATGAGTGTTAGACAAAGGTTGATGGAGTTTGGAGTGGTAGCTGCTGTTTTAAATTGTGTTGGATCAGAAGACTGCTGTTTAAGGGAATCAGCACTTGCCCTTTTGTTGAATTTGAGTCTCGATGATGATAACAAGGTGGGGTTGGTGGCTGAAGGTGCTATTGGGAGGGTCGTAGGGGCCTTGAATGGTGCCAATTCCAATTGCCGAGCTTATGCAGCAACAATGTTGACCAGTTTAGCAATGGTTGAGGTCAATAAGGGCACTATTGGGGCATACCCATTTGCTATAGGAGCCCTTGTTTCGCTTCTCAGGGATGGTAAGGCTAGGGAGAAGAAGGAGGCGGCGACAGCGTTGTATGTCTTGTCTTCGTTTCCTGACAATAAGAAGAGGGTGGTGGAATGTGGGGCGGTTCCGGTTTTGATTGAAATGGCGGATTCTGGGGTGGAGAGGTCAGTGGAACTGCTCGGCTTATTGGCCAAATGTAAACAAGGGAGAGAGGAAATGGGGAGGTTTGATGGGTGTGTTGCGGTTTTGGTGCGAGTGTTGAGGAATGGGAGCTCGCGGTGTGTGGTTCATGCACTCTCGTCTTTGAATTTGCTTTGTTGTAATTGTGAAGAATTCGGTTTGGAAGTTGTAAGACAAGGGGGTTTGGATATTTGTTTGGGATTGGTTGAAGATGAGAATGACAAAGTTAGTCGGAATGCCTCAGCATTGATTCAAACTCTTAGAAGGTGTAGATTGAGGGGTTGAATTGATCAAAATTCTCATCTTTTTGGACTTAGGAGTGGGAAGGGATTGAATTCAGCAGGGAGGGAAATGGTTACTTCTTTGTTCTTCATTTCTTAGAGGTCAGTAAGATCTTTGTTTGATCAGTTTTCTCTGTAAAGAAAAGAGGACATTTTGGTGGCTTTTGTATCCTGTACATTATGAATAAATTTTTAATCTTTATATCTTCTTGTATTCGCTGTTATTCTGATGGATAATCTTCAATTAGTATCTGCATTGTTGTGTTGTTCATCATATAAATTGAACTAATTGCACAAATTTTTTTTTTTTTTTATCACGGATTTAAGTATGGAGCCTCTTACTATTCGAATTGCACCTTACCTATTAGAATATTGCGAAAGTCAGGTGTTAGGACTTAGGAGACTTGGATTTTCCAGTTTGGACATGTTTTGTTAAAAAGTGTTTATTTGTTCCTATGTTGTTGTAATGTACATAGTGAAAATGGATTCCTGATAAGAAGCTTAAAGAATGCATGACTGTGAATTGTCGTGGAGTTTAATTGCTTTGTATAACTTTGGTTTGATTTGAAGTTCTTGGAGATACAGACTTGTTTGTTAATGGAAAGGGGAAAATAGAATAAGCAAATTCCATGTTTTTCATATGCTGCTTCATAGTGATTCTCTAAGGTCTAATTGAGATAGGAATGAAAATGACTTTTTCCTCAAAACTTCAAGCAAGAGTTGTTTCTTTGAGAAGGTAAACTTATTATAGCAAAGATACTATGACATTATTCATAGTGATAGCTTGATGTCGAAATTTAGTGGTCCTAGTAGGCGATGAACTAAATAATGAATTACACTGATAAACACTAATTTTTTCAAAGTTCAATAGTAGGTCATATAGGTGGATGGTCTAACAGACTAGGTAAAACTCCATTATGTGATTGTGCACCATAAGTTGACATCGGTAAAATTAGATACCGGTTAAGCTTTTAAAAGAGTGGGAATATAAGAAAAAGTTAAATGGATCATGGTGAGCAAAACCGATAGACAATAACAGCTTGGGATGGAGCTGGATGGGCGAGCATTGTTTCTTGTAAACGTTTTGGATAGAGTTACTTCTAACCGTTAATTAGTCGATTGGAGAAGTCTCAGAATCCCTGAGCTGGGTTTCACTTCTTATGGACATGGTTTCTGACCTTAATTTGTTCACCATTGGAACTTTAAAATATTGATCTTCTTTAACTACTACCTTAGGTACATAAGCAAGTAAAGGCATTCACAACCTACTAAATGAGAGTTCATAATCTCCTACTGAATTATTTGAAAAAAATTCTGTCTTTGTGAGACAAATCCTTAACTAATAGTAATCGATGAACTCAAGTTCCAAAGCTCTACAATAAGCCTCAATCAGTTAAACCATTCCAGGTGATGATGTATAATTCCTGTAAAATGTCTCTCCTTCCCAGCAAAAAGAGTATTGCTCTATGGAATCTATGAAAAAACCAATGTGCAGGCTTCTCTTCTCAGGCTATTGTTTTTTGCCTATGTAGATAAGATATTTTCCCTGCATTCATTAATGTGTGCATGTATTATTGTACTCTTTGCTGATGTACATTATGTACATAGATCGTATCGATGCACGTACTGATGACTACATTCGATGAAATATATTATATAGAATATTGTCAAGTTGGTTATAGTTGACATTTAAAATAGCAGAGTCTATCTTATCCTGATAGTTTAAACTATGAACTTATAGCAGTGACTGATTCATTGTCCCCCAGTTTGCTAGAAATTTAATTTGTTACGAGAGGAACATATTCTCAATGCTTATAATATGTATTGTAGACTTCATGGCCGCCTTGTTTCCTGAAGCTGACCAGGATTCTGTTTCTTG
This sequence comes from Berberis vulgaris, assembly GCA_963556465.1. NCBI lineage: Eukaryota > Viridiplantae > Streptophyta > Magnoliopsida > Ranunculales > Berberidaceae > Berberis > Berberis vulgaris. The sequence goes on from OY747135.1 coordinate 68,242,656, forward strand.
GTTTTTTCCCGTCTCTATATACAGTCATAATATGGTTGGTTTAGTTTTCTTATTGATATTTAGCAAGTAGCCGGCCTAGTGATTCATATTAAACGGTTTTTAATCAAATTGCATGTAGGTCTTCCAGTCAAGATAGCAACATTATTGTTACTAAAATGATTCGTTGGTCCACAACGTCTAACTTTAATCAAAAGTGAACAGGAAAGTTTAGAAATGATGTGTTTCATTTGTTGTTGATCTGATACTTTGTTTGAACCTATATCAAGGTTTATGTTGCAGATTAGGCTGAGAGTATGTATCAAGAGCTCAAAATGAACGGTGTAAAGTGCCTTTACGATGTGAATGATGAAACCCTGGAAGAAAATGATGAATGTGGAATATCAGACTCAACCACCAGCTGCGAAGAAAACAAGCATCCATGAAATTGGAGACAAATAATTGTGAGGTCCCATGCTGACGAGGGTTGAACTGACTTATTAACACCACTGGAATTTAGTTCTTGTTATTTTAGATAAGATGAATTGGATGGACCATTGCAAGGGTGGACGCTCTTTAGGAAAAGAGGAAAACAAACGAGAACAGAAATCCCTAATGGATCACCATATTTATGGGACGCTGTCTACTATAAGACAGAAGCATTTTCATCAAAAATCCAACACCCATGGCTCTTCAGGCTGTTGCATTGGACGGTAGCGAAGATAAGTTTTGGCAAGTGTTATCATCTAATGGAATTAACGAGCTCAATCTTTCAATGATATGGAAAATTGAGATGTTGTGTACCATACCCTCGACGCACATCCATGGCCCTATCCAAGAGTCTGTGTGATTAATTGGCAAGATTGATATTGATGTAGTCGAATCCTGCTCTCTTTGACCTTGACCTGTACAGGAAACACACGTGAGTCAAGGACCACCGTTGTGGTGGTCGATGACACACCGATGCTACAGTCAGACAAGTCTTGAGAAAGACTTAAAGCTGTAAATTGGGTTATGTAGCGTACCTTTGTTCATCAACCCTTTGTCTTATTTATAATGCGAGAATTATCGTTCGGTTAGGTATTTGGTGGCGTAGTTTGGGGAAAGAGATCCTACTAGATATCATTTCCTTGTTGGGAGTCATCTATGTAGGAGATTTTTCCTACATGATTTATGCTCCTAGATCTGCGGGAGAGGTTTCTATTTTGGAATGTTGTTCATGCATGTCTTATACTCCAGTATTTGTTTCTTAATCGGATCCAATGTATTGTTGGTCTGCCCGTCTTAGGTGATCCCTCAGATATTGCCTGATTAGGCCTTACAGGTATTGAACTTTGTCATGTGACGTGTGGGCTTAGTAGGGCGTTGCAATTCGGATCCAACCTTATAGATTCTGCCAAAATGGGCTTAATGTTGTCTGAGTTTCACTAGATTAATTGGGTGATCAGGCCCACTTTGCTCTACTGAAGAGATCATCATGAAACGCGTACGACGGAGATTGAAGGACGGTTTGGTGTATCATTAGCTACTCCCCCGAGTTGGTGGGCCAGCTCGTCGGTCCATGAAGTCATGTCGTTGAGGATCGAAACGGTCATGATTGGTTTGAGTCTGAATCGTCTCCTTGAGCGGCGAATTTCATTAAATGGGCGTGCGTCTGCTCGAAGAAAAAGGCAGAAATTTTGTTTTCTATATGGATCCCTTTCTTTGCAGAGTTTATTATCTCTACTCTTCGATCTTAGAGACTCTGTTTTGTCGTTTCACTTTTGTGCTTTTGACTTTGCTTGATTTCCTTGATCGAAAGTTTGTATGTTCTTCGATGTCGAGCCAGAATAAGCTTTTTGATGAATTGTTTGTTAAATGTCGTAAGTTCTTTGAGAGAGGTTAATCTTTGAGTCAATTCTAGAAGGCCATCGTGAAACATATAGGATTCCTAATGATCTGGTGCTCTTCATATTAAGGGTTGGTCAGACGCCGTTGTCTCCTAAAGGATTTGTCTGTCTGCACCAAGGTATGCTCCAATCGGGCGTCAATTTTCCAGTTATTGAGAAAATTTGGGGCTTCCTGGCTTACCTCGACATCGCACTCGCTCAGCTGGTGCCGAACGGGTATAGGACAATGATCGTCATTCTGATTAGGGCAAAAGACGCCGGTGTCTGAGTGTTTTCAAGAGTGATCCAACTGCTCACTTCTCCTCAGATAAATGAGCATGCTGTGTGTGTGTTAACATCGCCAGACTTATTTGGAAATCTGTTTTCATGGCCTCTGCGGAATCGAGGTATTTTGAGTTTGCCAGTCGTCCGATCGAGCGAGAGTTTAGGCAACTGAGTAACTTTGATTCCGTTCACGATTCTGCCTATGTTAATTGCATATTGAATCGTTATCCGTGCTTTCTGTAGGGAGGTTTCCAACTACGCCCATTTCTTCTGAGGATGAAACATCTTTGGATAAATTTCGTGACATACCTCGAATGCAGATAGAGGATGTCGTACAGTCTTCCACTATCAAATGCAGTGGACTGTGGGCTCATTGGCATGAGGTTCCTACTCTTTTTAGAGTTTCGAAGCCAAAGTCCGAAAATGAACCATTTTCGAAGAAGAAGGTGTTTGCAAAGGTTAAGATTCCGAGCTCGTCGAGGTGAGCGGAAATGAATGAAACACTTTATTCCTCTATGCGTTCCAATAAGCCTCGTGAGACCACTAAGCCCACTCTTGAGCGTTTGGCCCTTTCAAAAAACACCATTTTGTTGGGCAAGTTCTTGATTCGTCCATTGGGGTGGAAGTTGTTGTGTCCGAGGAGCAAGATGTTCTGGCAATGACTCCTATCTCACTTCCTGACTTGGAGAAGGAGTATCTGCATATGGTGGGGGTTGAAGATGTATCAGAGCTGAGCATCGAGCAGACGAAGGTTATGAACAACCTGTTGCTGCAGGCGGGCATGGCGGCTTCATCTGATGCGGGTTTGACTCGTCTTTTTTCGTTGAGGGATTTCAAGTACAACCCCTATTTGGATCATGAGTCTCCCCGTCTTTCTGAAAAGTCGTCTAACTGTTGCGCCTACGACGAGAAGTCCTCTATGTGTTGCTTGTATTGTCTTCTGTCCCGATCTCAACCCCATATTGAGGCGACGACGGGTCCGATAGATAACTCACGTTCTTCTTCCCCGTCAACTGCTTTCGAGTCGGCTCACCGATCGTTGTGAGTAAGGGGAAAGCGGTAGACGAGGGCCCTGATGCGATGAAGACAATAAACGACGGTGTTAGAGTAATTCCGGTCCCAAAAAACCTCCATCTAGATGCGCGGATCAGTTTGTTCACTTCGGATGTGTTAAAGATGAGCAACCAAGCCTGTTACCAGGAGATTGATATTTCTTATGCTTCAATCAGCAGGTGGAATGATTGGCTAGCAAATTGGACTTCGATGCCAGCAGGTGATACCCTGGGAGAGCGTATGGACAAGGGGCAGAAATATCTTGTTCTAGAGATGTCATATCTGAACCAAGTCGTCGTAGCTGGGATAGAGGTTGAGGCTGTCCGTGAGAGAGTATATACCATGGAGCGAGTCTTTGCGAATTTATAGAAGTCGTACTCCAATATTCTCTATGAAATCGAATCACTAAAAAATAGCTTAAGGAAGTGAGACCTGCCCAATCTGTTGTTGATCAGGAGTCTGGTAGACAAGATCAGAGGCTCAGAGGATTCACTTGGAAACACTTGAGTCCGAGTTGACAGAGGCAATGTCTGCGATGGACAGGTTTGAGGAAGAACTGAACCTTGTCCATCGTGACTTACAATTTGCTCAGGAGGCTATAGCCAAGGTACAGGCTAAGGTGCAAGCTCCGAATGATGAGAAGGCCGAGAAGGAGTATGAGTGGACTACCCAATGTCAGCAGCTAGAGGTCGACGTTGACTCAACTTCCAAGAATGTGAGGATATCAGAAAAGCAGTTTCTTTTGGCGCAGAATGAACTAAGTGCTACGAAAGACAACTTGAGTGTCGATCAGTCCAGAACTTATACACTGTCGAGCAAGTTGGAGAAGATGGAGTGAGAACTCGTTGAGTCGAGAGTGCGCGAGGAAAAGCTTCTGAAGGCCCAGGGCACGTTTGAGTTCAACAGAGTTGTGCATGGACGGATGAAGCTGCCGCAACTGATGAAGGAGGAGCATCCGATTGGGACCTTTCTTGTTACAAAGAGGTGTCTTTTGCAGAGTTTGGAAAAGCCTCAGATCAATCAGAACAAAATAGTGATCAACTAGAAGAAGAATGTGATCAATACTAGAACGTTCGAGCTGCAACGCGTGCGAACGTATCCCCTACTTTTTCTCTTGCTATGTCTAGCCCTGTTGTATCTGAACCTCCTCTTGAAGAGGAGTGAACCTTATATTTTTTGCTTATCGATAAGATATAATATGTTTGAACAACATTATTTACTTATGTGTTCATTGACTTTCTCTGCTGGTTTTTTTCTGCTTTGTCTTATTGCACTATCAACTTTTAGACAAGAGGTTGTGATGAGTCAGGAAGTCGTATGATTGATCTACTGATGAGAGTTTGAATTGCTTACGTTGCGATAATTCAGACAATCCTGGTCAGTACTCTTTAGAGATCGAGGAGTCATTTTTGCCAAGTCTTGTAAGTTGGCTAAACTTCAAGCGAGGGGATAATCTCAGTTGGTGATAGATAATTCGGACCAGGCCATTACCCCGTCTTTGAGATCTGCCGTTGTAATCTATCATATGCGAACCAGGCTGTAGATTTGACCAGTAGTACCCGTTGCTACTATAAGCAAATTGGTCAGACTGTGGTAATGCATGTGTATCACCGTAAGTAATCGGATGTTGGTCCCTGTGAGTTGTCCAAGTTAAGCTTCACGAGCTCTGCTTGGGATTTCAAACTGTTTTTGCTCGTTTCTAGTGGACTAGGCTGTAAAGGGGACCAGAAGTTATTGTCATCGGTCGAAAACGACTAAACTTTGGAAGGGTTTGAAGATCGTTGTCTGTGGTTGGACAATGATCCCTGACAAGTCATCGTGATTAGGCGGAGAAAACACTGACTAGATTCCCACTTTCTAAGCCATCTTCACCTGCGCTTGGTAGGCTACGGTATTAGAGTTGACTGAAAACTGTCGCCATTAGTCAAAATTGACTAAGCTTTGGTAGGGTTCGGTGATCATTGTCTGCAGAAGGACAATGATCCCTGGCAAGTCATCGTGATCAGGCGTTAAAATGTTAACTAGACTCCCACTTTTTAAGCCATCTTCACCTGCACTTGGCGGGTTACGGTCTTAGAACGGTAGGTTCGGCCATCATTGCCCATAATTGGGCAAAGATATCTGGCAAGCCATCGTGGTCGGGCGACGAGAGAGCTGAGTAGACTCCCACTTTCTAAACCATTGACATCCGCGCTGGGCGAACTAGGCATTAGAAACGACTAGAAGCCATCATTATCAGCCGTCATTGACTGGTTTGGTGTGTGAGCGAGCTACGGTTAATCTTGAGCATTGTCTTTCACGAGTTAGTATACGAATTATTGAAAATTGATTCATCAGTATATGTATGGTGTGTGGAAATAAACCCTTGGCTAATTCCTCATCATCTATTTCTCAAGTTTTCATTAGTAATCGTCTTAGTTATTTTCTTAGTTCAAAATTAAAAAACCAATACCCGTTATTTTCTTATTTAGTTTGTTAGTTGTCTTTTAGTGTTAGTTAGCGAGCTCTCTAATTCTCCGTCTAGAACAATATCTACTTATTCTTTACTACGGTTACACAACAGAGTATTAAGTTGTGTGCTAGTAAAATAGTGCATCTGGAACCATTGCCGGGGATTAGTAAAATTGTTAATTACTTCATTAAGTTTTTTTAATTTTTCATTTTTTTCTTTATTTCAAGTACTAGTTCATGCGCAATAATAGATCTGGTGAGAACTTATTAGAATATGATCCAGAGTCTGAGAGAACTTATTATGAGTTCATTTGTGGAGCATGATGTGGAGAATGTATCACTCCATGCTCCCACTTATTTTGATGATAGTTCAAAAAGAAAAAGTTGCAAAAAAAACAAAAAAAAAAGATTGGTAAAAAGTTACAAAAGGGATACTAGCCCTTGTCTATACTTATTAAGTATTTCATCAAATTCTTTTCATTTTTAGTAGATACAAACAATGGATGAGACTCTTCATTATCAATAGGCCACCTCTTTTTTTTTTCCTACATGAGCTAATGTATCAGTGTTGCATTTATGTTGTATGTCTTGAACCATGTGATTTCTTGCTAATGTCTCTAATCTTATTTCATGTTTTCACCATTTCCTTAAGCCCTTTGTAATTTCCTTATTCGTTCTTTTTATTATCTTGACCCCTGACCCCATTACGACCTAAATTAAAATCTTTTGAATGAATGTGTTGTGAAATGTCACGATATGGAGATTCGAATGAGGTATGAGCATATGGTGTTACTAGTTCTGACATTTAGTGAGATTTTTGGGTTAATTCTTTTTGGCATATATCTGAGTTTCACCTGTTGCATAGATTGATTTAATTGTGAATTTTTATATCATTGCTATGAACGCGTATTAGTTTTCGAATGATGTGAATTTAATATTGTGTTTGTAAAGAATCTTATCATGTCATGATCCGTTGAAAATCTCTAAGACAAATGTTGGAAAGTATACATTGAGTCATTTGAGTTTTTTACTTTTGTTTATTTGATTTGCTCGAGGGCTAGCAAAAGATAAGTGTGGGGTAATTTGATAGGAGTATATTTATGCGACTTTATTGAATTGTTTATATATATATTGGCTATTTCTTGTTAATTATGGCAGTAATTACTATTTTTGTGTTTGTGTAGGTTGCCAATAATAAAATTCCAAAATAGTAGCTAAGTTGTGCAAATTGGCTTGAATTAGGAATACTTATTGCAAAAGGAAACTACACAAAAAAGGAAACCTAGATAACACGATTATAAAAGGAACAATACCTGGCTTTGGAGAGATTACCCCTCGCAACCTCACAGCCGCCAATACCTCCTCTTCACAACAACAACCACAACCCTTCTCGCCACAAACCATCACCATCTTAATCAGACCGTCACTCCTCATTGCAATCACACACAGACCATCGCCTCCCCGTTTCACTAAACCACCACTCAACATCCCGTCGTCTCCATCCATATCTCTCTCTGTCAGTTTGCATCACTTCTCGTCTCTGCCTTTCTCCACCTCTCGCCCTCCATCTTTTCCCTCACAGCATCACAACACCAGGAAGAGATTGCACCCCCCATCCTTGCCATCAAACCCAACCACAGATCCATCATCTCTCTGTTCTTCGCCATTCATTGAAACCCTCAGATAACCTGACGCCGGGCAGAATAGCGATTATTCTGCAGGCTAATAGCAACAGATAGTTGATAGGGAAGAACACAAGAAGATTACCCAAAAACACAGAGAAAATAACTCTAATGTTTAATCAAATTACTCAAATCAAAGGTATCTCTCAAATCAGCCCACAAGCCGGACTTTATAGCTAAAATTCATCAATATTGGAATTTTACCAAAAATGGAAACACCCCAATAATCATGCTAAAACAAAATACGTAATAAAAGAAATATACTTCCAGAAATCTGGCCCAAATTGGGTTCTGAATCACTTCCTAAACAATAATTGAAATATTACTATAAAGGAAAATAAATTACTAAATTTGTGGATTCGAAATGGGAAATGGTGCATTTTGGCCACGAAAAGATGTGCAATGAGCGTGGCTTGTTGACCACGATGTGCGCATTGAAAAGAGCTTTCCGAATTGGGGTCGTTATTCTGATACTCATAGCCAAAGTTATGGCCAAAATACTAAAACGCACCCAAAATTGCCAAATTTGAAATAGAATTATGTTTTCCTGCTATTCTTGCGCTGATCTGCCAATTCAAGATAACTTAGTGCTAATAACGTGCTATCTGACAGCTCAGCATCATCTGACTCGGATCCTCCTGCATCACAACCAGATCGTGGACCCTCTCTCGAGAAAGCTCACTCTGCCAGACTCTCTCTCGCTATCCTTGATCGTCGCCAGCCACCCTTGCGCAACCTTTTTCCGATCACAGATAACAAGAGCAGTCTGAAGCAGAGATCATGAGGAAGAAGTGATTTAATTATCTTGTCTTACGCTATCCACAACCACGGAGTTATTCTTTACTACCATAGATCAGGCGACAATGTTATTTTTCTTTTACTCACTTTCTCTTATTTTAGTTTGATAAGTTAATTATGTATTGCTATTCAAACATGATTAATATGTTTAGCTAAACTTCCTTTTAGATAGGGGTGGATTCGAATCCCGAACATGTGTTTTATGAATTAATTGAATTCAATCTTTCCTTACTGATTAGTGATTGTGTTTTACTTAACTGTTTTATAGAGAACTTATCTGTGTATGTTTGTTAAGGTGAAAAACTTAGTAAGCATGCTAGGATTTGGTGCTAGAGTATAGGAGAGTTTCACCTAATCGGTATAATCATGTACTCACATGTAGTAAATACCAAGGAACGTTGGTAATGTTAAGTAAAAACCTAGGTTAAGAACAAGATGTTGATCATATTTGTAATTGCCCAGTAAGTGTTCATATTTTCTATAGAACTTAATGATCTTGGATTGTGTATCTAACTTGCGATACCTGATTAGATAACATGATAATAATAGTTTGAAACGACGCTTAGTTTAATTCAATGAATTTGGAAAAATAATAAGATTAATGCAGTAGGGTCACGGTTAATCTTGAACACTATTTTTATCGAGTTAGTATAGGAATTATTGAAGATTGATTCATGAGCATATGTTTGGTGTGTGGTGATATACCCTTAACTAATTTCTCATCATCTACTTCTCATGTTTTTATTAGTGATCGTCTTAGTTATTTTTTTCGTTCAAAATTAAAAAAACCAATCCCCAAATATTTTCTTATTTAGTTTGTTAGTTGTCTTTTAGTTACCCCTTTAGTGTTAGTTAGCGAGCCATGTAATTCCTGGTCTAGAATGATCCCTACTTATTCTTTACTATGACTACAAAGCAAAGTATTAAGTTGTGTGCTAGTAAAATAGTCATCAAGTACCAAAGTTATGACTGAAAAAAGCTTTGGGAATCGTTTAGATTTCATTCAGGGCTCTGAAGCCAAGCTCATAATCCTTACTCAGCACAAGCAACCTGATGATACACCAAACCATTCAGTAATCTACGCCATACACCTGGCGTGATGATCTAGTCAATGGAATGGAGCGAGTGCAAATAAGTGCCTAATCTGATCCAGCCCATATGACAGGGGAGCAAGCCTAGATCACTCAAAGCCCACTGAGGCGAGTATCTAGGAATTGGATCCAAGACAACAAAGCTCTACTCAGCCCATAAGTCAAATGGTCAAACCCAGAACCCATAAGACCAAATAAAACAAGTATCTAGGAGTTTGACCTAAGACAGGCAAGCCAGTAAGATGTTGACTCCTATTAGGAAACAAACATCATAATAAGCCGTTCATGAAAACTCTCTTGCATGGACAACTCTCAATGGGGAAAGGATCTCCAGCAGATATCCTTCCTTAAACTACGCCAACAAAGGCATAGCCAAACAAGGACTCTCATATGATAAATAGGGCACGTGGCAGAGGAACAAAGGTATGCTACAAAACCCTAATCTCAAGCAATACATCCTTCTTTTCGCTTTGTCCGACTTTAGCCTCAGAGTGCCATCGGCCGCCACAACGATGCTCTTTCTCTCACGGTTGTTCCTTTTGTAGGTCAAGACAAGGGAGAATGGAAACTGATCTATCACAACCTAAATTGCTTATCAAGATTGGATTAACACCGATTTCTAAAATGAACAAAAGTTGTATGTTTCAAATCATAAAAACACGACATTTTCAAGCTAATATATATGTATATGGTGTTTATAGAGTATCAAACTTATCTATTAGGGTTCACTGAATGCTCAAGCTTGCCCAATTTTGTTAATGACGTCACAAGGGTCTCATATATAAGTGTCTACACTGTCTCTCTATGTGAGTGTTGTATTTTAGTGAAAATTTTATTTTTCATAAATCATTTTTTTGTTTGGTATGTATACTTGTCAAATCATATATATATATATATACACACTGGAGTATTACCCCTGCGTACGACACTCCATATCATTTTTTTCTTAAATGACTGTTTATGTCTCCAAATTATTCTATTGATTTTTTTTATCTAAATTAGATGTTCTATGAAAGTCATATTTTAGCATACAAACAAAAAGTTTCCAAGAGTATTAAACTCGATCCAACTTTATAAACATTTTAGGCAAACTCAATCAAATTGTAATCACTAGGAAAGAAACATCATTTTAAAATTTCTAACTTTTATATTGATCATTAGTTTTATTTGAAAAATCTAAAAAATTGTATTTCAACGATACCAAGTTCATCAAAATTGGGTAATTAAATAAAAAGTTGGGTAAGTTTGAGATCTAAAATAAGCATATTTTCTCTCTCCGCTATGTTCTTCCATATAGATTTTACTTTTAATTTTAATTTTTTACAAAAAATGACTTATATTACCTATTTTTCACAAAACAGACTATTTAGATACCGTAGTTAATGTAATGGCTAATTTGTACCTATTTAAAAATTTTATGATTAATAATGATTCTTTTATTAGCCCAGGTTAATCCATAAAGTTATAAGACATCTTTACTGACGATACACCAAAATGGTCCCAATTCTACGTCGTACATATGTCATGATGATCTCGAGGAATAACAGGCCCTAGCGTTAGCCCAACATTGATCCGGCCCAAGCGGTTCTAAGCCCGCCCAATGTAGTCCGCCAGACGGAATTGAATTCTTACAGCCTGCTAAGCCCGCATTTCTCACAACCATCCTCAATACTCGTAAGCCCTACCAAGGCATATCTCGAGGATCAGCTTCGGATGGGCAATTACAAGAACTCTTTGCTTCCAACTAAAAAGCAAATTCCAGAGTACATATCACATATGAAGACTTCTACCTATAGAATACTCTCGAAATGGAAACTATCTCTTGCCTATCTAGGAGCACATGGGTAACCTTTCACTAGCATCACATCTCTTCAAAATACAAAGAAATGGTGACCACTAGATCACGCAACAATGGAGAACAATGGGACACGTCAAACGCTCAGACATGCGCCATGCCGCCACTTTCGATGATGTCGGTAACGCACGGGCACCAAATTCACACCCCCGCGCCAGCAACAACAATGACAGACCCCAGGATAGATTTGTTGTCATCTCAAATACAACAAATCGCTAAAGCGGTGGAGGCTCTTGTACAACAGAACCCTCCACCTGCTAACGAAGATCAGGAGCAACACATGCCTCCATTTTTAGGAGACGATAGAGAGCAAGCACATGAGAGTCAAACCCTTGCTAATTCTCATTGAACTAGAGGAGGCGGCGCGGCAAACGCAGAGAGGCTAGGCCCTCAGAACCCCCTTCGTCGTGCTCTACCGTCTCTCTGTTCCAACGTCCGTGGACCATATCATGAACGAGGCTCTTCGAAAGAAGTTTACGCCTCCAAAGCTTGACTTCTTCAATGGACCGCCGACCCGTTCGACCACCTATGCCATTACCAGCATGTAATGGCACTCAAGGAAGGATTCGAGTCGTGATGTGCGGAACTTTTCCTACCAACCTAAAGAAGTCAGCACTGACATGGTTCCACAACCTCCCGCCAAAGTCAATCGACTCATTCAAGGCGTTGGCAAAAGAGTTCCTGACGCGGTTTGTTGGAGTCAATCATAGAATGGGCAGGTCCCAAGGAGCCTCCAAGTCGGTTAAGGACAACTGAAGTAGTGAAAACACTTGATCTAGCGGAAGACGACCCTCTTGTAAAAAAGATAACATACATTAGCAGTGAATTTCCCAAATGTAAAAAGCTGGCTTTGATCAAAATTTTGAAGGAAAACATGGGCGTGTTTGCTTGGAGTATGTCCGACATGGTCGACATCCCTTCCGAAATAGTGTAGCACAACCTAAATGTAGATATGACATGACGCTCAATAAAAAAGAGCAGAGGAAGATTGATCCAAGGCTAGTAGATGCAGTGGCCTGGGAAGTGCAATGTCTACTATATGCTGACATCATCAGAGAGGTCCAATACCCTGAGTGGTTGGCTAACATAGAAGCAGTTCTAAATACGAACGGTAAGGTAAGAGTCTGCATTGACTTTACCGACCTCAACAAGGCTTGCCCCAAAGACTACTATGTTATGCCAAGGATAGAAAAAATAGTGGACACAACGCAATATATGAACTACTCTCCTTCAAGAATGGGTATGCCGGCTACAAAAAGATAGCAATAAACCTACACAATGAGGAAAAAATGACATTCTTCATCGATGACGCAGGCGCGGGGGAGGGCGGTGGGGCATTTTGCTACAAACGAATGCCCATTAGCCTGAACAACTCTAACACAACTTATTAGATGCTGGTGGAGAACATGTTTCGACACATGATAAACAGAATATAGACGACATGTTGGTGAAAAGTAAGAAAAAAAAACCACCTCACAGACTTGAGGGCGATCTTTGTGTGCTCCAATAATTCTCCATGAAGTTAAATCCTGAATAGTGCACTTTTGGGGTCGGCTCTGGTAAGTTTCTAGGTTATCTTGTCACATGGCGAGGAATTGAAGAAAAGCCTGATCAGATCAAGGTGTTATTGGAAATGTCGTCTCCCATCACCAAGAAACAAATTCAGAGACTAACCTGTATGGTCGCTGCCCTTAGCCGTTTCATTTCTGAATCGTCAGATAAATGAAAATCATTATTTACTCTACTAAGGAAGGATGTCGAATTCAAGTAGATCGAGGAATGTGAGGTTGCTTTTCAAAGTCTCACACATTACTGGGGGCAGACTCTCATTCTCTCAAAGCCTGAAGCATGCCAATAACTATTCTTGTATTTGGTCGTGACAAATTATGCTATCAGTATTGTGTTGGTCCGAGAAGTTAATCGAGTGGAAAAACATGTGTATTTCTTGATCAAAACCTTGTTCGATACCGAATGAAGATATACACGGTTGGAGAAGGCGACACTGGCAATCGTCTTTTACGCTTAAAGGCCGAGATGCTACTTCCATAGTCATCTGATCACTGTGATTACCAACTGGCTTTTGAAGTCGGTTCTACAGAGATCAAGTAAATTAAAATGACAAAGTGGTCTCTTACACTTGGCGAGTTCAAGGTACAATACAAGGCATGGATAGCTGACAATAGATAAGTGCTAGCTGATTTCCTAGCAGACTATCTATTAGATGATGAGGACAGCAAGCCATGCGCAAAGGTATTTCAGGATGAGCCACCTCCAGAGGTAGCTAGAAGGATGATGCAGGACATCAACAGTTTTAGGAAATCCAGTTTTAGGAATTATGAAAAAATAGGAACTCCTATTTTATCACATCTAACAGTTTTAGGAAATCCAGTTTTAGGAAGTATGACAAAATAGGAACTCCTATTTTATCACATCAACAGTTTTAGGAAGTTCAAAAAAAATAGGAACTCCTATTTTATCAACTCAACAGTTTTAGGAAGTTCGACAAAATAGGAACTCCTATTTTATTAAAAGTATGATTTTCTTTTTGGTAAGTAGGATTTCTAATTTTTCTTTCTTTTCCAACTCCTTGTCAAAGTTGGTTATTTAGCTTTGAGTAGTATAAATAGAGAGGGATATCAACATGTAAGGGACATCTTTTCCAAGCAATCAAATAAACAATTTTATTCCTCAAACCCCTTTGTTATTATTACAATTTCTTCTTTACGCATCTCCTTCTTCTCTTCGCATCCCCGACGATATTTATATCGTCTTCTTAAAACTACGGGTACCACATCAAAGGATCTTTGGTTGGCGGTTATTCACTAGCGGATCTTTAGGGACCTTCAGGGCTGGAGTTGGCGGAGTTCTCATCACTTCAGATAATACCATAATTGAGTTTGCATCTAAGGTTGGCTTCCTAGCATTTAGCAACGCAACTGAGTATAAGGCATTACTTTTCGGTTGGAAATGGCAAATACACTTGATATAGAGGAACATACAGTGTTTTGCGACTCCATGTTGACATTGAACCAAATTAACGGAAGATACGAGGCTAGGACCAAAATTGATTAAATATCTCAAAGTTGTGGACTATGACATTCATCAAGGTTGAGTTTTTATATATTGACCGAGATGAACAAACATGTCAATGAATTAGAATACATCGCAGATATGTTGGGAGGGGCTGAATCCAGATCCATACAAGTGTGATACATGTTTAGTCCAAGCAGTCATGAGCTTTGGAATCAGTTCAATGTTGTAACTGAGGAAGAGTCTAACTCATAGATTACTCCAATCATTGAATTCCTAACTAAGGGGGAAGGTACGCCAGACTCCAAGGAGCACAGGAGATTAGCTTAGAAGGCCAGAACCTTTCAGGTAATCCACAAACGATTTTTTAAGAAATCCACAAAGGGTTCCAAAAAATAAAAGTGGACTACCAAAGATGGAATAAGGATACTGGCTAAGATACATGATAGCGAATGCGACAACCATTCTGATGCACAAGTCTTGGACTCACGGGTACTATTGACCTTATACGTAAGCATACACAAAAACATGTCTTGAGTGTCGCGGATGCCAAGTCCCATATTTTAGCTGGAGAGCATTGATCCCTAGCCCTTCGCTATGTGGGGCTTGGAAATCTTAGGCTCGCTCATCCATATCTTCTGGTGGAAACCAACTATTTTACCAAGTGGGTGGAGGCTAGAGCGTTGAAAAAGATTTGAGAACAGGGAATCCAACGTTTCCTCTAGACTCACATCGTCATGCGGTTCGACATTCCTTACGCCTTTGTTGTTGACAATGGAACTCACAAATGAAAGAACGTTTCAACATTCTATTCAAAAGATGGAATAAGACAATACTTTGCTACTTCTGAGTCCTGCCAACCCACTATTGTAATGGTTTGGCCGAGACATCCAACAGATCTATTTTGAACAATTTAAAGAATAGGCTATCCGAATCAAAAGAAAAATGGGTTGATGTACAGTCAGGGATCTTCTGGGCATATAGAAGCACGACTAAGAGATCTACTGAGAACTCATTGCTCTGCATGACACTAGGCATGGATGCAGTCATCCCACTGAACAACTGTCAGGAACTACTCGCACTTAAGGGTTGGTATTCAATTCCAGATTTTAATGGATTGTGAAGGGTTTTAAAATCCATTAAAATTTAGTGGTATTCAATTAATGATTTAAAATAATACATGTAAATCTAGGGATATTCAAATACGGATTTTAATGAATTATTTTAAAATCCATCAAAATCAAGAAGTATTCAATTCATGCTTTTCAAAAGTCCACCAAAATTAGGGGCTATTCAATGGATTAATTAAAGTTATGGATTTTGAAGGATTTGTGAGTGAAAATTATATATAACAAAAATAATTCCAAATTCAACATTTTCTCCTCATATTTCAACGGATTTGTATTGGCCATTGTAAATAACACCACCATTTCTGCTGAAAGGAAACCACCCCACTTTTTTTGGGATCTGCTGAAGGACACCACCACATTTCCTTTTCCACCTTTTCTTCTCTCTTCACGGGAGCAGCACCACCTCGCCCCCACAACTTTTAGCCACACCACCACCCGCACTTCCTCTTCTTCTTTGTTATTGTTCTTCTTTTTTGTTATTATTATTATTCTTCTTCTCATTCTCGTACTCTTATTTTCTCTTCTTCTTGTCCCATTTTCTTTTCTTTTATCTTCATCTTTGTTTTTTGTTCTCATCATTATTTTCCTTCCGATTTCTTCTTCTTATTTTCTCCCTGTTTGTTCTTCTCATTCTCCTTTTTTGTTCTTTTCTTCATCTCTCTCTGTTTTTCTGGTTTATCTATCTATTTTATTGGAGAATTGTTTGCATCGATTTTCGTTTCAGAAAGAAAAAGGGAAAATAGTTATTTGTGTTACTTTTGGACCATTTTTAATGTATTTGATTTTTTTTTTTAATTTGAAGTAAAATTCTCATAGAATACAAACAATTGTTTAATTGATGTTTTGAGAGATGTTTTATGATTTGTGTTGGCATGGATAACAATATAGGTGATGTTATTTTATTATTTCCTATGACTAATAACATATTTATAAGAATCCATTGAATTTATAAGAATCCATAGAAATCCATAATAAACTTTTATAAAATCTACAAAATCCAATCATTTAAAATCTATCAAAATCCTTTGAAATCTTTTAAAATCCACAAGATTTAAAATCCTTCAGATCCATGCAAATCCTGAATTGAATACCCCAGTCTTATACTATGGAATGTGGTCTGAACATAGTAGTCATTGGGTTTCGGGTGGATATTTTAGAAGATAAGAGGGAACAAGCCAGGATCAATTTCAAACACTATCAGAGGAAGGTGAAAGTTCAGTACCTAAAGAAGGTCATGGAGAGGAAATTCTCTGAAGATGATTTGATGCTGAGAAAAGTATTACCAAATACCCGAGAACCAGGAATTGGAAAGCTGGGGGATAACCGTGAAGGGCCATATAGAGTGACATCTGTGGTGATTCACGATAGTTATTACATGGAGACCATGTCTGTATCCAACATTGACAAGCGATGGAGTATCATCAATCTTTAATAGTTCTATCAATAGTTGTTTAACTTGTTTGTATGTCCCTGTGTGAGCTATATATGATGTTATTTGTCTTTTTAATATCAACTTTACAAGTTTCTTGAAATGTTATGTAACTTGGAATGAGGACTTAATGAACTATTGAAGTGACACCAAGTACCATAATACAATTGAGGAGCTTGGGAGTTGCACAGTAAGGAGACCTTTGTCGTGCACCGAACTTGAGAGTTGATAAGTAAGGCTGCCATTGTCACAATACACCCAAGGAAGGGCCCCCTAGTTGTATGGTAAGACGACATGGGCAGCAATACGCTAAGGCCAGCCCGATGAAACTTATCTTACACTAGAACTGGGGTACTTGGGATATGCATGGTAAGGCGGCCTATTCCGCGATGCACCCAAAAGAAGGGATCCAAGAGTTGTATAGAAAGGTGGCCCAAGTCGCAATGCACTCAGATCAGCTGAGAGTACCTTTTGCTCAATCAGAATGAGGTATGAATGAATGGGACAAAAGGTAAAACGAAACGACTCCACCCGAGCACTCTCCCCATCCAGTATAGTGACTAAGGAAAAAATGAGCGCTATTAAGCCGAATATACTAAAGTATAAGTGCACAAGTAGACAGAAAAGGGGTCTTTATTAAAAATTTTGAAGTTACACCGATGATTCTTCAATATGCTTACAATGCTTTACATTTACCTAGTAGCTACACTGGTAACTAGTGTTAGCTAAGGTAAATTACACTAGGTGCAGCCACAGCTTCATAGCTGGAGAAGGTTAGCAAGCTACTGAAACCAGCAAAACAAACAAGCAAACAAAAAAATGCAGGCGATATACATTGCTATAAGCTGTATGGCATACTAAAATACTTGGAAAATATTTACCTTAACCCAGGAATGGCCGAAAAGGTTCAACAAATATGTGGCCGAATCATCCGCCGTTGTCTTTGTATCAATATGAAGGGTAACGACTAATATCAGGGCTATACCGACTTCACTGTCGGCAAAAGTGTTGTTGAGCACAGGATAAATGGGGCGGCCACCTCGCTTGACGGGCGATCGATGAACTCAGCAGGAACAAAGAACGATGGAGGTTGAGGGGCAGCAAAAACATTTTACTCAATGGAAGGAGATTGAGTGGCAGGAACAAAAGACGATGGAGAAGTAGGGACAGGAGAGGTTTCCCTCTCGCGCTTCCCATAGCGAGGAATTAGGATTGAACAAAAAATCAAATAAATTGACCAAACCAATCAAAACAGCACTGATCGGTTCGGTTTAAGATCAGTTTTGGTTTGATTCTATTTTTTTAAATTCATAACTGATATGGTTGGTTCGATTTTTGGTTCTTCAGTGATTTTAATCGACAAATCGGACCGACCATGTATATATAATATATGATATGTAAAAATAATATAATATATATGTTGAGTATATATAATAAGTTTACATTTTATGCGGTCGGTTCGGTTTGATGTTTATATATTAAGATCAATTTGGTTTTGATTCAGTTTTTTGATGTTTTGTTCAATTTCAGTTTGCAATTTTATCAAACCGAGTGATTCAGTTGTCGATTTTCACCCAAAACAGAACCGCACCATGAACAACTTTACAATGAACTAGCAACTGATCATCTGCATACTCATCGTTTTCCTCATCAACCACGATAAAAGTAGCCACAGGTTTGGTAGGTACGTTCGTCATGGTTACAATCATGAGGGGGGTGTGGGATGAGGGTCGTGGGGCTCTAGCGCATTCTCAATTGGCTATTATTGTCCCCATCACTCTCGGACTTAGAGTTATTGACGAACGTAAACTCAATCTTGACCATAGCCACATCTCCAGCCGAGGTAGACACCTTCTTCCCACGCTCGGACTCTTGCCTCTTGGGCACTTGTTAGTTAGTTGCTTAGGAACTGCAAATATGTCACGTGTTGTTTATGTTGGTAGAAGTTATTATATTCTATTTTATGTATTGAGTCATGGCGTAATTGTAGGAGCATAATCACCATGATCTCTAAGTTCAGTTTTATCAAGACTCTATAAATGTAAGTCCTCTGTTTTCAATGGAGTATGTACTTCAAGGTATTCTTGTTACATCTCTTATTCAGGTTTTTCATTTCTTTCTCCTTAAGCAAGTAATCTGTGTTCCACTTATTTTCCATCAAAACCCAACAATTGGTATCAGAGCATTCTTCTTAAGGGATCTGTGAGTGAATCAGCTTGAGTGAAAACACCAAATGGAAGCAGAAACCAGTTTTTCATCAATTTCTCCTCCTGTTTTCAATGGAGAAAATTACCAAATTTGGGCTGTGAGAATGGAGACTTACATGGCAGCTTTGGATCTCTGGGAAGCAGTGGAGGAGGATTATGAAGCCCTCTTTTGCCAAACAATCCTACCATGGCTCAGATCAAAATGCAAAAGGAAAGGAAAACCAAAAAATCGAAAGCAAAAGCATGTTTGTTTGCTGCCTTATCGTCAACTATCTTCACCAGAGTTATGTCCCTTGTGACAGCAAAAGCAATATGGGATTATCTCAAGGAGGAATATGCAGGCGATGAAAGGATAAGAGGTATGCAAGTCTTGAATTTAATCAGGGAATTTGAGTTGCAAAAAATGAAGGAGTCTGAAACCATAAAAGACTACACAGACAAACTTCTCAGCATTGCCAATAGGGTAAGATTGCTTGGATCCACACTTTCTGATTCAAGAATCGTACAAAAAATTCTTGTAACTGTGCCTGAAAGATATGAAGCAACAATTACGACTTTAGAAAATACTAAAGATATGTCCAAGATTACCTTGGCAGAGCTCTTAACTGCCTTGCAGGCACAGAAGCAAAGAAGACAACTGAGGCAAGAGGGTGTAGCTGAGGGAGCCCTACCAGCCAGGCACCAAGATGCTGACAATGACAAGAAGAAGAAGTACAAGAAGATCCTGCCAACAAATGGAGAAGGATCAACTAGAAATCACCAGAAAAACAAAGCAGTAAGCTCGAAGGGAAACTACCCTCCTTGCAAGCACTGTGGAAAGAAAGGTCATCCACCCTTCAAATGTTGGAGAAGGCCTGATGCTAGGTGCAGTAAATGCAATAAACTTGGACATGAAGCTGTCATTTGCAAGGACAAAGGTCAGTAGCAAGAAGCAGATGCTCAGATAGTTGATGGAGAGGAGGAGGATCAACTCTTCGTAGCAACCTGTTTTTCAAGCAATGTTTCAAGAGAGTGCTGGCTGATTGACAGTGGTTGTACCAACCACATGACTCATGAGAAGAATCTATTCAAGGAGTTGGAGCCCACACAAATTACCAAAGTCAGAATTGGGAATGGCAAGCACATTGCAGTGAAAGGCAAAGGGACCATAGCAATCACAAGTTGCTCAGGCACAAAGACTATCTCAGATATCCTTTATGTCCCTGAAATTGACCAAAACTTATTAAGTGTTGGTCAACTTTTTGAAAAAGGCTTCAAGGTAGTTTTTGAAAACAAATATTGCTTGACTAAAGATACTTCTGGACAGGATCTGTTCAAAGTGAAAATGAGAGGCAAAAGCTTCTCATTTGATCCAATAGAAGAGGAGCAAACTGCTTTCTCAGCCATGGAAAGGGCCACCGAAGTCTGGCACAAACGGCTTGGTCATTATCATCACCAGGGACTGCTTCTGATGCAAAAGAAGCATATGGCCAGAGACTTACCTGCTCTAGATGAAACTTCTCCAAACTGTCAAGCATGTCATTATGGCAAACAAAGCAGACAACCATTTCCTAAAGCAACATGGAGGGCATCACACAAGTTGCAGCTTATCCACACTGACTTGGCTGGCCCTCAAAGGACACCTTCTTTAAAAGGTAGTCTTTATTACATTGCTTTCATTGATGATCTAACAAGAATGTGTTGGATTTATTTTTTGAAAAGCAAGTCAGAAGTTGCTGAAGTGTTTTGGAACTTCAAGAAGAAGATTGAGAATCAAAGCGGCTGCAAGATACAAACTCTGAGATCAGACAATGGGAAGGAGTACACCTCTGAGAAATTTAATATGTACTGTGAGGAAGCAGGCATCGAGCACCAGCTTACTGCTCCCTATACTCCACAACAGAATGGAGTAAGTGAAATAAGAAATAGATACATCTTAGACATGACAAGATGCATGCTGCATGAGAAGAATTTGTCCAAAAGTTTTTGGGTTGAAGCTGCAAACACAGCAGTATTTCTGCAAAACAGACTCCCCACCAAGGCAGTCAAGGATAAAACTCCATTTGAAGCATGGTATGGATACAAGCCCTCCTTAAACTTTATTAAAATATTTGGTAGTCTATGCTTTACCTATGTCCCACAGGTCAAGCGTGACAAACTAGATAAAAGGGTTCTTCCTGGCATCTTTGTGGGATACAGCACAATATCAAAGGCTTACAAAGTCTTTCAACCAAAATCTGGTAAAATAATTGTTACTAGAGATGTTCACTTTATTGAAAATGAACAGTGGAATTGGGAGAGTCCAAAAAAGGCGATTCACAGTGACTCCATGCGCATCATGTCTGACAGAACGCTCAAGGATCATTCTTATGACTCATGGCAAAATGAGATTGAAGATGATACTCCAATCAGAGGCACAAGACTACTCTCGGATATTTACGAAAGTTGTAATGTTGTTGTGTGTGAGCCCGCAGGGTATGAAGGTGCAAAGGAGGATGGAAAATGGATGGCTGCCATGCAAGAAGAGTTGCTCATGATCAGAAGAAACAATACATGGGAGCTTGTAGATAAACCACAAGACAGAAAAGTAATTGGAGTCAAGTGGGTGTTCAGAACAAAATTAAACGCTGATGGTTCTATCAACAAGCATAAAGCAAGGTTGGTAGTCAAGGGATATGCTCAAGTTTTTGGAGTTGATTACTCAGAAATGTTTGCACCTGTGGCAAGGCTCGACACAATCAGACTACTTCTTGCTCTTGCAGCCCAAAAGAATTGGAAAGTTTTTCAGCTGGATGTCAAGTCAACATTTCTTAATGGATTTCTACAAGAAGAGATTTATGTTGAGCAACCTGAAGGCTTTGTGGAAAAGGGAAAAGAAGACAATGTTTATTTGCTAAAGAAGGCACTTTATGGTCTGAAGCAAGCACCATGGGCATGATACATCAGAATAGATGATCACCTAATCGGTTTAGGCTTTAAGAAAAGCCTGTCTGAATTTACTCTCTATGTCAAGGATAATGGTGCTGACATTCTTATCATCTCTCTTTATGTAGATGATCTTTTAGTGACAGGAAGCAATGCAAATCAGATTGATCAATTCAAGATGGAGATGAAGAAAGCTTTTGAGATGACAGATCTTGGCTTGATGACTTACTTTCTTGGAATGAAAGTCAAGCAAAGTCAGGATGAAGTGTTCATTTGCCAGAAGAAATACGCAAGAGAAATTCTTAAGAAGTTTCAAATGGAAAATTGCAAGGCCATGAATACCCCCATGAATCAAAAAGAGAAGCTGGTCAAAGAAGATGGAACAATAAAGGTAGATGAAGCTTATTTCAGAAGTTTGATCGGATGTCTGATGTACTTGACAGCAACTAGGCCAGATATTCTAAGTGCTGTAAGTATTCTGTCTCGATTTATGCATTGTGCAAGTGAGACACATTTACAAGCTGCAAAAAGGATTATAAGATATATCAAGGGAACAATCAACTTTGGTGTAAAGTTCAAGAAATGTTTGGACTTCAATCTGCTCGGTTTTTCAGACAATGACTGGGCAGGTTCAGTTGATGACATGAAAAGCACATCTGGCTATTGCTTTAGTCTCGGTTCAGGTGTTTTTTCATGGAGTTCAAAAAAGCAGGAGATAGTTGCACAATCAACTGCAGAATCAGAGTTTGTGGCAGCAACTGCAGCAGTAAATCAAGCCATATGGCTAAGAAAGATTCTGAGTGACCTGCATTTTGAGCAAGAAGAAAGCACCAAGATCTTTGTGGACAATCAAGCAACAATTGTTATTTCTCATAATCCAGTCTTTCATGGAAAGACTAAACACTTCAATATCAAGCTGTTTTTCTTAAGAGAAGTGCAAAAGAGTGGAGCAATGACTCTTCTCTACTGCAAGACTGACGATCAAGTTGCTGATATCTTCACCAAGGCTCTACCAGCCAGCAAATTTGAGTTTTTAAGACAAAAACTTGGAGTCTGTAGTTCCTAATGCAAGGAGGAGTGTTAGTTAGTTGCTTAGGAACTGCAAATATGTCACGTGTTGTTTATGTTGGTAGAAGTTATTATATTCTGTTTTATGTATTGAGTCATGGCGTAATTGTAGGAGCATAATCACCATGATCTCTAAGTTCAGTTTTATCAAGACTCTATAAATGTAAGTCCTCTGTTTTCAATGGAGTATGTACTTCAAGGTATTCTTGTTACATCTCTTATTCAGGTTTTTCATTTCTTTCTCCTTAAGCAAGTAATCTGTGTTCCACTTATTTTCCATCAAAACCCAACAACACTTTCAGCTAAGGGAGACTAGTTTGAGAAGAAATTGGATGGAAACGGGATTCAGAGGGATTGGTTGCTTGGACAGAAGTTTCATTGACAGTAGTGGACTCTCGATCAATAACAGTAGACCAAATGAGAGTGGGGGCTACCTGGTTTAGCTACTAGGTAGTTGGTTTAGTGTCTCGGGGTGGCAGGTGCTGAGCTTGGATCAAGGCATCTAATTGAGCCTTGGTCGCACTACAAAAATTAAGTGAAAAAACACACACTGATAAGCTAAATTACTTTTATATTTCAAATTCATTTAGTTATTTATTTCTACTGTTTTCAAAATGACGTCTGGTTTAGTTTTTCATATTATTTGATTTGGTTTACATGACGCAAAGATGCTCTATAGTCAACTAAACGGTGGGATGTTCAAGTTTGAGACTAGTTGGATTATACTCAAAGACACGCCTAAACGACACCAATGGAATAATGACATGGGCAATGTAGTCAAGAAAACCAACAAGAGAATGCTAGAAGAGATTTTTATGGAAGCTCGTCGGATGCTAGTTATTCTTCTGCTATGGGAGGCTCAACATCGGTAGAGGTAACTTTCAACGAAGACGAATATTTGTTCGTAGTGAAAACATGATCATTTGGCTAGGCAGATCGGAAAGAGTCAAGCAAAGTCCATTCGGTGCAGTGGTTATTCCTCTTCAATGGAAGACTTTATCGTTCATGCACGAAAGAGATTGGATGTGACAATCGCAATGGCTGGAAATGAGTATGAACTGAAAAGTTACACAATGCGAAGACGAATGAAGAGATCAAAGAAGACAACATTCTGATGATTAATCTTACTTCCTTCAATCCAGTTCAACAACAATACTAGATGAAAAAATAGAACGAGGTATTTGAACGACATTGTACAAGGACGAGTGCAACTCCTTCCGCATATGACCTTATGGATGGAGAGATAGCGTCCGGATCTGGTTCTGCAACTGGTCTTTAGGTTTATTTATCAAGAACGACATATAGTCTGTTTGCGTATGTAATATAATTTATTCCTTAATTAAATGGTTTTATTTCAAGAAAATTTGTTATTTATTTTATTTAAAGCAAATACAACACTACAATAAAAACAAATACAACAACCCAACATAAACAAGTACAACGATACCTAATCAAAAAACTAAACTACTAAGTGTTTCCAGAAGCTATCTATAAATGTTCAATAAATCATGTTTCCATTGCCGATTAGTTTTGTTATGACCCGATTCACAGAGTACTATATTGTCTGCTTTTGGCCCAAGGCCCGCTCGACTTTAAAATGCATAGTATTTTGTAGATCCAAACTCGCACATATATAGCACATTCCCCTCCCTCACTTAGACGATGTAGCTTGCCAACCCTCTTACGATCCATGGGCTATTGGGCTTCTCTCGCACCTTCCCCCTCATATTCACCTACATAAGGGTATCACATTTCACTCCCCTTGGAAGCCAACGTCATCATTGACATACTTCTAGGTGGGTCAGGCTCTGATATCATTCTGTCAAGACCTGATCCACAGAGTACTATATTGTTAGCTTTGGGCCCAAAGCCCGCACGATTTTAAAACGCGTATTACTTTGTATTTCCAAACTTGCACATATATAGTTCATCCTCCGCTCTCACCCAAGTGATGTAAGACTATAATCTCTCATTTGTAGTATGCCAACCCTCTTGGAATTCATGGGCTCTTGGGCTTCTCTTGCACCCTCCCCCTCAGGTTTGCCTACACAAGGGTATCAAAAGTTTCCTTTGAATGCATCCTATGCAAAATTTGACAACGATTGTAACATCGGCAATGGTGGCGCTTCATTGGTACTGGTTTTAATTCATGGGCTAGCAGTTGGAAGTTTTAAGGATCCAAATAAACTTCATTTTCAATGACCATGTTGTGCAAAAAATTACAAGTTATCATGATGTTAGATTGATCAACTCTATTTCAAAGTTGAGCATGGCCTTTGATGATTGCCCATCCAAACTGTAATACTCCAAATGCACGCTCAACATCCTTTCGAACAACTTCATGATATTGAGCGAATAATCGTTGTTTGTTAGAGATTGGTTGACAGATAGTCTGAATAATAGTGACTCATTTATGGTATATCTCATCTGAGGGTTAATACCCTATGTTGTATTGAATACCATTTAATTCAAATTGAGCATGCAGTGTAGTACTATTGATATCATTACGGGACTCGGCTATATAGAATAAATGGTGCCAAATCCACAATGGCCCATCTACAACGACTTCAAGGATAATGATAGGTTTATTCTCATGGCTTGTATGAGTTCCATGCCAAGTCTTTTTTCATTGCCAGTGCATGCAATCCAAACTTCCCAACATGTCTAGAAATCGTTGAGATTTTGCTTGATGTAGCAACCGTTGAACATCATATTGAGTTGGCTTTTTACAAGAACGGATCAAAATTGCCAATGTAGTGTTTTCTCCAATTTTGCACTAGTCATCGAGTTGATCGGCTGGACAACCATACGAATTGCGGTCATCATCTTTTGTAATGATGAATGACATTTTCTCCCAATTGCATCGATGTCTTGTTGAAAGTACGAATCATTTTCCTCAAATGCATTCAAGATGCGGATGAACAGACGTTACTCATTCGATTGCAAGGACGAAAATAGGATTTCGGGTAAATTGGCTTCGGTGCGAAGTAGTCATTCTAGAGTAGTACATGACCTTATTTGTTACACTCAATGCTTGCCTTCTTTTACGGAACCCATGTGAGAAAAGCTTTGATCTTCTTCATCTTGTTGCTATTGGATTGCAGAATATACATTGTGATAATGTCTTCAACATGTTGAACATGTCTTAGACACGATTCATTATTTGTAATTAGCAAAAGGTTTAGTAGAAGAGAAGATGATACTTGAGTGAGCTCAATTATTAATGTAGTACACAGGTAAAATAATTCATCTCTATTAGTGCACGCATATCGTAAATGTCAGAAGGACAATAACTTGTCTATATTATTATAAGTAATAATGATGCTATATAGTTTATACTATTCTTTCAAAAGTGTTTCAACCACACAAAATTACTGCACGTATTCGATGAATAGTCAAAATATACATTTTTAAATTAAAAAATAAAAAATAAAAAATTATAAGGTTGGTGGTGATAGCACTGCAGGGTATGGGGCAAATAGCCTGATTAAAACAAAAAGTAGTCATTTGAAGCTTCGTTGCTTGTGAACGAGTGTTGGACTATTCCAATCCAGATTTGCCTAAGAAATGGCCATATCTTCAACAAGAGTATGAATGGAATCAAATTATTTGGGGCATTTGATTTATTATATTCAACTTCTTTGGATTGACTTTATTATTAGAAGCTTAGATCGTGGATCTACCTTGAGAATTGTTTTATTTAAAAAACCAACCTCTTAAGTCCTTATCACCAAACTTTTTCATAAATTTCAAATACTAAAAATGACAAACGAATCCTGATATATAGATTACATCATGAGATGCATCATCCAATAATCCTATTTTATTTTTCTATTAAAGTATAGACTTGGCCTACAACTCCGGATTCAAGAACGAACAGTCATTCAACAATCCAACCTTATAATTTCTATGTTATCTGATGATTAAGCATTCCTCCTCTGTGTCGTCCAAATGATAATACCCATTTCTTAGGCCTTCCCTATTGCCAAAGCATGCAAATTGATAACTTATCCAGCAAATACTGAATCACCGGCAGGCTCTAGATGATGATTTCAACACCACCAAACCATCAAATTTGATCAAGCAAAAACTTAAGCCATAAACATCGGAAAATCTTTAAGTTGAGAAGTTAATTTGTTGTTGTTGTTGCTTTTTTTTTTTTCTTCACCCCTTTAATTATTACATGATGAAAAAGTAAGACAAGATGTAAGTAAAGGATCTTTAAGGGGTCTTAACATAACATGTTAACATATCTGCCAAGGTCTTGTGTGGAAAATGTGGAGCATGGTGATGTTGCTGTTGTGAATTGATTTCATGTTCAAAAGCTTCAACCTAAAGAAAGGAGAGAAAGCAAGTAAAAAGCAAAGCAAGGCACTGAAAGAGACTAGAGTGCTATCCATTTCTCTCTATGTCTATTTGGTAATGAGTGACCTTACTTGACACGAAACTCTCTTCTATTCCCATTCCACATGCTATCTATCATGGCTAATGATGCACCAAGCAAGCTTTGAGGGGCAACTCTTGCTATGTGATTCGAGTGTTTTTTTTTATTCTTTTACAATTTTTTAGAATGAAAATTGGTGCATGCTAGAATAAAGATATATGAAGCCAAACTAAAACGGTATGGCTGCCTAACTTTGCAGTTTGCCTCATAATAAATAAGTAATACAAAGTCACCCCTAAAATAAATAGATATTGCAGTTTGGCCTCAAGACTACCAGTCAACGTGTTTTGACAGGTTGTTTTCAAAGTGATCACATTTAGAAACTAAAATACCCTTGATTGAGATTGAATGTTTTGTACCTCAAAGAAGAGTCCTTCTACATGGCGAGGAAACGAGCGAGGGGAGGGAGGTGGCGGGGTGGAGACCGTTCACCTCCCTCGAGATGCGTGCCGTCATTTTTTGTGCATGCATCCCGAGGGAGGTGAACGGTCCCCACCCCGCCACCTCCCTCCCCTCGCTCGTTTCCTCGCCATTTAGAATTTCTCCCTCAAAGAATTCACCTTGAAGAAGATTAAAGGGTAAGATTAAAATGATAAACATATCTCAGGAAAAACTAAGAGATCCTCCACTTTCTTCTTTTTCATCTCTATGTTCACACCACAACCTTCCCTTTCCTTTCCTCATCTGTTTCATAGCATGCTGCCCTGTCCATTTCTCCCTCCCCACCTCTTCTATTCTTTGTGTTCCACACTGCATCCAATCTCTCCTCCACAATTTTTTCTTCAATTAACATCACAATCTTCGTCAACCATCGACGACAATCCACCCCACATCAAATGCAACTATTTTACATAAATCAGATTTATGAATTGAAAACATTGTAATTTCCAAAGAATTGAACAAATACACATATTTAATATGCAAAGAATCAAATGTTTATGAAAAAAATACACACATTACATATTTCTGGAGATAATTACGAAAAAAATAGATAAATACGTGGTGGATCCATGATCCTATTGGAACTCAGGTAGTTCAGACAAGGTGACACAACTGAGCCAAAAATAGTGGAATATGATCATCCCCATGTCATTCTCCACAATTTCCTTCCTCTCCATCCCTGCAAGATCGGTCAAATACCAATACCCCTCCCCTCTTTCAATCTGTTAATCTACACATTATTCAATCAGTGCAAGAGTTGGAATTCATACAGAAGAGTTGCAGTACGTTCGGCTATAGACCAAATTTTCTCCACCACTCACTTGCATCTCATTGCCACCAATTGTGGGCATCTCATTTTTCCTTTTGTTTCCATTAGAGGTACTAACTTGAATCTCTGTCTCTCTGATTGTGTTGATCGCCGCCACCCCAACTGCTGCTCCATCGACCAAGCCTACAATCCCTACTTCCGTAGCAACACCACCAACCGTCGCAACCACTCCAATTTTTGCCACCTAACTACTAGTAGGGTCGAAACAAAAGAGGAAAGGAAAGGGGGCGGTGGTGTTGTGAATAGAGGGACGAAGAAGAATAAGGACGAGGATGAGAATATTTTTAATAAATGTTTGATTTTTCTCGAGATACGATTATTGTCTTAATTGTATTTTTTTTATTTTCTTCTAAAAATTTTTTTTGAGATACAAAATATTTAATCTTAGTCTTTGATTTGTCAAAGGTATTTTGATCATTTAAATATGATCATTTTGAAAACATACATTCAAGACACGTGCAATATTGATTTATTATGGGGGTGACATTGTTTTATTATAAATGGGAAACTGCAAATAACCCTATGAGATTCAAACTTCACTACATCCGAGATACAAGTCTAATCGGATTTATTAAACTCCTAGCTACTTAGTGTTTGATAAATCCAACATTTAGTCCTCAATGCTGACAATTCAAATGAAGTGCACAATATATTTAAGGGCATTTTAGAAGTAGACTGAAAATGTTATTAGAAAGAAAGACTTACCAATTTAATTGGCGTGGCATGTAAGGTGGGGGGGGGGGTTTGACAAAATTGTGTGAAAAAATCATAGTTGTCCAACTCTAACATAACTCTTGTAAAAAAAACATAGATTGATTGATTAATGGTTTTCAACACACAAAATGATGATGATGATTATAGGCGTGAGCGTGACATCATAAAGTAAACCCCAATTAGCTACCCTCTAATTAATTCCGCAGTCCACAGAAAGAGAGAGGAGGGAAAAAGAATTCTATAAAAACGGATCTCCACTCTCATCTATTTCACCAAACACGTTTTGCTTCTCTCTAATCATAAAAACACACACACACACACACACAGCTTTGCAATTGCAATACGAAGCCTCTTCCATTAATGGCCACCAAAGTCTATATTGTGTAAGCCTTTCTTTCTTACCCTTCACTTTCTATTTCTTTCTTTCTTTATACTCAACTCTTCTTCTCTTTGTGGTTCTTCGTTCTATTACACCAGTTTGATCTATCTGATTACTTTATGTATTTTTTGTGTTGTTTCTGATTGTAAAATTTTGTGATCTGCTCAACATTTATGTGTCTGAATTGGGTCTTTCTCTATTTGAACTTGTCTAGTATGATTATGATTGATCTCTATGGCCTTTCAACCTTTTGTTAGTTGTGTGTTTAGTAATTGCTCATTGTGTCTATTGTAATGTATTGGGATTTGATGTTAAGCTATTTAGGTGCTCGACTTCATAAAGGAAGATTTTATTTCATAATCTTTCTGTTTTATGTTTAATTATAAAAGGGTCTGATTGAAATTCATATTAAAATTAGATCACACCCCAAGTTGCTAAAGAACTTAGGGCTTCTTTGAAATTCACTTCTGTTAACAATTAGCATCGCATATCAGTGCAATGCACAAATTTAAATTTCCCTTTGAAAACTTCAAGTATGTACAAATCGCAATCCATCTTAGTTTTTACCAAGGATTTTTTATTTCGGTTTTCGAAGTAATTCGATCATTTGATTTTAAGAAAATTTCGTGAAAATTTTCAATGTGAGAAGAAAAAATGTAAATATACTGAGGATACATGAAACATATATATTAAAAGTGGAAAGTATATGAAATATGTAGGAAAATAAGATGAAATAAACAAGTAATAGAGAAACCCAAATCCCCCAATGCTCTTCCCCTTGTCCCTATTTTTGTAATCAACAATTGAATCAACTTCCTAACCTCTAAATAAAAAAGACCCTAACATGCAAATTGAAACGACCCCACTAAAAAAAAATTGAACAAAACGTAATTTCATAAAAATTCTGAAATCGAGTCGAGTTGAAGAAACGGTGAGGGTTGAGTTGAAGAAGAAGCAACATTCAAGGAGTTGAAGATCTGAGATTCAAGTTAAAGAGGAAACAACAGGCGAGTTGAAAGTGGGAGTGAGATCTGGCAGAGGTCGAGCTGAAGAAAAATCAACAATGTCAGTGGAAGATCTGAGTTGCAGAGGTACTGAGCAGCAGTGGGAATCCTTAGCAATGAGGGACTGAGCAGCAATGAGTTGAAGATCTGAGAGGAGCTGAACCACATGATGAAGAAGACGTTTTGTGTCGAAGAAAATTTGCAAATTTGGTCTGCCTTTTTTGGGTTTGGGCGAAATTATCGAAAATCACGAAATAAGTCCTTGAAAACTAGGGCCCTTCGACCCTTTTCTTTCCGCAAACCCAAAAAGATGATATTTTTTTGAGAAATCTCACGAAATTTTGTAAAACTCATTCCTTGGTTTCTACAGCTAGTTTGCTTATGTTCCCCAATAAGCAAAATCACAAGTGAACTAAGAAAATCAATGCGTAAGCAATGAATGGTTATTCCAAGGAAAACCCATTTCGTTGTTTTGGATTTCAGATAGTTCGCAACGAGATCTCTAGTTGACTTATGACCCAAAAGAGTTCCCCCTTGATGTTAGGTTGTTTTTCGTTATAATGCACAAGTTGAATTTACAATTTAGTCGAAATAGAAACACTAGTGTTTGGTGCAAAACAGGCTACACATGCCCTTGAACAGCACAAAACAAATATGAGAATTGTTAAGTAAAAGTCTGTAAAAGGTTTCATGACAGGTCAAACGAAGTACTCAAGATTAATCACTTGAGATGATGAATTGTCGGCCATTTAAGTGACATATTCTCATCTAATAAGCTTAAAAATTCATCAGATGTACTATTTTGATATTCTTTTACTTTCCTTTTGAGCTACCTGTATTCTGAATCTTTATGGGAGGAGGAGAATAAAGTGGAAGATGATGTTATTCACTAGTGTCCATGTATTTTGCATGTTTGTCTTGTCTGTAATCTTTTTCAATAATTCTTTACCAATCCAGTTGTGTATCCACCAGAGGTTATGTTGGATCCACTTTTAGCAGGTGAGTTGTCCATTTCTATATATAAATAGTGCATTCCTTCTAGATGATTGACTTTCAGATGATCATTGTGTAGATAGTACATTTCAAGGCATCTTGTCTGTGGACTTTTTCTTCTAATCATCTGCTGAAAGAAAGTTGTATTTTCTATTTCGTGGTAGTAAAAATGATGTTTTTCATTCCTGAAATCCATGTTCTTGTGAATGACATTGTATAATCTTTTGTTTGGTGACGAAATTGAAATTCTAACATGCCTCGATCCAGAGGAGAAATCACAAGGCGCAGTCTGATTTCTATTACATTCACAGTGAAACTAAATGTTCTAACGTGATTTTTTTGGGGTCGTGATGTTAATCGAAATTTTTAATGCATATTGCAGTTACTACTCTACATATGGTCATGTTGCAAGACTAGCTGAAGAAATCCAGAAAGGTGCTTCTTCTGTGGAAGGTGTTGAAGCCAAACTATGGCAGGTGTGTGCATATTTTTTCGCGATTGCCATACTTCAATATAGATGAAGTTGTGTTTTGAATTTTTTTTTCAGTTTTCCTTTTTATTGTGGAATAGCAAACATAGGAACATTGTTTTGGATTGACAGAACTTTTATCTTGATGACATTCTCTTACATTCTTCTATTCTAATTATGTTTTAAAATTTCAACAACGTTTGAGTCTCAATTTGTGTACACCTAAAAGCAACTAAGTTTGAGGTCATTGAGTATGACAGCCAATTTTGGAGGGGTGGAAACCTCAACCGTAGGTAAACTCAATTTCAATAGAGGAAATGATCAAAACCACTATTCCATGATCCACCAAGCATGATTTGAGGATAAGAATCACAACCAAGGTATCTGAACACTCACGATATGGAGTTCGAATCATCTTTGATTTAGATGATCTGGACGCATTACCTACTAAAAATGTCAAAGGGTGAAAGTATTCTAGAAATATGAGAGGCTGTGAAACATTCTTTTGTTATCAACTATTTTCTCTTCATTTGTGTACATTTTGCAAAGCAAGTTTGGGTTTTAGCTGTTGGATATATGGTCCCTATAATGGAGTGACATCTTCTATCTTGGGTAGTTCTATGTAATGCTCAACTGATCATGGTAATTTTCATTCAACTTTCATCAGTCTTCCCAAATGTTCTTGAGAGAGCACTTTCGTATTTTGAAATCCCTAATATGTTATGTAGTTCCTGAGACACATTTACATGTTTTGCCTCTCGTCCTCCATCTGTCAACATTTCTTGGTATTCTGTGAGTGGCCATGTGTTCGTGTGTGAGACTGAAGTCCAGTTTCAGAATTGTGCAGGCCATATTGTTGTCAACATTGCAGTGGTTTTTTGCCTTGTAAAAATTGCTGTTGTTAGCTGTTTTGAAATGAATCATACCTGAAACAGGTACCTGAAACACTGTCAGAGGATGTTCTTGGAAAGATGAGTGCACCTCCAAAGACTGATGTACCAGTAATTACAGCCAGTGAGCTCACTGAGGCTGATGGATTTATTTTTGGCTTCCCCACTAGATTTGGAATGATGGCAGCTCAATTTAAAGCATTCATGGATTCAACTGGGGGTCTATGGAGAACACAGGCTCTTGCAGGCAAGCCTGCAGGGATCTTTTACAGCACTGGATCTCAAGGCGGTGGACAAGAGACAACACCGTAGGTTCCTCTGCCATGAACATAATATATCCCGTTTGCATTGCTTTTTCTAACACAAACTTTGTTTCACGATCTTGGATTGTAGATTGACAGCTATTACTCAATTAGTTCACCATGGAATGATTTTCGTACCCATTGGATATACATTCGGTGCTGGCATGTTCGAGATGGAGAAAGTGAAAGGTGGCAGCCCTTATGGTGCGGGCACTTTTGCTGGGGATGGAACCAGACAACCATCTGAGCTCGAGCTGGAGACAGCTTTCCACCAGGGGAAATACATTGCTGGAATTACCAAGAAGCTGAAGGGATCTGCTTGAGATGCAGTCATTACAAACCACCAAATAGCATTCATACGTCCATTTTTTTTTCTTTGCTTGTGTTCTCAATCCATCTTCCCTATAATAAGATGAACTTCATTGATAATATTTGCTGCGATAAGCTTTGTATGCCCTTTTATTCAGTAAAGTGTTGTTTTTAGTTACTGATACTGTTTTCTTCTTCCTTTAACAAAGTGTTTCTGCTCTCCTTGTCCTCCTTGTATCCAATAAATATACAATAGAAAGTGCCATCCTTCGGAAAGGTCAAAGGGTGAAGGTACCCACCGGAAGGGCCTAATATTAAAAGGTTTCTAACCTTCTTGGTTAAGAGAAAACCACTACTCCTAGCATTTGGCCCCGGTCTTTGTGTTAAGAATGATACTCAATCTGGGTATGTGGTTCCCAAAGAGGGTAAGTCTCCGAATCAAAACTTTTTGACTGTTTGGTTATGAGGGTTATGAAGTGGTGCGGCCATTTTATACTTTTTGACAAGGTAAAGCTCATCGTCAGCAGAATCTGCCCTGAGGCATGCACGTTTTAGGCATGAATCGCCTTAAAGGATCACTTTGTGTTTTGAAATTCAAAGTTAAGCGGAGAAGAGATATGATCTTAATACAAAGTTTTACATGTGTTTTTGTGTCCTGCTTTAGAACTTGGTTTGCTTAAAGTTGCCTGGTTAGGCTGGGAGGGGCGGAGCACCCAACTCAAGGCCTATGGGCAACAAAAGCCAATTGAGGATGAAAGAATATGCTCATTGACATCAAGATGGATTGAGACTGTGTGGACAGGGTGCACTCCAGAAAACTTCCCTTTGAAAATTTGTCAATTTAAATGTATGCATTTACTGCTTACAGAGGACTACCATAGGCGTTGTAACTTGGTGTAACTCAATTGCTAATTCAACATGGGTACGTTGAACAAAACATGTGTTGAAGCTTATCACGAACGTGGTCCTAACTTAGAGGCTTGACATGACTATGCTAATGCCGACTCAGCATATGATAGATACACACAAGATGCCCATGCATGCCTTGGGATCTATGAAGTTACTATGTCAAGGGAACTCAAGCTATCTGGTCATGCGATCACGAGTTCAACCTTTGAAGCGATTCTTGATGGTGTTGAACTTCAATTTCGAATCCCCGATCAATAATTTCGAATCTTAGATCTTCGCTCTGACAATTTGGAGTTGATTGTTCTCGAATCTCCACTTTATGATGGATGAACCTTCCCTTCCAAAATTTGAATCATCATGATTGCTTTTGTTTTATCAATCATTTGATTTTGTAATAATTATATGTTTTGACGTATATTACTAAAATTGTCTTGTGCACATAATAGTTTCAAGTTTCGACCTATATTACAAAAAGCATGAAAGCGCTTAACTTCAGACACAACTAATATATATAAATAGTCAGATTTATGAATAATCTTAATAGGAATATGGTATTAACCGCGTTCGAAGTTAAGTGCATCTGACTATTTATATATATGGTATTAATAGGAATATGGTATCTTAATAGGAATATAGTATTAACCGCGTTTGAAGTTAAGCAGTTTCACACTTTGGTAACTAAGGGCGCCACCCTTGGTCGCTCATGACTTGTTTGAAGGGGCTAGTTGTGGGTCCTTCGATGCATACTCTCATAGTGGGAACCAAGAGTAGACTTTTATGGTATCGCTAGGCGGGACTCTATCTGATTAGTGTATGCCAAAGCCTTGCTCATGCCTGACGTATTCGACTATCTCATATCGTCATTGAGTCGAGTGTGGCTAGTTTGGTTCTTGGCAAGCCATGGCCGATCGAGTTCCTTATATTGGTATCCTCCCATTTGAGTATCACAAAGATTGGATTGAGGCTTTGGGGAAACCTTAATCTCATAGCTCATCCTTGTTCATATGTTGGATTCATATCGAGTATGCAGATTACTCGAGCTCTTAGGACTTGTGCTAGCGTTGTTGCACGCTAGTAGGCCGCACAAACCCTTCTATTGCAGTATGATGCTTATGCTCAATAGTAAGTCTATGACCACGTGGAACTACAATTTCTAAATAGACACCGAGGGCTCATAGATAACAGGAGTGAGCATAATTTCTAAAAAATCATACTTTGTATTTTCAGTGTCTCAAAATTTTCGGAATGCATATATTGTGAAGGTTTAGGTAAATTATGAACATGTATAGCTATTATAGGACATGTTTAAGGTTATTATCAGAAACATGAATAAACATGTTTAAGATTCGGTAAACTTGAACATTGTTTATCATATATAAAAACCTATGCATTTCCACTCAATAATTCGTAGCTTTCATAATCTTCCTGGGCTTGATAATAGTTTTTAGCTCAATCAAGCTCTCCTTATATTTGTTTGCACTGAATCTAAATTTGATGGAAAGTAGGATTTTAGGGTTTGTGATTTTTTTTCTTTCTTTGAGAAATAACAAATTGTAGAGAGAAAAATAAATATAAAACTAGTTAAAAATCATTTCCGTAAGATTGGGCCTTCAACGGGCTTGGGGAATGGCCTCAGCACAGTAATCTTGGAGACGCTCGCTCGATTCGTGTCTCCCTATTCCTTTGCTGTCATATTTTCTGTGAAGAAAGTCTTTTGAGTCCTCTGGTTCAGTCCGTCATTTGAAAACCAAATTAATTATATTCTATCAGGAAACTAAAGCGAATTCATAACTGTTTCATCGTCATGATATTCTAGGCCTAGGAGATGCTTGTCTCCCTATTCCTTTTACCTCTTACATACAAATTCGTCCTTTTTATGGAGGGTTGGATACCAATTCTGTGAGACATTGGCATAATACCTTTAAACCAATCAATTCAAAAGTTACACCTCGCCAACAAGTATCAATAATTCTACTTACAGCCTCAGCTACAACTTCCGTTTATTGACATTCTATTCAATCCCGTCCATTAATGCAAACCATCCTTGCATTGTCATCCATTCTCAGGTATTTTTTACATGATGACATTGTCGGTAAGTGAGTGTATTCGATCAAACAATACCAATATTGGAAACGAGAGTTTGAAGTAATTGATGTAGGATATCGAAGAGAAAATAGTTGTTAGGCTTAAGCAACTAACAAAACAAATGGAAAATCTAATAAAGTTGATGTAAACAAGTTTGGAAATATTAAAGTTAAGGTACTCCACATATCATCAAGGTTCTATGGTGTAGTGGTTAGCACTCTGGACTTTGAATCAAGCGACCCGGGTTCATCTCCCAGTAGTACCTCTTCCTAAATTTTCCGAAACTAATTCTGTAAATGCTTTGTTGCATTTCATTTTTACATTTTCAGAAACTAACTCTGCTTTCCAGCATCTTGCGTCCTATAAAATAGTTTTATAGATTTTGTCTATGATTCTCTATTCAATACGCAGTCTATCCCAAATGGATGGTTGATGCTGAAGAAAACGCAGTCTATCCCAATGGTAATATATCGGTTGTTTCATATATGTTTAATTCTTTGAGACATTTCTCAACCACATTGTTACCAAATTTTAGTCTGGATTTACTGGAAATACGAATAAGC
The DNA here is from genome assembly GCA_963556465.1 of Berberis vulgaris. Lineage (NCBI taxonomy): Eukaryota > Viridiplantae > Streptophyta > Magnoliopsida > Ranunculales > Berberidaceae > Berberis > Berberis vulgaris. The sequence goes on from OY747135.1 coordinate 68,279,814, forward strand.
TAGCACAGTCAAGTGTTATATGACAATCCCATAAGATCATCTGTGGAAACAGTGGTTTCTTATTTAACCAACAAAGGTGCTCCCTCACTCTTCTTGTGCATCATCCACACTAGAGTGTTCCTCACATCATGTGTAACTATCCATCTGCGATGGTAACATTGTTTCAGTCACAAGGGTCGTCATCATGTAATTTGTAGCGATAATTTATTCAATTTGAAAGCATGGAATTAGGAAAGTAGTTTATATTTCTTCTTATAAATATATAAATTACATTGAGCATTTACTATATCAATGTCCATTATCATATGTCTCCTAGTTATTATTTGCTAAATTACTGCAAAACACATGTATACTAGTAATCAGGGACATTTACATGATAGGATAGCCAGAAATGTTAAACAAACATCGGAAAATGACTTTTTAAGAAAGCCTATTTTTTTCATAAAATAGACCATTTAGATACCGTAAATGATGTAATTGTTAATTTGTGCCCAATTTTATACTTTTATAACCAACAATAACTATTTTATTAACCCAGATTAACCTATAAAGTAATAAGACATCTTTACCCTTCATAAACAAATAAAAAACCTACTTTTGTACTTTTATGACCAACAATGACTATTTTATTAGTTATTTTAATTACAACTAACTAATTGATAGTTGGGTTAGGCTATATAAGTTGATGATTTTGGTCTATATTTCTACAATCAATATCCAAAACATCTCTAATAAAGCCAGAAATATCAAATTGTTTTTATTATTTATTTATTTATTTATTTATTATTATTATTATAGCTCATTGCAATGAACAGTCATAGTTTTTTTGTTATTCTTGATAGCTTCTTCAACTTTAGTTTTCGTTTGAAAAGATTTTGGCAGCTTTGATGCATCCCCAATGACAAATAACTCAATCCCTTCTATGTTTCACAAATATTAATCATTGGCTATTAACGATCTGAGTTAAGAGGTAAACACTGTGATCTTTTTAATTGTTATAGCTGAAATCATGCCAAAAATAATAATAAATAAAACAAGTTTGTGTTATTTCTGGTTCCGTTGGATGTGTTTTGAAAAATGTAAATTGACGAAAATCCTCAATTTATATAACCTAACTCAAACAAATCCAACGATTATTGAAGTTATGTGGTTTGCAATGTTGAATTAAAAAACTTATGACTCTGTATTTAAAAAAAATTGACAGTTTAAGTTTAAGGTTATTAATGAGTGCGTTAAGAAGTAATGACTATTATCTCCTTAGAACTGAAATCATCCCCGACATACAAACTAATAATAATAATAATAATAAGTCCTTGTTGGTCATAAAAGTAAGCACAAATTAGTCATTACATTAACTATAATATCTAAATGACCTATTTTGTGAGAAACTAAGTCGTAAAAGTCATTTTCCGAACAAACATTGTAAAAATCAAACCCAACAAAATTCTAGTGCAACATAACAATAACCAAGGCTACAGGTTCCAAGGAGAACTAGTTCTAATATTTGTTGTAACATAACAAAGGCTACAGGTTCTAAGAAGTAGTACTAGTTCTAGAACTAATCAACAATGTATGTTTTTCCATAGTAACTTTTCTAAGTGTAGAAGTTATCACTTGTATTTGTATGTAATTAGAAATTCAAAATCAAGTTTTGGGTTTATAGAGTTGTTGCATGAATTGTATTGTTATGGTTTCATCCAATCTTTTCATCTAATTTGTTCAACTACCTCTCTTAGTTATTTTTCTCGTGCGCATTGTAATAATGGTTTAACCGCAGTCACTTTAAGATTCAGAAATCATTCCCAGATGATGAAATAGCTTATCATGTTGATGCATAGGTGTATTTAGCGTGAGTGCGATTTTCTACACTGAGCCACTCACATGTATCCATCATATCGTCATTTGTATTTTGTATTTGTCACATATAAATAACACATACATACAATACATACATACAATACTTATTTGGATGTGAAAATGAAGTGAGAGTTGTAGGTTTTGGGTTGGTCCTGACAGGGGCAGATCTACCCTTTGGCTAAGGGGGTCAGTGGCCCCCCTTATATTTTTGAAAATTTTCATTAAATTATTTATATTTTTTTTTTATTGCCCTCCTTTAAAAGTTTAGGTTGCCCCTTTGTATACAATCTAGACTACCGACTCCACTAAAAATTAAATTATGGGTAATTTTAAAAGTTTATGTTGCCCCCTTTGTATACAATCTCTGCTATCGATATGTTCGTGTTTTAGGGTCCAATATAGCCAGCTGCTACGAAGAGATGGATGAGGAGGTGGTTTGGGGTTAATTCAGAAAGAGAAAGGGAAGGGAAGGGAAGTGGCGATTGGGGTTAATTTCTATGGCGAAGCTGAGTTAATTGGGAGTGAAAGAGGCGTGAGATGAGAGGCGGAGTTGAGAGATTACAGAGGGAGAGAGGGTTTGTGAGGGAGAGAAAAGATAAGAGAAGGAGAAGAGGAGAGAGTTTGCTAGGAGTTAAGAAATAATAATCTTCGTTCGGTTCAGAAATCCACGGTCAGTGGTAAATTGGTCTTTTTAAACTTTTTTTTACCCCCATTTGTCTACCATCCTGGCTCTTGACCTTCCCTTCCAATGGATGACCCTCAATATGACCATACCATGAAAAGCACAAAAGCATGCCTGATAGTTCCTCCACACACCTCTCCATTTCGAATAATCTAAACCCTAAAAAGAGAAGCACTGGGCCATCCTCTGACTTCCACTACCATATTCCCAAGCTCTCTATATAAAAAATTTAAATCATAAAGTAACTTAAGATCCCCAATAAAATGACTCTATGTTCTCATTTTATTCCCTATTTCTATTCTTGTAAAACAAAAGGTGGTAACAGCCTTATACACATTTATATAGCAAACAGGAACAACAAAGCTACTTTTCCCATTCTTCTTTCTATCTTTCACTCTCTCTGCTAAATTCAGCTAAACTTACAAAAATTCCCTCTTCTACTTAACTTAGCTAAATTTAGCACTTGTTCCCATACCTACCTTAGCAGCTAATCCACTTAATAAGTTTGACTATTAATTACATGCAACATGTTGTGTAATCTTGGCCACCCTCATATCACTATGTCCTCCCAACATTACAATCTCTTTGAAGGGGAGGGGTCACCTCCTCTTCAACCTTTTCTTGTAGCTTCTCCTTTTTCTCTTTATTTTTTGTTAGTTGCTCTTTCTATTGCTTTCCTTCACTTCTCATTTCACACTATGATCACATGGGAATTTCTTTCTCTCCCTTTTCATTGATGTCCCCCAATGCTTGCTTGCTTCCTTCCTTCCACAGACTTTGTTTGAAGAAACCCATTAGAGATCGATCGATTGATCTTTCTCTACCTGTAAGTTCCTCCAAATGTTGGCGTCCAAAAATCAGAAGTAGTCTCGGTAGTAACTGGGAATGTGCTTGAGATTGGTACCAAACATAGTCCGAGGCTTCTAAGGTCTTGTTGGGGTATTTCGACATCCTTTGATTGATCAGAATTCTATAGTAAAGTGTAAAAAAACTTAGTTATTGAGAGATAAGATAAGCTATCGACATAACAAAATAAGTAAGAAACATGCGTTAAACAAATCAAATAATTGTGTTTTATAATTGATAAAGTAAAAATGTACCTGCTGCTGATGTTGTATGGATGCTCCATTCTTCATGTATGGGGCACTTAAAGCCTGACAGGATGTAAGGAATCGTGTATCAGGAAACATTTGAAGCTTTTCGAGATTGTTTTTAAATGCTTCTACTGCACTATGAATTGTTAATTTTATGCAATTAATCAGAACATAATGAAACTTACACTGAGTTGATCATGGAGGAACTTGATGCACTCAATGGCTTCAAATAGCACCGACGCAGTATCTGTCTGCAGTGACATAATTTAAATCATGTAAAACAAACAAAGTTGTAGGTTTGTGAAATATGCAGAAAGAAAAGAGCCAATTGTACTCTGATCTGATGAAAGTAAAAGAGGATTTTTCAGATCTTCACCTTTCCGAAAGGCGATACTAATTGCTGGAGTGCAGTGATTCGGTCCCCTAACTTCTCTTTTCGGACCTGAGAACAAAGTTTAAATTCTCTTCAATGTGTAAAAAAAAAACTTCTCAAAGCTTGTTAGCTCTCTCAAGAATTTTTTTCTTTAATTAATAAATGTTACCTTAAAAGTTGGTAATGGCGATTGTGTTTCAACTCTAGGCTTTTTAAGTGCAGGTTCATTACTTGATTTCTTCACCACTGAGCTTGAATCACGAACTTCTTCAATCTTGGGCTGAAAATAATCATCAAAAGCAATCAGTCTCAAAACCCTAGCCTTAGAGGTAACCTTAATTTATAGCATCTATTGATCTCGCAAGAATTACCTTGGTAGTGAAATTGCTGGAGCTGGATTTTGCTTCATATGTTGGTGCCAGAAATTGGTTTTGTGTAGGTGGAAAAAAATTCTGTCTAGGGCTTCCAACCGAAGCGTTCCAGAAAGGAGTGTTGTTGGAGAGGTGTAGCTGATTTGTTTGTTGTTGTTTTGGAGGTGAAATCTTGAAGGGCTGAGGGAATTTTTGCCTAGAAGGCGAAAGTTCAACGGTGTTCATACCATAATTCCCTTGGGATGATGGATAATTCATGGGTCGGTTATCATATGAAGATTGTTGGGATTGAAAATCATGCTCAAACAGGCCTTGCAATAACGTCGAAGTATATCCGTACGAGGCTGGCGAATCCATTGAAAAACTTGTCGGTAGGCCTTGGCATGTGATTGTACATGCATCAGGGCTGTTGCCAATATTTAGACGGTTTTGATCTAAAGACAAGCCTTGATTTATTTGTTTAAATGCAGTCACGGAGGAATCTCCGCTATTACAAGAGAAATTCTTGGGACTCCAATCCTTTTGGACTTGATCAGCAGATTCCATCATAATTTCGTGTCCATAAGTTGGCCTAGAATTCGAGTCTTCTTGATGAAGCATGGAATGAAATGTGCTTTCAGCTCTTCCGCTGCTTCGGTTGCTAAAACACCAAACATTTGTCCATATTAGTTACTTATTCTATACTATGTATGCTAACCATATCAAGAACATCGACAAATCAAACACTTAACAATCATGTCTTGAGTTTAATTTGAATTGCAAACTTCTTGTAAAAAAAAAAAAAAAAAGTATGAACACAAATTTGAACTTACATTAGAGATTGGTTCCAATCCATAGTAGGCTGTGAAAGGCCAAAACCCATCATCTGCAAGGTGGAATCCATCAAAACACCACCACTACCTCCTCTGCTAATAGAATCAGACCCTTGAGATGACTTGTGAGCATCTTGGAATACCACGGAACTACCTGAAACTGACACAGACTCTTCACATGATCTTGCCTTCATCTCCACCATCTCACCTGGCCATCCAAAGCTCCCCATGTCACTCATAGCTGTTGTACACGGCACCGTTGCACTCCTGGTTGAATTCCACCAATTCCCATTACAAATTCCTGTCTGAAACTCCTCTGCCATGTTTCCGAAAATGTTGTTATTTATGTTCTACTTGTGTTTGAGTTGCATACAGTGTGTCTGTGTGTCTGCAGGTTGGGCTGAATGAAAATGGACTCATTGTTGTTGTTGAATGGGGTCTATTTATATAACCCCGTTTAGTAGTACGGGACGGTGGAAATGACCGGAATCTGGTTGACATTTGAGGAGGGGGGTATGATTATGATTACTTGACGTTTTATTTCAAAATCGAATTTACTTTTGTCATCCCTTTATTGTGTTTTATTCTTCTTACTCTTTCTTTAATTATTATTTTTATTATTATTTTAATGCCTTACAAACAAAGGGATAGGAAGGAAGATAGTGATATGATGATCAACTTATTTTTCTTTAATTATCTCTAGACATGCCAAGTCACAATCAGGAACCAATACTTCCAAGTGTATATTCTATTCTACTGCTAAATACAACTTATTTGATGCATTCGGGGGTGTCTACTCGTGCAACTGCTTTCAAATTGCATCAATAGCTAGATTGATAGAATAGAAACCTCTAGTAAAATGCTAGCCCGTGATAAATTACATTGTGTAGTTCGTTTAACCATTCAAATTGTACAATAAGTAAAGATCAAGAAGATATTCTAGCTAGCTAGGAACTTGATACACTCCTTAACTCTGAAACATTGCAAATTTGTGGTAACCATGGTCATTGGAGTACAATAGCGGAACTTTAAGCTCTGTTAAAGATGGAAATAATGTCACTGTTGCTTCTTTCTTTTTTCTTCCTTTAGTAAATTGAAAAAGTAAGTTAATTGTCTTTAAAAGAAGTCGAAAGTAGGAACCATGAGGATCTTGAGATCTATATCTCTTTACCACCCGTTTGGAGTTGAAAGACTATGGATTGACACGCTAATGGTATATACTCTTCAATTATTGATTTATGCTGACTCAATAATTTTAGATTTAGAATTTCATTTTATAGCAAAACGGGTTATGATAAGGAAAAAAATATATAAACGACGCATTCTATTGTGACATTCAAAATCTTGGTTCACTTTGCATCAATAAAATTTAAGCTCTGTTAAAGATTGGAAAAATTGTAAGAACATAATTTTCATAAAACACTTAATATAAAAATGGGATTTTTCGTTTATCTTAATGCACCAAATATTTTAATATTTTTCCAGAATTTTTTTTTATAAATATACAAGTCTAAGGAGGATTTTCTTAAATGACCTTCCCTCGGACTGCTTGCAAGACTCCAGTTCATCACTCCTAGTTGCACAGACTCGAGCCTAGAAACCTAAAGGCTAAGGAAGCTTTTGTGTCTGAGCATTCACGATTAAGTCAAGATGTGCTTGGCAAGCAAAAATTGGGAACAGAGAATATGTGCTCGATCGGTAGGAAAAATAAAGTTCTCAACCTGTTTCAAATACCATTTTACCGTTCTCTTCCCCATTATCTACTGTATATAGGATAACTCACTAGCTTTCTGTTGCCAAGGACATGATTATGCCTGATGCATAGAAGATATAAAAGGGGTTTTTTCATTGTTTAAATATTAAGCCCACTTCAATCGTCCATAAGTCTAGAATTGTTCATGTGCTTATCTATGGTAAAACCGTGTGAATTTTACGTTGTAGTTATATGATTGGTACCCACCAATATAATTGTATTCCCATGACTCCGCTTTCACTTCCGCTTGATATATAATGATTAGATTTGCCCTGTCTACAAGTTCAAGCTATTAGATAATTGACAATTTATCAACTATGTCGTCATTTACTATGTGTGCTAAACTTGGTCTAATTTGTGTAATCGGTGTTGCAGTCCACCTGCAATTGGCATTTGCTCAGCATACGTCTTATATATAGGTTGATGTCGGACTTGGTTGTTTACCGAAAATGCATTTATTTTAATTTAATTAATATTTTAAAGATATTTTGAGAGGGTTATAACTAAAAAAAATTATAACCACCTCGATCTATCTATATTAATACAGACAAATGGAAGTAACGAAGGGCTCGATTACATTGGAACAAAAGTAAAACCAATGTCTCAATCGAGTAAGTCTAGTCAGACTTGTTTGGTAGCATTTTTTTTGGTCTTTTTTTTATGGTGTTTTTACACTTTTTACCCATTCTTTTCAAAACACTATCATAAACATTATCTATAGGAGGGGTAAAACTGTAAAATAATTCAAAAAAGACCAAAAAAATGCTAGCAAACGAGGTTGACTAGAATTGTTGGTCTCAATCGTTACAAGACATATATGGGTTCAAGGAAATATTTGTTTGGACAAAAAATCACGACATACCAACCAGATTGAGATTGACGGCAAGATAACTAACGATTCATAAAATTATTATTTGTAAAATCTAAATGCAAAATATAAAAAAAAAACCTCATGGAAAGTATCACATAGCTCCCTTGAGTCAGAAAAGTGCAAATTCCGAACTGGGACGTATTACAAACTGTTTTTCATTAGTCAGCAGTTAGAAGAGGCAAAGACATCCATGAATCCAACTGCTTGGCCTCTTAAGCTTTAAATAATAATTATGTTTATTTTAGCTTTCATCACATTTTCACTATTCTTAGAATTTAGGAACTTGTTTTCACACCATTTCAATACCCCAGAATAATGCAATCATGGGCGGAACTATTAAGGGGCGAGGGAACTTTTAAAATATTTTTAGTATATATATTTTAGTCTTAAAAAATCGATTATATAACGTAGAATACAATATCTTAATTGTTTATGAGAATATTTAAACATGTCTTTGTTGGTGTAGTGGTTGGAGGTTTATTACTTTTAGTAAAAGACCTGAGTTTAATACTCTTCGAGTGCATTTTTTATTTTATTTTCAATGCAATTTTATTAGTAATTGCAAACATTAAAAAATGTTTAGTTTAATATAAATTTATTAACATTAAATAAATGAATTGTTTTTCACAAGTAATATTAAACCCCTAACAAAAAAATATTTAAAATTAGAGTGACGCTAGGAAACCATGTTTTGCAATCAGGATGATGTGGCATCGTTAGAGGAGTTTTTTACAACTTTGAGATACACATAAAATTTTTGGGGATTTCATTATTCTTTCCAGATCACGACACGTCATCCTGATTACAAAACATGGTTGCAAAAACCTGGTTTCCTAGCATTTTTGTTATAATTAATATCTAAACTAATAACGATAGAATTCAATGAAAATATATACCATTAGCCAACTCGTATAAAATTTGAGTCTCATATAAACTATTTTTTCTTTGAAATTGTATTATGATCATATTAGATTCGCAAATTTCAAATTTTTTTTAGCTTCACCTAGAACTTATCCTAATTATTTTGTGATTCTCAATTCTAGACAACCAGGCTTTATAGCCACTTTTTGGTCAGGTTTTAAGTATTTTACATTTCTATCCCTTCTATAGATAATGTTTGTGATTGTATTTTAAAGAGAATGGGTAAATGTGTAAAAATGCTCTAGCCTGGCCAAAAAATGGCTTTAAAGTTTAAAGTCTGACTGCCTAGACAAACTCTTTTGTGATATTAGTTATATATTCTAGTTATTATGCTTGTTTGCTCTTTGCTAAGGTTATCAACAATGACCTTATTTTGGCTTAAAATTGACTACACTCGGATCCAATTTGATATATGCATTGTATTTTTTATAGTTGAATTTTTTTTATTAGTTACTAGCTTCGGTAAAAAAAATGAAATTGGCTTTACCATTGATAACTACTATTATCAACTAATAAGTATTTTCCATTTTGTCCCCCCCCCCTCGACTAAAATCCTGGGTCCACCTCTGAATGCAATAGCCGTATTTTGATTGAATGATATTTGATTGACCATAACCATGGTTTTTTTTATTATTAAAATAAAATACTTAAAAGGTAAAGTTGGCCTTCCGAGCTCTAAATCCTTATTTTCTTTTCTTCAAGCTCAACAATTGAATCTGGACATTTGGTATGGAGGTAATCTATGATTTCCAGGAATGGCATTTTATTTTTCTTTCTTTGGATCAGATATGAAAATTCGTAAGTGGTTTCACATGGAGGCTTTAAATTAAGGGAGTTGTTATGTGTACTAGATTATTTGGTTTGGTTGCACAAACTCTTTGTTGCACTGGTATTTTGAGATGTTTCAACTTTGTTACATCAATCTAAAATATGTAACATCGACTTACCATTTTTATCAATAAATCATTTGGCGGTTAAATTTTCTCGTTTATAAGCATTAATTTATACTTGATTAAAGAATAAAAGTAAATGTATCGATAAAACAAAATTTCAGTCACAAATTCTTAACTTTTCAATTTGTATAATAGCATCAAAGAGATACACTAATCATCGTCACAAGTTCTATAATAAATAATAAACACTATACAAGGTTGTGTAATAGAAATAAAAAATATGTCTTAAAAAATCTTCTAACACGACATTGCAAACAAATTTTCTCTTCTCTATGCATCAAATCTAAAGTGCAGAAGGGTATAATGTGTTCATGAATATGTATTAAAATAAATAAATATTTAAATGAGTGCATCAATTTAAAAATTATTGCAACTATTAAATTTAAAAAAAAAATTAAAAATTCATTATTGGAATCCTTTCTACAAAGTCTTCAATAAAAAAACATGAGTACTCATCTTCTCTCGATAATTAATTAGAATTATTTTAGGATTAATAAAATGTGGTTTGGTACACCAAACAATTTTTAAAAGATAAATCTAAAAAATAAAGTTGGGTACATCGAGTCAAATAGTCGAATACACGTAACAACTCCATAAATTAATCATAAAACTAGTGTATATTTCATTTTTTTTCATAAGATACATATGTTTTGTTGAAAATAGAATTTCCAGTCTTACAATCTTATATTTGGTTTCTTGTATCTTGTATAGTAGTTGAATCAATGACTGGTTTAACCCATAAAATGTAAGATATCTAAGTACAGTTACAAAATAACAATTAGTTATGTTAATCGAAAAAAGAAAATGCAACAAGCACTAGTAGTAGTATATAGGATAAGATATTAAAAATTTCATATGCTGTCCCCTGTGTTTTACCAAAATTTGGTTGGTCTGCTGCTCATTAGCATAAATAAAAGACCTCCATATAGATTCCACTAATCTTATTTAAATAACTAAGGTCCGAAACTGTGATAATTGATCATTTAACTAATGAAATATTATTTAAATATTCAATTATTTAAGATTTCTGAGGACTTTATACAAATACGCATTCCACGACTGTACTGGCTTTTAATCATGGACCAAGGATTTCATTCCTCACAAGCCCTACGAGAAAGATACAACATTTTCATATAAGATTAATATAAAAGTATATATTAGACAGGAATACAAGTACTCCTAAAAAGAAAAATAATTTTTTGTATTCTAGTCTATATAACAATTTTTATTTGGACCCAATAACAAGTTGGGGCTTGTTATGCCTATAGTTGGTAAATCACAATCAATATTCAAACTAAATAAAATGGAATGTGTTATACTTTGTCGTTTTGAATTGTAATTTAATATAGTTTACAAACATTTGAATTTGAATTAAAGGAATGAACTTTTTGCATTAAACCTTTCCATCAATCATATACTAATACTTTCTAATTCTTTAGAATAAAACTTAATTTAAAAATAAAAATGAAGTTAACTTACTAATTAAAAGGTGAGAGAACTAACTGTTATCATTAATAGAGTTTAGGTCTAAATTAATATTTAAAAAATTTTAAGGTGGAAGTTGCTATAATTCTACAGTAATTAATGTGGAGTTTATAGGCATAAGATTTTAACTCAAAAAATACTAGCAAGATACATGTCCAATGCTTATTAGCTCATGTGAAACTATCTTGCACGCTAAATAGAGTCTCATATTACAAAATTAATAATGGTTTCCAATAAGTCAGATCATCGTCAAAAGGTCATGGATTATGGTATTCTAAATTATACAATTTCATCATCTACTTTCCGCGAAAACAATTTTTATATACAAATAAAACTAGAAATTGGGTGGAGGAAGAGAGGGAGAAGCCGTGGAAAGAAAGCCATACGTCACGCTTACGTTAGGAGTGCCTTTATGGGTCAACATGGGTCCCTTTAAGAGCGCACGCGTGCTAGGCAATTGGGGTGGGGTCCTCTTCTTGCTTTTTTACCTGACTTTGTTTGATAGAGAGTCAAAACCCGATAGCGATTTTTCCACCTGTAAATCATTTTGGCTTAGCTCACACGGATTCATCCTCCGTTGACCCACCTGACCTCTCCTCGTTGACTGACCCTTCTCTTGGTCAACGCGTTTCTTAATTCCCTCTTTGACTTCATTATTTATTTATTTATTTCTGTTGAGAATAAATAAAGAAATATATTTTTTGAGGACTTAATTGGGATTGGTTGCTTTTGAGCTTGAAATTTTTGTTAATCATATTGGGTAAGAAGAAACATTTTTCCCTTTTACAAGTGTGTACCACGTTCCACTTATCTTCTAAGCAAGTCATTAGGGTGTCGTGTGCCATTTAATCTATCATTTCAATATTGAAACGTGGTACAGATTAGTCAAGCTCATTTTAACTTTAATTTGGACACTAATTATGGTTAAGATAAATCTGCGTGCAATCAAATAGGTTATCTCATCACATAATTTATTTTTCCAATTCATTTATATCTATCATTAGATCTTTTTTTTTTTTCACTACCACATTCATCTCAGTTTGATGTTACTACCAAGTCCTAAGCAGCAAGTACCTTTTTAGGATGCATCAAACAACACCAAAGTTTCATGTGCTTACATACATTAGCCTAGCTAATCAATGGGTAACAAGTCTTTATACTGGTTGATCACAAAAAGCTCATTATAATCGAGTTTATCAATTTTATTATGGGTCTATTTAGTTGCACTAAAAATAGACATGAAAATTGAAACCATTTTCATAAATCCGATTTCGAGGCTTTTTCTTCGGATTTGGATTCTAGTAAGAAAACAATCTTATGAAGAATCGATTTCTTGTCAGTAAATAGACAATCAAACAGTGAAAATCTGCATAATAAGATAAATGAATCTATTTCCCAGGGTAACATCGTCATGTACCCCCGTAGCGTATGTAAGTCATTTTTTGATAAGTAATGAAGGTCTGACATTCCATAGTTGCCCCTCCCCACTGGAGGTTAATTTAAAAAAAAAAAAAAAAAAAAAAATCTATTTCCTAGGGAAAATAGCTAACCAAACATACCCTGTGTTATTTATTTTTGTTCATGAAAGAATCTTCAACTAATTTAAGGTAAACTTCATTCAATTTAGTTGTTGAAGATAGGGTTTAGCTATTGGTGGCTAGGTAGGAGTTAGGGTTGGTTGTGTTCTTGCAAGGACATGCAATACAATCTGACCCATTATATTTCACTCTTACTCTCTCCTTTTGGAGTATTTTCTTGTTTCCATGTGCCTACCATGAGGTTCCCCTCCACCGGCCTTGATGCTACTAAACACATCATGCTCGTATGAAATAAGGTATGAAAAGGCTCATAGCATAATTCCTTTAATTGGAAAAAAAATAAAAAAATTTAGAGTTTGATTCTGGATAATAAATTCACGATTGTTTGGATAGAGAGTACATTAATGCTGGCAATGGGAAATTATTATTTTGCTCTCGAATGCAAAACATGTATTTAATTATGTGCCATAAAAACCTAGCTAGCTAGTCACGCACATGTTTTTGCGTGCTTCCCATTTTGATTTGAAGATGTTTTGTATTTTCATATCATGTAATAAGGCTTTATGTACATTATATATGTCAACTTACCAAGCGTTTCTCTCATCTTGAGCAATGACGTTCTAGCTCCATAACAAATCGCAAACTTATTGCAATTTGCATTAGTTTATTATATGATATGATAGCAATTTATATCATGTACTCTATACATTGGCTTCTTGCAATTCCTCAATCAGAACTTCTCACCTAAAGTCCATGCACTAATTACTAATTAGTATTTCATCATCTTAATTAGTAATGCCTCACTCTATATAGAGTGTGAATAATGCATATGCTGAATCACGAATGATGTCACAGTGACTGAAATTGAAGTGTACAAGATGACAAAACTACAACAACAACAACAACAAGAACAAGAAGGCGTGATTGAAAAAAAAAATAGAGAAGAGGACCCCATAATTTGATGGACGGAAGAAGAAATAATGGTGGGAGATAGAACAGTCGCAATGAGTATAAAATAATTGAATAGAGAGAATTGAAAAATAGAGGACAAATTGAAGTGTGTGTGTGTGGGGGGTTTTAGTGGGGGATGAGTTGACCGTGTGGGATTGAGTCATGCATCAGTGTGGTTGAAATGAAATGGATAGATAGAAGAAGAAACATTTGGAATGTTTTTTCTCATACTATATATTATTGTGTCTGACTTGAGAACATTCATGTTCATGTTTTGTCAATTCAATGTGCACCTAACCTTAAGTCAACCCCCCCACTTAGCTAGTTAGTAAACACAACCACAATTTCCCTGCCCTCAAATACCATCAGTTTTCCATGTATAATTCTAGGGAGTCTGGGTTTGCAGCTTTTTTTTTTTTGGGGGGGGGGGGGGGGGCGAAATTATCCTTTTGCCCCTCCTTTATTGTTGTTATATTTAAAGAGTAGTTAAAAAGACAAAGACAAAGGCAAAAGTGTAAAAATGCCACTCAGGCTGCAAACTCAGGCAGCAAACCCAAGCTCCCTAGAAGCACTCCTTTTCCATTTCAAGTATCCATTTGATTGATGATTGGGGGGAAATCCATTTTCTTTTAATATTCATGCAAAAATTAGGTTAAAAAAAGTCAGATTTCTCATCTCACAATAATCTTAATTAGATAACACAAAAAAGAAAATAATGTAGGGAAGGCGTGTATATTTTGAAAATACACAACTTCTTCTTCTTCTTCATATGATAAAGACCGATTGAAAAAATTGGTTCCATTCATATATGTCGAATTTTATCAATGACAAAGACTAGGAAAGCGTGACATATGGTGTTTTCTATGTTGAATTTTATGGCGATATCCCTAGGTAGTTACGCAAGTATACAAATTGTTGATGCATGTGGATGTCCAACAGCTCAAGCATTTCATATTGCACATTCATTGCACCTTCTTAGTAAACTGAATGAAAATATGACATTTAATATGGTTTCTAGCGGTATATTTTCACAAAATTTTGACAAAAAAGGTATCCACAAAAAGTGAAATGAAAGTATATATATACAGTGGCAGATCCAGAATTTTAGTCAAGGAGGGGGTGAAATGGCAAGCAAAAGAAAAAATTTCTACCGGAGCTAGTAAAATAAAAAAAATACAAGTATAAAAGTACATTGCATATATCAAATTGAATCCAGTGTAATCAAATTTTAAGCCAAAATTAGGTTACAATATCAATAAACCTTAGAAATGGGCAAATGAGCATATATATAATTAAAATCACAAAATAATTAGGATAAGTATCTAGTTGAAGCGAAAAAAAAAATATGAAATTTACGAACATAATAGGATCCTAATACAATTTCATAGAAAAATGATTTTTATGAGGCTCAAATTTTGTTTGAGTTAGCTAATTTGGCATATATTTTTATTGAATTCTATATTTATTATTGTAGATATTAACTTCAAATATATTTTTTTGTTGGAAATACACCACTTATGAACTAGCAATTCATTTCTTTATTATTTACAATTACATATAAATTTGCGTTGAAAGTAAAAATGTAGGGGTGGGTCACAACGACAAAATTGTAATTGTGAATAGCCATAAAAGAAATTATACGCTCCGAGAGGATCGAAAATAAATTTTTATTAAACTAAACAATTTTTTTAATGTTTGCAATTACTAATAACATTGTATTGAAAATAAAAAATTAGGCGAGTGACAATGATGAAAAATAATAATTATCAATAACCATAAAAATGCATAGTAAATAGCCATAAAGAAATCATGCACTCGAAGAGTATCGAACTCGGGTTGTTTACGAAAAGTTAAATGATTTAAACCACTACACCAATATATAAATGTTGAAATGGTTGAATGCATAATGTTCATAATGTATTTATACATTATATAATTGATTTTTTTTTTAAAGGCTAAATATAATATAAATTTTTTTTTAAAAGGCTCCCCTGGCCCCTTAGTAGGTCCGGCCCTATATATATAATCCAATGTAAATTGAAAATATGAAGAAAAAAAAACACTCATTCTTACAACATGGTTTACTTGAGAAAGCCATAATTAGAAGGAGAAGGTTAAAGATGGAGGTTGTAATATGTTTACACTGTATTATTAATTTGGTTTAATTAATTCCCATAAAATTTACAATTTTTTAGTGTTGTTAAAACAGTTTCGGCTGTGCATAGGAGTTTTGTGTTAAATAAGGGAGTTGCTATGTTCACTCAATTATTTGTCTCCATTGCCCTGGTATTTTGAATGTTTCGAATTTGTTGCACTAACCTAAGGTGTGTAACACCAACTTATAATTTTTTTTATTAGTATTTAGGAGCGTTAATTGACTCTTGAATGAAAAAACAAAAGTAATCGTGCATTATCTATGAAACTAAAATTTCATCAACCATAGAAAGCCTGAAGAACAAATATTATTAAAAAAATAAATAAATAAAAAAATGTAAATCAATACATTAATTTAACAATTTTTGCAAGTATTATCTCATATATTCGACAAAATTATGCTAGTAATCCTTTATACAAAATCTCCAATCAATAGCATGAATAATCTTTTTTCTTTCGGTGTTTTATTTTAGGATTAACAAAATATGATTGAATACATGAAGCAATTTAAAATAAAAAAATCTAAATCTAAAAAATAAAGTTAGAAACATTGAGCTAAATAGTCTAAAACATATAGCAACTCTTTCAAACTAAATCCCTGTAATGCTCAAGATTAGTCTTCTCCAAATAGAGGCTTGACAAATTTTTGTGGTATCAAAAGCACTGGTTAAAGGTAGTGGATGAAAATGGAGCATTTGTCTACAACAAGGCTCTATAATTTTATTTTAAAATTGTATACCCGCGTTCTAACTGATGCATTATGCATACAAACTCTATTGGGTAATTGTACCATGGCACCTACCTATATATTGCCGTAAAAATTGAAATGAATTGTTCTGAAAGGCTAGCTGAACGATAGAAAGAACAATAATGATAAAATCATTCATCCAAGCTCAGCTCACTTACGTGTTAAGACATAATTATATAGGTTGATCTAGTTTGTTAATCTCTCATAGGTTGCTCTTTGATTTGAAACTATACACGCTCATCTCACCAACCGCGGCTCCAAAAATAATTTCATTTTCCCCTAATGGGGCATCCATTGATTAAGTTTAGACTTTCATTTGTTCCCTACCCCCCCTTTGATAATTGATTCTAGTTGCTGAAAAAATTTCCACTATGAAAAGTGTCGTTTGTTGTAAGACAAGTTAATTACATTGATTGGATTTAAGAACTTACCTCCCTCACTCCTTCAGTTTTTATTATTCTCCCCCTCAGTTGAAAGTTGAAATGGTGACGATGGATCCATCGAGAAATGTTCTTTTTGTTGTCTCAACGCCACTTGCTGAATTATTAATACTTAAACATGACATACGAGTGATCAGTATAGGTTCTTAGTGAAGGCATGCAAACAAATTTGAAATAAAATACAAACCCTAACTACAGTACCAGAGAAGGCCACAAAGTTGTCACACCATTGACATACATTTACAAAAGTCAATTCTGTAACATTTACTTGTCTTCCTCCCATTGATGTTAATCAAGTGTGACCAGAATTCTTCATTTTACAAACACAATTTCACCATCACAGAAAAAAGAGGAATCCTTATCAGAGAAGCACCATTCATGCGAAAAAAAAATCTACCCAATGGAGCATTGGAAATAACAAGTTGCATGCACCAATGAGGTCACCATTGCATCATACGAAGTAGAGAGTCAATCCTCGTATAATTGTTTAAGGGGACTTCAAAGGGGGGGGGCATGCCATTGACTCCATGAACTAAGTAAAAGGGGAGTGCATGTGTGTGAGAGAATTTTTCTTTCATAGTTGGTTTCAGGATTTTATGATGGAGATGTTATGGCAAATATTCTGAACAAATTGCCCCTACATTACGAAATTGGCCCCCTCTAACATTCTATATCTATTTGTATGAATGTTTTTCTTTTCTCCCAATTCATGATTGTTATTGAAACAAGGCGCCTTATTCAAACACGTCTGTCCACACGCACATCTCTTAAACTTTCCTTCTGTTTTTGATCTTTCTTTCTCGAAAGCATTGAGTGTGTATGTCTACGTTGACAAGAAGAATAGGATGGGTACGAACTTTGAGATATTTATATACAGTGTTGTGCAGTATATTCTATTCTCTCAATTTCTTTAGTTTGTTTGAATTTGGTTTTAGATCAATTTGTCTTGTCATTCATTCCAGCATCATCGATTGCTTTAATACCTAGGCAGATGTTCAGGATGGGACTAATATCCCTGAATCTACGGGGCCTGGTCCAAGGTGCATGTTTGGTGTCTGGTGGTACCCTGAACCAGGCACCATAGTCGTGCTCGACTAATATACATTAATAATGAGGAAGTCTATTAGAAGGGGGGCCATGTCTACCATGTAGAGGGATGCACAGCAAGTCGAAGTGAACGGACCTTTTCCAAACATTTTTATTTTTTTTCTGCAAATCTAGTCTAATTAGGACAATATCAACATTGATTTGTTGGGTATGGCGGAAGAGTGGATAGAAAAAAATGAATAATTGGAAGTTTGCAGTGTTGCTGCTCTTGCAGATTAGGGACTAATTTTTGTATTAGAATTTCTCAAATAGTGTTTTATTTATTTATTTATTTATTATTAATATTTTTTACGCTTACAAAACATGCATATTATTACAACTATTTATAATGAGATCAATACATGAACTAGGACCACCTTCTTTAATTATTCCTAGAACCATTCTCCTTGAGATATGGAGAGATATGGAGAGACACCTTGAGAGATGAAGAGACATCATGGAGAACTTAACCAAATACATTGACTGCTACTTTCTCTATGACTTCTATACATTTTCACCAGGATTATCACTTATGAAAATTGCAAATTAATTTCAACGCCCCCTCTTAATTTGTAATTTTCAGCCCCTTCTTAAACTTCTCAAAATTTTCAACTGTGATGGCTTTGGTAAGCATGTTTGCTGGCTGATCATTAGTGTTGATAAACTCCAAGTAAATCTCTCCCATGCTTACTAAATCTCTGATGAAATGGTGTCGCAACTCGATATGCTTTGTGCGTGCATGAAACACCGGATTTTTAGTCATCGCAATGGCATACATATTGTCACATTTTATGATTGTGGGCTGTTGTTGCACATCTTGTAAATCAGCAAGAATTCGTCTCAACCAAACGACTTCACAAGCTACTTTTGTGGCCGAAATATACTCCGCTTTAGCCAAGGATAATGCCACGGTTCTTTGCTTCTTTGAGCTCCATGAAATTGCTTTTGTTCCAAGACAAAACAAGTAACCCAAAACTCTTTTTCGGTCATCCAAAGAACCAACCCAGTCACTATCCGTAAATCCCATTAACTTGTTTATATCTTCTTTCTTATACAAGAGACCATGCTTCTTCGTACCTTGAAGAGATATCTTAGGATACTTTTAGCCGCTGCAAAATGTAGTTTACTTGGCTCGTTCATGAACCTTGACACCATACTCACCGAGTGAGCAATATCCGACCTTGTATTTGTGAGATAAATTAAAGAACCAACAAGATTTCTGTAAATCTTTGAATCAACCTTCTTTGCTCCATCATTTTGCTGCAACTTCTCGTTCAAAGACATAGGCGTGGACACCGGCTTACATTTGTCCATTCTAAATTTCTTTAATAAGTCATCAACATATTTTTCTTGAGAGATAAAAATCTCTCCTAAAAATTGCCTCACTTGGATTCCAAGAAAATATTTCATGGGACCTAAGTCAGTCATTTCAAAATCTTGCATCATTTTCTTCTTGAAATCTTCTACCATCTTTGTGCTTGTGCCCATATAAATTACATCATCAACGTAAAGGCATACGATGAGAAAATCAGTCATACCTTCTCTTTATGTAGAGTGATGGCTCACTTGGACTTCTATGGAATCCAATTTGGCTAAAATACCCGACAATTTTGCTATTCCAAGCTCTTGGAGCTTGCTTTAGCCCATATAGCGCCTTATGAAGTCGATAGACCTTGTCTTCTTTCCCTTGCACCTCATAGCCTTGTGGTTGCTCCACATACACTTCCTCTTCAAGTTCTCCATTAAGAAATGCTGACTTGACATCCAATTGATACACCTTTGACTTCAATTGGGCAGCTAATGCAAGAACAAGCCGGATAGTCTCCATACGAGCAACCAGTGCAAAGGTTTCGTTGAAGTCAATTCCGGGTTGTTGAGAATATCCCTTTGCTACCAATCTTGCCTTGTGCTTTTGAATAGAGCCATCTTCATTGAACTTAGTTTTGAAGACCCATTTCAAGCCAATCACCTATTTTTCTTTTGGAAGATCTACAAGCTTCCAAGTCTTGTTTTTTTCAATGGTTGCAATCTCATCATCCATGGCTTTCCTCCATACATCTTCATTGACAGCTTGTTGAAATTTCTGTGGCTCACAAGAGAAGAAAACAAATTCACATGACTCATAAATGTTCGTTAGAGAGCGTATTTTTCTTGGTGTTGAATCTGGACTCTCTTGACTTGAAGATCCAGAATTTTGTGACCTTGTTGGAATTGAGCATCTACTTGGATTAGATTGAGAGGAATGGGATCCTTCTTGGCTTGAAACTATTAGCTTGTTAGATCACGGATTGAAGAGCCGATATCCTTTGGACTCGTTGTTGTAGCCAATGAAAATATATTTCTCACCTTTCTCATCAAAATTCTCTCTTTCTTGTGATAGAACTAGAGAGTATGCGATGCAGCCAAAAACTTTTAAATGATCAATGACCGACTTCCTTTTGTTGCATGCTTCAAATGGTGTCTTGTTGCGCACCGCCTTTGTTGGTGATCTATTAAGAATATAGATCGTCGTATTGACTGCTTCAACCCAAAATTTGTTCAGAAGACCTTTGCTTTTGAGCATACATCGAGCCATCTCAACAATGGTTCGGTTCTTCCTTTCGGCAACTCCATTTTGCTGGGGACTTCTTCTAATTGTAAGTTGTCTTTGAATGCCATTTTCCTTGCAATACTCAGTAAAAGGACTATAGATATAATCTCCTCCACAATCAGTCCGTAGGGACTTTATTTCTTGCCCACTTTGTTTTTTTGCAAGAGCTTTGAACTGTAGAAAAACAGAAAAAGCTTCGGACTTTTGGTTAAGAAAGAATATCCACATCATTCTAGTATAATCATCAATAAAGAGAATAAAGTATCTCTTACTGTTAAGAGATGGAGTTCTTGAAGGTCCACAAATATCCGAGTGTACCAATTCTAATGGGGCTTTTGCTCTCCAAGATGTTTTAGGAAAAGGAAGCCTATGCATCTTCCCATAAATGCACCCCTCACATATTTTATTGTTCATTTCAATAAATGGAAGTCCAACCACCATATTCTTTTGCTTCAATAGGTGCAACCACCACCCCCCCCCCCCCCCCCCTATAATTTAGGTGGCCATATCTCAAATGCCATAATGTAGTTGAGTCAAACCCTTCAGTTTTGAATGCAACTTTCTCAACTTGTGGCATAATGAGGGGAAAAACCTTGTTTCTGTTCATCTCAACTGTAGCTACCATGAGATTGTTTTTCTTATAAAAAATTCTGCATGTTTCTTCATCAAAAGCTACCGAATAACCTTTTTGTAATAGTTGTCCAACACTTAAGAGGTTTTGAGTCAATTTTGGAACATAAAGAACATCACCAATGAGTTTTTTGTTACCTCTTTGGTGTGGACAGCAATGACTCCCTTGCCTTCAGCACTTTGAAGCTCTCCATTTCCAAGCTTCACTGGAGAGGTGAAATTTTGATCAAGCTCCACAAAGATCTCCAGGTTTCCTGTCATGTGGTTACTGCAACCACTATACAAAAAAGAGTTGATCACCTTCATCTTGTGTGAATTTGGCTTCATCCTTTTCCTTTTTCTCTTGGAACCAGCAGTCCATTTGAGAATGATTGGGAAATTTGCACCTATATCGGCAATCTTTGTTCTCATGATTGGTCCTTTTGCAAATTCGGCAAGGAGGAAAAGAATTACTAGATTTTTGCTGCCAATTTCCTTTTCTTTCATTTCCTTTTCCGACGTCTTCATTTTGAGCTTGCTGTCCTTTCTCGATCTTTTGGTGAAAACCACCACGTTGCCCTTGCTCTCCTTTTGTGATCCTCTTGTTTGAGAAATTGACCTTGGATTGAAATGCTTGCTCCAATGGTTGACTTGATGACCTGTTATTTCTTTGCTCATGTGTTTGGAGAGAACTCATTAGTTCATGCAAGGTGTAAGTAGATAGATCCTTCGATTCTTCAATGGCCGCAACAACATGGTCAAACTTTGGTGGAAGACTACGAAGAACTTTTTGGACAATCTTCTTGTCTTCAATGGTGTCTCCACATCTCCGAATCTGGTTCACAATTTTCAGCTACTTTAGAGAGGAATTCTTGAACACCGTCAATTTCTTTCATACCCATATTGTCGAATTCCCTCCAAAGTGATTGTAGTTTTAGAGTGATAACTCTATCACTCCCTTGAAATTCATTTTTCAGAATATCCCAAGCTTGTTTGGCTTTGTTTGCGCCAAAAATACGTGGGTAGATGGACTTGCTTACACCTTGCTGAATCTCAGTGCACTTGCATATTTCTTGACATTTTCTTTGTATAACTTCTGATTTGCCTCAGTCCAGCCAATAGAACTACCTCCTTCCGGTGGTTCTTTATATGTGTCCTCCACGACTTCCCACAGATTTTGGGAAATAAAAATGACTTTCATTTGGCTGCTCCAATAGTCATAATGCTCTCCATCAAATATTGGAACTTGATTTGTTGAATAGGCAAACATTGTAGGAACTAATGTTGATGCCATTGTGTATGAATAAGAGAGATCAAGCGATGAAATTAGAGTGAAACAAAGGTTGAGAATAACCTTGCTCTCATACCAAATTTGTTGGGTATAGCGGAAGAGTGGATAGAAAAAAAATGAATAATTGAAAGTTTGTAGTGTTGCTGCTCCTACAGATTAGGGATTGATTTTTGTAGTAGATTTTCTTAGATAGTGTTTTTTTTTTTTAAGCTTACAAAACATGCATATGATTACAACTATTTATAATGAAATCAATACATGAACTAGGACTACCCATTTTAATTATTCCTAGAACCATGCTCCTTGAGATATGGAGAGACACCTTGAGAGATGAAGAGACATCATGGAGAACTTAATCAAATACATTGACTGCTACTTTCTCTATGACTTCTAGATATTTTCACCAAGATTATCACTTATGAAAATTGCAAATTAAGTTCATCATGATTCTAGTGTATTTGGTTTATTCCATGGAATCCTATTTCATGGGAATCCATGAGGGAACCACCTATCTATAAGCTAATTTCAGGTTTTCTCACAAATCCAACATTATATTGTGTGTACAAGAGGCCCAACAACCAATTCACAGTATGCCTTTCGGCTTCATGCGGGCAAGTAGGAACTCTGCAATTCGAACTAATGACTCTATGTGATTCCAAACTTGAGCCCAGCTGAATGTTTTTTTTTTTTTCACTTAGCTTGGGGGGAGGGAGGTTGGGCTCAAGAATAATAATAGGCTGGGAAAGGACTTTCAAATGAATTTTAAGGCTGGGCGGAAGCCGAACTGAGCTTCTCATCCCAATACATTATTTTTATCTAGGTTCTGTAGGAGTATTTTCAAAACAGTAGTGCCCTGACCTGGCCGAGGCCTGTTCAGCATTAATTTCTGAAAAGCCAGTGAAGGCCCATGCTATGGTAAGGCCTGGGCCTTAACTTAGCGCGATACAATCATGGAACTGTGGTATAATAATTTTGTATAGAATTTTAATTGTCTTGCATGCTAATTTCTTCTGATTTGTACCGTTGCATAACACAAGTTGATTATAAAATCAGAAGCCATTAAATATAATCTAACCAAATTAAAAACTGAAAAAAAAAATCGTTCTTATCTTCTAGCATTAAAAGTCTATCATACGAGCCTAAATGCTGTAAGGTACGAAAGGAAAAACCAGAAGGGATGGAGATGACAAAGCGGTGAAACAAGAAACATAGAAAGCTAGAAGGAATACCGACCTCTGTGTGTGAGAGAACGGAGAATCAGAGGAAGGAATTTCCTATAAAATAAAAACACAATTAATCCATATTAAGGTAAGGGTGTCTTCTGGTTTCTTGCTTTGATTTATTATTAGTTCTCTACTTTGTTGTTGTTATTGTTCTAATATTTGAGGCCAAACCAAGTTGTTTTGGCAAATGGAACCTATTGAAGAAAGCCTAGAAAAAGTAGAAGCCTTAACTCTAGAGGAGAAAATACCTATTAGAGAAACAACAATAGAGTGTCTTCCACTAGTGCATATCCAGGATATCCTCTCCAGGTTACCAATTGATTCCATCTTCCATTTCAGGCTCCAATCCAAAATCTTTCGCTCTCTAACTAACGATCGCCGCCTATCTATGATGCACTATTACCATCACTCCCAATTATCTTCATCTGAAAATGAAAACCCCACTAATCTCCTCATCCATTCATATAATTTTGACTCTATATACTATATACCCGATTTCAATACATGTGACAAAGCTATCAAGCTCAACAACCTTCCCTTTAAATCCTGGTTTCAAAATTTCCAAATAGTTGGTTCCATTCATGGATTCATTTGCATGGTAGATTGCGATTCTGCATATCGCGGCTTCATTATTTGCAATCCTGTGAGTGGGGATTGGTTTAAAATACCTGAGGCTCCAGAAGCTGGCAATTTAAGAGGTTTTTATGATTATGTCTATTCTGGTTTCGGTTACAGTTACTCTTCAAAAAATAATAGGTACGTATATAAGGTGATTAGAATGCGAAGGCATGATTCAGTGGGAAGGCATGCTTCAATCAGTGTGAGCTTGGTGGCTGAAATCTTCACTTTGGGAAGTAATTCATGGAGAAGCATTGGAACCTTTAAACACAACCTTAATGGCAAAATAGGGCCTGGGGTTTTTGTCAATGGATATTTACATTGGACAACTTATTCCGACTTTAATCATTTCATGATCAATGGCATTAGAGTTTTTGACGTTGAAGCGGAGACTTTCGAAACTGTTTCAATTCCCCATTCTGTCAAAAACACCAGAGGCTGTGTTTGTTTAGGAGCATTGAGAGGGCGCTTGATGTTGGTTGATTACTCACAATATCAATTGAAAGTATGGTCAATTAAGGATTATAGTGTCCAGGATTCTTGGATGCTTGAATTTGTGTTTTTGAACCCTATTCCTGGCCTTAGCTTTGGTAACCTGATAAAACCCTCGCTTTTGGGAATTCAAAAGAATGGGAATGTTTTACTTGAGTGTGAAAGTTCATTACATTCTTGTAATCCCCGGAATGGAACGTATCAACAGCTTAGAGTGTATGGACTTCCGAATATTTTTTCAGCCATTCCTCACGTGGGAACTCTTGTGAGACTCAATGATGTCATTTCTTTCGAAGAGCTACAATGAAGGATGACATTTGATTTCGTGACCACATCATATATATCTAATCAGGTTTATATTCTGACAGTGACATGCATCATCTGCACTTATATTTGTTACTACTAAGATGTTGTTGTAAAATGAGTGTTTGAATAAACTTGTAGTGTCTAAAAGATATTGTTAATCAACTGACTATTGTAAATTTTTGGAATATTATTTGTGTGTTTTATGAAGTTCTTTCCTAGTTACATATTTCTTTGGCATGTACATGTTGGTGACGTCGACTGATCATATCTTACAATGCCATGTTTCTCTTAAGTTGAGGTGCACATGTGTTTAAACCTTGAGATGCTCGATGATGCAATGTCATAAAACTAAAGATTTAAGAACAAGGCAGCTAGCTAGAGAACAGATTTTGAATTGTCGTGGTTTCAGTACGGGCAAGTATACTGAAGTAGGCAGAATATAGTTTCCTAACCCAAGGGTCAGTTTTAACACTCAATAATGAACAGCTGAAAAATGAGGAGTGAAGTGAAACAAAGGGAACAAATGAGTTGTAAGGTTGAGGTTTTCATTGTAGTGCCCACAAGAAATAAGTAATTTGTACAATTTTTTTCCTAGTGTAGTGAAGCCCCATGAATTAGGACGGGTGAGTTTCCCAATAAAAACAATAATTAATAATATATATTATAATAGAATTTTTTTTAAAGTCATATAAGATTGTCGATATTAAGATATCAAATGAGCGCTTCTACATGGTGAGGAAACTGGCGAGGGACGGGACGTGGCGGGGTGGGGACCGTCCACCCCGCTCGGGATGCGTGCCGTCGTTTTTGGTGCGCGCATCCCGAGCGGGGTGGACGGTCCCCACCCCGCCACGTCCCGTCCCTCGCCCGTTTCCTCGACATTTAGAATTCCTCGATATCAAATATAAGATGGTTTCCCAATATCTATATATCTTTATAACTTCCGACAATTGGCTCTTGACCTAGTAATTTTCTGCCGAGGAAATCATCTAAACCCGTTGCAATCTTTAGTCAGTTGTCCTACCAAACGAGCTATTCAACAAGCTAAACATCATATTTGGTTTTTGATAAAGAGGGAGAATTCAATCAAGTGGAAGTTAGAGCGGATACATTGCTGAGTATTAAATATTAATAGTACAACTACACCATAAACTCACACCGTGGAAAACACTTAGAAAATTTAAACCATGGATAACTGAAGTGGGCGGGCTTCATATTCCAATAGTTCAATTTTTGTCTTGTCATTCATTCCATCACATTATACATTGGACCAACAGAAACATCAACAATAACGAATTCTATTAGAAGGGGCATTGTCTTATATTTGACAGACATGTAACGAGATACAAGTCTTATTAAAATTGTTATAACAGCGGTTGAGATTTTGGACAGGGCGAAGTTTTGGGTTGGGTTTTGTTTTTGTAGGGCAAAGGCCAGGAATGAATTCTGGCTTTCGACTTCATGGCATGCAAGAAGTTGTATTTCTGTAATCCAAACGAAGGACCTGTGGGATTCCAAAAGACGACTTGTGCCTGGTTGAATGACCTTTTATTTTGTTTTATTATTATTATTATTAATTTATTATCTGTTAATTTTTACTGAAATTCAGACTTTCAAATGGATTTTAAGACTAGGCCAAACTGAGTTCCTGCTAATTCGTGGCCCTTGTTGTATAGGGCTATTTTCGATGGCCAGACCCATTTGGGCAAAAACATTTTAGCTATCGTTGAATTGTAGTATATTAGTTTAGTCTAGAATTTTTATTGCCTTGCATGTTCATTTGTTCTGATTTGTGCCCATGCTTGATGCATGTTTCAAAGCTAGTTGATTATAAAATCAAATGGCATTAAACGTAAACTAAAAATCATTCTTATCTTCTAGTGTTCAAAGTCTACCATCTAAGCCCACAGGTAGCTGTAAAGAACTAAAGGGACGGAGATGACAAAGCAGTGAAATAAGAAACAGAGAAAATTAGATTAGAATTAACACTGACCTCTGTGTATGAAAGAGGAGAAGCAGAGGAAGGATTTTCTGAACTTCAAAGTAAAACCACAATCCATACATACATAGAAAGGTAAGACTGTGTTGTGTTGTGGTTGCTTTCACTTATTGTTAGTAGTTTCTTCTGCGCTGTTGGTGTTGCTGTTTTTGTTTTTGAGGAAAAACCAAATTGTTTTGGCAACTGGAAACTATGAAGGGAGACTCTAGAAAGCATAGAAACATTAACTATAGAGGAGGAGAAAATACATAGTTGAGTAAAAACAACAACATTGTATTCTAATAATGCATATCCTGGACATCCTCACCAGGTTACCAATTGATTCCATCTTCCAAATCAGGCCCCAATCCAAATTATTTTGGTCTCTAACCAACGATCGCCACCTGTCTATGATGCACTACTACCACCACTCTTAGTCATCTTGATTTAGAAATTAAAATCCCCAATAATCTCCTCATCCATTCATGTAATTTGGAATGTTTGAAAATAATTCTAACAATCCCCCACCTATTTTCAAATGAAATGAAAACAAAACATTTTAACATTCTCCCACCATTTTAAAATTTTTGAAAATGGCCATGGAAATTTGAAAATCTGGTATCTCTGCATCATTGGAAGTCATTCGCATAAACAAAGATATCTTTTGGATTTGAATCTTTGCTTAGCAGAAACAAATCAAAGTTAGCTAGAGAAAGCTAGTGGGACTTTGCCTTGAACTAACCACTCAGATCGCTAACAGGATTCATCCTACACAAACTTCTTCAAATCTGCCAATCCCTCCTCTACAACCTGACACTATTATGGCCCTGTGTCCGTATCCTTTTCCTAAATGCGTGGGGTCAAGTCTCTAAACCCTTAGAAGCGGCCGCACTTCTGGCATTCATATAGGTGAATAAAAAAGTACCCCCGTAGTAGATACTTGACATGTAGTCCCTGATCCATTAAGAGTCTAAGCTCAGCCTCCATTTTCTTTTACGGGTATGAAACACCTCAAACCTGGGATGATTGACCGGTGTTTCCTTCATACATATGATGTACTATCGCTCATTGAACCCAAAATTTGAGTTGAGGTTCCATCACTGACGAATCTCAGTCATTGACTTTAAATCCATCCCTACTGAAGTCTTTAAGACTAACTCTCGTGAGAGACCCTTTGTTAGTGGATTTGCCAAATTCTGGCATAATCTAACAAAGTCCACAGTGATCACAAAGTCGTGTATTAATTGTCGAACACCACTGTGCCGCAAGCCAATATGACTCGACTTCCCGTTGTAAACAGTACTATACGTCCTAGCCAAAGTTGTCTGGCTATCACAATGTATAGATACTGGAAACATAGGCTTAGGCCCCAACGACAGCTCTTGTAAAAGAGACCTAAGCCACTCCGCTTCTTTTCCTGCAGCAGCTAATGCCACAAACTCAGAAGCCATGGTAAAGTCTGCTATAATTGTCTGTTTCTTGGAACCCCAATAAACAGCCCCTCCACCAAGTAAAAAGATCCACCCACTAGTAGATGAGTGATCTTCACGGTTAGTGATCCAGCTTGCATCACTATAACCTTCAAGGACCCTAGGATTGCCATTGTAACAAATACAATAATCTATAGTTCCTTTCAAATATTTAAGTATCCTGATTACTGCGTCCCAGTGATCAGATCCTGGATTGGCTGTGTACCTACTTAGTTTTCCGACTGCAAATGCAATATCAGGTCGGGTACTTGTCATAGCGTACATCAGACATCCAAGTATCCTCGCATAGTCCAACTGTGCGACTGCCCTACCTTTATTAGGTAGTAATCTATTCCCTGATGCAAAGGGAGTGGAAACTGGTTGACAATCATATTGTCCAAACCGCCTTAGAACCTTCTCAATATAATGAGACTGAGACAGTAAAATGTTGTCAGAAGTTCTAACAATTTTGATTCCCAGAATGACATTGGCTTCACCCATGTCCTTCATATCAAAATTCTTTGAGAGTAACAACTTTGTAGAGTTTACTTGGTCAAGGTTAGTCCCAAAAATTAACATATCATCAACATATAAACATATGATAACACCATGACAATTAATAAATCTACTATAAACACATTTGTCAGACTGGTTAACATTAAAACCATTAGATAATATAACCTGATTGAATTTTTCATGCCATTGTTTAGGTGCATGTTTTAAGCCATAAAGTGATCTTATTAATTTACATACTTTCTTTCCTTTCTTGGTACAACAAAACTCTCTGGCTGTTCCATATTGATTTCTTCATCTAATTCACCATTAAAAAAAGTTGTTTTAACATCCATTTGGTGAATTTCTAAATTATATATGGAAGCCAGAGCGAGTAATGTTCTAATAGAGGTTGTACGAGCCACCGGAGCATAAGTATCAAAGAAGTCTATCCATTCTTTTTTAGTATAGCCCTTGGCTACCAATCTAGCCTTGTACTTTTCAATGGTACCATCTACTTTTCTTTTCCTTTTGAATACCCATTTACAACTGATTGGTTTAGATCCTGGCGGAAGATCCACTAATATCCAAGTATTGTTCCCGATTATTGAGTCCATCTCATCATTCACAGCTTCCTTCCAGAGAGATGCATCAGAAGATGACATCGCCTCCTTGAAGCTAACAAGATCAGACTCAACATCCAAACAAATAGAAATTTCATCAATGATTTCATCATCATTGGTTCCTTCCACCAGATACATATAGAAATCATCTCCATATGTTTTGGGTATTCTAGCACGTTTACTCCGCCAAAGTTCTTCATTAGAATCTTCTATAGGAAGTGTTCTATCCTTGCTAGATTCCTTGAGCTCCATAGGCTTAGGTAAAGAAGTAAACCTTGTTTCATAAAAAATGGCATCTCTAGATTCAATAACAGTATTAACAGTTACGGATTTATTAGATTCTACAACCATAAATCTATATGTTTTACTATGTTGAGCATATCCTAGAAATACACATTCTAGACATTTTTCACCTAACTTTTCTCTTTTAGGTTCTTGGACTCTTACTATGGCACGACAACCCCAAACTCTTAAGTAATTACGAGTTGGTTTCCTGTGCTTCCATGCCTCATATGGGGTAATAGGTTTTCCTTTTGTAGGAACCCTATTAAGTATGTGACAAGCTGTTAATAAAGCTTCACCCCAATATCCATTTGATAAACCCGAGATTGACATCATGGACTTAACCATTTCCATTTTATATGATAATACACTATCAACCATTTTGATAAATTCCTCAATAATAGATCTACTATCAACCATTTTATATAAATTAAATTTACTGACCAGGAATTTCTTACTGACGACATCCTCAGTAATGTATTTTTGTTCCAGAGCGTCCCATATCTCTTTTGCTGTTGCCAAATGATGGTACGTATCAAAGAGATCGTCAGACATTGAATTGAGGATGTGCCCACGACACATTAAATCATCATTTTCCCATTTCTGTCTATTGCGGGCAGATTGCAAGGTGTCCTGGTTGGAGTGGTTCTTGTGGTTTCAGTGTAGACAGTACATACACCACCTTCAATGTTTCCAACGGTAAGTGCATCCGCTTCTGCCAGCGTTTGAAATTGTTCCCGTCTAACATTTCTAGTTTCATAGTGTTCCCCATTTCTTTGAGTGCCAAAAGATCCATCTCAAGCCAATTAAGCCTTAAGATTGTTGGCAAATTTACTGTAGAAAAGGTTAAACCGTACAACTGGTTGGATGATGTAGATGGAGCACTGAGGTACGTAGTCGCTTTCCTTAAGGCTTAATTCGCCCCCACCACTTGGGTAATACACTGGGTTACCGGCGAATTTCCTCCAAGATACAACGGTAATTCCATTTGTCGAACTGCGGCTGTATTTGACGAAGAATGACCCTTTGAAAGACGGGCATATCAAAGACACAAGATCAGGAACTAGCCACACTTGTATGGAAGAGAATTCCTTGAACACTTGCACAACCCTGGAATGGAGTTGTTCCAATTCCCAGATTTGGAATTGATTGAAGAATATGGACTTGACTTTAATTCTGTGGAATAGAATTGCTTGAAATTGAGTTTTTGATAATGACCCAAATCAGTGGGCTTTATATAGGCCCGAGATGACCATCCAACCATGGGTCACAACCCTTCCTTGTTGGATCATGATCGTTGGATG
This sequence comes from Berberis vulgaris, assembly GCA_963556465.1. NCBI lineage: Eukaryota > Viridiplantae > Streptophyta > Magnoliopsida > Ranunculales > Berberidaceae > Berberis > Berberis vulgaris. The sequence goes on from OY747135.1 coordinate 68,311,180, forward strand.
AAATGGACGCTCCAGATCGCACCTCTCCTGGTTGACTACAGACCGTTAGATCCTAACTGATCAGATGGACGTCCCAGATCGCACCCTGTGAGGGGATGCATCTATTGGATCACCCCTGATCTCATGCATCCGTATGTAACATTAGATCCACGTGGATCTAACCGTTGGATCCCATCCGGTGCATCCGTGTGCAACCTAACAAACCAGCATTTGACACGTGGCTAAAACTGGACGCGTCATCAAAGCGTCTCCGCTACGATTTGGCGTGCGAAGTACGCCATCAAAGTGTCACATTGCGCCCATGCCCATTCCATTCCACTGTCACCCACCTAGCCCATTCCATTTCTTTTTAGTGTATCAAAGCCCATACTCAAGTCCATGTATATAAAGCAAGTGGTTCCTAGTTGTTTACATGATATGGGACTAAAGCTTCCCATATCCAATCCTCACCAAACCTTCACCCTTTCATTTGAAAATAATTCTAACAGATTCCTCCTTCCCACCTCCTTTTGATCTTCTGATTCCTCGACAAGAAGAATACCGGTTCTTAGTTAGAGAGAGAGAAGACTATTGACAATAACAGTCATTATGTAGCATTTAAGATGCATATAGTTTATTTCATTTTGTTTCACTACAAGAAATATTGTCATTAATAGCATTTCAAAAACGCTATGGTAGGCTACCATAGCGTTTTAGCAAACGCTGTGTCTGCCGGAGCTATAATAGACACATGGTCTATTATAGCGTTTTAAAAACGCTATTGTAAGTTGACTACGATAGCGTTTCAGAAACGCTATGGTAGTTCTATTATAGCGTTTTTAAAATGCTATTGTAAGTTGACTACTATAGCATTTTAGAAACGCTATAGTAACATTATTTATAGCGTTTCTGAAACGCTATAGTAAGTCTATTATAGCGTTTTAAAAACGCTATTGTAAGTTCACTATTTATAGCGTTTCAGAAAGTCTATTATAACAATTTTTTTATAGCAAATTTTCTTTTATAGCAAAATTTTTTTTTTATTATAGCAAAGTCTATTGTAAGTATACTATTTATAGCAATTTTTTTTTTTTTTTTTTTTTGCTATCAAATGACGTTTTATAACATCTTATAAGTTTTATTTCTAGAAAATAAAAATCTAAATTTGCCAAACTTAAACATTTCAATGAAATGAGGCAAAGTAATGCTTCCTGCATCTGCAATATTCTTACCTGTGCTCATCAAGATGAGGAAAGCTTGAAATAGTTGCTTGGGAATTATCAAATTCTGATTTATCAGTTTCCCTCCATACCAATAAGTCAAAGCTATGGAGGCTGTGGTAACAAACTGGGAGCTGAACAAGCCAACACCTGTTAACCAGGACTGTCTGATGTTCTCACGCTGAGGGCCTTTTAGTGTTGCTTCAAATAGGTGTAATATTCTTGTCTGAGAAGAGAATGCATGTGTGGGCTGAACTGCTCCAAAACCAGCTGCTCCTAGGCACCTCAGCAAAGCTCTCTTCCACTCAGGTGCATTCATCTGCAACAAATGCAAATGTGAAGGTGGTGGATAAGAGGAGAGCTTTACATGGAACAAACAATTTTTCATAAAAATGAGTTCAACATGAGATGATAAGCACAGGGAGATAGCATTCCATATAAGGGAAAGCTATAAACAAGGAAAGCTCAAATTACCAAATCAAAGCCATTGAGAATGAAATGAAAAAACAGTAACATTTAATACCACAACAGTGAAAGGGGGTTGGGTTATTGCTACCTAAAAGAAATCAGGAACACAAATAAAAAGAAGCTGAAAGAGCCTTGAAAAGTAAAGAAAGAAAAGGGAGAATACCTTTTCTGAGAGCTGTTGTTGTTCACAGCTGTATTTGCAGAAGAAGGGGAAGCCTGAGAACATGCCTTCTTTTCTGAATGGTGTTGCTGCAAGTCCGCAACTACTTTTGTGTTAATATATAAATGCAAGAAAAAACAAAATAAGATAGAGAAAGAAGACTACCTGAAAGCCAGTTATCCTCTTCCCAGGGAACTTCTTTTTACCTTGCAAGCATATCTGAGTACCCAACTACAGATGATTATCTATTTTATGGGAGCCAAATATCAGTTGGTGACCAGCAAGCAAATCTTATATTTCTCAAAAGATGAAATCAACCTAAACTCTGGCATAAAAAAGAAGCTCATAAGTTCCTCTTGAAATGTTCATCCATTAAATTAATTTTTTGAAGGAACTCTCCAAAGTTTTGGCAAATCTGAACTCAGCGGCTACAGAAGCAGCAGTTGATATTGCACAACGGAATCTAATAGTTTTGCACTTATGCCTTGCTCTTTAATTTTATTTATTTATTTTCTAAGTAGAAGAAATAAACTTTATGGGCTTAGGGAAAGGCTAGTTTTGTTCTATAAATTGACACTTGCGCCAAAGTTCAATCACAGCAGGGTCAACGAATCAGCTAAAAATGGTGTTTCTACTATTTTATTGCAGTACTACAAAAAGAATAAGTGATAACAAAAACAGAGGCAGCCGTGATGCATGTAAGCATTGCTGAGGCCACAAAACACAAAGTTGTCTTCTAAAGTTTCATTGTATGGGTGACATTCAGATTATATACAAAACTTTTAGTCTGGAAGCACGTTTTTAGAACAATCCCATTTGCATTCTTTAACATGAAAAAATCAACTCATTTGATATTCAGTGAAAATTCATTCAAGTAGTGCAGCAACTAGCTCCATTAGTATTCTTAAACAACGATTGTTACCCAATGCATCAAAGAAGTAGCAATTGCCAGTCATGGAGCCAATTACTCCTCCCTGCATAAATTAAGCGAAAGGAAATTTCACAATAAATACTCAAGTAGTCGAGTCATTTCAAGAAAAAGAAAAACCTATATTAAAAAAATAAAATAAAATGACTGATGTATGAAGCAACAATTATCATTTCAACAATAACATGAGTGAGAATCACCAGACCTGGCCATCGGTACGATAACATACAGCAGTAACAATTGCCGTTACATCAGTCCAATCAACTACTTGACAATAAGGATTTGTCCAGATTCGAACTTTTCCATCAATTGAACCACTGACAAAGAAATTGTCATCCATGGGGTTGAACTGAACACACGTTACTGCATATAAAAATAATAAATTAAATCAGTGAGTGGTATTCATAATGAACAATGAACACTCACTAGAAGACCATTTTCCATTTTCTTATTGATGTTTCAATCCCAGTTGCTACATTTTGGTCATTTTCCATTTTCTTATTTATGTTTCAGTCCTAGCTATATATTACCTTTCTACTATAAGCTTCCCACTAAACATTTCTTCTTCAAGATGGAAGTGATTGAATATTGCTGAAAGTCAAGTCATACATATAGACCTAGTTTTCTATCACATGAAGACACTATATCATTTTTTCATCACACAAATATAGCATATCCATTAAATTCAACAACCTTCAGCCAGATCATGGATGAATTAAAACTGAGAACTTCAGCCAGACAAAACATACTTTGTTTTCGAATGATTGACCCATAAATCCTTTGGTTTCTACAGAAAGCTATGTCACGCTCACATTTGTTTAAATCGATGGAGAAAAGGATGAGACTGGGTAGAGTAGTACCTGAGAAAAAAATAGAACCTACTCCCACGAGCATTAGAATTTCTGAAAACTGGTTCTTGTTGACACCAAAAGATGATTTCAAGTAATACTGCAATGCAAGAAAACATCAATTGAAACTACTCAGTAGAGCAAGTCACTGTATTCAGGAATTCAGATGTCTCCATGGTAACAAGAGACTCATCATTTGATTTAGCATCTAGCAGTCACTTAAACAAAAAAAATTTAAGACAAATGATTACCAGTAACACGCTGCTGATCCCGGACATGCCCAATTCATAGAAGAACAAAACATAAGCAATGCGCATAAGTGTTGGGCTGCATAGTAAAACGAAATTCTTAAACCATAAATATGAATCAAAACCAGCGATGAAAAACCAATTCACTGCAAGAACATAAGTATGAATGGAGTAGTGGCAGGAAGATTCTTCATCTGTGAATCAACTTGGGACAGTGCCACCTTGAACTTCTCAATATCCAGTTCAGCAGATTCCTTGTATTCATCTCCTTCAGCTTGCTTCAAAAGACCAACAATATTTTTCATCCGTTATTCTTTAGATGGAGCTCCAACTGAGGGTATCTTTCACAGATGTCCTTCACAACAGCTTGGAGCTCTTTAACACTCAGTGTTCCCTAATTATCTTTGTCTGCTTTCTTAAATATCACTGCAATGTCTTCCTACAAGGACAATCCAAAAAACAAATTAGTAAAATAACACACCTAAGCAAACAGAACATAGAAAAGCTAGCAGAATTTCAATTGTGGGATAGGGATTGCCGATCATGCCAACAAACACTTACCATGACCATGCGTTAATTAATAGTAGCACAATCACCTAGTGCCTATATTCCGTCACACCCATCAATACGTAGGCATTCATTAGTTGCCAAAACACGTCTATTAGCCTGCATGGCATCAGAAAATACATTTTCTGTATAGAAGCTAAAAATCAACAGTACACTTATACGAAGAAATCCTCAATCTATAGCCAGATAATAGGAAAAACATTAGTCTTGATGTACAAGAATTCTAACCAAAACAAATCAAACAACAAATATCAGAGAAATTCAAAGGTCCAGGATGACCAACCTGACCAATTTGCTTCATAAATTTTGATATCACCGGACGGGTTCCAATACCAGTTGACCAAACGATCATCCCATATGGATGTTCAGTAATTTGTCCACCATTTGTTTTCTCTTTGGTACAAATGTCCTTATCAGTTACTTTTACAACCATATTGCCTAATTTTACATCAATACCATCTCTTTGGAACTTCTCTTCAGCAAAAGCAGTGATTCTTTTATCAAACCTGCAAGCAAATTCCAAAAGCATGAATATCACTTAGTAAAATGAAGAAGCAGTAAGTAACTCATTTATCAAAAAACATGAATATCACTTAGCAAATTCCAGTTTTCAGTCCACAAGAAGGGCTTATAGGGCTTGTTAGGCTTGTCCTAGTCGCAATAGAAACCATTGCACGCATTTATCTGTTGCAATGATAAATAAAGGAACATACTTTAGAGAAGTAAAGGACTGAAAGCTCTAGTAATTCCACATACTAAAAAATAACAACTATTGATTACTGGCTTTTGAGATCAACCATCAGAAAACTTTAAATCCAAAAGCACAAGAAACACTCTGGTACAAGACCATTATTTCTCATTAACTGGATAAATGAGTGAAAAATTCGAAAACCAAAAACATCATAAGACTTGAAAAGCATAAATCAAGAGAATTGCCATCCTAAACAGATAGTTAAACAATCATGTTATTGAAAAAGCTCAAGCTGCAGAGTTGAAACTATTGAGACTCGAAGTCCACTTCACCCATTTTGTAGACCCCAACCTTTATATATGCTCTTTCTACCAGTTTAAGGTTTTAGAGAAGTTGGCAATTTAATAGAGACATGGTGCAACCATGCACTATCAAAAGGTCCACCAAAATAATAAGGGTGGGTTTATGTCAACAACACCCCAGAGAGTCGGGAACACACCTAACAATGGATATAACAAGGTCATAATAACTAAACCCGCACACACAAATAAAAATAATCCACTTAGTATACTTCATAAGAACCCAATGCGAAGGGGTACAAGAATTAGTCTTTATCTGAGATAGCCTTACAATGTATCAAACTGGATCTTATGAGAATGATGGCTCCTTTCCAGATAGCCTTACAATGTATCATCTTGGTCATGTGAGAACAAATCATCTTAGCGTATCTATACTTTTCCCTGCACATCAATCAGAGTCAGTCTAACCCATTTTCTAAATGTCAAATATCAATTCAATTTAGTTTATACGGAGAAAATGTCTTATAGTCAAAGCCTATATGATAAAATTGTAAAATGCAACTTCATTCGTAGCTAGAGTTCAATAGACATTATATCATTCAATGAATATTTAAAGAATAACTCACAAGGTTGCTTACCTCATTCAACATCCTATGCAACTCATCCCTCGCTTCAACAACTCGAAAATATCAGATTAAACCATACCTAAATACCTGACTCCGGCGCTGCATTTATACTAAAATTGAAGCATACCTCAATACCTGCCTCCGATCGATCATTAGTTGATTTAGTCCCGAATTTCATACTCAAATTGAAGCTGGAGTAGAAAAGCTTCAACATACCCATGCAAGCATATTCAGCTGCTACATACCCATGCAAGCATACCCAATTGTAAGTACTTGAACAACAAGGACTAATCAGTGGCAAAATGACCAAATGCATTTAAAAGGTAAAAAATCTCAATAGGAAAAGTGGACCTGTGATTCCAACTGCTGATTTTTCAGTCTCCAATCTTCATATGGGTGTCCTGATTTCCTTTTGCAATTTGTCTCTCTCATCATCCTTTGAAGTTAAGCGCTTAATAAAACACTCTAAACATTTTGGAGAAATCTCCTCATATTATTCCAACCAATCTTCTCATATCTATTCTCTCAAAACTCCCTAAAAACCTATTTAGATAAATACAACTCCCTAAAATGCAAAATCAATTGAGTGAAACATCTTACTATGCAATACATAAACTAAGATTTAACAGTATTCTACAGCATTACGCAACAGCAGCATTACAACATTACGCAACAACATTACAGCAGTAACAACAACATTACATGTGCAGCATTAACAACAACGGTAACAACATTACACAGTAACATTACAACATTAACATTCCTATAATATACGTACATATGCATGAATACAAGTGGATCTACAAAATTGGTAGTAGTTCAAGACCAAGAGAGATATTCATTTAGGCATGCAAATATATATTACAAGTCTCGATCAATGCTTACCGAAGCTCTAAATCATAACAACTTTGTTTGCTAACCATGCTACTGTAGTACCAATGGCATCTTCAATAAATTCTAGCTCAGATGTAGGCATCCAAAGAGATGCAGTAGGAACTTTTGGACTATCTACCCAAACTTTAATAGCATTTGGACCCAAGGGAATGTGATGAACAACCTGATTTGGATCACTTGAAAACCAATGTCCTTCAGCAACTACTTGTCTCGAACCACTAACATCCAACAACTTGCAGTTTTTCTTTGAGCCGATGTTCACACTCTAACAACAAGTCAAACAAGACAAATACGTTAAACTGAGGAATCACTTTACTAATAGATTCTTGAAGATATATATAGTTACTTCAATTATGCATTAGTGTATGCCAATAACATTTAACTTACCAAACGATATGATGCATTTTCGACTTCATGATTTTCAGGTACTTTTTCCAAAACAACTTTGTTAGCTGGCCATGCTATAATAGAACCAACGGCATCTTCAATGCATGTCATATTAGATGTAGGCCTCCATAAAAATGCATCATGATTTTTTGAAATATCTACCCAAACAATCACGGCATTAGGTCTAAGAGGAATATCATTGATCAGTGTTTTTGGATCACTCGAATGCCAACGTCCTTCCGCCACTATTTCATCTTTTCCACTCCAATCAAACAATGTGCACTTATTCGTTGAATTTTTGTACTTGCTTTATCAAGAAAGAATGCATAAAAAACAGGAATCATATACACAAGAATACAACTATTTAAGTTACACAAATACATGATATAAATACCAAAGCAATCAATAATTATCTTACCAAAGGCGTGTCAATATTATCTTGTTCAACAGAATCTTGATCAAGTTGCAAAATAACTCTCTCGGCAGGCCATGCTATCGATTTACCTTGAGCTTGTTCTATACAAGTCATGCTAGATTTAGGCCTCCATAGGAAAGCATCTGGTTTAGTTGGAATATCAACACAGACTTTGATTGCATTAGGACCCATAGGAATTTTATTGACAAGAGCATTAGGATCCCTTGATATCAAATGTCCTTCAGCAACGATTTCCTTTGTTCCACTCCAATCTAACAACTGGCATTTCTCTAGTGACTTGGTGTTGACACTCTGCAATTAATCAATACAAACATTACAATTGAAGCAAATTTAATTGAAGATTAATGTCACAATATTGAAACTAATTGTCGTACCACTGCAGATGTTTGTCCTCTTCTCCACTTTGCTCAATCTAACACCACAGCAAATAGTTAATAAAAAAAATTCAATGACTAAGCTGGAGTTTTACTTATTCACTGATCACAATATATATCCAACTTGCCTTGTTTTTCAAAAATGTGTTCACCAATATATTGTCGTGAATGATAGTTTGTTGCTCTTGCATCTTGGCCACATGTTTGTCCTTAGTTTGAAGGAATGCCAATTTGTTGATGGTCATTCCTCTTCCCATTCCTCTTAGTCGTCCAGGTTTTTCATTTCCTAAGACTTTGGAAAGAGCATCTTCGGTCACATTTGTTATCGAGTTAGATGGTGAATCACTTTTAGCTTCGATTAGCTGCTCCTATATAATTCAACACATATAATAGCATAGTGTATGGTTTCAGAAACTATACAAAATTACACATAATTCTACATTACAAATAACATTTCACTCACAATGGTTTCGGAAACTCCTGTATTTACTGGTTTACCGTCTTTTCTGGTGCGCGACTTAATCCATACTTTAACCCTAGAAATAGAAGATGGCTTGATACTATTCTTTTTCTATAAGAAAAAGAAATTGATCAGGTTCTTAAAAATTAGTAATTGAACCTACAAAATTATTTTGACCACAACATAAGAATGTATATGAATATGAAATATGTATCACCATATTTTCTGCTAATCGAGCCAATCCTTTTCGGCTGCATGTGTGTGGGATTTGCTTATGCTTGATTGCTTTATACTTATCACTTACAGCCTGAAATTGTATTACTTTAGCATGATTTTAACTGAATTATAATGTTTCACCATATATTATAATATTACAACTAGTTTTAAAACATACCTTAAATGCTGGACTAGTTTTTGTCTTGACGAACTTTATCTACTTTGCTCTACTTTGAATGATTTTAAGCTGAAGCTCAAGTCTTTCTTCGTCATTAGTTGCTTCTTGTATTTGGCCGACTAACCGTGATTTTGAGGCCCTCCATATACATCCCATCGATTTAAATACGATAGCCTTTTTCCATTCTTTATCCAAGTCGAATCTTGCTTGGAATTTATATAAAATTATCAGTAAGTAACTCAATACTCGTAATTTTACTGTAAGAGTTCTATCACAACTTCTGTAAACTGAAATATACATGTCATTGAATTGTAAGAGTTCATAATACCTGAATTGATCTCCACAAGATTACTTTTATGTCATTACCAAGCTTCCTCCAATCGCATAATGTTACAGGTATGTGCTCTCGTACAAGTAGGTCTAAAAAAGAAGACAAGCTAATTGACCCCTCTCCACATGGTTCACCTTTATCAGTAAATTCAACATGAACTCGACTTGCAGCCTCTACAGCAATATCTCTCATTTTGGTTGGACCCTTAGCTTTCTTAACTCATATCGGGTCTGCAACTGACTCTTGTGCTGCTGGTGCATCTTTTTCGACCACTTCTTTGGTCGTCGATGGTTGTATATGTTGGAGATTAGGTTCATGACTCTCATGTTGTTGGATCAAAGTCTGTTGACATGCTTTTGGACATTCTGATACATTCTTATCCGTTCCTTCAGAGACCTTGGATGTTTTTGTCTGTATCAAAACACGTTTCCTTTTGTGAGATATGTCATTCTTCTTGGCATCAGCAACCATTGCTGTTCACCTGTTTAAGAAAAAAAAAGTTGATCATTTCAGTATATGTAATGCATTAATAACCTTAATCATATAATGAAAACAAAAAAAGAGACAACATATGAAATATGTGTAACTAATATATAAAAACAAAGACAATTTTGATAAAGCAGCCAAAACACAAGCTAAATAAATATGAAGGTTAAGAACATATATTACACAAATATGCCCTCACATATCTAACTTCACCACTAGACTCCTCAATGTCCATATCAACTTCTAGTGGTATTGAAGCTTCTGCACTTTCGTCATCGGCCTCTAACTCATGGAAACCTCTTGGTGGTGCCTTCATTACAACATACCAATTAGAGGAATCATCTTCTCTTGAATAAAACACTTGTTTTGCTTGAGATCCTAAAATATATGGATCTCTTCCAAAAGATACTTGACTTTGATGAAGGTTCACGAGGGTAAATCCATCTGCAACTTTAACACCATTACCTTTGTTTGCCCAATGACACCTAAAGACTGGAACATAGAATACATGATAGTCTAGTAATATTATATCTGTCAATATTCCATAGTAAGTAACCCAACTTGTGCAGTATCTTTTGCGCTTGCCCTACACATGCTGGTTGCCTCATAAATAATCCCACTGTTTTCGGTTTCCCGGTCGACATCTTTTGTGTGAAAACGCTGCCCATTGATAATATACCCAGAAAAAGACAATGCACTATTCCGTGGACTATATGCAATCCATTTCAATATGTCCGAGTCAGCTTTTAAATCAATAGGAATTTGTTAAAGTGCACAACTTAAATGAAGAGATACAAAGTAAGTAGTTATTAAGTTAAACACAAACTAAGGTAATAAAAACCTGGAAGATTTAATCGAACCTTATTTTTTATCCATTCTGCAAATTTTTTAGTATGTTTATTCCAAAGTAAGGTTGCATCGCGTGTAAGATGTTTGTTTGATTCTTGTAAAACCTCCAAGTGCATGCTAGTATGAGAGAAAACTGAATAAGTAAAATGGTTACGGTGTAACGATAGAGATCTAACATCTTTGAATTTCATTTTACTTACTCTAAATATGGATCCACCACCGCTGTATTCATCAACACAACTTGATGTGCAAGTTTTTTTTCTCTGTCGCTTAGTGTGATTGATGTGGCTCTAGAAATTGGACAGCCTTCCAGAATAACTTCATTCGCAAAATCATTATTGCAAACTTCTTTTTCCTCCACTTGTATTGTTTTTTTCAAAAATTCTCTACAAAAACTTATGCACTCTTCTGCAAGATATGATTCAGCGATACACCCCTCTGGCCATGCAGGGTTTCTAACGTAATCTTTTAGTGTTTTCATATATCTGTACATAAATAACTTATAAGTTATTCAACATATTATGCTTCAAACAGAACTATTCAGACTAAAAAAAAGGAATGATTCCTTACCTCTCAAAGGGATACATCCAATGAAAATGAGCAGGTCCACATAATCTAGCTTCTCTTCCTAGATGAACCGTTAAGTGTACCATAATATAAAAAAAAAGGTGGAAAAAAGCTTTAAAGCATGCACACAGTTTCAATGACTTCTTCCTCCAATATTTCTAATTTCTCTCTATCTATAACACGCTGACACAACCTATTATAGAATGCACATAACAGAAGTACTGCATTTCTAGGCCCTTTTGGAAGTAATCCTCCTAAAGAAACCGGCAACAACTGTTGCATTAGAACATGATAATCATGGGACTTTAGGCCAATGACCTTGCATTCCTCACAAGATACACACCTCCCAATGTTTGAACAATAGCCATCAGCTCCCTTGAAGTCATACAATCTCTTGCAAAATTTCTTGTTTCAGACCTTGAAAATGTCCATGGAGCAGGTGGAAGGTATGTTCTGCTTCCATGAGGTTGTGGATGCAGGTCCTTCCGTATTTGCATATCATGTAAGTCCATACGAGCATTAACCCCATCTTTTGACTTTCCACAGTGCAACATTGTGCCTATAATGCTTTCACAAACATTTTTTCCGACATGCATTACGTCTAAATTATGACGTAATGGAAATTCCTACAAAAACATGAACGTAACCATTAATACTTAGTTTTTTAGACCATTACTGAATATAAAAAAAAAAAACAAAGCGATTAAAGACATAAAAACTAACCTCCCAATATGGTAAATCGAAAAAGATTGACCTTTTCTTCCACCTTGATAGCTCATCATCATCAACATTGTCATCACCATTATCATCACCATCAGCATCATTAGTATTATCATTTCTTTTTGTTTTTTTGTTATGACATTTTCCAAAATCATTTCAAAAATTCTTAAGAGCAATAGAAATGTTCCGACCAAACAAGATTCTAGGCTTCCTTCCATGTTCCACATTGTTATCAAACCAAACCTTCTTTCCTCGATATTCATGTGTAGGTGACAGAAATTTCCTATGACCCATGTATGCAAATTTCTTACTGTGCGTTAACCATCTGTAATGCCTATTTTTGCCACAAAGAGGACATGCCTTTTTACCTTTTGTACAACATCCAGCGAGGTTTCCATATGTTGGAAAATCACTTATGGTCCATAGCAAAATTGATCTGAGATTAAAAATATTTCCACCAAACGCATCATAGGCCTCCAATCCATTGTGCCACAAATGTTGCAAGTCTTCTATAAGTGGCTGTAAGTAGACGTCTATGTCATTTTCAGGTTGCTTTGGACCCGGAATCAGTAGCGTTAACATGATATTCTCTTTCTTCATGCACAACGCAAGAGGCAAATTGTAGTTAACTAGCATCACTGGCCAACAACTGTATTTAGAGCTTAACACGGAAAAAGAATTAAAACCATCAGTAGAAAGACCAAGTCTGAGGTTGCGTGGATCAGCTACAAATGATTCTCATTTATCATTAACCAATTCCCATGTTACGGAATCAACAGGGTGCCGCATTTTTCCATGTTTGCTTTTATTATTGAAATGCCACCTTAAATCTGCAGCCATTTTTCAGACTTAAACATCCTGTTGAATCTGGAAATTATAGGAAAGTACCTCAAAACTTTAACTAGAATGCCTTTTTTAATCTCTTTGGTCCTCTTATTTTTCTTCCATCTTGAAGCACCACATTTAAGACAATTGTCCAAGTCCTTGTACTATTTTCTAAATAGACAACAATCATTCTCACAAGCATGAATCTTTTCATAACCAATCTCAAATGACTTGAGAAACTTTTTAACCGAGTAAAACGACTTCAAAAGTACATTGCCATGTGGAAGCATGCCTGCCAATGTCTCAAGAAGCTCACTAAAACTTTTATTAGACCATCCACTTTGAGTTTTAAGTCGATATAAAGCTACAATGGCTGATAGCTTGTTATAATTTGAACAGTTCGGATACAAAGGGGTTTCTACATCTTTTAGTTTTGCTATAAAATCATCAGCATCTATGTATTTAGTAGGCTCAATGTAGTCTTCATTAACCAACTGAGTAGGCTTCATATATTCTTCATAAAAAAGGTGGGTAGCTCTATATAAGTTATATGTCTCGTCGTTCCACATTTTTCAGGAAAGGTGTCATCAATAATTATTTGCTCCCCATGCTCATAATAATCTTTACTTTGTTTGTACTTCGCATCCATTCCCCTTGTAACCAAATGTTCAACAACAGTACTGCCACACTGATGTTGTACATTGCGACAATCTATGCAAGGACATAAGATCATTTTAGGATTTCCCAAGTTGTTTGTAACCATTTTCACAAAATTCCATGCTCCTTTCTCGTATTCAGGATCGGCTCTATGACAAGAAAGACAAGAAAAATCCATTGCTCTAAGACCTCTGACGTTTCTAATTCTATAATAAATATCTAACTACGTACAACTAATTTTGTACCTGTGAAGAGCCACCCAACCTTTATCCAGCATCATATATTCTTGTAGTACTCAGCCCAACAAATTCTAAAATTCAAACAAAGAACTACTTAAATCTTCATGGGGTAATTGAAAGTTTCATATATATATAAGCAGTACTTGAAGACAAGTCCAATTTCATACTAAATAGATATTTATATCCGTTCTGAAAGCATTACAAACTGGCAGCATAAATGTTAAACGCAAAGACAGAAATTAAATTCAGACAACGCTACAGCATAAATGTGAAACAGATATATGAAACATCAACCCTTTCACTATACACAACCAAAATTCAAAACATGTATTTTAAATAAAGAAAATTCAAGATAAAAAGAAAACAGGAGACCACATTTTTTTTTCTTCGGATATAGAGTAAATTACTTGTACTTAGGTTGTCCCCATTTTCAGCTTATGCACACTAGATAGAAATGCTGCAGGAATTTGAGTTATATATAAAATTGAATTTCAATAAGAAAGTATGTCATATTTCATGTTTTTGCATAAATCCTTCTACGAAGTATTTCATTAGGAAGGATTAAGGAGATGTTTTAGGAAGGTATGTCTACTTGATATTTCACGACTATCTGAAGACTATATCTATCATTATATCACAATCATAATATGTATATTCCCTATGAAAAAAAAAAGAGTGAAAGAGCAATAATGTGCATCATACCTTTTAGTGTTTGATGAGTTCTTTGGATCTTGCATGAACATCAAGGACACCTGAAACACAGAGAGAGTTGATGTTGCAGAATGAGAAGAGAAAAGGAGAAGGAAATCATTTGGATGGATGCAAAAAGTGAGTATGAGAGAGAGAGAGAAAGACTAGTGGGTAAAAAATCTTTTGTATTTTGTTCCAATTAAATTTTGAATGAAAAGTAATGGGTGGCAATGGCAAAGGCTCTATGTACATCTTTTCTTTTTCTCTTTCTTTATTATAGTCTCTATTCTTTTGCTTTAATTTGGCAGAAGGGGGTTCCTTTCATTTCCTTTAGTGTATAACATGTAGGCTACATGTTCATCATTAATATTTCTGCTTCATTTTTTATTTGATTTTTTTTAAAAAAATTTCTTGTTTACTAAACCATCTGATAGAAAATTTCCAATTATGACTTTATTGTTCTTACTTTTATTTCAAATTAAGGGAAACTAAGTCTTATTTTTTCTCAAAGTAAACCATATTAGGGTTCAACTTAATTGACTTCTAATCAAGAAATGAAATGTTCTCTATTTCAACAATTTTTCCAACAAGAGTCTCCATATGAAAAAAATTTAAAAGAAAAAAACTTTGAAAAAAGAGTCATTCCATGGATCTTTCAACAAGCCCTCACTTTTGACTAAGAATAACATTTATATTTTGAATTCATATACTATCGTATCACAAATAATTCATCTTAATTAACAGTGATGATCACATGCATTGCAGGTGCTCTTCCTACTGGTCTTATAATCATACAGTGTGGAAATTCTATGTATGAGCATCCAATGAAAATATGAGTTGGAGGGTGTCATGTCTCACCCATTAGAATAGAAAAGTAATGTATATACATTAGACACATTCACAAACTTGCTTTGCAGAACTATGATGATGTGTTTATCCCCTTCGCAACAACTTGCATGGTTTCTGGTAATCATGCTTAGTGGTTGGAGTCTTCCACTCTCTGAATCAATATTTGGCTTCTTAATATAGTGAAGATTTGTTTTCAGGGTGAAATTTAGATGCTTTTGCAAGGGGTGCAACTCGGGCAGGTTAACTTGCATCAACAATGTTAGGTTTTCTTACACGCAGAGTGTCAGAAACGCTAGCTCATCATAAATTGTCTAACAAATTCATGCGTAGCTAAGACTCCGGTCCAAACCCAATCCAAATTTTAATTTTAAATTTTTTTATCAGAGTTTGATTTTGGCTACCTATGGCTGATCAGTCTCAAATTGTAATAAACCATGAGCTAATGTTTGTAATTGTGATCAAGGGGGGTTTTGTTTAAACAAGTGGGGAATAGTGTAATAATAAGGTGAAAAAGCAATGCTTATAAGTGAGTGTGTATGTGTGTCAGTGTGTGGTAGGGTTGGGAGGGCAATGAAGCTTTGTTGCAATAAGCTTATTATGATGTTTGTATGCACATAAAATAATTTGTGAATGGATGGAGTACTCATGAGCTAGCTTTAAAGTAACATGTTCAAAAAGGAAAATAAAGGTTTTTTCATTGCAGCCATAAGCTAGGCTAGGCTTTCAGGATATCCTCTTTAATAATTATGAAAAAAAAATATTACAGCTCAGATACCATACGATTTCTCATTCGAAGTTCACATTATTATTGGAGGTTTTGTGGAATAACAGACATGATGTAATCATTGATATATTGGAATGTATGTAAGATTGCTCTGAAAACAGCAAACTTTGATGACATATTATTGTTCTGTGAGCCATAAGATCCTCTGCCTCGAGTAATAATATTTTTATTTATTTTGCTTTCTAGTGCCGTTTATTTTATGGCAACCTACCTTTGTCATTACTAACACATTATAAATAAATTTTATATAGGAATCAAAATCTAAGAAGGTTAGTGGAAGAAAGATCACATAAGCACAAGTTTGAGATTATCTTGGATTATTTGAGATTTTCTAAGAATGGGGGACCGGTATAGTTGATAAGTATATACAAATAAGAAGGAAGATGATGCTTCTAAGAAAAGTGTGAATTGGGAAATAAGTTATACATTAGAAATCATTATTGACGATTGAAAGTTCAAGTTTCTTGTATGTATATAGAGAAAACTAACAAGGAAGCAATACTTGAAAATGAAAGAAAATCTCTCAAGAGAATAAGCAAACAATCTTATTAAGTTTAGAAGAGTATTTTCTATGTAATAATTATCATCTATAGAAATTTCACTTTAATTACAAAATCTTTTTCATTGACTAAACATTAAAATCAAAGTCACCGTCTTTGAAAAACATGACGATATATACTTTAAGAGTATCTTCTTATGTATGGGAGGAAGGTGGAAAAAAATCCAAGATAAAACTATAGATTATAAAATGTTCTGTATTTTTTCATGGATGAATAAAGGAGGGAAAAATATCTGAGCATTTTAAAGCAAAAGGCGAACACAGGAGTATATAGGAAATCCTAAATCATGAGATACTCTGAAACTGGTTGTTGGCCAGTTTTGATGGAACAAAAAAAAATGCTTGATAGAATGAGAAGAAAAGAAGAGAGAAGAACCTGATTCCTTGATAAACCAGTCTGTCTAGCCAACAGATGCTTATCTGCATCACTTGGATACCTGATAAGAAAGAAAACGACATCGTAAGCACGCTTTCTTTATAAAGAAACTCAGGCATTGAAGAAGACAACTACATGCACATATCCATTTGAAAGAGAGATTATATGGTTATGTATATTAAAGTGGATTTTATTAGTAGAAAGCAATGCGTGAAGAAAAAAGAGCATTTCTTCAGCTTTATTGTTGTACAAAAACTCTACCTTGACCGTCGTAACACTGTTTTATTGAAATCATACATGGCACACTTATAAGCATCTTATACTAGCTTAACACTACTAATTGATCTAAAAAAACTTCATAATTTGTTCAAAATCATCGGATTCAATGAGCACGTTCAAGATACTTATCGGATTCAAATGCAAAATCATTATATGGTCTAATTTAGATTACGCCAAAAACAAGGACTTGTTAATGAGCTTAAAAGGTCTTTCGATGTTCCAAGAAAACACCCTACATGGATGTTGATAACATCCAATTATTTTTGCAAGCAAATTTTGGTCAGAACTTTTCAAACTCCTTGGGTCCGAACTCAACATCATCACCAGTTAATTACCACCCATAGTCGGGATGGCCAAACAGAAAATTTCAACTCAGTGATGATCATACATGCAGGCCGAGTTTATTAACAAAAAATATAGCCATCCAGCTTACATCCTCAGATTTTAATTGTTGTCTCTGTTTTTTACACACGTCTTTTTGAATTTTTCTCTACTTTAATTGCTAAAACTCTGTCTGACAACCAAAAAGACTCTTCCCAACTAGGCCATACATTTGGATTATGAGAACCTAAAATCTAACTATCAACATTCAGTGGATTAGAGAATGTTGCACTGATTGTACATATAAACTAATAGGCTATCAACTATCAACTAATAGGCACTGATTAGAGAATGTAAGCCTAGAATCTAAACTATCCACTGATTATGAGAATGTACAACAGAACTATCAGACTTATTGATATTCTTCAGCTGCATAAAATAGAAAGCAAGGATTGGATTATGAGAACCTATAGCCCCAGTAGGTGTGTTATGATGACATTCATAAACACTGCCTGAATATGTGTTGAAACACTTCATGTTTCAAAGACCATATCTTTGTTTTGTTCATCCAGCTCCCACAAACTCAAGATCATAGATATCAAACATCGAATATAAAAGTTCCCATCATCTTCCAACCGAAGCAAAATGCATCAAGCAAATTAGGAATGCAGTCCTTGGTAACTATGTAAATCCCCAACTCCAAAGTAACTCATTTTCTAAGATTAAAAAAAACAACAAAAATGCTTCAAACATCAAAAATGCAATTCATAAGGAAATCAATAAGGAAAAAAGAAAAAATTACATATCCTCTCCCCTAAAAACATTGACAATTACCTATCTGAAAAAATTGATCCTTCAAAGCCTTCAATCTACCAATCCATAACATCCATTACTTCAACTTCAAAAACTGATACAAAACAAAACAAACAAACAAAATTGTTAGGGTTTGCGTGAAAGAAAAGCAAGAGATAATGATTGTGTTGAGAATGAGAGACCTGAAACGGAGAGGGAGAACACGGCGAGAAGTAGAGCACATTGGAGAGGGAGAGCATGGCAAAACAGGTTGGGTGTTGACAGCTAGAGGGAGATCAATCGGAGAGGGAGAGCGATCAAAGAGGGAGAGTAGAACGGAAAGGGAGATGAGAGCAGTCAGAGAGGGAGAGGGAGACGAGACTTTGGCTTCGGCTTCGGCTTCTGCTTCTGCTTCCTTCCTTCTTTCTTTGTTTTTTTTTTTTTTTTTTTTTGGATCGAGCGGGCACTTTGGCGCCCAGCAAATTACTCTCGCCCAACCTTTGATAGCATTTCACAATGTGAGATAAATGATACAAGTTGAGCAAAGTCTGCCCTTTCATAGCACTTTATAAAAAAACGCTATTGTCATGTGCTATCAATCCCCATTTGTGTTGTAGTGTTTTACAAGTTGCCCATTAGAAGTTTCAATCACTAGAGGTTTCTATGGACTGAGATAGAAAATCCACTAAATAGAGCCCAACAAATTTGCAGCTCTTGAAAGCATTGTGATTTCAATCACTGCCCAGGAAAAAAAAAGAGTATATGCCTATCTGTTCTATAGCAAATTTACCATCCTGCATTGTGGTTTTTATCTATATGTTGTTTTTAAGTTGATGTATTATCTATATGTTGTTTTTATTTCATCTATCTGAAGTGCATTCATTGTTCCTCATTATAATTTTTGTGTTGTGTTTTTATTATTTTGGTTCAGATGACTTCTTTGATATCAAGGAAACGCAAGTCCGTAATTGTTGCTGCTAGTAGTTCGGTCGTCGCTCCTCCCCCCCAACGTAGCTCATTCCGCCATTAATGCTCCCACTACAGGGCCTGCTTCTATCTGTACTCCCCTAGCACATGGATCAAATGTTCTGGTCGTTGATCAGTCTTCATCGACCGGATCAGTTCCTCAAGTTCTCACTCGACGGAGCACCAGACAAACAAACCGTCGATTAACATCTCTTGAGATTGCACTCGAGACTGTAACCATGACCGGGGATGTAACCCCCCCCCCCCCCCCCCCCCCCCCCCCCAGGGAGATGGAGAGCTCCCTAGAGGTAATAAACTTAAGTTTCTTCATCATATTCAGCATAAATTGATTTTTTTACTTTATTTTTTTTAATTTTACAGCAGCAAAGAAAACGAGGTGGCCTTGTAGACAACTAAAATCCCAAAGAATCACACGAACCACTAACACGCGCATTCCCGTAATGTGGGATCCTAGTCATTGTCGCTCGCAATCGGTGAAGATTAATAGCTTGTTGGTGCATGACATCGGTGCAATCATTCGCAACCATTGCTCGATGACATCCTCATCTTGGAGTGAGGTCAAGCCCAAGATGCAGGCCGAGGTGTTGGACGCGCTCACACTAAGTTTTAGCCATTCATCTCAACCTTTAATAATTAGAATATTTATAATACATAAAATTTTGAAGGTTTTGCATGTTTATGCTTGTAGTTTTACTTGATTTGATATAACTTATCTCTTTGGGCCTTAATGTTCTCTAATAAATATTATTTAAAATTTCAGGTCAACTTTGAGTTTGACATGAATGATCTCAACATTCATGAATATATCACTGGTACATTCGTGGATCGGTACCGGAATTGGAAGCACGATTTTCACCGGTTCTTCCAGACGTTTCCTAATGTGGATAGTGCTAAGACACAACCCCCGATCGAATTGGAGCATAGGCCCGATGAGTGGGTGTGGTTGTGCGATCATTTTTTAACTCCCACATTTTTGGTAGGCATTAACGTTTTTATTTTATTAAAATAAACATATTTATTTATATATATGTAATAACGCATATGTTTAATATATATATTGATTAATTATACAAGAAAAGATATGAGGCGAACAAGGCGAGCTGACGTCAAAAGAAAATTCTACATCACTCTGGTTCATTGCCCTTCTCTTACAGGGTAGAGGAACGACGTCTAGTAAGTGAACTAATATGTTTACTTTTCATTGTTTTATTTTTAGTCAATACATTCAATTAAATGTTTCTATTAGTTGGTTTATTATTTTAACAATGTTTTGTAGGAGGGTTCAAAATTCCCAGAAATCGACATGTTCAAGGATGTTTATGCACTACCTAGCAATGAGGTGGCTGTGAAGTTGCATGTAAGTTTTATTCTTTGCATTTTTGCATGTTGTCAGTTCCGTTGTTTTAAAAGTTATTAATTTTTAATAATTTTTTTAATGAAGGAAACAATGGTAGAGAGGCGGGATGCCTACATGGAGCGAGTGGCCTTGCAACATCCCCCAAAAATTTCGTTGGAGCAACTCACAATGGACAATCCCGATCCAGGATTACATAATTTGACGAAGACATTGGAATCGTTAGGTCCGAGACCTGAAAAGATTGTTCAGTGGATGGGGAAAGCTAAAGTTCATGAGGTCAACACCTCATCTTCAGCTTCGCAGCGGTCAGCTGGAACTGTTTCATCATTAAAGTCGAAAGTAAAGGAATTACAAAATGAGTTAAATGTTGCCAAAGCGCGTGAGGCAGAGCGGCAAGCCCAAGAGGTTGAGAGGAAGGCCCGCGGGGGGGGGGGGGGGGGGGGGGGGGAACGACAAGCCCAGGAGTATGTTATTAGGGACTCTCCAGCAGTCGGGGATTAATTTGTCGAGCTTCCCGCTACCGTCAACTAACCATCAGCCACCACATCCCTAGAAAATGTACTGATGTGTGTTTTTTTTAATTTGTAACTGATACAGTACGGTTTTAAAATTTTAATTTGTAATGGATACAGTACGGTTTTACATTATTAATTTGTAAAGTTAATAGTATTTAATTAAATTAACAAAAAAGCAATACATATCAAACCCTCTCTGCGCGAGACGATTCAATTAATAAATATTTCAAATTTAATTAAAATAAATATTTGAATTAAAAGATTTCAAAATTATTAAACAAAACATTAAGCGATAAATTTTTTTGTCTCACAAAAATAGATCAAGTGTGTCTGGATCGACCAAACATGTATGACAACATTAGAGCGATGAATATTGTTGTCGCGCGATGAAAGGTTCATCACCATTGAGTTAAGCCGACAAAGTGTAACGCGATGAAAGGATTTGTCACGATTGAGTTACGCCGATAAAGTTTAACGCGACGAAAATAGTTAATTGCGTAAGTATATTTTGCACGAAGAACCGTTCTATTTCCCGCGTCGAAACGAGTGTCGCGCAAAACAGTATTTCGCGAGGCACCCTTTCGCGAACTTTGTTGTTGTCGCTTAAAAGGACTATGTAGCGACGAAGATTTTTGTTCGTCGCACAAACGCTTGCAAGACAGAGCTGTAGCGACAACCTTTGCGCAACAAATATCTTGTCGCCCAATATGTATGGCGACGAAATGTTATTTATAGCGACAATTTTACCTACATCCCTAAAGGCCTTTTTTTTTTTAGTGTCTTTGGCAGTCTAATCCTATTTTACAGGTCAAATCTCTAGGAGGACAGATTTGGACGCATCAATTTTAATTGTAAAATATCTAAATTTGGGATAGCAATTGGTAATTTTGAGGTGTTACACCAACACCAGTGGATATATGATAGTATTAATCAAAGCATTGGTGAGATTGACTACTGCCACTTATGTATGCTACAGTTTTCTACTCTAATAACTTAGCTTAGACTATATGCAATATAAGTTTTGTCATCCTTAAGCCAAGCATGATTGCGAATTTGTACTACAGAATGTCTGTTTTGTCAGCTGCCTAAACTAATTTCTAAGAAATCTATCACAACTCGCACCTACAATCTGTCATCTCCGCTCATATTATTTTGTCAAACACCACAAATATTCATATTATTTAGGTCAAGTAAGACTGCAAACTCAAAACAATTAAAATGAAGAAGTATATTATAATGCTCCATTGTGGGAGAAGGACATGACCTTTCATATAAATTAAAATGAAGTAGGCCATGCAAAATATATACCATGAAAAAAATTACAATATTTTATACAAAACTTCATTAGTTATTAATTTAATTATGGTATAAGAAAGAAAAGGGTCTTGCGTACGTATAAAAATTATTTATTAGTAAAATTTGTGCTTCCATTATTTTGTCTCCGTGTAAAAATACATAGTGGAATTTGAAGTAGTAGATTGTTTTGATTGATTACAAAAAATTATGCTAAGTTTGAGTTAGTTTTACTCCCTCTTAATTACAATCACTCCTTGTTTGTAATCTTGTATTTCAATGTGGGGGTCGAATTGTTGTTGATTTCATTGAGCTGCATTTATCATGATCGTCATTGTTAGAATATAATTCACGCCAAATCATACATAATGTAGATTCTATGGCATATTGCTTCATAGTTTAAATTTGGATACGAGTATTTGATTTTTATGATAATAATAGGGTAGGGTATGCAATAATGCATCCCCACATACCTTTTGCTTTTCCAAACACTACCTATCAAATATGAAACAAAGCCGTAGTGTTTTTATTTTTTATTTTTTTGTTAAATAACAAAACCGTAGTTTTTACCAAGGATTGTGATTTTATTTTTTGAGTTAATTTCGGTCTCCTGATTTTTAGAAATATTTTGGTGTGTAAAGAAAGAACGTAATAATTTCAAGGATACATGAAATATATAATGAATTTCGAGAGTATATTAAATATGTGAAGTAAATAAATCTATTAAACACATTAAATGAAACCAAAATACTTATAATTAGAAAATCAATCGACAGTTTAAAATCAATATATAAGTAGAAGAAGTGATAATTAGGAAATTAGGGGGTGGTTTACAAAATTAATAATTAATTAGAATAAATGATAATTAGGAAACAAAAATCTCAATTTTTTTTAAAAATTCCAATATTTTCGAAAAAATGTAATTTTTAGTAGTTGGTTTTTGTATTTTTTTTTTTTACCAAAAAATGAAATTTACAAAAATACCTTGAAATAATTCGAAAAAATTAAATTTTTTCTTTCGCCATTTTTTCGTAATTTAAAAAAATGAAAATTTCTGTAAATTTTCGTATAATTTCGCAAAATCACATTTCTTGATTTTTACTTAGGTTGTTTATTTTTTATGTATATAGTTGAGTAGATTCAAGTACTAGTATTTCAGTGCAATCTAGTTAGTCAGGTACACGTATTTCACGTAAATATATACAGAGTTGGGCATGGTTCGGAACCGTTTAGGATTTGGCTTGTTCCGGTCTCGGTCCCGATCGAGTGAAATGGGATGAAATGGTTTGAGATGGAGCATATTTTTGGGCAGACCCAATTTGAGCCGGGATAGTCCGGGATGGAACCATGCCATTCCGGTTCAAACTCTTCTTCCTTCTGCCATCAGAAACCGGTTCCGTCTCGCTTCAAACTAGTCCGGCACCGGGATTTTTACCCAACCGTAGATTCTATAATACATCCATGTTACATACTTTTGGTATTAATGTTGTATTGCCGTCAAAATGTGAATGATTCAATGTGGGCCTTGCTTGAGAGAGATTGCCACCAAATACAGCTGACATAAGTCGTGATGCACAAATGGATGGATTAGCAATGTTTTTTTTTCTCGCTTTTGCATGTGCAAAGTAGGTATCGATGTTATCTCCTCCTCTTGTTTGGCACTTACCAATGACCACAATGTTTCAACCCAAATTTATCAGTTAATTAAATGTATAGAATTGTTATTTCTTGAGTATACTTGGAAACAATTTAATATATGATACAGGCGAATGCCTGACACCAAATACATGGTGCTACAAGCAGGGGCGGACCCAGGATTTTAGTCGAGGGGGGGGGGGGGGGCGAAATGGAAAATACTTATTAGTTGATAATAGTAGTTATCAATGGTAAAGCCAATTTTTTTTTTCTATCGAAGCTAGTAACTAATAAAAAAAATTCAACAATAAAAAATACAATGCATATATCAAATTGGATCCAAATGTAGTCCATTTTAAGCCAAAATAAGGTCACTATTGATAACCTTAGCAAATAGCAAACAAACATAATAACTAAAATATATAACTAATATCACAAAAGAGTTTGTCTAGGCAGCCAGACTTTAAAGCCATTTTTTGGCCAAGCTAAAACATTTTTACACCTTTACACATTCTCTTTAAAATACAACCACAAACATTATCTATAGAAGGGATGAAAGTGTAAAAAACTTAAAACCTGACCAAAAAGTGGCTATAAAGCCTGACTGTTTAGAATTGAGAATCACAAAATAATTAGGATAAGTTATATGTGAAGCTAAAAAAAAATTGAAATTTGCGAACCTAATATGATCATAATACAATTTCAAAGAAAAAATAGTTTATATGAGACTCAAATTTTATACGAGTTGGCTGATGGTATATATTTTCATTGAATTCTATCGTTATTATTTTAGATATTAATTTTAAATACTTTTTTGTTAGAGGTTTTATATTAAATTAAACATTTTTTAATGTTTGCAATTACTAATAAAATTGCATTGAAAATAAAATAAAAAAAATGCACTTGAAGAGTTTCGAACTCAGGTATTTTACAAAAAATGATAAACCTCCAACCACTATACCAACAAAGACTTATTTGAACATTTGCATAAACAATTATCATATTGTATTCGACATTATATAATCGATTTTTTTAAGACTAAAATATATATATTAAAAATATTTTAAAAGTTCCCCCCCTCACCGCTTAGTAGGTCCGCCCATGGCTACAAGAATATAATGTAATGTTGACTATGAAGATTGAAGAAAACTCAATTATTAAGAGTATAGATGCAATAAGACACAAAGTTGTGGGCGTAAAGTGAGTGTTGTGTCGAGCACAAAAGGATTCACAAGTTTTGGGATGCAATAAGTTACTTAAGGTAGAACTCATTATGCAAATATATCCATCCACACTTGCATGGGCCATGATAACTGCATTCACACTTTTTTTTTTTTTTTAACTTTGCTTAATTTCAAAATTTAGCAACTTCTTAACAAAATTTTCAAAGCTGTAATAAAGCAATCAAGTTGCTCAAATAAACATTGGAGGGGTGAGTGACAATTCAGGCTATTTGAAAATCCAGAAACCTATGGACAATTGATCGAGACTTTGTTCATTAAAAGTTAAAAACTTTCTATGCGACTTAATTTAGTAAAAATCCTGAGATTATCTATTTATGCGGTACCAGTTAATTACTTAAAATTTCAATTTATACTTATATCTGAATGGAAATCCAAAAAATTGGAAAGAAATTAATGCATACTTATCCATTTCCATTGAGAGATTCTAGCTGGCCTGGGTCAGCGCCTGGGTGGCCGCCTGGGAGGCTCCTTGGCATGTGCCAAGGAGGGTGTCTTGCACATGCCCAACTAAAGTTTCAAAAAAAAAAAAAAAAAAAGCGGAAAATGAAATTTGAATTTCCTTGCTGAAATTTAAGAGGGAGGGAGGGATTAAAAAACAGAGAAAAACAGAGAGAGAAGGAGATGATCATGGGTCTTCTTCTCATTCAAGGATTGTGTTCACAAGAATCCAAAGCTTAGACCCAGAAAATGCTTCTAAGATCATGGGTCTTCTTCTCATTCAAGACCATGGTGAGAAGGAGATGATCAGACTTGCTTTTGGTCCTGAAGCTCTTGTTCACTCCATAGTTCTCAAAGCAAGAAAAGACCTTGGACTTGGTCCTTTTGTTCCTCATCCTCCTCCTCTTGGTCTTTCGACCATGAACAACAATAACACCAACTCACCTTCAACTCCTTCCACCCCTTCTCCTTTCATACCCAACTCACTCTCTAGACAGAATTCAAGGGTGCTTAGCAACCTCTCTTCTTCTTCATGGGGGTTTTCTGTTTTTTGGTCCCTCTGTTTTTTGGTCCTGTATGTAAGGTCTCCTCTTGATGTTGTTGTTGTTGCAAGGTTTCCTCTGTTTTGGTCTTTGTTGTAAGCATTTTGGTCTCCTCTGTTTTTTGGTCCTGTATGTAAGAGCAAACCAGGGCGAAGAAGGAGCAACAACACGCCACTGGATACACCTTTTGATTCGAGAATCCGTTGAGCCAATTCTTCACTTAGCTCAAGATTAGCATTTTGTTTGCTACAAGCATCAAGAAGGCTTCTCCAAATGAAGTTCAAGCATCAAGAAGGCTTCTCCAAATGAAGTTCAAGACACCTACATATGAACGACACTGTGTCAACAGTGTTTCAGTCAAGTTTCTTCCTGCATCTTCCACATGAAGTTCAAGGATTTCTGTCTCCAAAAATAGCAAAAATCATTTTCTTGTATAAACAACCTGGTTATGTCATTAGAACTGATGTGGTTACTACAAGTTGAATCTTAATAAACAAATTTCTTTTAGTGAGTCAGTTAAGAGTTTACACGAGTTAGCATTATTGACAAAACTGATGTTAGTGAATAGAACGTAGCTTTCTGATCTTCATGTTTTTTTTTTTTAATCTCTTGCATGGTTTATCTAAATGTACAATTTTTATCTAAATGGTTTATCTTACTAGAGGTGTTGGTGTCATGGAGCCTGTCCATGTGAGAGACAACTCACACAGCGACTGTAAACCTACTATATTCAACGAGCTTTTGTCAATAACAAGTTTATGTATAAAGGAAAATGTGTTCTCTTAACTTACACACTTGGTGTCATTGTCTGCAAATGAACTGCTTTGAATAACAGTTTCTAATCTGATAGACCTCTTGAAATCAACACAATGGAATAAATTTTGTAAAAGCAAACCAATGAAGCCATTCGTTCTTTCTTAATTAGAGTATTGGACTACAATCAATGATAACTACAAATCAACACAATAGACCAAAAAACAGAGGAGACCAAAATGCTTACAACAAAGACCAAAACAGAGGAGACCTTACAACAACAACATACGGTTTTGAATTTTTTTTTCATTTTTTTTTTTTTTTTGTTATAAAGAATCAAGACCTCTGGTTATCATTCTGTTGTTGCAGCAAAAAATTCATGCACTTTCCAGAACTGTATGGGAAGGTAGATGAAGCCATGAGCTGGGAACCAGAGCTCCACCTGAGCTGTTGTTGTTGTTGCTGCTGCTGCTGCTGCTGCTGCTGTAGCTGTTGAGCCTTGGATCTGAGGAGTAGCTCTTGACACTGTTCCATGACATCGAGTTTTCCAGGTGAGCCAACCATGGGGTCTGAAGAGTCAGGGAGACCATGAAGGAATCGGCAGCTGGTGCCGTTCTTGCAGTACCCTCTAGCAAAGTAGAGGCATGGCTTCCACCCCAAACCAGAGCCCAAAGGATCAGAGCAGATATCAGTTACTGAGCAGCTTCTTCTATGGTTTTCCCAGTAAGGAGGGAAGAGCATCCCATCACTTGAGTCAGGCTGTTGTGGGTGGAACAAATCAGAGGTCTTTGGACCAATTGTTGGGGACCCCAGAGCTGAATCATTCAGGAAAGACAACTGATCTGGGAGTTGGAACTCATCTATGAGATCAGAATAGCCACAACCACCACCACCATAAACCATGTTGTTATTGTTCATAGCTGTTACTGATGCATAAGAGGCTGCTGAAGTGGTGGTGGGGCTGATGAGATCATCTAGACCTTGAAAATCAGATAAGTTGGAAAGACCCCATGAAGAAGAAGAGAGGTTGCTAAGCACCCTTGAATTCACATACTTTGCAGAAAGAAGATTGTGATACAAACTCTTGAAGGTGATATACTGCAAACTTTGAGAATGAAGTGCTCACAGCAACATAAACTTGCTACTTTCTAGCTCTCAAGAGTCCACTTTTTTGGTGAATAAAGGGAGGGGCAACGTAAGAAAATTGGAGCAGACCTTGAAATTATAAAAAGAAAAATAATCACTTCCACAACTTAGATTCTATTTCAATTACTACATAATGCGATAAATAAAAGTATCCATGAACAAGATTCCATACAAAAGTTTCATTGCTAGATTAGAATTGCAAAGCAGAGCAAACTTCTAACCAATGAGGCTTGATTCGTTCAGATTATGAAGCATTTGCCAAAAATCAAGAAGGTGAATCCCTCGACTGGTAGATGAGGTTCTTACAGTTTCTAGTTTTCAATCGGCCTCTGGGATTCATATAAATCAAAACTTCAAAAGATTTAGCAGCATCACTAAGGAATAGTAATCAGAACCAAAAAATTTTGCATTCTACAAAGTGAAGTACCACAACTGGCATAGTGATCTATACATAATCATTTACTGGTTACAGCTAACATTGTCATGAAATCACAAACCATTCACAGAACAACAACTACAAACACAACACAGAACAGAACAGAACAAAAGCTGCAAATGGAAAGTAGACAGAGTATATGATGAGGAGATGCCATTGCATATTGGTGGTGCCGTTATTAATACATTCTACTGTCAGCACCTAGGGTAGAGTTCCAAACTCAAATTTACTTCAGCCTGTCATTCATGCGACAATACCCTAGAAGGTAACTAATGCATCAAGGCGACAGCAGCTTCTTGCACCAAAGGCCTTGTAATGTGCACAAAGTGCTCTGCCTCTCTTTCAACCTGCTCCCAGCATTTACTTTCTCCATTCCCTTCCTTCATCTTCTTTACAAATCCGACGAACTTTCTCCAGTTATCGGGCTGGAAGAGATCTGGGTTCATTCGCAAATAAGTGAATGCACACATTTCCCCTTCCTTTTCTTTTGCTTCTTCAAGAGTGAGGGAAGACGAACTCAAGATTTGCTCATGAGCAGTCTCGTCGTAGCGAGGCAATGCATTTTCACCAGCAAGTGGAACACCAGCCTCACGAGCTGCCAAAGCCACTTGCCTGACCACTTGCCAGAGCCTCATGAGCAGTCTCTGATGATTTTTTCTGTGTTTTGAGCCCTCCCTCCCTCTTAAATTTCAGTAATGAAATTCAAATTTCAGTTTCCCGCTTTTTTTTTTTTTTTTTTTTTTTGAAACTTTAGGCATGTGCAAGACACCCTCCTTGGCACATGCCAAGGAGCCTCCCAGGCGGCCACCCAGGCGCTGACCCAGGCCAGCTAGAATTTCCCATTTCCATTATATAAGTTTAGAAATAAAACCAAAGAAAGAGAAATGTGACAAGTGTAAGGCCATTATTTTGGGTGCTCTTTTTACGATTTGTTGATGTTTTCTGTCACGGTCTGGCAAGTGCCAAGCGGCTCGAGCCACCTGTCCTGCGCACACATTTCTTTCTTTGTTTGGTTGAAAAATAAATATTGTGGGCTGCCACCGGATTGCGCCTCTCACTCGGATTCCTTTTCCCTCGCTCCTCTCGTGCCCAACCTCGTGCAAATCAACAACCTCCTCTCATTTTCATGGACTCTTTTGCCCTTCTTTTCATTTAATGCTTTGGTTTTTTTAGTTTCTCCCTATATAATCCTTTCAATTTCACTATATTATAATCAAAATCAATACACTAAATTACCCTTCATTCTTCTAGTAGTAAAAAATAAAAATAAAAATAAAAAGGAAAATATTCTTTTTCTTGAAGATGATCGATATGAAACATACTACATTTGATCTACATGAATTCGTCCTTGGCTAATTGACGAACAAATTAGTTTCTTGATAAATAGCTAATATTGTAAAATGATAATATAGGGGTTCAAATATGGAGAGTTGTCGATCATTGTCATTACTTGATATAAGCGTCGGTATTAGAAGGTAACATTATAGACAATTATTCAAGGATTAGGATAGGAATATCAATCGTTATGCAAACAGATCGAAAATATCAATTTTTCTAGATAGCCAATCATGCGTCAGGCCAGCCCAATACCATCCATCATCCTAGAGATAAGGTCATTTCCAATATCTCCAGAATGATGAATCGTATTGGGCTGGCCTGACTCTCTAGATTTTTTTGCAAAAATATAGATAATGACACTGTCACTCTCCGTAAGAAGCCAACACACCTAAAGACAACAAATCTTTTCATCCACGCGAATCATTTTGAGTGATAAAACAACTCGAATGTCAAGAAATTTAGTCATAAAATTACGAACTTAACCCTTGTTAAATTGTACCGTGTACTTCTCATACTACGGCATACAATCAAGGTTAAATTTGTGACAAAAACTCAATGTTTCCACCTAAAGTCCCCTGGAAATATGGAATCAATTATTCTGTCTAATGATGAATTTACCCAATCCAGGGCAATTTAGTAATTAACTCTCCCCTTCCCTTCCCTTCTTAAACACTGCTGTCTGTCTCACTGGTCCTACTTACCTCTCTCTAAAAACTCTGCCTAAAACCTTGTCTAAAACCTCCCCTTCAACAGCCATGGCTTCTTCTTCTTCTTCACAAAGCTTGGCAATTCTATTGATCCTCATCGCTCTTCTTCCTCTCTGCAACTGCGACGAGATTCACGAGTTCCTCCACCGCAATGGGTTGCCGCAAGGTCTTCTTCCCAAGCAAGTTAAATCCTACAATCTTGACCAAGACGGACGTCTCGAAGTCTTCCTCTACGGTCCCTGTTTGACGAAATACGAAAACAGAGTGTACTTCGAAAGCGTAATTAGAGGGAATTTGAGCTATGGTAAGCTCAGAGGGCTAGAAGGGCTATCACAGGAAGAGTTGTTCCTTTGGTTACCAGTCAAAGATATCATAGTCGATGATCCTGAATCAGGTCTCATTTTGTTCGATGTTGGTGTTGTTCAAAAGCAATTTTCTCTTTCGCTCTTTGAAGATCCTCCCGATTGCAAGCCCCAAGAATCGAAACCCGTTCTCGGTCTTCGATCAGGTACCCATTCAACCAATCATTCATGAATTTCATATACTTCATTCATGCAAATGAACTTGCTCGGTTTGCTCCGTTTGATGAAAATATATGAAATTCTCATAGTTTTTTCAAGTGTTTGATGAAATTATTATATGAAATGCATCAATGGGTATTTGAGGACTGAATTCAATATTGTTTTGTTTGTAAAATTTTGCAGGTGTTTCAAGGAAGGAGAAAGGGTTTGGATTTGCAACACAAAAATGACAGTGAAGAAACCAACACCCCATTCATCTTCTCTGGGGACTCTTTTGGATTTTTGTCTAATATGGGGGGCGGGGTGGGTTTGTCAAGGAAGGTTAGAAAGTTGTGTAAAAGTTGAACCTGGAACCAAGTGAATGCTCGATGATGTGACTTCTTCTTGTCCTTTCTTCTTAATGGATGGAATTATAGAGGAGTTAAAAGAGTTGTAGGCCATTTGTGTTTATCACTGTCTTTTTCTTCTCTTCTTTGATTGATTTTTAATCAGAGAATTTGATGGGATGGATTCAACAAATTAAAACGTCCTTTCAAGCCGAGGAGGAATCTAATCATAGATTTGCTTTCACGCTTAGCTAAGTCTGAGCTTTGATCCCAAATGGGTGTATGGGCAACTCATCTATGAGGAGTCTTTTGGATGCATAAAGTATCCCCATATGGACATGAGGAATTCTAAATGTCGAGGAAACGGGCGAGGGACGGGACGTGGCGGGGTGGGGACCGTTCATCTCGCTCGGAATGCGCGCACCAAAAATGATGGCACGCATCCCGAGCGGAGTGGACGGTCCCCACCCCGCCACGTCCCGTCCTTCGCCCGTTTCCTCGCCATGTAGAAGCGTATAGAGTGTGGGGGTTTTTATTTTATTTTATTTATTTTGTTGTGTATATAAATGGTTATTTATATTGTTAAAAGAGATAGGGATGCCTGCAATAAGAGTCTGGATCTTTACAATAAATCAATAATTATAAATGTCATTATAAGAGCCTGGTTCCTTAACCACTACATATGCTATTAGTCCATTAACCTAAGCATTTTTTTTTGGTCTTACTTGAATTGATGGCTCTCATAATCACTGTAAATCACAATGTATTTTCATTTTATTATGTTAATTCATTTGTCAATATTTCTTTTGGATTCTTAAGAGTCTTCCCAAAAATATTGCAACAATGCTCAATAAGCCTTTTCTGATGATAGATATCAGAGAAACGATAGCTAGCTAATTATTAAGAGCTGACTTGGAAAATTTTAATGGTAAACTTTTTTTTCTTTGTTTCATAATATATATACAAATCTCATTTGTTGTTGGAGTAGATCTTAAAATATAATAAAATGGTTAGATTAGATAATATATGAAGTATTATTTGGCTGTTTATGTTTGTCTTAAAAGCAATGGATTTAAGTGGTGGTGGACCACTATCTTGGCTGTAGTTAGCTTGCAATATGGATTTAATTAAGAAAAACAAAAGCTCCATCAATTGGTCAGTAAGTTTTTTTCTATAAAAATCAAAATTACTTAAGTACAGATAACTCTCACAGGACTTTACGACTTAAGGACCTGCTACCTTGTGGACGACGTTTTCCAAATGAGATATTTCCGAAGTGATTTTTTAATTGTAATTCTTTATGTATTTATGGATTGATGTTCAACAACAGAGAAGTCATACGAGGGATCGGAAAAAATTTCTTCGAATCTAGTATAAGCATGCTCATACTCGTATAATTATTAGTGGCAAATGTTTTATTTTATCATTCATGTTGGATAATCTATTTGGCTATTTTCATGTTTGTCACTAAAGAAAAGTTTTGCATGCATAGTAAACAATAATAAATATATACGTGAACAGGTCTTGCATTTGATCCTCTTTTATATAATAAAACTTGATTCAGTTATGTCCTCGTTGATCTTGACCATCTCAATTCTGTAAAAATGAGCAGTGGTTAAGCGAGGACTACGGTTGTGGTGGCTGAAGGCACTCTGATGCTTAAGTCAGATTTCGATGAAAAGAAGAGTGAAGACTGTATGTAAATTGCAGTATGTGTTGGTACCTTTCTTCTTCCTTTCATCTACCTCTTACATTGAGTGTCCCTCACCAGCTGTCCTTTTGATCCAGGGCGTGCTGGATCTCTCAAAAGTTCTCAATTGTGCATTGACCGAATCTCTTTGGCACTTGGCTCTGTTCAGGATCCAATGCTTGATTGGCTAGAGCTGCTTTCGTGCAAGTAGATCTCAGGCCTGTGATAGCTCTGAGATTCATTGTTCAGGCCTTAATGTCCTGAGCCAAGCCCCGAGATCGTGCCTCCGGAGCTGGCGAGTCTTTGTCCTAAGAACCCGAGTTATGTGCTGAACAATAATTGGAGCATGGATCCGCTTGGGACTGCCCTGAAGTCTTTTACATGTGTTAGGATTAGTCCATTCCACGTGTACGACAGTGATTGAGTGATTGTCTCATTTCTCATCAGCTACTTCTTTCAGTTGATGGGGCTGCATGCAATAATTCCATAATTCAATGAATGTGGACCGATGCAGTTGTACTTGGAACTGTCGCCCCATCATTACCCGCGTAGCATTTAATGTTGACGCAATTGCTGGGTGACTTTCTTTTTGTGAACATTGTGCATATATATAGGCTAGTTCTCATAGGGCCGGGCATTACCATGAGTATTATAGAGTCTGTTCCCCAAATGTGTTTTTCCATATAATGTGCTTTGACATCTCCAGAGAACGAATGAGAGTCCTCATTGGTGGAGTTTTCGAATGTTCTGACATTTGCAGTGATGAGTGATCTTCCAGTGGTTCCCTGGGACCTCCGAATCTCTTTGCACATTGCGAAGAAGTACAGACTTCCCCTTAGAGACCAAGTTGGTCTTCCAACTTCTAGAGCTTCCATGACGTTTTCCTCCATCTAGTTTGGGGATAA
Source organism: Berberis vulgaris (assembly GCA_963556465.1). NCBI lineage: Eukaryota > Viridiplantae > Streptophyta > Magnoliopsida > Ranunculales > Berberidaceae > Berberis > Berberis vulgaris. Next base: position 68,345,316 of record OY747135.1, read on the forward strand.
TACTCGCAGCCAACTTTGGGTGGTTGTTTCCACTGCTCATTCATGGGTTTCACTCTTGATGTCGCAATCGGAAGGCAGATAGGCGGAGCGAGGCTCCGGTGTTCGTGGTCTACAACCTTGAGGAGCTGATTCGGCATCACCCTAGGCATTCCTCCTTTGAGGGACACACTAGCAGCCAGCTTTAAGTTTCTTTATTTGCTTCACGTCCAAATCCTATTATAAAAGGCAGATTGGCGGAGCAAAGTCTCAACATGTGTTTCAGTAGATCTTTGATCGCACATTGCTTTATACCAAGCTCAGATACTTGTAGTGTGTAAGCTTTTGTACTGGTAGTCAGTCAAGTTTTGTAACAGCTTTTTGATAATCAATAAAGTATGTGTTTTTAATTCACTTTTCTTGCATGCTTTGAGTGATTGTGGATCATATTGGCTAGTGCTAATAACTTCTCTGGATTGTAAAAAAAGATGAGATGCATTAACTCTGAACAGGGTCTGGGCTGATCTGGTTCTGAAGGAGACACACGCGGTCTTGACTCAGCCTGTGTAGTTCCCTAGGCGAAGTAGACTAATTCTCCAATAATAGTGAAGTCGTTGGAGAGTGATATTCATGTAGGTGAGCCGTGTCTTGCAGGTTGCTCGCTTTTTGAGTAGGTGCTGGCCAATCAAAGTACTGCTACTCAGCTCTGTATAAGACTGGAGTGACAAAAAATCTTCTTAAGACTAGATTCTGACCCCATACTCTAACTCATTGTGCAGTTGAGTCTTGGTGGTCAGGCGGTTGCCTTGGTCCGTATGGATTGGAACGATTAGATGCATTGAGTCATCTGTGGACTGGACTCGTTCGTATGTGTGTTGCCTTACTTCCTGAGGAGGACTAGGCTATCTTTGGAGCGGTAAGTCATCTAGGGATTGGACTCGCCCACTTGTGATTGTTTGTGGACTGGGTCCGGTCAGCGTTGGAGTTCCTTGGTTCCCGAGGCAGACTAGGTCACTTATGCGGTAGGTTGTAATCATCCTGAAAAGGACTAGGCTTGGGCGCTTGTGCGCCATTGTGGTCTTCGTAGTCAGGCCATGTTCCTTTAGGAGCAGTGAGCTGTCCTAGGACTAAACTCGCCCTCTTACGGGGACTGTCCATGGACTGGGTCTGGTCCGCACTGGAGTTCTTGGTTCCTGAGGAAAACTAGGTCACGTATGCAAGCTGTCAACATCCAGAAAAAGACTAGGCTTGGCCGCTTGTGCCCCATTGTGGTCCATGTACTTACGTCAGGTTTCTTCAAGAGTGGTGAGTCGTCCTGGGACTGGACTCACTCACTTGCAGTGGACTGTTCGTAGATTGGGTTCGATCCACGCTTGAGTTCCTTGGTTCCTAAGAAGAACTAGGTCACTTATTTGGTAAGTTATCATTGTCCTTAAAAGGACTAGGCTTGGCCGCTTGTGCACCATTGTGGTTCCCATAATCAGGCCAGGTTTCTTTAGAAGCGGTGATTGTCTTGGGCTATTCTCCCTCGCATGCGGTGGACTATCCCTAGACTGGGTCCGATTCGCGCTAGAGTTCCTTGGTTATTGAGGCGAACTAGGTCACTTATGACTAAACTTAGCTGTGTGTGCGCTATTGTGGTCCCCTTAGTCAAGCCATGTTCTTTTTGGAGCGGTGACCTGCCTGGGACTGGACTCGCCCGCTTGCAGTAGAATGTTCATGGACTAGGTCCATTCCGCAAGCGTGCCTTTGTGGTCCGGTGGTCGGACTAGGCTTATCTTTGGAGCAGTGAGTTGTACATGGACTAGACTTGCCTGCTTTGTGGTGTATTGCATATGGATTGGGTTCGGTCTGCATGGGTTCCATCATGGTCCGGAGATCGAACTAGGCATGTTTCTATGCATGGAGTTACAGGAAACGTGATTCTTTAAAAAATAGTACCTTTATGATTTAGTCAATTCCTGCTCTCATTCCTCGCTGCTTACCTACACCTGCACAGGTTGCACAAATGAGCCAAGGACCACCGTGTGGCAGCCGATGACACTTTGATGCTTAAGTTAGATAAGGCTTAGGAGAGTCTGAAAGCTGTAAATTGGTTTTTTGTAGCGTACCTTTGTTTATCGCCTTTATTTCCCTTTTATAATGTAGGAGTCCTTGTTCGGCTAGGCCTTTGGTGACGTAGCTTAGGAAAATAGATCTTGTTGGAGATCCTTTCCTGTTTGGGAGTTGTCCATGTGGGATAGTTTCCCTACACGACCTGTGCCCCTAGATCTGCTGAAGATGTTTCCCTTTCTGAGTGTCGTCCATGCGAGGAAATTTTGATGCCCGTCTTATACTCTAGTATTTGTTTCCTAGTCGGAACCGATGTATTGTTGGTCTGCCTATCTTGGGTCGATCCTCCAGATACTTGCCCTATTAGGGTTTACTCTTGCCTTATCAAGACTTATTATTATTGGGCTTGACAGCGTGGCGTGTGGGCTTAACGGCTCATTGCAATTCGGGTCCAACGTTCTAGAAATTGCCAAAATTGGGCTTGCTGCTGTCTGGGCCTTGTTGGATTGTGCATGCAATCGAACCTGCTTTGTTCTGTTAACGAGATTATCATGACACGTGTACAGTGCTGATTAGAGGATGGTTTGGTGTATCATCAACTGCTCCCCTTGAGTTAGTGGGTCATCATATCGGTCCACTAAATCGCTTTGATAGAATCTTTACAGTCGTGATGATTGAACCCAAAACGTTGTCTCGAGCGGCGCATGTCATTAAATGAGTTCGTGACCATTCAGTAAGGGAAGGGGGCGTGACTACCTGTTGCTTATATAAGCCACCGCTTCTGCGAGACAAAGTTTTTTTTTACTTTTGTATCTTTTCTACCTCTTTTCCGCTTTCTTTTCTGCAAACCCTTTTAAAAGTCAAAAATTTCTCTTCATGGCGAATAAAGTTGAACTTACCCTTGGACATAATATGTTATATGCATGCCATACTTTTTACCGAAAATAGAAAGGATTCGATTTGGATAAGCTTCGTGAGGACTATCGGATTCCGGAAGACTTGGAGCTTATCCCGTTGAGTACTACTCATAGTTTGTTGATTCCCTCGCAAGGGTTCATTGCCTTGCACTGAAGCATGTTCTAGGTTGGGTTTCACTTTCCCGTTTTGGAGGATATTTGGTTTTCCAAGCAAACCTTTGTATTCCCCCTGCTCAAATGGTGCCTAACTAATTCAGTACCTTGATTGTTGTTCTTATCAAGGCAAATGATGTTGGTATCCTGTTCACTCCGCGGATACTCCACTTGGTGACTTCTCCTCGGCTAAATGCTCATGCAGTATGTTGGTTGAGTATTCTGAAATGTTTGGGTTCCTTGTCTAATGACTTTAAGTTTTGGCAAAAGTATTGTTTTCTGGCTTCTTCTAATTCTCCGTGCTTCAAGGTGGACGGGCTGCCGCTTGTCATACACTTCAAATTTGATCTCAGTGAGCACAACGTCCCTCATCATATTTTACTTCTACATGCCTTCGTAGAAACTGACATGTTGTCTTGCTATTTTGAGGCAGGTAAATTCGTGACTCCAACTCTTACTGAGTAGGAGGAATTAGTGAGGAAAACATTTAATGAGCTTCCTTCGATTACTGTTGAGGAGGTCATAGCTACAAACAATGTCATGCAAAGTGGACTGTTCAGATACTTCATCGCAGGCCTTGTTGTGCCAAGGTCATTGCCGAGGGAAACTGGTGGTGGTCGTTTTAGGAAGAGAAAGCTCACAATAACAAGCCTTTTGAAGCAGGTTGAGTTGGAGGTGACCATGTCGTTCATCAGTTGTCTCAGGAGAAAAAGAGCTAGTAGTAAAACTGATTATTTCTTTAAGTTGATCCTGTTAGAGCAAGAAGTGACGGTTGCAGGGTCTGGGCCCAATCAGTCTACTAAATAGATGGGTTCCGGGGAGTGGAGCGTTGGTCAGATATTCATGCTTCTTTAGTTGTACTAGTGGATGACGACAAAGTCAATGTTGCCCCTGATGATCTCCGGCCCGCAGAATTTGTTAGCCTGAGAGGTGGATCTTTTCTCCCATCCCTAGAGCCTGATGCCGAGTGTCGGGCTAAATCTTTTTGTTGAAAAGACTTTGGATGCGGAGCTGGTGTTTCCCAAAGGTTCCTTGACGTTGCTTGTTAAGGGTAATCTACATCTTGACGCTCGTAGTACAGTTCATGCTTGAGAGGAGACTTTTGCAGAGCTTTGTAGGTCGTACTCGGACGCGCTCTACAGGTTAGATCTCTTAAGTGAGCAGCTGAAGGAGCTGGCGGGCAAGGTGCGGTCTCATGAGTCTGAGTTAGCTGTTTTGCATCTGGAGTTTGAATTTGAGCTAGCCGGTGGGCGATGCCAAGTTCATGGAGCTAAAGCTTGGGCTGCGGACGCGTTGGCTGAACTGAATTCACTAAAAGAGCAATTGGTGGAAGAGGAATCTCATGTGGTTGCGCTCTCACACAAACTATTGAAAGTGGAGGCAAGTTTAGCGGAGTCCAAGGCTCAGCGTGTAACTTCAGAATCTCCTGATATCGTCCATGGTAGGCAAGAGCTGCTTGGAGTGATTGAATAAGAGAATCCCCACGTGGAGCTTGGTTTTGATCGATACTGGAAGTCTGCTTTCTGGAAGATTGACGAGGCAAAAGTTTTCGATCTTGCATCTTCGTCTGACAACTCAAGACTGGCTTCATATAACATTATTTTATTTCCCATAGTTTCTTTTGATGTATGTGGCTCGTTGGCCTCTTGGGCGAGTTCTCCAAAACAATTGTTACTTTTAAAGTATAACTTAAAGAGTGTTTATCAAGTAGATTTTTGACCCTGTATCCTCTATAGCTAATTTGTGGTGTTGTGTCGTACATCAATATGTTGTTTGCATGCTAGATTCTGACATATTTTCACTTCTCTTTCTTCGACCCATTTTGACTTTCTAAAGTATTGGCTCTTCAGCCGTTGGATCATCCGAAAGGTTGTCAGCACCATCTTCATCCTAGAAGATCTGATAAACCAAGTGACAACATTGAAACAAATTAACACCAAGACCCTCTATATAGTTGAGAAGCTCAGTTCGTCCATCAACAATTCGCTGCCAATCCGCCACTTCCATAATGCGGAGCCTGTCCTTAACAGCAGCAAGTTCATTCCTAGCTGCAATAAGTCGACCCTCAACAGTAATAAGCATCATGGAGGTATCTGCCTTGACTTCGTCAAGTGTAGCCGTTAATTGCTCCACCATTTTCTCGGCAATGTCGCGGTTGGTGGAGTGCTCTATCACGACACACACAACCTCATCATGAAGTGCCTTCTCGATGGACAACTCCTTCTCCACATCATGTAAGCGTGCATAAACACCGTCTAATTTAGTTTTTAAAGACTCAAGCTCGGTCGCATACCAATCCTATGCACCCTCTGCTTCGACTAATGGGGCTTGAGCAACCCCGGCCGCTTTTGGCCTGTCCCGAGCATCGCTCTTAACACGTCAGATTGATAAAGAACTTGGGAGAACACCAATAGCAGCACAACATACTTCCTCTTCAAAGAAACCACCAGATACGACTGGCTTGATAACTCGAATCCATTACCCCCGCATAGGCAAGATGACTCGTCCCATCCATTATATGCCTAAGGCCATCATTAAGATGAAGGCCCGAATCCAACATAGGCATTGAAGGCATCTCCACCGAACATCTGTGCCATTCGTTGATCAACTTACGCGCATCATCCTGCACGTCAAGCCGGAAAAACCATCCAAATTTTCCGTTAGATTTAGCCCGAATCTTGTCAGGGGTAGGTTCCATCCAACTGATTAGCGAATGAAGAAGGCGGGAATCCAGAAGCAAGGAGGAACCACCACCCACAGCCAGGAAGGAAGAAGGAAGACAGGAGAACCATCCTCACCCTCTTGTTGCGTAGAAACCACAGTAGAAGCGGAACGAGTCACTACACTATAAATGACAATTTGTAACACCCTAGCTTTGTTCGTAAACAATTTTGTAACACCACAAAAATCTTGCAAATCATGGCATTACAAATATAAGTAACACCTCGACGTGTTACAACCTTCATATTTTGTAACAGTTGCCCAAGGTTACTAATGGCAGTGTAGCATGTTACAATATTCAAATATTAATAATACCTCGACGTGTTACAAATGTTTTTTTTTTTTTACAAAAATCAATATGTAATTTTTTTTTTAAATTAAATAAATAAAATCATATTGAATAAAGTCTTCAATTAATATACTAGTATCATAAACCAAGTATAGATAGGTTTCTATGCAGTTTTCATCCCCATGTCATTGATTCGTTGTCTCATTCAGGCAACATCGAGAGTGTCACCCACCAGTCAAAATTAGACTACAAAAACACCTCAACCATTGCATATTTCCAAGTAAATTACAAGATTAAAACAGTGACAAAAAGGCCCAGTGAAACCATTCAAGTATAAGATGTAAGGTGCCTTCAAATGTTTGTTACAACATACACCTGACCTTCAAATGTTTGTTACAACATACAAAGCAACCAACACAAGTAGCAGAAATTAAGCAAGTAGTTGTGATAAACCAAGGCTTAGGGGAACTGCAAGTTACAAGTTAGTGAAGTGCAGTACTGATCTAGTCTGTTATTTCGCCCCTATTTTTCCAATTTAGACACGAGAGAATGTAGACATAACAAGATCATTTTATTCTTCCGTCTTGGTGCCTCCTGCTTTGAGATGCAAGTGTTTCTCCCGCTTTTGGAAATCTGTCAATCCCTTTCCACTGCCAGTTACACAGACCTTGCCCATTGGATCATCTGGGGACTTGAAAATGCTCTCCTTGTGCCTTGAGAAGAACCCTAACTGAGGAACATAAAACAGTTTCAGTTGCCAGAATAAACAACATATTGCAAAACTTAAAGACTATTGTTATATAAATCTTTCACATCAGTAACTATCCAATAAGACATTTCATGATAAACAATACAATCTGCCCGACCAATTAACCTGTGATGACCAGACAAGTCGGATTCGCATTGAGATGCTCAAGTCGATCTGGCAGGTTGAATTAGACCACTGTATATATTGATACAACCAATTAACAGTAGGACGTTTCATGTTTACTTGACTTCAATGTCCCAGCCACTTCATCCAAATCAAGTATCACACCCATATTAAAACTCGACATAGGCAGTTATGTTGTGAGCAAATGAGTGTTGCAAAGGCAACCACCACAAAACTGGAAGAAGAAAAAGAACAGAAACTTGTTTCAAGTGCTCTACATTTCTCCAGCTCCCCTGAAAGTCAATCATACGGTGGCCTCACTTAAATACTGTTGTAATAGCAGGTAGTGATTAAATAATAATAAACGACACATCTTTCGTGCATGTTCAGAGGGTATTTTTGAATTCCAATTGATAGTTTTTGACAGAAACACATGAATCCTATGGATCTCACCTCATTATACATTTGGGGCAAATCCAATAGCTTTGGACCAATTTCAGGCAATATTTTGGAAGCTTACATCCACATGACAACATTGTATTATCCTAAGACTTCTCACCCGGTCTCGGTGGGTTTTGGAATAAAATACCTACCGAATTTCATCGCCAGTTCATTGATTTTCCTTTGTTCGTATGGTTCACACACCTACTTTCTATCCATGATGCATCAAACATGAACTAAGTGGTTATTCATATAATAGCAACCATAGGCATGACATACTAAGATGTGCACAATTAATATACTAAGAGTTTGTACTATTGTGCAAACAAGGAGAACAAATCCAGCAACAAAGGAGTGTTGAAGTAATTTCCTTTTAGTCTTGCTAAAAATGCATGCCACTTCGCTTGTAGCAAGTATTCACATCTTCGAAGAGTAAGTATTCACAGCTTAAGAATATAAAATGCAGACTTTGAAGAATGAAAATTAAAGTAACTCACCTGAAAATTGCTTTTACTGTATCAATGATTCAATATTTGCATCGATTCTCTTCAACCAAGTCTCACTATAAAACATAATAGTGTATTGTAGAATTAGAGCTAATGAAATTCTTTTTCGCACCAGATCATTTGACAAGGGAAACAAGCATCATTCTCATATAAATCTTTAGTCTTGCACTTACCAGCTACAAGAAAAATGCTTCCCATTGAGAAGTCCAATGTTTTACAACTGACACATCACTGCTATTTATATCACAAAACATTGAAAAATTTTAAGTTCTCAGAAGCACCATTTATTATTTATCACAACCCCGAAACTTAAGGAGTTCATTTTTAGATTGATACAGAATGATTGAAGGATCAATCTTTAGTACTAGCAGGGAAAACAAATGTGGTGAACCAGTCTTCTTCATCCATAGGCTACAAAATAAAGTTCTTACAATTATTGACCTGACTGAGTATTAGGAAATGAAGCTCGGAAGAAACGAGTTTATGCTCGAACTTGATTTCAATGTGTCTGATACATATTCAACACAAGTGCAATACTGGGAAAAGATATATCAGGACTAAGCTCTCTTTACCTTATAGTGATAAGCAAATGTTTTGTGGCATATGTGCTCAATGAAAATAAATCCTTCTAACATCCATTTGGATATCTTCCTTAAAAATAGTTCATAATTCTTATTATGATACAAAAAAAAAAGATTAAGATCACATTACATTAAGTATGACCCAACTCAAAAAGCAACATAAGAGTGTTTGTGGTGTGGTATGTGGTGTTATAGCATATCAACCAAAATCATTTGTCTGACGCTGCACCGAGTCCAAACAAGAAATATCAAGTGGGACAAATGAGTTGCCGACGTACAAATGAATTCTTAAACTTACATTCTAATTAGAGTGTTGTAATATGTACCTCAAACAACACGAAAAACAGGACACACACTGCCACTCCTAGACTAACAAAACTAAATAAGAGAAGATGGTGATATTCAACTGTTGTTACCTTCCTTTGAGCATAGCAACATTCATGATCCTAAGAAAGGACATGGGCACCACATACAACTGGGAATCCAGGGTCTCTACCGCATCTGCAATTTTCATTTTCCACAGGGCTGCATATCACACGCAAACACACAGAATCCGGGGTCCCTAATGACGTGTGATATAAAGACTTACATTCTTTGATAAATAATGTCCAACCGATATATAAGTCAAGGCAAAATTATCATAGTATTACACCCTGGTCAAAACATGAGCTTATAACAACAAGAAACTTAGTAAAGAGGATCCAATTTGTAAATTTCGACCTCTCTTAGCAAGAATCACTGGTACAAATTTCGACATACTACAACTATGATAATCGCTCACCTTGCCGAGTTCACTAAAATCGATAGGTAACAACTGCGAAGAGGCCTCTTGCCCTTGATCTGGAGTTAGAAAAACCAAGGCCTCTGCCTCGAGATAAATATAACACTCCTTTCTATTTACAACCTGCAACTCTGGGCTTACTGTATCTAACATAACCTGAATTCAATAGCAACAACATGAATATGGTAGATCCAGAAATCATTTTGTCTAAAATGTTTTGATAGAGAGTTTCACATTGTATAATAAAATACCCAAATGTTCACTGTAATGGGCTATTCTGCAAACACGGGTTTCATATTGTTGCTCCAAAGCACCAACTTAGCAAAATTTCCCGCATAAGAATATGTCAAAGAAGTATTAAACCAGTAAAAAAATAATGCAGTCAATGTTAACTCAGGCAGCAGATGTGGATGCTCCCATAAGGTAAACAACTAACAACTAGGGGAAGGGGAGCTTCTTGGGCATTTGATTATTCTTACTACATTTTTACCATTTAATTGTAACGCAATTAATACTTTTCTAGGAATGAACTCTACTTCCCATGTTTTAGCATAATTAATTAAAAACTTCATTTTTCAAAGTTTAATAAATTGTATTCTAGTGATTCCATGGTAATACTGTGAAAATTTTCATATTGCTTTCATTTAATAAGAAATAAGAAAAACACAATATGGATCTGGTTGAGCTCACCCTACAAATATTGAGGAATGTGTGTTGAATCGGCATGTATTTTAGAAAATGGGTCAGATCTGGCTGAATGGGATTTGGACCCAATGGTTTGAATTTGCGTCGACCCTGATCCAATCTGGATCTGACCCATTTAATGACATGGGACCTTGGTATAAACAATGACTGGGAATATGAGAGGAAATTCTAAAAGATCATTAACATAATCGAGCATATAACAAAGATAATAACACACAGATAGTAGTAGGATTTGAAATTTTTTCAAATAAAATCATAAAACATAGGTTGTGCAAATTTTCACTGAAAAACAAAGGTAAAAACTATAAACGAATTAAGAAGTAAGTGTTGGATCACCATCCAATACAAATAAGAGTTTAGTACCCTGGTGTCATATCATTATGTTATGTTAGGCAACAAATTGTATTGTAGCTATTGATGGCTGGAAAGATAGTGACCCTTACTGCTGTTATTTTTTTGCTCTGGGTCCAAAGAAGCACTGATTGTTAACAGGTGCATGGCTGATAGGTGATAAACGATAACCAATAACAAAAGCTTTCAAATTTGGATAAAAAAAATGGATGTAACAACTAAGAGGAGGTGCAGGGGTGATAACAGGCTCTCAAACATTTTCCTGTCCATTACTCGTTTTCTTAATCAATAGAATATAGGTTTTATCATTTAGGAAGTATGGATAACGTTGTCTTTACATGGATAAAACAAATAACCAGATAATGGCAGGACTGAATAAGCCAAAATTTTAAATTGTTTAGCATGTGTGCGTGTGGGGAAGGATATCATGAATAACATCATAAATTGTTGGAGAACAATCAGAACAATGTATAAATTTATTTGAAATAAATAATATAACAATACAAATACTATTTGCATTATAAATTGATTACAATGAAATCAAATAAAATAAATAAATCTATAAACTTGTATTGCAGATAGAGGCTTGCGAAATCACTATCTTGAATTGACGGAGTTGATACGTCTTGATTTGTAGATAGAGGCTAGCGGATAAACTATGTCCTATAGACAGAATTCGCCCCTACTCGGTGCTGTAGTTCTTTAGGCGTCTGACTACCAGGATTTAACTATTTAATACCAACACCGTAGCACAAAGGTGTTGGCTTTGGCGAATTTACCGAATGCAATATCTCTCAGAAGTGAAGAAGAATGAATAACTCTAGAAAAAAAAATTAATGTGTTTGAAGAACTTGTTTTTCTCTTCAATATATAGAGAACAAAAGGGTGTGTTGATCAGACACATCATTTCTTAATTCAAAAGACACATCTTTTTTCTTCAATGTTGGTTATTTGCTATACAAACTCCAACAATACCCAACATTTGTATAGTAAATATACAAATTGTCTTCTAGAGAGAAACTTAGACATAATATGCATCGGGAGAGGTGTCTTTTGGACTTGAACCTTCCTTAGTGAATACTTATCAGATTTACCGGTGACGCAGTGTGTATAGGAGACATTGAATTGTTCACCATATTTAGTAAATCAAGACAATGAGCATCACACATATTATATCTTCACATTTTTCAATTCATACGGTTGTATTCATTTTGGTCTTGAACAAATCCCGGATTCATGAGAGCTTTAGAGAACTCAGCCATATCATTCTCATAAATGCGACCTCACATTTACTCCCATATAGGTGACACTTAGATTATTAATATCCTGTTGTATTCATCTTATCTCTCAAGAGATTAGTGTCATTAAGAATAAATAAATATTCGCCCTGACCATCACAGATAGTATACATTTCTTATCATAGGAATGAGTAAGTGTGTACACTCTATTATTTGAGTTTCACCTAACTAGTTTGCCTTTTTGAACCTAGGCCTTGAAATTTCATTTGGCTAGGTTAGGTTTCCGCCAGGTATACTTCTCATTGGATTGGCTTTAAGCCCATTTCTCTCGATAATTTTAACACTTGCTCTTTTGGTATACCCTTTGTAAGTTGATCTACAATATTCTCCTTTGACTTCACATAGTCAATTGAAATGATTTCAGTTTTGAGCAATTGTTTTATTGTGTTATGCCGCCGTCTTATGTGCTTAGACTTGCCATTGTAAATATTATTTTTCGCTCGCGCAATGGCTGCCATGCAGTCACAGTGAATACATTTAGCAGTCACAGGTTAAGGCCATAACGAAATATTTTCTAAAAAATTTCTCAAACAATCTGCTTCTTCAGCAGTCTGATTTAAGGCTATAAATTCAGATTGCACTGTGGAACGTGCTATCACTACACCAAAAGGCTTGATTAGCAACACGGAGATGGCCACGGCTCAAAATCGTTGGTTTATTTGCCACGACCAACAAAACTGTGGCTATAATGGCCAAGGTCCTAAAACCGTGGCTATAAAAAGAAAATGCACCTGTGTTGCACATGCCTGTGTGGAGAACTCGAGTGGATTTCACGCTGGCGAAAACAATTTCGCAGTCTTGCGAAAAAATTGGCGCTCCCGCCTCCTTCCATTTTCATTTTAGGGTTTGTTAATCGCTCCATTTTCAGATCTGGTTTTGGCTCCAAAAAGCAAAAATCACATATCTGTTTTTGGCTCAAAAGCTCGAGGGGAGAATCGACCAAGACGATTTTGAGAAAATCAGATAAAGCTTTGGCATCGAATTTTTGTGTTGATTGCAGAGAAATCAGATAAAGCTCGATCGAAAAATCAGAGAAAGCTCGATCGAAAAATCTAGCCATCGACCTCGACCTTGTGGTGAGAAATCAGATACTAGATCTGAGCATCGTGCTGCGACCTCGACCTCGAGCTAAGTTCCGACCTCGTGCTGAGTTGTGTTGATTGCAGAGAAATCAGAGGAAGCTCGATCAAAAACTCTAGCCATCGACCTTGACCTTGTGGTGAGAAATCAAAGACAAGATCTGAGCATCGTGTTGACTTGCGACCTCGACCTCAAGCTGAGTTTCGACCTCGTGCTGAGTTTTGACCTCGATCCAAAACCTCGACCTCGACCAGAGATAATACACTGTCACTTGTCTTGAAATTTTTTCTTCTTTGGGTCTTTGCAATCTCAATTGTTTTGTTACATTTAGGTTTCTAATGAGTGTTAGGTCCATTTTCACTAATAAATGGGGAAATTGTGAAAAATGGTGAAATATAATATGGGTTTTTCAGAAAATCGAATGGGGTTGATGGGTTTTGCAGAGAATCGAATGAGGAAGAAAATTCTAGAGATTTTTTCTTCTTGATGGGTTGATGGGGAAATTGCTATGTCTGTTAAGTGTTTTTTTCTTCTTGAATGAGGAAGAAAACCAGTTCTTAAATTTTTTTCTTCAAATGTTCATTTTCACTGATTTTTAAGAAATAGAGATTTTTATGTTTGGCTTCAGCCGACTCTTAACTATAGTGTGTGATAAAATTTATTTATTTTTGCTAATTTTAGGGATTAGTAAATCTTCTGTGTTGCTCTCCATCATTCGAAGCTATTCTCGAACTCTTTCGAATCCATCTGGATAAAGGTAACTCTTTCAGTTTAGTAATATCTCAACATTGAAGTAATTAGAAGTTCAAATTATTTCATTTAATTAGTGTAATGTTTTATTTCTATCATGTCTTGGATTATATTATGATGGTACTAGTTTTCACCTCATGTTGAATAACTATTTACCATATTAATTTTCTCAAATGAATTGATGATGTTCATCTTGCTTGCTATACAATTATTTTCTGTAAATTGTGTATTTGTTTGTATATATGTTTGTTTACATGTACCTATCATGACTTAGTTCTTGGATAGTAGTGAAGTATATACTATGTGGTGGTGGTGGTAGTGGTAGACACGAAATATATTTCAGTCTTTAAAGGAGAACCACATAGTACATAGACATATACTTCACATCACTAGTGGCAGAGTTTTCGCATCAAATGTCCTTTTATCAGTCATGTTAGCTAGGTAGATTCCTTATATTTTTAAGGCTGTGTTTGATTACAAAGATAGCAGAATTGTATAGAAAACAAGTGACAAGAGAAGATGACCATGTTGTTGTAAAAATTTCCATGATGTCCACCCCCTTAAAATATTTTCTACCTTCAAATTATGTGTTCTTGATTTCACTCTGGCCTTTGCTTGTACTATTTTTTTTTTACTGAAGGTTTTTATTTCAAAGTCTAAATGAAAACGAAAGGGAGATGAGCGTATATGAAAGTTGTGATCTTTCACCACACATCATCGGATAAAGCTTTTCTCCCTTGCAAACTATTTTTATAGGCTTCCATGGAAAATAAAAATAAGAATAAAAGATACCTTGATATAAAACTTAGTGCTGAACAAATCTTCAGGAGTCTTAACGAAGATAGAAAAATCTTTTATCACTAGGAAAAATCATGTTTATCTTGGTGTTTCAACAAAAGAATTTACTTTGGATATTAAAGATACCACTGGTAGAATTAATATACCACTAATAACAAAAGAAGATATTAAGCTAAAAATGGCTAAAATACCTTCTGACATAAGAAAAAAGATTGATTACATTCACATAGGTGGTGTACAAATCTGTATAAATTCTACATTTAGACAAGGAATCAATAGTCATATTCTATTATATGTCACCTAATTTTCATGAGTGTTTGACTAAAGTTAATCTTTTAATTTTTGGTGTGTATAAATGTCAACAATTCCTTTAAATAAGTCATGGATGAACAAACGGGGAAGTGCAATGTATATATACGGCGTTAGACAATTCCAAAAGTTTGTTGAGGATAATGCAAATGGAGAGAGTCTTTTTCCTTGCCCATGTGTTCGATCTAGGCACTCGAGGGGAAACATTAGTGTTGACGACATAGGTGTTCATTTGTTAAGCCATGACATTGATACCAATTATGTCACGTGGATACATCATGGAGAGAATATAAACAAGCAGGTGATTGATGTACCTATGACAGAAGTGGTTGAACCTGATGATGCCTTTGAATATCCTAGGATGAGCGACCTAGTTGATGATGTATTCCTCAACATGCAAACTGTGGAGGTTGATGATGGGATAAATGACTTGAATGACACCGTCGAAGAATGTTTTGGCGGTAATCCAGAAGGTGGTCCAGAACTTTCTTGTGAACCTGAGACAGTTATGAACAAGAAGTATCAAAAGTATAAGGAAAAAACGACTGTGCCTTTGTACAATGGGTGTCCTAAGGATAAGACCACGTTGTCCACCATTATTGAATTGCATAATTTCAAGACTCGTTTTAGTTGGAGTGGTAATAGTGTGACGATGTTGTTAGAATGGCTAAAAACCTTATTGCCGGATGATTGTAATTTGCCAGATAACTACCCAAACATGAAAAACACAATTAAAGATATGGGGATGGAATGTAAGACAATACATGCATGTGCCAATGGATGCATACTCTATTGGAAAGAATATGAGGGTCTGGTTACTTGTCCAAAATGTGGTTCTGGTAGGTATAAGGTTTATGTGGATGACGATGACAACGAGTCTGGCAAGGTATACAGGAAAGAAGGTAAAAAGGTTGTAAAGTATTTTCCATTGATTCCAAGGTTGAAAAGATTTTTTAGCATACCGTGGATTGGTGAAGCAATGACTTGGCACAAGGATGCTTGTTCAGATGGGAATTTGATGAGACATCCATGTGATTCAGCACAATGGACTTCAACAAATATGAGATGGCCAGAGTTTGCCTCTGATAGTAGGAATTTGAGACTTGCAATATCGACTGATGGTTTAACCCATGTGGAAATATAAGTAATGCTTATAGTTGTTGGCCAGTAATAATAGCACCTTTGAATCTTCCACCTTCTTTATGCATGAAAAAGGAGTTTTGTTTGTTAACCTTGTTAATATCAGGGCCAAAAGCACCCGAAAAGAATATTGATGTTTACCTGGAGCCATTAGTAGAAGAGTTGAAGGAATTGTGGGCAGATGGTGTTTCAACTTGGGATGTGTATACTAAAAGCAATTTTCGGTTGAAAGCAATGTTGTTTTGGGGTATCCATGACTTTGCTGCTTATGGGACTCTAGCTGGTTGTAATGTTCATGGTTATAATGCATGCCCTATTTGTGTTGATGATGTAGAATTTGAACGTCTTTCAAACAGTCGGAAGATATGCTATAGAGGCCATCGACGTTTTTTACCTACAAAACACAAGTTTAGAGATGACAAGGGATTCAAAAAAAATGTTGAACATCGTCGTGCTCCACGATGATTATCTGGCGAAGAAGTTGAACGAAGGATAGTGGAAAATTTGGAAGGTAGTTCTACACAAGGTAGGGTTAGTGGTCAAAAGCGCAAGAATATGGTTGATAATGATAACGTCAATGATGAACCAACCAATAACATTGCGCCACCGTGGTCTAGAAGGTCCATTTTATTTGATTTTCCGAACTGGAAGTTTGTTGAGCTACGACATAATATTGATGTGATGCATACTGAAAAGAATGTCATTGAACACTTATTGAACATATTGTTGAATGTCTTTAAGAAAACAAAGGATGGTGAGAATGCTCGAAAAGATATGGAAGACATGGGAACTCATAAGAGATATTGGTTGAGTGATGACACTGAAACAGGAAAAACTTCAATGCCGAAAGCATCATTTGCCTTGACCAAGAAAGAAAAAAAAGTATTTATGAATACACTAAAAGAGTTGAAATTGCCGAGTGGATTTTCATCCAAGTTGAGTAATTGCGTTCTTGGCAATTCCCTGGAGCTAAGAGGACTAAAGTCACATGACTACCATGTCATTATGCAACATTTACTTCTAGTTTTGCTTAGAAATGTATTTCGTGACAAGAAGGATAAAGATTTAAGAATTTCTATTCAAAGAATTAGCTTATTCTTTAATATCTTATGTGCTAAAGTAATCAACAAAACAGATCTTCAGTTGGCACACAAAGGTGTGATTGAGGCAATTTGTGTCCTTGAAAAGGAGCTTCCGCCTTCATTCTTTGTTATAAGTGTGCATTGCATGGGTCATCTAACCGAGGAAGCGATGCTTGGTGGTCCAGTTCGATATCGATGGATGTATCCCTTTGAGCGGTAAATAACTTTTCTAATTTTAGTGCACATCATCACGTTATCTTATTATATTATATACAAATTTATCATTTTATTTATGATTGATAGGTTAATGAAACGATACAAAGACTATGCTAAAAATTTCAGATACATAGAAGGATCAATAGCAGAAGCATACCTTGTAGATGAATCTGTTACATACTGCATGGAGTATATGACAAAGCCACGGTTTGGAACTCACAAACACAGTCAAAAGGAGTGGCTTGATGTAGATGATGAGTATGCCGATGAAAATCCATTGGATAAAGGAAAAAACTATATGCTAAATAATGTACAATTTAAACAAGCTCGAAGATGGGTTTTCAATGCACTTGCTGATTCAAATGATTGGGAAAAGTAAGATATATATAATATTTTAGTTTTTTTTAATAACTAGAAATCTAGAATTATGATAATATGGTAACTTGTGCAGAAAATACAATGAATATTGCATGGAGTTGGCTACACAAAGTAAAAAAAAAGGGTCAAGGAAATTCGTTGAGAAAGCCACTGATTTTATTCTTTGGTTGTGTAATGAAGTATTTTATAATGTGTATTTATTCATATATATATATATAATTTTTTTTTTCAGATTTCAGTTCTAAGATGATTTGTTTTACAATGTAGTTGGAGAAGGCTGGGGAAACAAATACCACACTTTGGAGGTTAGCCAATGGTCCACAATTTTTGGCAACCCGATATCCAAAATATTGTGTAAATGGTTTCACATTTGTGACAAGTTCTTCGGATGAATGTTTGGTGACACAAGATAGTGGTGTCTCCATGGATGCCATTTCTCCTTTTGTTGCTAGTAAGAAAGATAAGAGGCCAAAGGACAAACTAGTCAAATGGTATGGAGTTGTTAGAGACATACAGGTGCTAGACTACATAGATTTCAAAGAAACAGTCTCCTATTGTGATTTGGTCAAAGTGGAAGATAAGAAAAATGCATATAAGGTGGACCCAATTTGGAACCATGAGATGGTAAACTTGTCGAAGCTAAAAGACAAAAGAAAGGTGGAAGAGGATCCATTCATTTTAGCTCAAGAAGCAAGTGGGGTATTTTATTCGAAAGATCAATCAAATGACGGGTGGCATGTAGTTCTACATACTAAAAGAGGCTTGAACACTAATGTCGATAAAAAGGAAACTCCCACTGTGTATCAAAGCATCTTGAAAGACAACCCCAACCTGAAGAGCTTACTGGAATTTTAATTGACTATGCTACAATATTTTTTGATGCATTTCTAATGCTATTTTAGTCATCCTCTTTGGTTGAGACCAATTATTTTGTCTTTGTTTCTTATTTTGACTTTTGAGTTGGGAAAGGGAAGCTTTGTAGCTAAGTATTCAGATTGGCTTTTCCAATGCTTTATAAAAATCTATTTGTGGTGATATGTTGTGGAAGGAAACTATCTATAAATGTAATGTATATAGTTGTTTCTTATTTCTTTTTGTTTGATAATGGTTAATATCTATAATGTCATTGATAGAAATGGGTAGTACTCGCGGCAATCTCTCTACCAATGATGTCACTACATCTACAAATGATGACAATGAAGTTAAAAAGACCATAAAGTTCAATGTCCATGGTTTAGCAGTTGGACCTGGTGCTAGAAATTTTAATAAACGCATTGGAAAGCTTGTTGAAACACTTGTGCCCATCAAATTCAAGGGTTGGCACCATGTTACTGACAACTACAAAGAGGATGTGTGGAATGCCCTCAAGGTGAGATTTTACATCATTGATTTTCATAATGTTTTATTTTATTGTCAACTTATATCTCAATGGCTTATTTGCAGCGTGAATACGACATCCCAAATTATGTGAAAAGGAGTGTGCATTTGAAAATGCCAGAATATTTTAGAAGGTTCAAGGCAGATCATAGGAAGGACTATTTGGATAAGTATCCTACCATTGAGGAACAAGAGAAGCATGTTCCAAATGGTGTAAGAGAGGAGGATTGGAAGGATTTTGTTCGCTATGAGAACACCCCTGAAGCGAAGGCAATTAGAGCCCAAAATGCCGAAAACAAAAAGGCTTCAAAGTATGTATGGGGGGGTGGCCAAAAGAGTGCTGCATAAGTGGAGTATGAAATGGTAATTGAGTTTCTAGCTACTAGTACAATAATAACCATTTAACTATATAGGCTGAGACTAATCTTTCAAGTATATAGGTTGAGAAGAACCCTGATGGGGAACCAGTCACACGCACTGATATATGGATTGTTTGTCACACGGGAAAGGATGGAAAACCCACGCATGGTGCTGAACTATATATGGTATGTGCCCAATGATGTATTTTATACACAATTCTTAATTTACTTTGTAGTTGTTTGAATATTATTTGTGTCCTGTGTTATTTTATTTTTTCATTCTTTTTAAGGAACAAGTTAAAGCAAAAAAAGCTGCCTTGCAAGAATCTTCAACCCAGGGTACCACTGACCTCACTATTGATAATGATCCTCTAAGCCAAGTGTTTGGCCAAGAAGAAAGGGGACGTGTTCGTTGTGTTGGAACCACCATCTCTAAAAGGAAGTATGATGCTTCACTTCCCGCTCGTTCATTGCTTTTGGATAAAACATTGGAAGTAAAAAAATTGAGCCAAAAATATGATAGATTGGAAGAAAATGTTCAATGGATACGAGAGAGACTTGAAAATGGAACTTATGTGAGACCATCAACAAGTGAGGGAACACAAAGAGGGACACAAAGAACTGAAGATACACCTTCATCCCATGCACAATCGACAAGGCAACCAAAAAATCCATTACCTCCATCTCCATTACCACCATCTTCTCAAGGTGTAGCGAGGTTTCCTTCTCCAAGCAATCATGTTCCTTCAGTGTCAAGGACTTACAAAGTTTGTGATTGGCATAAGAATGTCATTGCGACAGCAAAACAGGTTGTAGATCCTATCCATCGATTCTCTTGCGATTGCCATGGATCATTGAACCCTGCAACAGAAATCAGACTTTCCTTATGCTTCAAATATATGACTGAGGTGAAACTTTACAAGAGTGATCCAAAAGGAGACATGATGGGGGATTTGGACGTTGGTGATTTCTTCGTATGGTGTAAAAATCATGTGGAACTTGATGATTGATAGTTACAACTACCTTGGTAGTTACAACCTTGAACGATATCCTTGATGCTTGCTATTTTTGTGGACTTGCATGCAATACTGTAGTACTTAGTAGTGATACGTTCATTTTTGTTTTTTGACTTACACACTCATGGCTGATTTGGTTTTGGTAGTCCCAAATCTGTAATTTTAATTTGGATTTGGTAGTCCCAAATATGTAATCTTAGTAGTGTTGTTTTCTTGTTGAATATATGTATATATATACTTACCTATGTTTTTTAAATTTATAACAACCCTTTTTTAACTCTGCCAATGTAAATGTTCTTTTTTACATTGCCGGTCTCAAGCTCGGATAAAGGAGGAGGGATGAGGGTATGTTTACCTTTATCAATTTATGTGTTAAGTTTCATTATATTTTTTTCATTGTGATATGGTTATCTGGTTCTTATATATATGCAGTAAACTCAGCAGACTGAAACTCAGCAGGTGCTAGTGTGAAAAAGATTCCTCTTTACAAGGTACATATATTTCTCTAGTTCAGTTGTTTATTAAGGTTTTATTTTATTTATTTATATTTTTTGGAAAGCGAGCGGGGTTATTTAGGATCCCCGAACCTGAAAACAAAATGATTGTTACATTCTCAAGTACATCATGCCTATTCTATCTTCATACACAATCTTCTTCAAGTCCTCGGCAAAGGAACTTGGTATAACTTCCATAAAAACATTATTAGGAAGCAAGCGAGCTAACCGATCCGCAACTCTGTTAGTTTCTCTATAAGCCATTAGAGTTGCTCTTGTACCAGCCTATAGGTGGCTTTGTCCATTGACAAATTGTAGGGTGCTTGTTTTTATATAATACATCCAGGTTCCATTGCCCAAATAGCTCCTTATTATGCGCATTGCCTTCAAAAATAACTAACTTTGTTAAATAAATTTCGTCAATGCAAACTTATCATATCCAATCAACTGGTTTGAGCATCTAACCCTCTGTTGATGGGCCCTTACCCTATTTTCTGCCATTTTCTGATATGTACGTTAATCTCCAAATTTCACCTCCTTTTGTGCCAATCATGTAGGATGATTATGCTGTTCAGATTTTCGAGTGTGGTATTTCTGCTCAAAATGCTGGTGCCTTATCATGGGAAATAGCTCCGGTGAGGCTTCTAGCATATTCTGTTGAAGCATACTTATAAATTGTGAGAAATTTTCATTGCTTAGCATGGTCATCTCTGCAAGTTGAGGTTTCTGGAGGGAGAGGAAGACCACCAACCTTGGTTGACAAGGATGAAGGACTAGGAAAGGTAAAAAAGATGTTTGTTATGCGATTTATTGTCTTTCAAGCACCGTCTCTTACTTATTTAGTGTAAACTAGTTTTGATGATCCATTTGCAGCCATTTTTGTGTTGAAAAGGGTTTTCATTAATATCCGTCTCATGAAAACACGATGAGGCGAAGTCGAATGCTATTTGTTTCAATAGGGGCAGTTGGATATCTGGTTCATATCTGAAGTTTGTTTTAGTTGCTGTTTGTAAATTAATTGTTGACATTTCTATTAACAATGAAAAATAAAGTGTAAAATTAGTAAGTTTAGAAAGTAAAATAATGAAATAAGAATTAAAAAGAAACAGATACCAATTTCAAGCTGAATCTACTACAGAAGTAGAGGTCAGTTTTACAGAAGCAGATACCAATCAGGGAGTATGTCCTGTCAATTTTATTTATTGATTTCAATCTACTTGCTTTATGTGTCACGATTCACATGCTGATCTGTCACCACTTTTTTTTTCCTTCAGTTTGATACTGCAAAATTAAGGAAGCTCAGACCAAGTTTCAAAGAAGTTAGTGGTTCTGTTACTGCTGGAAATGCATCTAGTATAAGGTCTACTCTCTCCTATGAATGCATTGTTCTGTAATGGTTTATTTGCTAGTTTAACTCTCTTGTGAGCCTATTAGTTCAAAATGAAATGCCTAGCTCTCCTAGACTCCTATTTTCATTCTAAGAGCTACAATCTTGCTCATTATATTAATAGCTTTCCAAGGAGGAGTAAAAACCTTTTCAATAATGTTAACATCCTGAAGGTTATCTATGCCTATTTCCAGATTAATAACATTCTTTCTCCTCAAACTCCATTCCCATACACACAACTTGAAGCTCCAACATTTGCACATCATCTCTGTCTACCACTGTATAAATAATGGAAAATGATATGGATGCTATGAAAAGAAATGCTACATGCTGAAAGCCTGGAAATTTGGTTCGATGGTCATTACTCAAGGATCCTGACACTCGACCACGCTCCAATTTGACACCCTTGTCCACCCACTATGGACATTAGAAAGATGGTGGCTTGTCTAGTTTTTCTTGTCAATATTCACCACTGGGTTTTCGTAGACATACGAAGAGTGGAGGTGGTGGCGGTGATTTTTGGGGGAGTGATCTGCGGAGAGAAGAAAGTGGGAGGGGAAATTTTGGTGTTTAGGTGTTTTTTTCTCAATCAAAATTAGTTTAACAATTTTGCTGACTAGGACCATGAGTTGGTTTCCGCATAGACTTCCACCTATGAGGCCACATCAGGGAGTCATGTTGGAGTCATTTTTTTTGAGTTGGAATAGAAGTGTAGAACCACTCAATCTGTTTTAACTGTCAACCAACACTTGGAAAAAATATTCAGCCGGATACCCATCAATGCCCAATGAAACATCAACCACAAGGCTATCCAAAGCTACCAAAACTTCCCCTTCAGAGATTTCTATCCATTTCTGTGTCAATATCTCCAGAAATATAGTTGAACTGAATAACATCCAAAGTAGGATGCCACAACTCTCCCGTTAACTGACCTTTAAGGAAAGAAACTAAGACAGCTCTCCTGTGAACTGACCTTCAAAGAAAGAAACTAAGTATTGTGCTATTGCATCCTTTTTCAGAACCACTTCCTCTCCGACCACTAGAAAGTCAATTGTATTTGTAATTCTTCTACCATTTACCATTCTGATTTTCCTGATTTTTGCTTCCAACTAATGAATTCCCTCTTATGAAATTTGTCCAAATCTACTTTGAGAGCTAATCTTTTATTCCATTTGTGTAAAGTTTATGAAAATAAGTTTTTAAGTTGTTGCAGGGTAGTGACTCAAAGGTGATTAGTATCCTTCTCTCAGCAAAGATAATTCCACCGTGCTTGCGCAACATGGAGACGGGCAGTGATTTGTCCAAACGTTAAATGATCTTTCTTCGAAATATCCACTCTTGCAGTAGAATGTTGTTTAGTTGTTGATTGTCCTAAATGTTAGGTAGTTATAGATAAACCTTAAATTGAACCTTATGGTATATTACATGATTGTTAGTTTGTCTGCTCACAGTTTCAAGTATATAATTGTTTAATGCCCTAGATTTTGATTTTCTATGTCAATCAATAGCTAATACCAGAGCATTATTGACTTGGCATTTGCATGATCTTTTACATGAATTTGAGGAAACAGATGATAATTGAGAAGATCCTACTGGTCGATACATTGTTAACTTGGTTGCAGGTTCTTTATTTTTTCAGTGTTGAGATAACTTCGCCAATCTGGATGAACCCTCAATTTTGTAAAGATCATGTAAACCAACTTCCTAAATACAAAACCTCCAAAGAGAATTTCCAGATAATTTACCAATTCAAAAAGCTTTTATTCAAAGCGAAGCTCCATGAAGAGGTTTATGTTTGGAGGATAGTCTGACACCATACCCAAATGAAAATGCCTCCCTTTGACCAACTCCAAAAACGTTGTATTCTTCTTTAGCCAAAATAGATTTTGATCAAATAAGAGTCAAATTTGCATCTTCCACCATTTCAAGATCATTGAGAACGAGTCGAGGATGAAGCCCCCACACATCATGCCAAAACTTTAACCTATTTGCAGTCCAAAAGGAAAAATGAATTTCCTCTCCAAAACTCAACTCTCACAAAAGTAAAAAGTAATGAACATTGTGTAGCTGGGGATAATCTAATAACTCTTTTGATTACTAACCATCTCATTTTGCATATTTGAGGTGGGGATAATCTAATAACTCTTTAAAGAGTAGGAAAACCCCCGAAAACAAACTTCCAAGCCAACAATACAAGAAAGATCATGTGAACTGCCTTACTTGTATACTTATACTATGATGGAGGTGTTATCATTGTCTACATCCTCATGCCTATTTGTATACAGGGAAATATAGAGTTTTGGCTCTCATTGTTGGGGCCAATTAGACTTTAGGCCTCAGTAAATATGGTATTAGGGTGTAGGCCTTTTATGGACGATTTAGGTGACACAATTCTTAGCCCAGATGTTACCATCTATTTTACCCTTACCTAACTTAACTTAACCCTGGTTAACGTGAACTGTACTTCCCGTTACCAACTGACTAACAAATTGAAACCTCAATAAAGACATCATCCCTTTCTCTCTCCCATATGACCCAAGGCAAAGGGAAACTTTGTCAGTGACTCTGTACAAATTTCCAATCTCACCAAAAGCATTGAATCCTAATATCATATTTAATGGGCTTACAGTCTGATTGGCCCCAGCATTGAGGGCATATCCCCACCCTAAAACTCCTTTGTATACATTCAATGAGACTTTGGTCATATTTTATGATCATGGTGTTGTGTTTTCAATAATAGTCAAATCAATTCTTATTATTTGTGAACAAGTTGAACCACGGAGGCAACACTTGGGAAATCGAACCTTTTTTTTTTTTTTTTTTTTAATGTTTTAGTTTTGGCAAGTTTGCTCTTTACAACGTATTCTATGTTAGCTGTGTTTAGCTTCTTGTACAATCTGTCACTGGAAATTGAACAATAAAAGGTTTTTTTTTTCAGACACACTATCTCGTCCTAGTTGAACCATATCAAGACCTAGTAAATAGTCTGTTTTACTAGAATGACTTCAGGTTTCTTTCAGAAAGACTTGCTATTTTGTAGCTTACAACATTACTGATCTCTCTTCTGATTGTTCAGGTTGCCACCTTTATTGTTGAAAAGATTCTGTTGAATGATGTTGGGCTCGGCTATGTTAGTGCTACACCTGATCGGTATTTTGCATTAGTTTGTGTTCTCGGAAACATGGTTCAGTCTGTTGCTAAGAAACCCTCACATCTGCTTAAACATATAATCCGCTGCTATCATAGACTGTTAGACTTTTCTAGGTTGGTTACGTTGCAGTCTTGTTTATATTCTAGTCTTTTTGATATTGTATTTTTCGAATTTGTCTATAAAGCATATATTGATACTGACATTAACTTCATTTTCCTTTATACAGGGCATGTAAGTACTTGGAGAAGTGTCTTCCTGAAATGTTCAGGATCCAAGCTTCATTAATTGTCTTGGTGTAAGTGCTTACTTCTTATACTTTACAGAACATTTTGTGGTTTGGTATAGCAGTTACTGATATAATTATGCATACATGATAAGAAACTGGTCCTAGCTTCCTGTTTGCTATTAATCCATACTCTGCTAGATATTGGAAAGTGGGGCGAAATTTCTCTGTACTTTATGGTGATTACAGTTCAGTGAGGTCCTTTTTTTTATGATCGTTTTCAAACTTGTGCCACATAAGAGCAATATCTATGAAGCATCTATTTCTACATGACCCAGTGGGGCATTAAGGCACTTTCTTTGAAACTTGTTGACTCTCTTTCCTCTGCTAATCCCGTTACAATTCCTCTGACCAGCATTCCTGACTTATCATCATCACTTGATGCCCAACCTGGCTTAAGCGCATAAAGTGTTGTGGAATCCTCATTTAGTTGAAATGATTTCCTTATATTTTCCTTTTTTTTCCAGGATGATGCAGCAACAAAACAATGTCTACACCAATTGCTATATAATGTGTCTGGTTGAAATTGAATGACTCCAGCCGATCATATGCTGCAGACAGCCACAACTATCAAAATTACTTTACAAGCTGCTGGTAATGTTGCACATGAAGAGCCTTTGTTTTCTTAGTTTTTGGTAAATAATAGCAGGATGTGTTGGAACTTGTGTCCAATCTGCAACCCTATATGGTTTACTTAGCCATCTTATAACACATTCAATTGTGGAATCAGACTTACCTTTGGGATTTATTTATGCTCTTACTTTCGTGATTATTTAACATTTATTTCATTGTTATTTAGGAGTTAGCATGTTGATCTTTGTTTTATTGATTTTGAAATAACAAGTTTTAGAAACGATCTATATGTTAATTAGTAGTCCTTAAAAGTTTTAGCTCGTCATGATATTTGTAGCTTATATAGCTAACAACAGGCCAATAGGATAATTTACATTCAAATATTGCTGCAGCCCCACACTGATTTTGCAGGTGTGGGGCTGTGATTTTGCTGCAGCAGCAAAAAAAATGTAATTTTTTTTTCGATTATATTAATTTGCAACGGTTTCAAACCCTCGCAACAAACCAGATTTCTTTTTTTTTGAATTTTTTTTTACTTGCAACGGCTTAAAACCGTGTCCTTCATGCTTGCAACGGCTGTAAGACCAAAGGAATTCAAAATAAATGATAAATTTTGCCACGGTTATGGAACGTGGAGCTTCTAGCCATGCCTGTTAGCCGTGGCTAAAAATGCAGAAAATAATCAAGCGTCCTCGACCATAAAACCGTTGCTAATAAGTGTTGCCACGGTTTATAGCCGTCAATGGTGATTTGGGGACGCCTCAAATGGCCAGGTCTCTAAGCCGTGACAATAGGTTACCCCCATGGTCCCAAACCGTTGCTGATGGGTATTTTTGGTGTAGTGTAAACACGTTTGTTTTTGTGATTTCCACGGCACTATTGCCCCACCAAGTGTAAATACATATCCACTTGTGGATTTCGCAGTTTTTCTTTTTCTAAATGTTGTACTTAGGCTTGAACTTGTTTCCATCCTCAACAACATTGGCTTTGACATCAAACTCAGAAGTATTCATTCCCTCACTTTTGCGGCGATCTTCTTGAACCCTTAATTTAAAAACCAAATCCTCCATTATCATATCAGTCTTCTTATGTTTGAGATGAATCTTTAAATCATTCCAAGATGAAGGCAATTTCTCAATGACAGCCCCGACTGCAAATTGGTGTGGCAATTCCATTCTCTCTGTAGCAAGTTCTAAGATCATAATCTAGAGTTCCTCCACTTGGTTCACAACAGTCTTTGAGTCTATCATTTGGTACTTTAAAAATTTTCCAATGATAAACTTCTTTTAACCAACATCTTCAATTTTATATTTATTCTCCAGGGAATCCCAAAGTTCTTTTGTTGTTTTGTATGATCTATACACATCATGCAACATATCATCGAGACTGTTTAGGATATAGTTCCTGCATACATACTCACTATGTTTCCTTGCATCAATTGCATTAAACTAATCTGTGGAAATATCACCTCCTTCAGTGACATGAACATCTTCCTTGACAATATGAGCAAGGTTCAAGGTTGTTAGATAGAAAAACATCTTCTGTTGCTAGCGTTTGAAATTCATACCCTTGAACTTGTCTGGTTTCTCAACATGAGGTTTGACTCCATTAATTGATTGTTCCAAAATTTTGTCTATAGATTGTTGGAGAACAATCAGAACAATGTATAAATTTATTTGAAATAAATAATATAACAATGTAAATTGATAATTTCATAAACTCACCAGCGAGGCGGCTACATCTCTTTTTCTTCATTAACTGGCGGATCAACTGTCGCATTTTCTTCATTCAACAGCCCAGCCTCTAGCTCAGGTTCATCAAGTGAAAGACTTACAATATCAAGCATTCCTGCAGCATCCAAATCCAACGAATAAATAGTATCTCCTGGGATATCCCACATCCTTGTCTCACCTTCTTTGTACTCTTGTTTTCTTCTTGACAAAAGACGAAGGTTGGAATGCACATACACTAAATCTTCAGCTCGTTGTGGGGTCAATTTGTTCCTTTTTAATGAGTGGATGTTGTTATACGTGCTCCAATTCCTCTCACAACATGAGGAAGATCAAGGTTGCCCAAGTAACTTCAAAGCAATATTCAGGAGTAATGGTGCACAGGTACCATGAGAAACCCACCACACATCAGGTTCTAGGTATGCTCTATTCTGTAGAGCATCACTTTCTGCAAACTGTCCAGTACCCGTTGAAAACCTCGCATACTCTGTAATAACCAATCTTATTTCTTCAATATTAGGAAAGTATCTCTTGAAACACTTATCCCTCTCCTTTGTAATCTCAGGATCTTTGTGTGGCGAAACACGATTAGGAGCCCTTTCAAGCCATTTTCTGCTATAATACCTATACAATGTCAATCACAAATTAACATATAAACATTAAGTGCATAACCCATAAATTCTAGTCTTCTAGTAAAAACTCAAGAATAAGTAAAATAAAAAGTTAAAAACAATGTAATTATTTACGTTGGATTCAAGGAATGTGCTAAGTAATGCAGTGGTGTGTTGCTTTTCTCCCATCGATCTACCAGTATCTGATGCACCACTGAAAAAAAATTTGACTCCTCACTATTTTCCTTTCCTTCATGGTGGTAAATAACTTGTTTCACTTTCTCAATCATAACATCCCACATCTCATACACCAAGTGAAGACAATATCAGCCCTTCGCAACATTGAATAAATAGGCTCTGTGAAACGAAGTACATAGTTCACTTTGTCCCACCACAAGTCATCCAATAGTTTTCCTTTCACAAGCTGTGCTTTCTCAACATCATCTTCCCTATAGGAATCCCACTGAACTCCAATCACCATACTCTGGAGGCTACTTTTAATGTCTTTCAACCTCTTGAGCATAATTATGCTTGAAGCAAAGCGTGTCTCTGCTATGGAAAACAACTTCAATCTCGAATGCTCATTAAACATATGCAACCTCATGGAATGGTTCATGATAAAGTTCTTGATCAGCACCCCATCCCCAACAACATCAATAATCCAACTACACAAACTGTAGGCATTTTCATTTGCAGGCGTGTTCTTTGGAGCGCATATGTTCTTCAAGGCAAGGTTGAGAGTGTGGACTACACAAGGTGTCCAAAACACCTCAGGATACTGGCTCTCAACAAGTAAACCTGCAGCCTTACAAACTGGAGCATTGTTAGTTATGACTTGGACCACATTACTAGGCCCAACGTCACGTACGACTTCCTTGATCAAACCAGCAATGAAGAACTTGTCTTTATACTCCCCTTCACAGTTCACAGTCTTCAAGAACATTGGAACACCCTCATTAATCACTATGAAATTAATGAGAGGCCTCCTTTGAGAATTAGTCCACCCATCACAATCAATGGTTGCCCCTTTAGTAACCCATGTGAACTTTGTTGCCTCCAACAACCTCTGAATGTTGCCCCTTTCATTTTGAAGCAATGTCGTCCTCAATGCATTATACCCAGGGATCTTGTAACCACTAATGGACTTTGCTTTATTAGTTGCATAGGTGAAAGCCTCCTGAAAATACAGATTCCTTGCAAGGTTGAATGGCAATGCAACTGAGTAGAACGCCCTTGCAATCAAAGCATCCAACTCTTGTCGCTCACTCATATTGAAAGCATTTGCAATAGGATTATTAGTGGCTCTCCTCTTCCTTTGTTCATTGTATGGAACTGAAGGACTAACCCCACTACTTGAACCCGGGTGCGGGTGACTATTTGAGCCCACTAAAGGAGGTAAAGGAACATTTCGCAACCTTAAACTTTCTGCTCTCAATGCAGCTTCTTCAACAAATTGTTGCACCTCTCTAAGTTGTAGGGGGGAGATTTTGGCACAAATAGCTATCCCACGACATGTTATCTTCAACAAGTGGTCCTTCAATCTAGTAAGAGATCTCGTATACTCATTCTGACAAAAGTTACACCGTCATCTAAGATTTACCCCACCTTCACTTGGTCTTCTTATTATTGTCACATGATTCCAAAGATCATCTCCAGTTACTTAGCCTAAAAAAACATTAAGAGAAAAAAGATAATTACAATGTTGGAAAATTATACTTAAATAGTTAAACATCAATTGTTCATTTCCTTTGCAGCTTGCAGTTCAAGGATTTTTACCAGGTGTTAGAGCAGGTCATGCTGCTGTTATTAGCTTCCTATATGTTCATGGACTCAGCTTAGACAAGGGTGATTCCATGAACAAGGAATCTGGGATGTCTAAAAAGTAAAAATTATACAATCAAGAGTAATCGAGTCAGACTCAAGGGACTAAAAGATTTTACTCAAATTGTTTACACCTATGTAAATGAGTAAAAATTAGATGATCATTTGTGAGGATGATTTTGTTGCCTGCTGAAAAAACAAAAGATATCATCATCACAACTATTAGGATAAAGGTTCGAAAGGAATGTGACAAACGAAGGTGATGTTGAGATGTGGATCAATCATTCTGGATTACAGTGGAGCGGAAACATGATGGCGAAAAGATTTAGAAAAGGTTGGATAGCTTCCCCCAACATTATCCAAAAGCAAAAGTCAAAAGAGATCCATATCTAAAACCATTATGAAATATGAATACAATGTATATGCGTATAAACTGGACAAACACATTCAGATCCTCTGGCTTTATTTGGTCCCTTCATAAAATGGCCCAGGTGTTGATGGTTGAGTTCCACATACGTGTCCATACACGGCATAAACACATTCAGATGGTTGGTGTCTATTCAGACCTCACATGCATAGGATGGATCCAAGGTGTTGATGGTTAAGTACCAGTAGAAACCTTATAAAATTGGTTTCATGACATGCTAATGGTACAAAAAATAGGCTATGGCTTGTTCCTAAGAGCGGTGCATAGATCCTGTCGAGAGCAGATATCGCAGGAAAAAAAAACAAACGAAAGAAAGAATCAAAGAAGGTACCTGGTGATGGTGATGCTGAGGACGACATAGATCCCGTCGATCGATCTCTCCCTGTCAAAATCGATCGAAATCAATCTCTCCCTCTTTTTCTAAATCAATCTCTCTACCTCCGTCCAACACTGTCGATGGATCGATCGATCGAGTCGAGACTCTCTCTCTGTCTCTGTTATCTCTGTTCTCTCTTTTCTCTGCTCTTTCTGCTCTCTGTTACTATATTAGGGTTCGTGGGAAGAACCGAATGATCGAAGAGGAGAAAAAGGGAATATTTGCACCCGACCGTGTCCGGATAGTGTCTGGCCGAGTCTGGACCGTGTCTAGACCGTTTTTGGACCGTGTCCAAGTCGTGTCCAAATCAGTCATTGAATTTTGACCGTTGACCACGTATCCAATACGTGTCGGGCGCGAATCAGTGTCTAACACGTATTTGACGCGTGATTCGGTGGTTTTTCGGAGAGTCGGTGCATCAGAGGTTTCTGTTGATTGTCTATATCTCTTAAATTTGGCTAACTTTGACCCATGTAAGAGAATGTTCTACCGACAAACTCATTAGAATCTCCTTAATCTGGGATTAAGGACGACAAAGCAAGCTTCGATTCTATTATTCAAAGGAAAATATTGTTCACAAAAGTGCATCGAAAACAATGAAACAAACACATACGGAATAATCAAACATGAAACAAAGATCAAAAGAATACATAGAAGCTTCACCTGATTGCCCAACTTAACCACGACATAAGGATCACTCGTTCTGAAATCTCGAATTACCAGCTGTTTCCCTTGAGCTACAACCACTTTCACTAGTCCAATAGTCTCTCCCATGAATGCTTTCATTGCTTTGTTACTAATACATCAAAGTTGGAAACAGACACTCCTTACAAGTACTAATCACAGAAAGGGTTTTGAGTTCCACTTCCAAGCGTCCTCATCCCTTGAGTTACTTGCATATCTTCTTTCCATCTCCACCGGAGCTATAACCCCAGGTTACTACTAACTGTTTATTTAGTTTCTCTTGTGTTTTATTTTTATTTTTATTTTTATTTTTATTCCAGGTTACTACTAACTGTTTATCATACAAACTTCATTTATTAGCCGCCACAAGGAAAATCAATTCCTCTCTCTACCTAGAATGGAGAGCCGAATCGTTCCTCTCACTTACCAAAATATCATCTATGATCCTCACCGCATTTCAAAAGCCAACAACATCATGAACAATTCAGAGAAAGGAGATCTACAATATCGATTTAGGCAGGATCAAATTAAGGTCTTTTCATCCACGGTTACCAAGCGCACTAATGCTTTCACTTCCTTCAAATGCAGACTGGAGATCCTTAGAACGTACCTACTACAACCCAAACTACATCCGAGTTCATCAATACACCACACCGATTAATCTTTAATCTTTTGCTATAATTCCACAACGTACACCTTGTCCCTCCCAACACAATCAAAATGGACCTCTCAACAACAATCCCACCCCCACCAGCCTTAACATCAAAGCACATACCCCAAACCCATACTGATCAACTCATCCTTGAACTTGAAACACAACCGGAACAAAATTTAACCCTTCCAACACCCACTTTAATTTGCACCAAAGCAGCAGCAAGCCTCCGAGGATCTGGAACTCCGCACGGTTGCAAAGTTTTTCCACCATATACAGATTAGTAAAAAGACTTTTTTATCTCAGAATGGCTTTGCAATGGGAGAACGAACACCCCTTTTATATTAAAACATTACCAAAAACCCAAGATACTAAAAGCAGTTACTACCTGATATAGTTCACCAATTCAAAATACATGAAGAGAACTTTGCTCAACGGACCTTGGTCTCTGTTCGGGTGGCTTATCTTGTTGGACAAATCCAATAATATGGGCACACATATGTAATATAACGTGTATTGCTATCTTAAAGTGTAGTCCATCTAATATGTGATCTAATAGGGGTATTGGACTATAAGGTATTAATAAATAACATGGTGTAAATAAGGATGTAATTTCTAATTCAATGAGGGGCAGAATTGGAAATTCACAGCCCGTAAGTTGAAGGGTTGTGACTTATGGGCATTATAAATAGGATGGGTCCCCGATTGAGCGTATGCGTTGAAAACAGAAAAAACTTTTGGAATTGTCTTCTGTATCCTCTCAACAGAGAACTAAGGGAAACGCTTGAATCAATCGGAAGATCCAAACAATCCAAACTCATCACAATCAACGGGGAAATCGCTATGAATCGATCGGGTATGTTTCTATTCTTCTTGTTTCCATTGAATCAACTAGAGTCTTAAGATTTTGGTTTAATTACAACAATTGGTATCAGAGCAACTCCTGTTGATTCCATGTGAAATTATAAAGGAAAACATACAGTGATTATTTGTTTCATACAGTGATAAATAGATTCATATAGTTTATGTATCTGGACATGATTATAAAGACATGATTATAAAGACATGATTATAGATTCATATGAATAGCATGAATACAGTGATTATGGATTATGTATTAATACAATGATTATGTATTAATCCATAATATAGTGATTATGTATTAATACAGTGACTATGGATTAATAAGCGATTATGGATTAATACAGTGATTATTGATTAATACAGCGATTGATATAGCATGATCTGGACCTACAGTGATTATGTATTCATGATTATAGACTTGAATCTATATAGATATGTATTCATGGCAATTGTCTTCACTGTTTCATTGTGAGTGTAATTGTATTCAGTGTTTATATTGTAATTGTATTTACTATTGAAATAGATTACAATTTGGTGTATTGTATAGTGAAATAGATGTTAAAAAAAAAACGATTTTACTGTTACAATGAACAGTTAACAATGTTTTCACTGTTACAGTGAACAGTGATATGCAATGCCGTGAATAGTGAAAAAAGTTTTCACTGTTACAGTGAGCAGTGATATGCAATGCCGTGAATAGTGTGAAAAACGATTTCACTGTTACAGTGAACAGTATCTGCGATTATGCATTATTAAAAAAATTTACTGTTCACCATTGACCGCGACTGTTCACCATTGACTGGTGACTGTTCACGGGCCTGGTGACTATTCAGTTGACTGTTCACGGGCTTGGTGATTGTTCACCTATTGGGCCTGTTGCTGTTATTAATAATTGGGCCTGTTAGTACATTTTACTTTGACTATTGGGCCTGTTACTGTTGGTAATATTGTTTTAACTTATTGGGACCTATTTAATTTTTTGGCTACATTTTATTTAATTTTAATTTGTATTTAGTTCATACTCCAAATTTATACATAGTTTATAATTTTGGTTTCATGTATCACTATTGTGTTCCTTATTTAAAATTTTCACAATTTAACTAATAGGTTGCCAAAGCAACCACTGTTAGGAAAATTGGTTGATTTTAAATAAGTGAGCATGCTACATCCATGTGAAACAATCGGCCCAAAGGAAGATTGTTTTGACCGGATAATCCCTAATCTTAAATATGTGATAAAGTTTACTATACCATGCTTTTATTATGTCAGTCCAAAGAAAGGCATAATATTAGGCCGGTTTCGTTGTGTACAAAGAGTACCACTTACAGATTGATATTTCTGTCCAAAGACTAAATAACAATGCTGTGCTAGGTATCTTGATATGGGTTTTTTGATTTCCCTATTGTATGAATTTAAAAGTTTATGCAATTGAATAATGATGTGATTATGTTATTTATGTAATTTATTCTCTATACAGCTACTATGTCTGCTACTAGTATATCTGCTGGTGTAAATAATATTTCCATGCTTAATGGGACAAACTTCAAGGACTGGAAAGAGAACGTGTTAATCGTTCTTGGATGTATGGATCTGGACCTTGCCTTAAGGATTTAGCAACCCGCTCCTCTTACAGATGCAAGTACTCCTGATGCCAGGAAATACTTTGAGAAGTGGGAACACTCCAATCGCGTGAGTCTCATGCTCATCAAGCGAGATATTCCAGAAGCCTTTAGGGGTGCAATATCCGCAGGGGTGACCAATGCCAGTGAGTTCCTTACTGAACTTGAAAAGCGTTTTGCTAAAAACGATAAGGCTGAAACAAGCACGCTTTTAGCTAGCTTGATTTCATTAAAGTATAAAGGCAAAGGGAACATTAGAGAGTACATCATGGAGATGTCTCATCTTGCTTCAAAACTTAAAGCACTGAAGCTTGAGTTGTCTGAGGACTTACTCGTGCATCTAGTTTTAATATCACTTCCTCCACAGTACAGTCAGTTTAAGGTCAGTTACAACTGTCAGAAGGAGAAATGGACTCTTAATGAGCTCATTTCTTACTGTGTGCAAGAGGAAGACAGGTTGAAGCAAGACAGAACGGAAAGTGCTCATTTTGCAAGCACCTCTAAAGATAAGAGCCCTCTAAAGATAAGGGCACAAAACGAAAGAAGGATTATGAAACTGCTAAGGGTCCAACACAAAAGAAACAGAAAGGCAATAAGGGTTGTTTCTTTTGTAAGAAACCTGGACATGTAAAGAAGGAATGTACCAAGTATCACGCTTGGCGTGCTAAAAAGGGTATGTTTCTTGCTTTGGTATATTCTGAGGTTAACTTAGCTTCAGTACCTAGAAACACTTGGTGGTAAGATTCCGGTGCTACTACTCACATAAGTGTTTCTATGCAGGGTTGTCTGAGCTACCGAAAGCCAAGTGATGCTGAAAGACGCATCTTCGTGGGCGATGGAAAATCGGTAGAAGTGGAAGCAATAGGAAACTTTAGGTTACTCTTAGGGACTGGTTGTTATTTGGAACTGAAAGACACTTTTGTAGTACCGTCATTTAGACGGAATTTGGTTTCTATTTCCTTATTGGACAAATTTGGATATTGTTGTTCATTTGGAAATAATCAATCTAGTCTTTAATTAAATTCCAATATTATTGGTACTGGTTCATTAAGCACATTTGATAACCTATATCTTCTTGATACTATTGCCTCATATAATGTAACCTTGCATGTGGAATCACGTGGTACTAAGCATAAGCTAAATGAAGGAAATTCATCAAAACTATGGCACAAACGTTTAGGACATATCTCGAAAATGAGAATGGAGATACTTGTGTCAGATGGCATAATAGATTCTCTTGATTTTTTAGACTTTGATGTCTGTATTGAGTGCATCAAGGGAAAACGGACCAAACAAAAGAGATTAGGTGCAAACAGAACTTCAGACGTCTTAGAATTGATCCACACAGATATTTGTGGACCATTCCCTTCGGTTTCTTGGAATGGTCAACAATATTTTATATCATTCATAGACGATTACTCACGCTATGGGTACCTATATCTCATTCATGAGAAATCTGAGTCACTGAACATGTTCAAAGCTTTCAAAGTTGAGGTTGAGAACCAACTCAACAAACGAATTAAAAGTGTCAGGTCTGACCGTGGTGGTGAGTATTACGGCAGATATGACGGTTCCGGTGAACAACGTCCAGGACCATTTGCTAAATTCCTAGAGGAATGTGGAATCGTCCCACAATACACCATGCCGAGATCACCTAGCATGAATGGTGTAGCTGAAAGACGAAACCGAACTCTTAAGGACATGGTAAGGTGTATGATCAGTCATTCTACCTTACCTGAATCACTCTGGGGAGAAGCACTAAAGACTGCAGCTTACATCCTTAATAGAGTACCAACTAAAGCAGCTGCCAAAACACCTTATGAACTTTGGACAGGTAGAAGACCTAGTCTAAAGCATTTTCACATTTGGGGATGTCCAGCTGAAGCAAGGCCTTATCGGCCGAATGAAAAGAAATTGGACTCCAAAACAGTGAGCAACTACTTCATTGGCTACTCTGAGCGATCTAGGGGCTACAAGTTCTATAATCCCACTATTAAGTCCATTTTTGAAACGGGGCAACAACATTTTTTGAGGATGTCGAGTTTGGGGGGAGAAATCAGGTAAGAGACATTGTCTTTGAGGAGGAATCAATTTCGACTCCTACTACTGTTGTTGACAATGTACATGTTCCAATACCTGTCATTGATCAAGAAGCAGATCTGGAACCTCAACAGGACAATGTTGAACTACTCCCTGCTCCAATTGAATTAAATATTCCAGAAGAACAAACTCAACAACCTCAAGATCAAATGCCATTAAGGAGATCCACGAGAGAAAAGAAAAGAGCTATTCCGAATGATTATATGGTATTTCTCGAAGAACATGAGGAAAATGATGGATTGGTGGAAAATGATCCAATCAACTTCCATCAAGCCATGCAGGATTCTAACTCTCAAAAGTGGATAGATGCTATGAATGAGGAGTACAAGTCTATGCAAGACAATCAAGTTTGGGATCTTGTCCCATTACCTAAAAATACAAAGCCTATTGGTTGTAAATGGATATTCAAAACTAAGAAGGACTCAAAAGGTAATGTGGAAAGGTATAAAGCTCGTCTTGTAGCTAAAGACTTCACTCAAAAGGAAGGCATCGACTATAAAGAGACTTTCTCTCCGGTGTCAAAGAAAGACTCATTTAGGACAATCATGGCTCTTGTTGCACATTTTTACTTTGAGTTGCATCAGATGGATGTTAAAACAACGTTTCTCAATGGCGACATTGATGAAACAATTTATATGGTGCAACCAGAAAACTTTGTGTCTGGAGACCCAAAGAATATGGTTTGCAGACTAAAGAAATCCATCTATGGGCTCAAGCAAGCTTCCCGTCAATGGTACTACAAATTTCATCAAGTAATTGTCTCGTTTGGTTTTGAGACAAATGTTGTTGATAACTGTGTGTATCATAAGTTCAGTGGGAGTAAGCATATCTTCTTGGTTTTGTATGTTGATGACATATTGCTTGCCACTAATAATATAGACATGTTGCACGAAACTAAGAAATTTCTATCAAAGAAATTTGAAATGAAAGATCTTGGTGAAGCTTCTTTTGTCTTAGGGATTCAGATATACCGGGATCGTTTTCAGAGTATTCTTGGATTATCACAAAAGGGCTATATAGAAAAGGTGCTTAAAAGGTTTGGCATGCAAGATTGTAAACCAGGAGATACCCCTATATCTAAAGGAGACAAATTCAGTCTTAAACAGTGTCCTAAGACTAAACTTGAAGTTGTCGAGATGCAAAAGATCCCCTATGCATCCGCTGTTGGGAGTCTTATGTATGCTCAAGTATGTACACGTCCAGACATAGCATTCATTGTTGGAATGCTTGGCAGATATTTAGATAACCCTGGGATGAGTCACTGGAAAACAGCTAAACGGGTTATGAGATATTTACAGAGAACTAAGGATTACATGCTCACATACAAGAGATCAGATCAGTTGGAGATCATAGGGTATACTGATTCTGATTTTGCTGGATGCTAAGATAGTAGAAAATCTACATCAGGCTACATTTATCTGTTAGCTGGAGGAGCTATTTCTTGGAGAAGTGCTAAACAGATACTCATAGCTTTTTCCACCATGGAAGCAAAATATGTGGCGTGTTTTGAGGCCTCCAACCACGGATTATGGCTACGTTATTTTGTCACTGGGCTGCGCATTTTGAATGACATAGAAAGACCACTAAAGTTATATTGCGACAATAAGTCAGCAGTTTTATATGCCAACAACAACAGGAGCTCGTCTAGGTCAAATCATATTGACATAAAGTTCTTGGTTGTGAAGGAAAGAGTAGAGAATAAACAGATTTTCATAGCGCATATTGGGACACACTCCATGATTGCGGATCCGCTTACTAAGGGATTACCACCCAAGGTCTTTCATGAACACACCGCTCATATGGGTGTTATGTCACATGAGGATATCATGGTTTAGTGGGAGTTTTGTTGTTCTATGATGAATTTTTGGACACATTGGTGTAATTTAGTATTTTCTGCAGAAATAAAGTCTTCAGTCAATTGTCTGTTTATTATATGTTTGATCTCATTAAAGATTAAAGTTGGACCAGTTGGAAATAGACATGTTTGGATCACATCACATGTAATTTCCATGCTCTACATCCATGTTTGATCTATGTCATTTGATTATATTGGTATATGTGACTATTGATGGATTTAGTTACGCTACATGTGACGAAAATCACTTTAATCCTGTATCAGTATAGTCAATGGACGAGATTGTTTCGAAATACCTTTACTTGTGATAGCAAGTTTTGAGCTCATAAGGTTATACACATTAAAGGTAACATATGTGGCCCAAGTGGGAGATTGTTGGACAAATCCAATAATATGGGCACACATATGTAATATAACGTGTATTGCTATCTTAAAGTGTAGTCCATCTAATAGGGGTATTGGACTATAAGGTATTAATAAATAACATGGTGTAAATAAGGATGTAATTTCTAATTCAATGAGGGGCAGAATTGGAAATTCACAGCCCGTAAGTTGAAGGGTTGTGACTTATGGGCATTATAAATAGGATGGGTCCCCGATTGAGCGTATGCGTTGAAAACAGAAAAAACTTTTGAAATTGTCTTCTGTATCCTCTCAACAGAGAACTAAGGGAAACACTTGAATCAATCGGAAGATCCAAACAATCCAAACTCATCACAATCAACGGGGAAATCGCTATGAATCGATCGGGTATGTTTCTATTCTTCTTGTTTCCATTGAATCAACTAGAGTCTTAAGATTTTGGTTTAATTACAACATATCTCAGTAAAAAAATGGGAACCCGAGTTCCATCTAGCCAACTTTAACCAAATCCTTATCTGGGCTAGGATTCATGAATTCCCCTTTTAGAAATTATCCATGGATGACCTGATAATCCTAGCCCAATGCTTAGGAACGTTCATGGAGGCTGACGTGCAATCACTCCAGGATTTGACAGTGCCATACTTTAGATTTAAGATCTGTCTTGATGCAAACAAACCCCTTCCCTGCAAAATGGAGATGGATTTCAGCTTACCGGGAGGTTGTGCATTCCTCATTCGCTTCTGTTACGAGGACATGCCTACTTTATGTTTTTGCTGTGGAAAGATAGGTCATATCTTTAATGAGGCATGCCCTATGTTCAGATCCGTGACAGAAAAATTCAAAGAGTTACATTCAGGGAAAAACATCAAAGCTTTAGCATTACCTTTTC
This sequence comes from Berberis vulgaris, assembly GCA_963556465.1. Lineage (NCBI taxonomy): Eukaryota > Viridiplantae > Streptophyta > Magnoliopsida > Ranunculales > Berberidaceae > Berberis > Berberis vulgaris. The sequence continues at coordinate 68,385,342 of OY747135.1, forward strand.
TACTAAGTTCAAGAATCAAAGTAAGAAAGGAAAGAAGTTCATGGCGATCTCAAGTTTTCCATAGACAATCGGCGACTAGATACATCCAAAACTCGATCCAACGGACAGTAACTCCAGTGGTACATGATGTTGTGAACTCCTCAAGACATAAAGAGATGACCATCACAAACTCTGATACGGAAATGACCGTAGTGCCGAGGATTAGGAGCCAAAGGCCGATCACGCCAACTACTACTGAGATAGCAGATCGGGGAGAAAAACAGAGAGTAAAATATCGGTATCATCAGCTTTCCCTTTCTCTAAGCAGGACCGGAGAACGGTCAAATCCAGTAGTTGAATCTCCACCACTGTCGCAACTCCGACCGCATCTCTCTCCTCCATTGCCTCGAAACTTGGATCCGTCAGAAAAGTCAAACACCCTCCAGATTGCACCTGCAAACCCTAATCCCTCTCACACTGAGTCACGAACTCCAAGTGCTAACAAGATCTTCAACCAACATGATCTCCTAACACCATCTCTACAACGACCCACTTCCCCAAACAATCCAGCTAAAGTCTCAAACCCTATCTCTACCCCTCTCTCAAACAACAGCCGCCCCTCTCACCTCAACTTATCTATAAATACTTGACCCAGATGTCTGCTCCCATACCCCCTCCCATGGGCCTTCCTCAAATGGACCAGAGTCCAAGATTACTAATCAGTCTAACTTAGAATCATCTAAATCCCGATCCTACTCAAGCTTATATAATTGCCACTTACACCCAACAGTTAATCCAACTCACTCAGTAGTACCCAGAAAATTTCCCTCAGAGCTACACTCACTCAACCAACCGTGGCAAGGAAATGTTGCTCACAATCACTTTCACCAACACAATTTGACCTTCCAAGGTCCTTCTTCCACAGTGATTATAGAGGAAGAAAGGTCTAATAATCTTCGTTCAAGAGCAACGGACATAGATTCACTCGGTCATGGTTCTACGGAGACTATGAGCTGTATGGATTTATCTCCACCTCCCTGCATACAGAATACGGACTACACCTCACAGTGTTTCCGGGAAGAACAAAAGCTCCATAATCACAGCGATCCAACTCAGAGGAGCAGGAATCAAATGTTACGCAGCGAGAGTAGTGATATGCAATTCTTCATTAGAGATGCTCACATTCAACTGAATCAGCAGGAGCTACCACTCCCATATACTTGGACCTCACAGATGGCAGCCTCTAATCCAAGGGTCTTACTTACCATGAGCAAGAAAGGGAAAGGCAACTCCAATGAAGGACATGATACAATCGAGGAAAAGAAAACTAGATATTAAACAGTCCGATGTTCCACAGGACCGACAGATTCCCATAAAAAAACAAATATCAAAGTCGGGCAAACAAAAAAAAACCTTGGGCACAACCGGGAGAAACCAACAGTATATAAGGAGGGAGCCTAGCACACTTGACCACTCAGATACTATCTCCCAGCAGAATACACCATGGGATGTTCATATAGGGAATGAACTGCAGCGAGAATGACAAAGTAACTGTCACGCCCCGATTTTCGAAGGAAACAAAAATCCCAAAAATCCACGTAGGATTATCCGTTTCCCCCAAAACTCGGGACGTGAAAATTCAATAATAACAGAAACAAATAGCAGCAACAACTAAACAACTAAAACGAATAAAAAGTCTAACCCGGAGAAGACTGGCATGGCTAGCTCACTAGCGAAACTCCAGTAATGCAGCTCAAAATCTCTAAACCTGAAAGACTACTCGGCTACATTCCAAAAGGAATGTACCCAAGAAGCAAAAGCTCACTCGGGTCAGCAATAAAGCTGGTGTGAGAAATCTTCATCCCAAAATCAATAAATCCGCACATGACAACATTAAAATAAACAAAACAATAAACAACCACACCAGGTAGTTCCTCCATGAGGCAATGGTGTTATCATCCTAATAAATAAATATGCATTTTTTATTACTAATAAATAAAATTTGAGTTATCAGTCCTCATAAATGCAACAACAATACAATTCATAATCATATTAGACTATTATTGAAATATTAAACAAACACATTTTTCTACCTTTAGGAAGACATGTAGTTCTCATTCAATGGTTGAATGAGCATTTAATTTCTTCCTTTAAGGTAATCACGCACATACACAAAAAGAAATCTCGCTACTTTTCCACAATCGCACTCTCCTCCTGTGCCGAACACACCTCACCCAAGTGTGCCTCCCTTGCCTTCGAAACCACTCGGAGCGTACATGTTCCAAGTGGGGTGCCACCTCGAGGAACATGTCATCACACCCGAAGTCCGATCCATGGCAAGTATTCTTCCTAAATCTACACGTACAACCGAACACACATGGAACGGTGCACCGATATGCAAGCAAGTCTGCATACCCATAATATCACATGTATACAAGCAAGTCTGTATACAAAAATTTCACATTCTTTTTTTTTTCGGAGTTGTGGAAAAGAGCATAAAAATAATTAAATCCTCAAAACTCTTTTATGGTGACGCTTTGTCAACCATAAATAAATCAATCACAGTATCCACCATTCTTTTGGAGAACAAGTAATATTTGACACATTGCCAGTTCACATATCTCATTTCTTTGCATCATATGAAAACAATATGCACACCAATTCGCATAACAATACAAATACTAAAGCTAAAACAAGTGCTCAGTTAAATACCAGCCAATATATATTACTAGAAAATTTTCTTCTATTTTATGTTATGCAATTGGGGTCAATCTCGCCAGCTATATAAATAGGTCCAAAGAAATACTCCAAAGATAATATCTTCCAAGTCATGATCAAAAGTGCGTATGACAACGAGATACATTAAGAACTAAGCAAAAATGACTCATTTCATTCTTGTAAAACTTCCCCAAATCCATCTTCTATTTCATTAAGGAATTTCATCAAACAAATGAGCAATGTATCTATAACCTGTGACAATTAACGAGAAAATATTTCTGATAGTGGCACAACACTTTGACAACCAACTTTAATAAACCGTATGGACACATTCCTTCACCCACACCAGTTCCCACATTGTTAGTTAAACTTAAAAACACAAGTCCATGGCAAGGTTAGAAATAGTGTATTGTATAACCCTGCCATAACCAAGGTAAAATTCTGTGTTAAGTGTCACCAACCCTAGTTTTTAATCCCATGTTACCGAAGGAAACAAGTGGAAAATTATACTCCCAAGATGATGTTTAGGTCCCACATCAACTATGGGAAAGAAGGGATGTAAAAGGTGAAAACCAAAAGGTAATCAAGCTTCAACAAGTCCATATGGTTTGAGCATTTGTGGTAGCATCCCAAATTTCAGTGAAGAAATATAAAATGATATTCCTTTGTCGCTTAGGCAACAAAGAATAAATAAAGTTTGAGTACAATATTCGGTAAGGGAACAACTATCTCATGAACAGACTCCCTCAGTTGCTAAAAGTATGAAAACATTCAAGCATTGGTCACCTATGCAAAGAAGGTATAGCATGAAAACATATCAGAAGAGGACTCGATGATTATAAAATCTGCAGGTGACCAGCTTTCTGGAGTTTACTGCCAATATATCTTACAGAAAAATGAACAAACATGCAGCAGGTGAAAAGGTGTGATGCCTACGGTGTCACTGATAACACTTACCCCTAAACACACTAAATCGCCAGTAAGCCATCAAACACACCAAAATCAACAAACAAAGATATGGGTATTTCAAAAAAAAAAAATGAACTCATAAAGAGAAATGAAAGAAGACTCACTATCGTTTCTGAAAATCACTCTCGGATTCTGACTCAGAAATAAAGGCTTCATCTCGACACCACTACCAGACTCGATCAAAGACACCATCGCATGCTCCCTGCTGCTCCCTAACTCATCTTCGATGTCTTTGATTTTCTGCATAATGGCCGCCATTGTTGAAGCTTGCTTCGCCTTCATTAGGAGATCGTGTTGGTCCAAGAATCATGTTGTCAAAATACCGCATCATCTCTCGCATTAATTCTGGATTCCTCGCAGCTTCTAATGTTTGTCGAAGAGTACTTGGATCATTGAGTATATGAGCGAGATCTGGATTTCGATCAATAATCTCACGCATTTGAGGATTACTCATAATTAAACTACGCATTAGCTCAGGATTATTCATTAGATTCTGGATGACAGGCATATTCATCATTTCCCTTTGCCTGCGCTCATCAGCAAGCTTTTGCAAAAGTGGCCTTGATTGAAGTACCTTGCTAATTTCATTGTTGGGAGGCGGTAAACGACTCAGCAGTCCATTTTTAAGGTGTGACATAGATGCTAATATTGATGCTCCTGCAACAGCATTAGTGTCTCCAGATCTTGTCTTAAGAAAAGCATCCTGCGATTCTTTTACACCAACAGAAGATGCTTCCGAAGCAGCAAAGCTCCCACTTTCAACTTGCTGGAAGATATAAGCATCACTGGACGAATTAAAGACCACTTCATCCCCTTCATGGAGATTCACCGTCGAGTTATGATTAAGGGTCTTCCCATTTACATGGACATCACCATTGGCCCTTGACATTTCCAAAAGGGCACAAAAACGTTTTGTGCCCCTCTCTAGTTGTATCCGGGCTAACTCCAAATCGACTTGAACATCGAGCAAGGACTGAGTACAGCGATTCGAGCACCTCTCCTGCTCGGCGCTTTCTCCCACCATTGAAGAGCAGAGTAGAGAGAGTGGCGAAGAAGAAGATGGAAGGTTTAGGGTTTTGTTTCTTCTCTTTTATATGGTGGGTGGTTATCCACCCCCACTGAAATTCTGAGAACACCCGCCATCTTTCACAAAAATAAAAACCCTACTTATTAGTTTAATAAAAGCCCAAAACCAAGCCCAAATACAACTTAGTAGCAACCCATCAACATTAGGGTTTACAAAAGAATTTTTTTATATTTATTTAAATTAGGCGGGTATTACAGTAACAATTCTGGTTTTACACTTATAGAGGTAACGACAAGCTGTCGATGATGGGCCGCCCGAACAGTCATGATCATTTTATGGAATGCTTGTTGTATAGGGACTTCCCAAGCGTTCCAAAATCTCAAGTCCCTCTCCCTATAGTCCAATCCATACATTTTGTTCATATTTGAAACCAAAGCGACAGTTCCCAGGATGGAGAGTATTCGTCAGAGACTTGGTTATAAACACGGAGTCTCGGTAGCAGATACTGGCCAATCCGGGGGAATTGCTCTTTTTTGGAAGGAAGGTATGCAAATTACTATTTTGTCTTCATGTAAATATTATTTCAATTGCATTATAGATAACTATTTTACTACAACACCCTGGTCTGCTTTGTTTGTTTATGGTGAACCGAATCCATGCTTAGACCTTAGTTTTGGAATAACTGAACTACCTTGTACTCCCTACAACACTTACCTGGTATGATTATAGGTGACTTAAATGCTATTCTAAATCCTGGAGACAAAATGGGAGGCAATAAGCCTAGTCAAGCTACCTTTCAAAACCTCAGATCCTTCCTAGATAACACGAAGTTTATGAATTTTCCTCTTAATGACACCAGATTCACCAGGAACAATAAGAGAAAAGATAATAGAGGTATCAAAGCAAAACTTGATAGAATCCTGGTGTCCACTGAGTTGCTTCAGCTCTTTCCCTCAGCATTCGGCCACTCCATTCACACCTCCACTTCGGACCATAGAGCCATCTCTATTCAACTAGTATCCAACTTTTCACCTACAGGTCGCAAATCTATTCGCTTTATCCACATGTGGGCTAGAGATCTAGGCTTATCCACATTTTTGTTTTTGTGTTTGATTGTCGACTATCCGAAGTTTTTTCTTTATATGTTCTTGTCAATTGAGGGATTTTCCTTGTTCAGATCCTCGAGTATTCATTTCATGGTCGGGTGTGTTGGTGGCTCCAAGAGATTTATTGTACGCCAAAGTCTCCATGTTCCGAAGTATTAGCTGGTTTTGTGATTGAATTGACTCGTACCTTTTTACTTTTAGGTCCATTGTGGTTTTCGAAGTAAGTCATATTGCGTATCTCCTGTTTCGCTTCTTGGTCCGATATTTTGATCGGCCAGAGGGCCTCTATGGCTGCATTTTGACTTATATGTCTGAATTTTTTGATCCGATATATAGGGTTGAATAAGTTGAGTTGTTCGTCCTTGCTTCGTTGATTTGATGCATTAGTTAACCCGAGGTTTTTTCGGGTAGGTTGACTTGTTTGTTCTTGCTTCGTTGGTCCGGCCTGTTAATCGACTTGAAGTTTATTTGAGTAAGTTGGCTTGTTTGTCCCAACTTTTACTTTGTTCGACCGACATATTAGTCAATTCGAAGATTATTTGAGTAAGCTGACTTGTTCGTCCCAACTTGTACTTCGTTGGTCTAACGTATTAGTCGACTCAAAATTTATTTGAGTAAGTTGACTTGTTCGTCCAAAATTTTACTTCATTGGTCCGACATATTAGTCAACTCGAAGTTTATTTGAGTAAGTTGACATGTTCGTCCCAACTTCTATTTCATGGTTGATCAGACCAGAAGTTCTATGTTTGACTTATATGTCTTGACCTTTTGCTTGTGGCTTGGTATGCCAATTGCTTCTTATTGTCAGGCTTTGATGCCGCAATTTTGGGAGTAAGATGGAGAGTTTTGAACTCAAAATTTTATTGATAACCCCATTTTGGGTGTTTAACAATCTATAGTAGTAGTCATTCATTTCTCATAAAGTTACGTTATGTTGTGAAGTCTGAATTATATCTTTCTGACTGTTGCTTGATTTGTTATGTTTTGATTGGTCTTAACGTTTTTGTTGTAACTTTTATGCGCCCCTCATTTATGAGTTGTCATATTGATTTATCTGGTCTTGTTTGAAGGCGTGGGCGATCCTACTTCGATTAGATCAGCTCGAGTGGAGATGTTATTGGTTGTCTCTTCGGTGGGCTTGACTAATCAATTTCTCTAGCTACACAGTGTAAGGCGTATATCAGCTCTTTTTGTTGTTTTTTTGATCTCGTAGTGGTGTCTGCCTTCCCTTTCCCTTTGGGTTGTTTATCAAGTAGCCCGACGAATTAGTCGAGTTGTCCTCTTTGAACCCAGTGCTCGATTTCATTTTTCAAATTGTAGCAGTCTTCAGTGTCGTTCTCGTGATCCTTGTGGAAAGAGCAATATTTGCTCTTGTCTCGCCGATATGGTTTCCTCTCATCTTGAGTTGTCAGTTGACATCTTCCCATTTCGCCATGTGTTTCAGTATGTTCGCTCGAGTGGTCTTCAAGTTCGTATATGGGTTGTATGTCTTTTTCGCCACGCTTGTCACTCGCTCATGTTTAGGCCTTGTCGATTGTAGCTTTCCGAATTCTTGCCAGTGGAATTTGGGCCTCCCATTAGTTCGGTGCTTATTTGACTGAACGTTTTCCTCAAGGGGTCTGTCGTCTCCCCTTATTTCTTCTCTCATTTCTCATCTCTTTGAATGGGCTTCCCTTTCAGATTCGTTCTTCTTCCCAACGGCTATCATTTCCTTGAGAGAAATGTTCTTTTAAGCGGTTTTTAATAGAATTGCCATGTTCTTTGGGGGTTCCAAGTTCAGAGCATCTAAAAAGGGTCCTCTTTTTAGTCCGACGGTGAAAATAGCGGTGGCTGTGTCATTGCTACATCCATCGATCATTGTTAACTTGTTAGTGAAATGAGTAACGTATTTCCTTATTGTCTCATTTGGATTCTGTTTAATGTGGAGCAAGTAGTGTGGCCATTTCCTCATCTGTTGACTGCCGATGACCCTCGTAATGAAGGCAATAGCCAACGCCTAGAATGAATCTATCGACCTTGGTGGTAGGCTATTGAACCAGTTCGTTGCTGTGGAGGTGAGACTTGTCGGAAATGTTCTGCATAGGATGAATTTTGTGCTCTCTTTCAACGACGTCATGTGGTAAAAGTGTCATAAATGGTTAGTCGGATCGGTGGTACCATCGTACACTTCAAAATTTGGTGGGGTAAACTTCTTTTATATAGGAATCACCATGAGTGCGTCCGAGAATGGTGGTCTGGCTATTTCGTATAGTACATTAGGATCTGTGATTCCGATCCTGAATGAAATTTTATCAGGGGTACCATTTTGAAGTGGTTTGCTGCTCTCAAGATTCGCCAGTAGAGGTTCCGCAGGAACTTTGTTGGCTGAGTTTTGTTGGGGTGGCGCTTGGACGTGGTTGGCGTGCTGTGCAAGCTCTTGGGTGAATGTTTCCACAATTTTGATCATACGGTGCATCGAGACCATGAGTAGGTCTACACGAGGGTCTGTGGTGGCGCCTCCTTAGGATGTTTGAGCCATCTTGTGCTGCGGTTCTCCGTTGTCGAGCATGATCGACCTTGTGTTTGTTGTTGGTTTTGAAGTGTGCACCATCGGCATTGCAACTTCTCCAGTAAGAGGATTGCTTTGATTATTATCGGATTGATGGTCTGTAAAGTGTTCCATTTGTTCTAAGGGCTCCTTAATTGTTGATTAAGGTTGAAGAGGTTTGCTACTGTAGACTATCTTCTTGAAAGGAAAACTTGTCATTTCCCACGGACAATGCCAAACTGATGCGCCCAAAATCCCGTATCTAATAAGTAAGACATGCAAAACAAATGTTCGACTGCCAAAGACCATCTTTTTGGTGGCTGAAGGCACTTCGATACTTAAGTCAGTAACTCAGTTGGAGATGGAGATAAAACTGGACAGAATTAAGTTAAAATTGCATACCTTTGTCGAATATTCCCTTTACCTTTTATAATGGTCATTGTTAATTCCCTACGTGACTTAAGCATGTGAGGCTAAACGAGGGGAAACGTTATCTGTAACAGTCTCCTCCTTTATGAAAGAACATCATTGGTGTCGTAACTTTCTCCACGATTCTTTTTCTATGTAACGTTTCTCCCCCTTAAGGGAGAATTTTATCGGGCTTGGATTTAGGCCTCTGATGACGGGCCCTGTTTTGGCTTTCATGACTGGATTCGTCCGCTTTGGGCTTTTTTGCCCTGTAGAGGGTATATGCAAACCACGAATAAAAGATTATCGGTTTGTTATTATTTTAAGATCTATTTGTTATTATCGATTCATATGTCAATACAATCTTTCAATTGTGTTTCATGGTTTCTACTATGGATTACGTAAAATTTCAGTTTGCTCTACTATAACCCTCAGTATTGGTTTTGTTCTCCAATAATGTTGGGTGTTTGTTACATTCATACTAGATGTTGTGTCTGGGTTGAGCATCAACATGGCAAAAATAGTCAATAAAGGGTTTCATATGCATAGAGCAAATTTTGCAGTCAATTCTAATCAATGTGAGTCAGCTGCAGTACTTCCCACATCTTGCCAACTGGTTAGTGAAGAACACATTTTGCACGTGTTGTAGTAGCTAGTTTTCATAAAATCAAAATATATAGATGTATTGTGCCATTTGGTTACAATTAATGCGAAATGTTTTTTACTTCTTCCCGTTCTTCATTCAAATGCATCATTACCCAATGGTTTATCCATTGTGTTTGATGAGTCGAGCTGACTTCCAATGTACTAATGTGAACGTTTAACACATTCATGCAAGTAAGTCAGGCTGGTTTCATTATCTAAGATTTGCATTTCCATGGAGTTTATGGAAAGTATCTAAACTTTTTCAAATTTATTCGACAACTAGTATAAAAGGATGATTAAAAGCATGTCACATGGTATCTAGTTAAGTTAACTTCCAAACACATTAGTAACCAATGGTTTCCTAAAAAAAAAAATAAAAATTTGTACAATTAATGTGTGCCCTTGCTCAACCATTTTATGCTCTGTGAATTCACCATATAAACAACATGCACAATGAAATGCAAAGAATAAATGAACATGAAATTTCATTTATTTTCACTACTGTTAGGTTTGGTTGTAAGAAAAAAAATTCAGAAATAGGGAAAATAAAATAGAGTTTGATATTCAAATCTATCTCTTCAAAGGAAGAAAATCATTGATCACACTTATTATGGATGCATGTAGGAATGTGTAAAAACACTTTGGGACACACCAACATAACGCCTAAGAGGTATTTTCCTATTTCGATGTGTTTTTACTCGATCTAAAGTTCTTTACTGTGCTTGTACAAGTAACAACAAGGACCGTACCATCCCCTAGCTATGGTCATTCCTTCTCCTTCAATATGCAATATTATGCCATTGTTATATTGAGATGCTGTAAAACAAAAATAAAGAGAGGGGGAAGAAGGGAGAGACAAATTAGAAACCAAATTTTTCCGTTTGGCACCCACAGTATTCTAACAATTCATGTTTGGTACACATCACATGCTTGGCACGTGAGGGTATTTCAGGCATTTCAAAACATCTAATGGTTTTTGGTAGTCAAATCCCATTGACTTAATAGTCAACATTCAAAATGGGTGTTAGACGGAATAAAAGCAATTAATGGCACCCAAGTAAGGTTTCACCTAAATTAATGTGGGCTAAAAGATAAATAACCCATAAACATAATTGCAAGTAACGCCTTTGGACAAAGAGATGCAATATATTTCTACGAACGACCAACGGTTGTCTTCACAGAGATTTAAAGAATCCATTTAACAAAGATTTTAACCGTTCTTCTATTTGACAATGATTTTATCGTACATCCATTGGAATGTGATACAGTTGTCAGACATCAGTTTAAACGTTGTACAATCTGAACTAATTAATTACAAGGAATGACAACTAAAATCTTAATCAACTTCACTTTTAAACAAACAAGAAGTTTAAACTGTAAATAAATAAATCTTACTCCAAGACGTTTTTTGAATTTCCATGCATAGATTTTTTATATTTTTTCCTTTTGTTGAAAAAGTAATATTAAAAAGAAAGACATGGTTGTAACGAACGATTAAACGAAAGAGAAAAAATGAGGAGGAAGATAAATGAAAACTTAATTAAATAAAACCTTACATACAAAATCAGTCACAAATCTTGTGATCCATTACTGAAAGTCGGTTTTGGTAAACCCGAACAATTGTGGTTTATCTATTAAAAGTTGGGGTTTGAATAAGATTACCCTTTAAGTTATTAAAAAAAAAAAGGGAGACGGTTACTGTTTCACGAGAAGCATGTTGCATGGAGTTATGATGACCTCAGCTGAACCTAGAAAGTTCTGTCCCTTTCTATATATTAGGCATTATTATTCTCCTTAATATGTGAATTTGCATGAAGTGTTGAAACCCCATCTTCTTCAACCTCCTCCTCTCTTTTCCTTGCCTTTGATTATGGTTCATTATTTCCTTTTCTTTTCTAAGAAGAAAGATCCTAACAAAGAAGTTGCAGATTGGGGAACAAGCGTTTTCTCCAATGATGTCCGATTCCTGATCGAATCAATGATTTACCGAATCATTAGGTAAACCCTGTCCCTGGACTAAATACATTTCTGGATTGAGATAATTTTCTGTTATTGAATTATTATAGCTTTGATTTGATGGATTGTTTTAATGTAAATCATGTTAGTTTGAGTGCTGCATGTGAATTCACTGTGGGTTTGTTTTGATTTGAACTGTTATGATGTGGAGGCTCTAAAGAATCATGATTTGGGGACTCTTGCGAATTAGTACATCAAAATGACGATCTTACTATGGGAAATCTTGAAGAAACCTAAAACTTTCTTAGAAAGCCTAACAACTTTGAAAATTAGATTTTCTCTTTAAACAGATCTAAAGAAGAGTGTTCATTAGGGCATCTTCAACAAATGAACCCACACACAAATACCTTTTTTGGATTGCCTTTATTATTTATTAATTTTATTATGTTCATTTAGGCTTGTGGAGAATTGCAGATATCAGTTAAACATGATCTTCACGAAGAACAATCAAATTGAAATAAGCGTTTCTATATGACATAAACATCCCCAATTGCATTTAGTTGATAATATGCTGAATTGAGCCTTGTGGTGATTGAACTAGCTCTTTCCTATTTTTTTTTTTTTTTTATCAGATTTTTTTTTTTGATAATATGCTGAATTGAGCCAAGCCTTCAACAACCAAACCAACTAACGATTTAGTTCAGTGATCGGCTCCGAATAGGTATCATATAATATGACCCTTTTTATAAGCTTTGGATTAAATGAAAATATTTTGTGGATAACTGATCTATTTTCTTTTCTTTTTCCACCTAACCATGTCTTGAATAACTGATCTACTCCCTTGCAAAAATATATATATATATATATATTTTTTTTTTTTTTTCAAAACTCTTAAGCATAAGATTAGAACTTTGATTTTTGGTTTCCACTTCGATTTTGGATAATGTTTGAAGATTTACTTTTAGGTTTTTGGATTCAAACTATCACCAACTAATTTTCATCAAAAAAAGTTTTTTTTTGATATATTGAGAATGTAAACCATGGAAGCAATGACTTTCACACTTTCCATGGATGTATATAAACCTGAAGAGGTTGATGGATTATGAAATATAGGTCTAAGAGTACTTGATCCCCTCCTACTTTTTGGCTTATCACAGTTATTGCTTGGGCTTGACGCTCCCTAGAGTCAGTGCCCAATCGAACCAAGTCAAGGCTTCTAAGAGAAACTAGGCTTGAAAGCACTGTAGGAAAGAGGTTATACCAAAGTCAATGTTCCTAGGTTAAAATATGTCCTACACTTACGGGCTCTTCCCGTCTTCTTCCTTGGCCCTCTCTTAGTTCATACTTCAACAGAAAAATAAAAGCCTCTTATTATGATCTAAAAAGAAAGAAACTTGTCAGATATTATGTTAGTAGATTGATTACGGCTTATATCTAAAAGAAAAACTTCTTATTTTGATCTAAAAAGAAAGAAAATTATCACTTATTATGTTAGTAGATTGATTACGGATTTGAATATCAATATGTGCACATCAAAGCTTGTTGCTTATCAAATTTATCTGGATAGTCATCATTGTTTAACACAGATATTTGTGTACCATGTTCTTAGGAAGTTTTTAAGCTAAGTACTTGATATGACTTTCTTAAAAGCTTTATGAAATCTCCATTTTGTTCATAGGGTTAGGAAGGGTTGTTAGCTAAGTACTTGGTAGAAAGAAATAAAATCAAAATCAACATCCATATCTCAAGTTGTAGGGGATTCATTATTACTTTTGTGTTTCAATAATTCATACACGGTGTTCATTAAGTGTGCATTCCTCATTTGTAGCTTTTATTTACATAATTGATGTGTTGTAAGTTTAACAATCAATCAATGCGAATAAGCAATATAAGCAGTTATACCACATTAAACATAACCTTTGTGGACATAGAGACATATTTAACGAACAAACTATTTAATAAGGAACGAAACCACAAGTAAAGAATCAAGATACACATGAACATTGGTATCACAAGTACTCTGGTGACAGTCATAATATTAAGCTTCTTAAGAAAACTGAAAATTTGATCGTACCTTCTTTATAGACTTTAGGTTAGTCCATCTCACGACAATTATGTTTCTCCAGGTCAAGACTTCATGACTTTGCAAGGCATGCGAAAATTCAACATTACCCTTTTGTAGACACGGAGATGAACGATGGATTATTTTTTGTCAAATCGTATTTATTTCACTGATGACTGCTTTGAAGGGCATATAGAACGTAAGAAAGGTGGTGCAAACATTGACGTCTTCAACTACAAGACTGTTGGCCCATTACTAGGTTACATGCACCACTCTCAGCTTGTTTAGCTCCCATCGATCTGGTTTATGATGCTCAATTAATGCTTATTAGTTACTAAAGTGGAATCACTTAGTTTGTCTTTCTTCATGCAATGATGTAGCCTACGGGCATGGATTAAAATAAATAAATATAAAAGATCAATGACATGTTTTATTTAAATAAATAAATACAAGTTTGTCTTTCTACTTGATATCTTCGTTTTGTTTTTCTCAAGTCAATATGGACAAATTTGCAATTTTTCTCAAAAGCTTTATTGTGAGTGTCATCAAAGTACTTGTTATACCAACGTTCAGTTGCATCTTGATTATTTACTTGTGGTTTCATTCCTTATTAAATAGTTTGTTCGTTAAACATGATTTTGTGATCACAAAAGGAAAAAACAAAGTGCTTGATAGATTTTCCTTTAAACCTACGAATCCTCTCTATGTACAGAGACGTCTAAATCATGGAATCTAACATAAGTTATATTTCACTTAGTAATTAGTAAAGAAAATTTGGATTTGAAGTATATGATCTAATCTTGTATATTTGGTTCTTGTTGTGTTTATTTACTTTGCAAGCATTAATTACTGCATTAGTCGTATTGAACTGACTTCCAAACATTGCCAACATATTTATCCAACATGTATGTTAGCCTTCTCGATTTGAAACTCACGGTGGTTGAACCACTAGATGCAAATTGTATGTCATCAAATTGACTTCACTTACAGAGTAATAGTTACTCATGAATCTCTTAGAGGATAGTTTTTTTTAATCATTATTCTTCCCTCTATCCGGGAGTACATTACGACTTTGCTCGAAAATGATAACAAGACATGTTGTGGCTCTATCTAATTTTTTTTAATCCCTTAGCCACTCTCACCCTAAAATCATCCTTCGCCAGAGTTGAATCTGTTTGAATCACTATTTTCAAACACCTCAATTGCATATATAAAAGCAACCCTTCATCAAACACTATGACCTAAACTCGATTATTTGTTTTTTGGCCAAGCCCAGCTTTTACACCATCAAACAAAAACCCATTTCGTCAAGCACAACGACTCCTCCCATTGCTCTATTACTACGACTGCCTCCATCCACATTCAAGGCTACAAAATTGCGAGGTGGAAACGCTCGAAAAAGATGACTGCATTCACTGCTTGGCAAAGGCGCAATGTATCACTCAAGTGAGATAATTAGTTCTCTGTCATGACTCCCCCTGTTTGGGGATGAAAACAGAACTTGCCAACGCCAACCATCACTACAAAAAAAGTTAATTCAGCAATGGCGTTTTACCATTGCTAATTATCAAAAAACCGTAGCTAAAATGAATCAACAACAGCTCAATGACCATCGCAATACCGTAGCTATTTGAATCGTCGCATCAGGAACGGTAAACTTTTTCGTAGCTAATTGGCAACGGCTAAATATCGTCGCTAAGTTGCAAAAATTTCGTCGCTGATTCCGTCATTTTATTTGATACAGCAGCAATAGTGACGGCTTTTAAAATGTTTGAGACGGTTTTTGCCATCGCAATTTGAAAAAATAGAGACGGTTTTTGTCGTGGCTATTTAGCGACGACATCAATCCGTTGCTAAGTTGAAAATCAAATCAACAAAACAGTGACGGCATTTGCCGGGGTTATTTAGCGACGACTTCAAACCGTTGCTAAGTTGCATACCAAATTAACAAAACAGGGATGGCAAGTTGCCGTGGCTATTTAGCAACGACCTCAAACCGTTGCTAAGCTGCAAATCAATTTAACAAAAAAGGGACGACATTTGCTGTGGCTAGTTTGCGACAGCTTCAAAACGTTGCTAAGTTGCAAATCAAATTGTCAAAATAGAGACGACATTTGCCCTTGCTAACACTAACTTGCTGTAGCTAAAAAAATTACTAATGAAATTCATTTTTTATAATGAAATTATCTCTTTCTATTAATTTTCAGATTTCTCATTGCTTTTATTTTGTCATTCAGAAGAAACATTTCAAACCTGAACACAATTATATTAATTTTCGTATAATCAATAACTTGTCCATTACAAAAAAATACAATCCCAAACAACTTTATACTCTATCAACCTCAAATTGAAATTGTATATATATATATATATACAATTTCAATTTGAGATATAACTCACTTCAACTTAAATAACTACATAAATCATAGTGATCGTCTATGGGACATACAACAAAAATGATACATACAACAATTCATGTGATCTTGCACACCATATCGATCATCCCACAAAATGTGTTCTACTTCAAAATTTCATATCTTCCACTTCAAAACCAATATCAATTCAGCAACACCTAAACCTGTAAAATTTGAAAGAGCAGTACATGAGAAACGTATTGAATGCTTAAAAGCTATGTAATACAAATCTCATAAAGTTGCACATTCAAATGGAGACTCTAAGTTACAACTAAGATGCCTTTTTACATTACTAATCAACATCTTATTATACAGAATAAAATATTCTTTTCTATTTTGAGTTGGCACATTTTGAGAATACCAAATACTCAGAACTACATATCCAATCAAACTTGGACATAGTATAGTCCTCAAAAATCAAATAAATAAAAATAGATGTGAAGTATGCAGATAACAAAAAAAACAAATAGGTTGCCTAAGTTTAACAAAAAAAACCATTAAAAAATTATCGTTGTAGCTCAGTGTCTCATATAAGGAGAGTCCTTAAACATCCGACACTCGAATTCAAACGGTAATAGATCAATAAGCATAAGATGCAATACAAAGGAAACATATTTGATAACTAATTTACCAGCATTGATTTCATTCATTGCCTTCTTTACACGCACATCCGGTTCTTTGTCAACAATGAGGGTTTGCTCAATCTCATACCCATAGACAGCCATGGCATGTGGAAAGGAATCAAGATGGAAAAAAATGAGAATATGGGCTACTATAAAGTCATTCCACTACAAAAAAATTGAAATCAGCAACGGCTAAAAACCGTCGCTGATTGAGCTAAAACCGTAGCTAAAAGGCATCAGCGACAGCACAACAACCATCGCTATCCCGTAGCCACATTTATCGCCACTATTTAACATTATTTGGCAATTTGGCAGTAGCCAACGCCTGGAATGAGTCTATCAACCTTGGTGGTAGGCTGTTGAACCAATTCGTTGTTGTGGAGGTGAGATTTGTCGGAAACCTTCTGCATATGATGGATTTTGTGCTCTCTTTCAAAGACGTCAGGTGGTAAAATAATCGTAAATGGTAAGTCGGATCGGTGGTACCATCGTACACTTTAAAATTTGGTGGGGTAAACTTCTTTGATATAGGAGTCACCATGAGTGCGTTGGAGAATGATGTCTGGCTAATTCGTACAGTACTTAGGATCTGTCACTCTGATCTTGAATGAGATTTCATTAGGGGTCCCGTCGGTCTGGGGTCCCATTTTGAAGTGGTTCACAGCTTTCAAGATTCGCCAGTAGAGGTTCTGCAGGAACTTCGTTTGCTGACTTTTGTTGGGGTGGCGGTTAGACGGGGTGGGTCGGCGTGCTGTGCACACTCTTGGGGGAATTTTTCTACAATTTTGATCATACGATCTATCTGCACCATGAGTAGCTCTACACGAGGGTCCGTGGTGGCGCCTCCTTAGATTGTTTGTGCCATCTTGTGTTGCAGTTCTCCTTTGTCGGGCATTATCGGCTCTATGTTTGTTGCTGGGTTTGAAGTGTATACCATCGGCATTGCAACTTCTCCAGTAGGAGGATTGCTTTGATTGTTGTCGGATTGATTGTCTGTAGAGTGTTCCATTTGTTCTAATGGCTTCTTAATTGTTGATTAGGGTTGAGGAAGTTTGCTACTGTAGACTATCTTTTTGAAAGGAAAACTTGTCATTTCCCACAAACGATGCCAAACTGATGCGTCAAAAATCCTGTCTCCAATAAGTAAGACTTGTAAATCAAATGATTGATTGCCAAAGACCACCTTTTTGGTGGCCGAAGGCACTCCGATGCTTAAGTCAGTAACTCAGTTGGAGATGGAGATAAAACTGGACAAAACTAAGTTAAAATTGCATATCTTTGTCAAATGTTCCCTCTACCTTTTATAATGGTCATTGTTAATTCCCTGCGTGACTTAAGCATGTGAGGCCAAACTTCCACAATCACATAGGTGAGTCTATCAAGAGTATTCCTGTAGCTAGGTACTCCACTCCACATAGAGTATAGATCTCATTAAGAGTTTTTTAACTCATCCTACTATCGCTTCAGGAATTCATGCTTTAATCTAGGAATGAGATTGTTATTTTGTCAGCATGATTCCCATCATATCATTCACGACTTGTTATTACCCATTGAACTTATTTCTTGGGATCTCCAGTCTATAGGTTGGGTTACCATTATGAATAGCTCATCAATCTAAGGGCATTAGTCCCATTCCTTTCGAGGTTTTGAAAACCTTCTCTCTAGCTAATCCTTTCGTCGAAGGATCAGCCAAATTCGCATCAGTTCGTACATGATCCACTCTCACAGCACCAGTAGACAAAAACTCTCTAACTGTACTGTGCTTACGACGTATTTGTCGTTTCTTGTCGTTATAATAACGGTTCTGTAGTTTCGCAATAGCCGCTGTACTATCGCAATGGATCAAGACAGCTGGAATCGGTCTTTCCCATAAAGGGATCTTTGCTAGCAGGTTTCTTAGCCAACTTGCTTCTTCACTAGCCGTGGCTAGTGCTATAATCTCCGACTCCATCGTGGACTGTGCCAGAATGGTCTGTTTCTTTGATTTCCAAGAAACAGCTCCACCAGCTATATTGAAAATATAGCCACTGGTGGCTTTGGAGTCATCTGAAAGGGTGTTCCAATCAGCATCGCTATATCCTTCAAGGACAGCGGGAAACTTCTGATAATGTAATATGAGGTTCTTAGTCCTCTTCAGGTACCTCATGACCCTTTCAATTGCATGCCAATTTTGTATACTAGGTCTACTGGTAAATCTGCATAGTAATCCCACAGCATAAGCTATGTCGGGTCTAGTGCAATCGGTAGCATATCTAAGACTACCAATGATGCTCGCATACTCAGATTGTTTAACACCGTTACCGGTGTTCTTGAACAACTTTACACTAGAATCATAAGGAGTACATGCAGGTTTACAGTCAGAGAAATTATATTTATTTAGGATCTTCTCTATATAGTGTGATTGATCCAAAGAAATTCCCTTTTCAGACCTAGTAATCTTGATACCAAGGATTACACTTGCTTCTCAAAGGTCTTTCATATCAAAGTTCGCACACAATAAAGCTTTCACTTTATTCATGGCATGGATATTAGAACCAAAGATAAGCAAGTCATCCACATATAAACATATAATAGTGCAAATGCCATTTTCAGCTTTATAGTAAATGCATTTGTCACTTTTGTTCACTTTAAAGTCATGTGCGATAACAAGATTATCAAATTTTTCATGCCATTGTTTTGGAGCTTGTTTCAAACCGTAAAGTGATTTATCTAGTTTGCAAACTTTATGTTCTTGCCCTGGAATAACAACACCTTCAGGTTGGTCCATGTAAATTTCTTCATCCAAATCGCCATTAAGAAACGCAGTCTTAACGTCCATTTGGTGCAATACTAAATTATGTATTGCAATAAGAGAAATTAACACTCGAATAGATGTAATCCTGGTAACAGGAGAATATGTGTCAAAGAAGTCAACATTTTCTCTCTGTCTATACCCTTTGGCTACGAGACAAGCCTTGAACTTATCAACATTACCATCGGGTTTCAATTTCTTCTTAAATACCCATTTACATCCTATTGTTTTGCAACCTGGTGGCAAGTCAACTAAATGCCAGGTTCTATTAGACTCAAGAGAGTACATTTCATCAACAATAGCCTCTTCCCAAAAATTGGCATCTATAGAAGATAAGGCTTCCTGAAAACTAAGGGGATCCTCCTCGACTGAAAAGACATAGTAATCGGGGCCAAAGTTTTTAGAAGTTCGTTTCCGTTTACTTCTCCTAGGCTCAGATTCTGTGGCTTTATCGGTTTCATTCATCCTGATCAAGGGCACGTAATTTGAGGATGTACCCCCACTATTCCTCGAAATAAAAGGAAATTTATCTTCATAGAAGTCAACGTCGTTTGATTCTATAATAACTTGATCTTTAAGATTATAGAATCTATAAGCTTTGCTGTTCGTGGCATATCCTATGAAAACACATTCATATGCCCTACTAGCAAGCTTATTCCTTTTAGGATCAGGAATTCTAACATAAGCTAAACAACCCCAAGTTTTCAAATATGACAAGTTTGGTTGTCTATTTTTCAAGATCTCATAAGGAGAGGTTTTACTTTTCGATTTGGGGACTCTATTTAGCACATAACAGACCGTCAAAATAATTTCTCCCCACCAGTGCAATGCAGCACCAGAGTTAAGCAGAATGGCAACTACTAACTCGGTAATAGTTCTATTTTTCCTTTCAGCTTTGCCATTCATCTCAGGAGAATATGGTGCAGTTGTTTCATGAATAATTCCTTGAGAATTATAGAACTCTATGAAAGTACTGTTGTCATATTCAGTGCCTCTATCACTCCTAAGTCTCTTAATCTTTCTATTATATTGATTTTCAACTTCAGTCAAAAATAATTTAAACATGTCAAAGGTTTCACTCTTATTTTTCATTAAGTAGACGAAGGTATAATCAGAACAATCATCAATAAACGTAATAAAATAACGTTTTCCATTTCTAGTCAAAATACCATCAAATTCACATATATCTGAGTATATCAAATCTAAGGGTTCAGATTCTCTAACAACATATTTATGTGGTGTTTTGGTTATCTTAGCTTGACTACAATAGTTGCACTTTTCAAAATCATTTAAGGACAATTTTGGAATTAGTCCTAAGTTACTCATGTTTTTAATAAAACGCTTATTAATATGACAGAGTCTAGCATGCCAAATATTACAAGTACACAACATGTAAGTAGAACTAGAAATTTTATTCGCATCAACATTTAACTTAAACATTCCAACAGTAGCATACCCTTTCCCCACAAATACATTATTCTTTGTGATAGTATATAAATCAGCCCTTATAATTTGATTAAAACCAGCCTTGTTCAGAAGGTAACAATAGACTAAGTTCTTCCTCATCTCTGGATTATGCAAGACATCCTTCAAGATAACAGTCTTTCCAGAGGAGAACTTCAGTTCTACTGTTCCAGTTCCAGCAACTATAGTGGACTGGGAATCACCCAACAACACTTTCTTGTCTTCAGCTTCAGAATAGGACTTGAACATTTCTCGATCATAGCAGACATGTCGAGAAGCACCAGTGTCAACCCACCATTCCTCGGATCCACCAACAAAATTGATTTCAGAGATCATGGCAATAAGTTGGTCTTCGGTTAGGTTCGCCTGAGGTGCAGGGCGAGATCCGTTCCGGCAGTTCCTGGCCATATGCCCTGGCCTACCACAGGTGTAGCATAGGAACTGTGCTGATTCAGTCCTTGAAGGGTGTTTTTGTCCATTCTGATTTCACGAAGGATTCTGATTCTTTTGGTTGCGATTCTGGTTGTTCCGGTTCTGATGGTTCCGATTTTTATTTTGAGTCTGATTTTTCATAGTCTTTCCACTGGGTTTCAGAGCCACAAGAGTAGATTTCTTTGGATTTGAAATAATCAGAACTTCATCTTTCTGATCTTGTTTTCTGGCTTCCTCCTCAATACGAAGTCGGGTAATCAGGCTTTCTAGGGAAAACTCTTTAGTTTTATTCCTAAGGACATTCTTAAAATCTTTCCAGCTAGGGGGCAATTTGTCTATCACAACAGCTACTTGAAATTGCTCATCTAAAGTCATCCCCTCAGATATAATTTCATGAGCAATCATTTGAAGTTCGTGTGATTGGGTTTCCACAGACTTGTCATCAGTCATTTGGAATTTTAGATAACGACTGACAACATATTTCTTTGATTGCCGATGACCCTCGTAATGAAGGCAGTAGCCAATGCCTGGAAAGAATCTATCGACCTTGGTGGTAGGCTGTTGAATCAGTTCGTTGCTGTGGAGGTGAGACTTGTCCGAAATGTTCTGCATAGGATGGATTTTGTGCTCTTTTTCAACGGCGTCATGTGGTAAAAGTGTCATAAATGGTTAGTCGGATCGGTGGTACCATCGTACACTTCAAAATTTGGTGGGGTAAACTTATTTGATATAGGAATCACCATGAGTGCGTCCGAGAATGGTGGTCTGGCTATTTCGTACAGTAGATTAGGATATGTGATTTCTATCCTGAATGAAATTTTATCAGGGGTACCATTTTGAAGTGGTTTGCTGCTCTCAAGATTCACCAGTAGAGGTTCTGCAGGAACTTCGTTGGCTGAGTTTTGTTGGGGTGGCGCTTGGACGTGGTTGGCGTGCTTTGCATGCTCTTGGGTGAATGTTTCCACAATTTTGATCATACGGTGCATCTAGACCATGAGTAGGTCTACACGAGGGTCTGTGGTGGCGCCTCCTTAGGATGTTTGAGCCATCTTGTGCTGCGGTTCTCCGTTGTCGAGCATGATCTGCCTTGTGTTTGTTGTTGGGTTTGAAGTGTGCACCATCAGCATTGCAACTTCTCCAGTAAGAGGATGGCTTTGATTATTATCGGATTGATGGTCTCAAAAGTGTTCCATTTGTTCTAAGGGATCCTTAATTCACTACTACAGATATAGGCTTGCATAGCGCTTAAAAATAGGCTTAGATAGCGCTCAAAAAAGCGCTATGCAAGGCGCGTACTTGAATAGCGCTTCGCTTAGATAGCGCTTTAAAAAACGCTATCTAAGCGTTTATTATTTTTTTTAATTAACTTCAATAGCGCCTTCTAAAGCGCTAATTTTTTTTTTAAATTAGCTTGGATAGCGCTTAAAAAAGCGCTATTTAATTTAAATGAATTTTTTAAATTAGATTTGTTTATCTGCAGAATTGAAGCTCCAATTGTTCCTGCAGAATTGAAGCTCCAAGCAATGCAATTTCCTGCAGAATTGAAGCTCCAATGGTATTGGTTCCTGCTCTAATGGTTCCTGCAGAATTGAAGCTCCAAGCAATGCAATTTCAGCACCAATGTCAGAGTCGGATGAATTCCTGGTGGTATTGGAACCTGGCAAAACTCATTCAAGCAAGAACAACTGAACAATAAAAAAGAATTGGAAAATCAAAGAAGACTGATTCTGAAATGTTGATGCTATTGCTTTGTATTGAATGATTTTGTAAAGATTACAATGGAAAGATTACAATGAAATGTTGAGCTCAATGTACAACAATCCATCTCTGTAATGAATGAAATTCCGTTACAAACTGACTCAATGTACAACAATCCACTACAACAAACTTTCAGGCTTGCCAACTAACCACAGACTTGCTAACAAATGACCTTGCAGACTTCCAGGCTTGCCAACTAACCACTTGCAGATATCCAGGCTTGCCAAATCCAATTGCAGACTTCCAAGTTGCCAAATAACTTCCAAGCTTGCCAAATCCACTTGCTGAGATCCTAAATTAGTCTAGAATGAACAAAGAAGATGGCTTAGCAAAGTGTCATGGACTGAATATGACTTTGATTAGCAAAGTGTCATGGACTGAACTTCGAATGCATAACATTTAATAACTTCCAACCAGTGTTCAGCATTTCAGTTTTAAACATGTCCAACCTCTCAAATTCAACTTTTAGAAAACTTCACACATATGACATATGATTAAACTTAGGCATGTGCATTACCACAAAAACTTTAATGAATACTGAACAGAAAGAAAAATCAGAAAACATCAACTAGGAATATTGTTGACCTGAACTTCAAGCCTACTGAATAGGTCTCCATGTCAAATAAACCACTGTCCCTTCTAAAAGTAGAGAAGGAAAATAGTGAAGAGTGACTTAGAAATATATGTCTGATGGATTCAACATCCATCTACTGAATAGGTCTCCATGAATACAGGAAAAGTAGGAGCAAAGAGGAAAAGAAACCTCAAAAGTTGAAAATTATAAACCTCGGCAATGAAAACAACCACCACTACAAGCTGATCTCAATAGAAGAATATTAAATATAACATACAGATTACAGATAACCAGAAGAACCTAAAGTTCACCAAATTTCCATTAAATAATCCCAATTAAAATAACAATAACATGAAACTTTGACCATCAAAATACAAAACACAATATTTCATTTTGTTACAGAATTATATAAATTCAAGAGAACCCATTGCAAAGAACTATCAAATTTATCAGAAAAAAAAAAATTAACCTGCAAATCGACCATATACATATGATAAAGAAGAAAATTTCCTTATCTTCAAAATTTGAATGGGTGTTCAGAATTTAATCTCATAAACTAAAAATCTAAATAAGGGGTCAATGTTTAGTAGTAGTCTACTAAGAAGACAAAATTCAAAGTGGGGACTGTTGACAAAGAAGGCAAGAAAGCTACTGCAAACCAGCTAGTGTGGAGATAACCCAAGACTTTTCAACTAATTGGCAAGTCTATGGCAGAGCAAACAGGTTGAATAACTCTGTCATAGTTAATGCTCTTACATTGTTCAGTGGAATTAATGAAAACCCATAAAAATTAACAGCTAATTTAATAAACCCATTAAACAAATAAAACCACTGCAATTCTCATTGATTTCTTCCAAAATGGTCTCACATTGTGCGGTTCTAAAAGGCCAATACAAAATGCACGCTGGAAAAAAAAAATAAAACAGAAATTATACCTCAGTAAGGCACACAACTTTTGTTGGAAACTCTACTGGCGATGCATTTTCCATTCCAACTCCAGGAAAGCTTGCGCCACTAGCCTGCATAACCATTTTCTGCAGCCAGACCAAACCCATATAAGTATTGATTGCGAGTCAAAAATAATGACAAAAGGTGTGATGAAATGTAGAATCGTACAAGGTTAAAGATAATAAGATACATACTGCAGGATTAAGTTCAACAGAAGACCACAGACAAGGCCAAAAAAATGATAAAAGGTGTGAATAAAGAATCAGTTAAAGTCACGTTTCAATAGAAGAAAAAAGAAGATCAAGGAGTACTCTAAGTGTCTATTGAGGTGTCAATTTTTAGATGGTATCAGAGCAATTGTGCCTCATGCTACCAAGAACTTTCTATAGATGGTAAAACACAATAATAGTCAATATGAGGTATTGGATATACCTGCATAGCTATATGCTGTTGTGCCTGTTGCAATATGGTTTCCTGGTCTTTTGTTGGCCCATTGCTGTAAAGGGCAATAAATATGTGTTGACCTAATAGTTTCGTAAATGAATGAATTTACCACCCATGCTAATAAATAAATAATGCGAAGAATTAATTGTAACGGTTTAAATAGCCACTAAGAAAAATTTTATTTACATATATCACTGACATCCTAAAAGTAAACTTGAATGTGCTGCATTTCCTGAGAATTGAATTATTAATGAAAATACACAAACCTGGCAGTGGTGCGACGAACAGTTAAAGTTTTATCACCCATTTTAAGACCATTAAGAGCAGCACAAGCTACATCTGTCACTGCTGAATCCTGATATTCACAAAGTATATTAGATATCACAAACAACAGTGGGCTACGGTTTTTTTTTTTTTTTTTTTTATCTTTTCTGATAGCAACCTTAATTTATAGAACACATCATTGACTTCTTGCAAAACGATTATAGAACATGTGAAAATAAACAAGACTACCGATTGCACTATGAACAAATAACCAAAATGATGCTCAAGTGCAAAAATAGAAGCGAGTAGATAATTAAAAAAGAAATTAGTAATGTTATTCTTAAATGATTTAAATAAATCAAAATACTGGAACAGGGGACTAACCCTGATTGCCATAGTTACAAACCTGATACACGCAGAAACCATAACCTTTCGAGTTCCCTGTGTCCCTAACCAATTGACAGTAATCATCTCGATGAAATGATCTTTTTCTACAAAATCTCCAGGCAAGGAGAATACTGATCCTCCCAAGCAAACACCAGATATACGACGACATATAAAGGACGAAAACATGAAATTAAATTTTCTAGAAGATTCCATGTTTACTCAATCAACTACTATTTCATTTCACTCTAGCATATACAGCGGGAAACCGCATTTAGTTTAACATACATAAGAAGCTGCCAGCATTGAAGTTCCAATGAGATGAAACTCGTGATTTTACAGAACAAAAGGTCTCCAACTAACGGAAGTCATTTTATTTTCATCTAAGTTACCTCGGGCATAACCATGAATTCTCCAATGTGCTTTCTGGATCAAATCCCACACAAAAAGCATGGTACCTGTATCAATAAAGATACTGAGAACAGTTAGTAAAAATCAAAATTTGATGGATCAAATATGTTCATGGTAAATTACAAACACAGCCAATCAACCAGAGTTCATTACATTGGTGTCATGTGGGATCATGCACCAAATAACTTGCCCTAGCCAAACAAGGCCGACAACAAAGCATATAAGACTTCACATATTCAAATGCCCAATTTACAAGATCTGGAAAAAGACATCTCTTTGAAACTAGACTTTGATGCCCAATTGCATATACAGACTATTTGAAAGCCCCTACATTATGAAAGTTAAATTTGATTCAACCACAGTACCACACTGAAACCACAGAAAGACCTTGTAGGAAAGACATATTTTGCACAACATATTTAAAATGATCTTTTAGACATGAGGATCAAACAATATACACCAATACCAATGTCATATTTACACTATAATCAGAAAAATATAGACCAATTCTTACTTACCTTGATTAGAATTTGTGTTACATCGTCGTAGCTACTAACACATTCTTCACTCAGATTTTCAACATAAAAACCATTCTTGGAATCATCTCTTATCTGGAGAAAGTGAAAAATGCCCTTTAGTTACACTAAACATAGAAAGCCCAGACCAAATGAGTCTGATTTAATGAAGAGTAGACATAGAAAGATCTCTACCTCTAGGTTTCGTTGAGTGGGATCGAGCAAATCACCAATTTTCTCATTATATATCTCTAGGAAAGAACATCTACACTGATAATTCATCTGTTTCTCTTCCGAGTTCTCTTTCTCCTAACAACCAATCATAACAACAAATCAGTACACATTTCAAAATTCAATGTTTTCTCTAGCAAATAAAATGTATAAAACAAACCCCACCTTCTGAAACTAAGAAAATAGCATCTGGAAGATGCGTGGAACAACGCCTTGATTGCTACTAGGTAAGTGACCTTCAACCATTGCGCTCGGAGGACCCCACATCGTGTAAGTCTTCCCACTTCCCCGTCTTTCAGAAATTTAATCAAACAATTGCAAGCCTTGTCAATCTACTTAAAAAATCAACTAAAAGGTCTAGCAAACTTTTACAAAAAAAAAAAAACACAAATCTGATCTCTACCTGTCCATATGATATAATTGAATTGTTAAAACCAGCCAAGCAGCTCTTAACCAGTGGAACAAAGCCTCAATCCCATTAGCCTTCAACTTTTCCCTCAAAGGCTTAGAAATCCTAAACCTCGAAGTCGCATTCGGATCCTCTTTTACAGCAGGAGCAGCAACCACCTCTCCATTTTTTTCAACAGATCTAAACTTTTACCACAACAAACCAAACACAGATCAATCAAAAGCTTTTCAAATTCAAACCAAACATTCTAACAAAAGTAACATCAAGAGAAATTAAAAGCAAGCTCACCAGCTTTCATGGAGGCATCAGCCTGGGCAACATTCCTGGCCATGGAAGAGAGCAAAGCAATCCCATGCTCAGCAGCAGCAACAGTATTGGCAGTGGGAGCATTAACAACCAAACACCCAAACTCTGTCGCAGCTTGCAGATCCACATTATCAATCCCTACACCAGCTCTGCCCACCACCTTCAACCTTCCCTTCGCGGCTTCAAACACCTCCCTCGTCACCTTCGTCCCACTCCTCACAATCAAAGCATCACAGAGCGAGATCTTCGCACACAACTCCTCTGGTGACAGATTGTACGAGCAATCAACATTCGCGAAGGTCCTCAGCACCTCCAACCCTGCTTCTCCGAGCTTCTCGGATACGAGAACTGTGGGTTTCGCATCCACCGCGGTGGGTTCTTGTACTCGTGACTTGGAGAGCCTGATTTGAGGCGATTCGAGGGTATTCACTGCTTCGACGACATGAAATCGAGATCGAGAGGTCGTTGAGAGAGAAACAGAGTGATGGAGAGAGGGGAGAAAGAGAGATGATCTTGAATAAAGGAGGGAGTTTTTGGTGTCTGAGAGGGAAACTCGAACTGGGGTGAAGATGGATTTCGCGGAGGAAGTCGCCATTGAAGGTATTGGAATGATAAGAGAAGAGAACGAAAGAGAGATATTTAGGGGGTTAGGAAGCGCTATCCTAAATGTAAGTAGCATAGCGCTTCGGAAGCGCTATGCAAGCACTTTAAAAGCGCTATGGTAGCTTTGGTAACGTTTTTTCTCATAGCGTTTTTTAAAGCGCTATCTAAGACATAACTAAGATAGCGCTTAACTGAAAAAAAAATTAAAAGCGCTATTGTAGTGTTTTTTTTTAAAAATTTTTTTTTTAAAGACAAATAAGCGCTATCCTAGTGCCCACTTGGATAGCTCTTTAAAAAAGCGCTATCTAAGTGGCGTTACCTAAGCTAATATTTGTAGTAGTGATTGTTGATCAAGGTTGAGGAGGTTTGCTACTGTAGACTATCTTCTTGAAAGGAAAACTTGTCATTTCCCATGGACAATGCCGAACTGATGCGGCCAAAATCCCGTATCTAATAAGTAAAACATGCAAAACAAATGTTTGACTGCCAAAGACCATCTTTTTGGTAGCCGAAGGCACTTCGATACTTAATTCAGTAACTCATTTGGAGATGGAGATAAAACTGGACAGAATTAAGTTAAAATTGCATACATTTGTCGAATATTCCCTTTACCTTTTATAATGGTCATTGTTAATTTCCTACGTGACTTAAGCATGTGAGGCTAAACGAGGGGAAACGTTCTCTGTAACAGTCTCCTCCTTTATGAAAGAACGTCATTGGTGGCGTAACTTTATCCACGACTCTTTTTCTATGTAACGTTTCTCCCCCTTAAGGGAGAATTTTATCGGGCTTGGATTTGGGCCTCTGATGACAGGCCTTGTTTTGGCTTTCATGACTGGATTCGTCCTCTTTGGGCTTTTTTGCCCTGTAGAGGGTATATGCAAACCACGAATAAAAGATTATCGGTTTGTTATTATTTTAAGATCTATTTATTATTATCGGTTCATATATCAATACAATCTTTCAATTGTGTTTTATGGTTTCCACTATGGATTACGTAAAATTTCAGTTTGCTCTACAATAACCCTCAGTAATGATTTTGTTCTCCAATAATGTTTGGTATTTGTTACATTCATACTAGATGTTGTGTCTGGGTTGAGCATCAACATGGCAAAAATAGTCAATAAAGGGTTTCATATGCATAGAGCAAATTTTGCAGTCAATTCTAATCAATGTGAGTCAGCTGCAGTACTTCCCACATCTTGCCAACTGGTTAGTGAAGAACACATTTTGCACGTGTTGTAGTAGCTAGTTTTCATAAAATCAAAATATATAGATGTATTGTGCCATTTGGTTACAATTAATGCGAAATGTTTTTTACTTCTTCCCGTTCTTCATTCAAATGCATCATTACCCAATGGTTTATCCATTGTGTTTGATGAGTCGAGCTGACTTCCAATGTACTAATGTGAACGTTTAACACATTCATGCAAGTAAGTCAGGCTGGTTTCATTATCTAAGATTTGCATTTCCATGGAGTTTATGGAAAGTATCTAAACTTTTTCAAATTTATTCGACAACTAGTATAAAAGGATGATTAAAAGCATGTCACATGGTATCTAGTTAAGTTAACTTCCAAACACATTAGTAACCAATGGTTTCCTAAAAAAAAAAAAAAAAAATTTGTACAATTAATGTGTGCCCTTGCTCAACCATTTTATGCTCTGTGAATTCACCATATAAACAACATGCACAATGAAATGCAAAGAAGAAATGAACATGAAATTTCATTTATTTTCACTACTGGTAGGTTTGGTTGTAAGAAAAAAATTCAGAAATAGGGAAAATAAAATAGAGTTTGATATTCAAATCTATCTCTTCAAAGGAAGAAAATCATTGATCACACTTATTATGGATGCATGTAGGAATGTGTAAAAACACTTTGGGACACACCAACATAACGCCTAAGAGGTATTTTCCTATTTCGATGTGTTTTTACTCGATCTAAAGTTCTTTACTGTGCTTGTACAAGTAACAACAAGGACCGTACCATCCCCTAGCTATGGTCATTCCTTCAATATGCAATATTATGCCATTGTTATATTGAGATGCTGTAAAACAAAAATAAAGAGAGGGGGAGGAAGGGAGAGACAAATTAGAAACCAAATTTTTCCGTTTGGCACCCACAGTATTCTAACAGTTCATGTTTGGTACACATCACATGCTTGGCACGTGAGGGTATTTCAGGCATTTCAAAACATCTAATGGTTTTTGGTAGTCAAATCCCATTGACTTAATAGTCAACATTCAAAATGGGTGTTAGACGGAATAAAAGCAATTAATGGCACCCAAGTAAGGTTTCACCTAAATTAATGTGGGCTAAAAGATAAATAACCCATAAACATAATTGCAAGTAACGCCTTTGGACAAAGAGATGCAATATATTTCTACGAACGACCAACGGTTGTCTTCACAGAGATTTAAAGAATCCATTTAACAAAGATTTTAACCGTTCTTCTATTTGACAATGATTTTATCGTACATCCATTGGAATGTGATACAGTTGTCAGACATCAGTTTAAACTTTAAACGTTGTACAATCTGAACTAATTAATTACAAGGAATGACAACTAAAATCTTAATCAACTTCACTTTTAAACAAACAAGAAGTTTAAACTGTAAATAAATAAATCTTACTCCAAGACGTTTTTTGAATTTCCATGCATAGATTTTTTATATTTTTTCCTTTTGTTGAAAAAGTAATATTAAAAAGAAAGACATGGTTGTAACGAACGATTAAACGAAAGAGAAAAAATGAGGAGGAAGATAAATGAAAACTTAATTAAATAAAACCTTACATACAAAATCAGTCACAAATCTTGTGATCCATTACTGAAAGTCGGTTTTGGTAAACCCGAACAATTGTGGTTTATCTATTAAAAGTTGGGGTTTGAATAAGATTACCCTTTAAGTTATTAAAAAAAAAAAGGGAGACGGTTACTGTTTCACGAGAAGCATGTTGCATGGAGTTATGATGACCTCAGCTGAACCTAGAAAGTTCTGTCCCTTTCTATATATTAGGCATTATTATTCTCCTTAATATGTGAATTTGCATGAAGTGTTGAAACCCCATCTTCTTCAACCTCCTCCTCTCTTTTCCTTGCCTTTGATTATGGTTCATTATTTCCTTTTCTTTTCTAAGAAGAAAGATCCTAACAAAGAAGTTGCAGATTGGGGAACAAGCGTTTTCTCCAATGATGTCCGATTCCTGATCGAATCAATGATTTACCGAATCATTAGGTAAACCCTGTCCCTGGACTAAATACATTTCTGGATTGAGATAATTTTCTGTTATTGAATTATTATAGCTTTGATTTGATGGATTGTTTTAATGTAAATCATGTTAGTTTGAGTGCTGCATGTGAATTCACTGTGGGTTTGTTTTGATTTGAACTGTTATGATGTGGAGGCTCTAAAGAATCATGATTTGGGGACTCTTGCGAATTAGTACATCAAAATGACGATCTTACTATGGGAAATCTTGAAGAAACCTAAAACTTTCTTAGAAAGCCTAACAACTTTGAAAATTAGATTTTCTCTTTAAACAGATCTAAAGAAGAGTGTTCATTAGGGCATCTTCAACAAATGAACCCACACACAAATACCTTTTTTGGATTGCCTTTATTATTTATTAATTTTATTATGTTCATTTAGGCTTGTGGAGAATTGCAGATATCAGTTAAACATGATCTTCACGAAGAACAATCAAATTGAAATAAGCGTTTCTATATGACATAAACATCCCCAATTGCATTTAGTTGATAATATGCTGAATTGAGCCTTGTGGTGATTGAACTAGCTCTTTCCTATTTTTTTTTTTTTTTTATCAGATTTTTTTTTTTGATAATATGCTGAATTGAGCCAAGCCTTCAACAACCAAACCAACTAACGATTTAGTTCAGTGATCGGCTCCGAATAGGTATCATATAATATGACCCTTTTTATAAGCTTTGGATTAAATGAAAATATTTTGTGGATAACTGATCTATTTTCTTTTCTTTTTCCACCTAACCATGTCTTGAATAACTGATCTACTCCCTTGCAAAAATATATATATATATATATATATTTTTTTTTTTTCAAAACTCTTAAGCATAAGATTAGAACTTTGATTTTTGGTTTCCACTTCGATTTTGGATAATGTTTGAAGATTTACTTTTAGGTTTTTGGATTCAAACTATCACCAACTAATTTTCATCAAAAAAAGTTTTTTTTTGATATATTGAGAATGTAAACCATGGAAGCAATGACTTTCACACTTTCCATGGATGTATATAAACCTGAAGAGGTTGATGGATTATGAAATATAGGTCTAAGAGTACTTGATCCCCTCCTACTTTTTGGCTTATCACAGTTATTGCTTGGGCTTGACGCTCCCTAGAGTCAGTGCCCAATCGAACCAAGTCAAGGCTTCTAAGAGAAACTAGGCTTGAAAGCACTGTAGGAAAGAGGTTATACCAAAGTCAATGTTCCTAGGTTAAAATATGTCCTACACTTACGGGCTCTTCCCGTCTTCTTCCTTGGCCCTCTCTTAGTTCATACTTCAACAGAAAAATAAAAGCCTCTTATTATGATCTAAAAAGAAAGAAACTTGTCAGATATTATGTTAGTAGATTGATTACGGCTTATATCTAAAAGAAAAACTTCTTATTTTGATCTAAAAAGAAAGAAAATTATCACTTATTATGTTAGTAGATTGATTACGGATTTGAATATCAATATGTGCACATCAAAGCTTGTTGCTTATCAAATTTATCTGGATAGTCATCATTGTTTAACACAGATATTTGTGTACCATGTTCTTAGGAAGTTTTTAAGCTAAGTACTTGATATGACTTTCTTAAAAGCTTTATGAAATCTCCATTTTGTTCATAGGGTTAGGAAGGGTTGTTAGCTAAGTACTTGGTAGAAAGAAATAAAATCAAAATCAACATCCATATCTCAAGTTGTAGGGGATTCATTATTACTTTTGTGTTTCAATAATTCATACACGGTGTTCATTAAGTGTGCATTCCTCATTTGTAGCTTTTATTTACATAATTGATGTGTTGTAAGTTTAACAATCAATCAATGCGAATAAGCAATATAAGCAGTTATACCACATTAAACATAACCTTTGTGGACATAGAGACATATTTAACGAACAAACTATTTAATAAGGAACGAAACCACAAGTAAAGAATCAAGATACACATGAACATTGGTATCACAAGTACTCTGGTGACAGTCATAATATTAAGCTTCTTAAGAAAACTGAAAATTTGATCGTACCTTCTTTATAGACTTTAGGTTAGTCCATCTCACGACAATTATGTTTCTCCAGGTCAAGACTTCATGACTTTGCAAGGCATGCGAAAATTCAACATTACCCTTTTGTAGACACGGAGATGAACGATGGATTATTTTTTGTCAAATCGTATTTATTTCACTGATGACTGCTTTGAAGGGCATATAGAACGTAAGAAAGGTGGTGCAAACATTGACGTCTTCAACTACAAGACTGTTGGCCCATTACTAGGTTACATGCACCACTCTCAGCTTGTTTAGCTCCCATCGATCTGGTTTATGATGCTCAATTAATGCTTATTAGTTACTAAAGTGGAATCACTTAGTTTGTCTTTCTTCATGCAATGATGTAGCCTACGGGCATGGATTAAAATAAATAAATATAAAAGATCAATGACATGTTTTATTTAAATAAATAAATACAAGTTTGTCTTTCTACTTGATATCTTCGTTTTGTTTTTCTCAAGTCAATATGGACAAATTTGCAATTTTTCTCAAAAGCTTTATTGTGAGTGTCATCAAAGTACTTGTTATACCAACGTTCAGTTGCATCTTGATTATTTACTTGTGGTTTCATTCCTTATTAAATAGTTTGTTCGTTAAACATGATTTTGTGATCACAAAAGGAAAAAACAAAGTGCTTGATAGATTTTCCTTTAAACCTACGAATCCTCTCTATGTACAGAGACGTCTAAATCATGGAATCTAACATAAGTTATATTTCACTTAGTAATTAGTAAAGAAAATTTGGATTTGAAGTATATGATCTAATCTTGTATATTTGGTTCTTGTTGTGTTTATTTACTTTGCAAGCATTAATTACTGCATTAGTCGTATTGAACTGACTTCCAAACATTGCCAACATATTTATCCAACATGTATGTTAGCCTTCTCGATTTGAAACTCACGGTGGTTGAACCACTAGATGCAAATTGTATGTCATCAAATTGACTTCACTTACAGAGTAATAGTTACTCATGAATCTCTTAGAGGATAGTTTTTTTTAATCATTATTCTTCCCTCTATCCGGGAGTACATTACGACTTTGCTCGAAAATGATAACAAGACATGTTGTGGCTCTATCTAATTTTTTTTAATCGCTTAGCCACTCTCACCCTAAAATCATCCTTCGCCAGAGTTGAATCTGTTTGAATCACTATTTTCAAACACCTCAATTGCATATATAAAAGCAACCCTTCATCAAACACTATGACCTAAACTCGATTATTTGTTTTTTGGCCAAGCCCAGCTTTTACACCATCAAACAAAAACCCATTTCGTCAAGCACAACGACTCCTCCCATTGCTCTATTACTACGACTGCCTCCATCCACATTCAAGGCTACAAAATTGCGAGGTGGAAAGGCTCGGAAAAGATGACTGCATTCACTGCTTGGCAAAGGTGCAATGTATCACTCAAGTGAGATAATTAGTTCTCTGTCATGACTCCCCCTGTTTGGGGATGAAAACAGAACTTGCCAACGCCAACCATCACTACAAAAAAAGTTAATTCAGCAATGGCGTTTTACCGTTGCTAATTATCAAAAAACCGTAGCTAAAATGAATCAACAACAGCTCAATGACCATCGCAATACCGTAGCTATTTGAATCATCGCATCAGGAACGGTAAACTTTTTCGTAGCTAATTGGCAACGGCTAAATATCGTCGCTAAGTTGCAAAAATTCCGTCGCTGATTCCGTCATTTTATTTGATACAGCAGCAATAGTGACGGCTTTTAAAATGTTTGAGACGGTTTTTGCCATCGCAAATTGAAAAAATAGAGACGGTTTTTGTCGTGGCTATTTAGCGACGACATCAATCCGTTGCTAAGTTGAAAATCAAATCAACAAAACAGTGACGGCATTTGCCGGGGTTATATAGCGACGACTTCAAACCGTTGCTAAGTTGCATACCAAATTAACAAAACAGGGATGGCAAGTTGCCGTGGCTATTTAGCAACGACCTCAAACCGTTGCTAAGCTGCAAATCAATTTAACAAAAAAGGGACGACATTTGCCGTGGCTAGTTGGCGACAGCTTCAAAACGTTGCTAAGTTGCAAATCAAATTGTCAAAATAGAAACGACATTTGCCCTTGCTAACACAAACTTGCTGTAGCTAAAAAAATTACTAATGAAATTCATTTTTTATAATGAAATTATCTCTTTCTATTAATTTTCAGATTTCTCATTGCTTTTTTTTTGTCATTCAGAAGAAACATTTCAAACCTGAACACAATTATATTAATTTTCGTATAATCAATAACTTGTCCATTACAAAAAAATACAATCCCAAACAACTTTATACTCTATCAACCTCAAATTGAAATTGTATATATATATATATATATATATACAATTTCAATTTGAGATATAACTCACTTAAACTTAAATAACTACATAAATCATAGTGATCGTCTATGGGACATACAACAAAAATGATACATACAACAATTCATGTGATCTTGCACACCATATCGATCATCCCACAAAATGTGTTCTACTTCAAAATTTCATATCTTCCACTTCAAAACCAATATCAATTCAGCAACACCTAAACCTGTAAAATTTGAAAGAGCAGTACATGAGAAACGTATTGAATGCTTAAAAGCTATGTAATACAAATCTCATAAAGTTGCACATTCAAATGGAGACTCTAAGTTACAACTAAGATGCCTTTTTACATTACTAATCAACATCTTATTATACAGAATAAAATATTCTTTTCTATTTTGAGTTGGCACATTTTGAGAATACCAAATACTCAGAACTACATATCCAATCAAACTTGGACATAGTATAGTCCTCAAAAATCAAATAAATAAAAATAGATGTGAAGTATGCAGATAACAAAAAAAACAAAAAGGTTGCCTAAGTTTAACAAAAAAAACCATTAAAAAATTATCGTTGTAGCTCAGTGTCTCATATAAGGAGAGTCCTTAAACATCCGACACTCGAATTCAAACGGTAATAGATCAATAAGCATAAGATGCAATACAAAGGAAACATATTTGATAACTAATTTACCAGCATTGATTTCATTCATTGCCTTCTTTACACGCACATCCGGTTCTTTGTCAACAATGAGGGTTTGCTCAATCTCATACCCATAGACGGCCATGGCATGTGGAAAAGAATCAAGATGGAAAAAAAATGAGAATATGGGCTACTAAAAAATATGTCGCTAAATGGGCTTTTTTTTTTTTCGATCTCTCCGAGATCTGAGATTTCTCCGAGATCTTTAAAAAACATATATATTTTTTTTAAAAGACCAGATTTCTCCGAGATCTTAGATTTCTCCGAGATCTCTGAGATTTATAAAATATATATATATTTATATATATATTTAAAAAAATATCGAAGATCTCTTCGAGATCTGAGATTTCAAATCTCGAGAACTCAGATCTTTGAGATTCTCCGAGATCAGAGATCTCAGATCTCCGAGGTCTCAGGTCTCAGATCTCCGAGATTCGAGATATCAGAGATCTCAGGTCTCAGATCTCCGAGATGAGAGATCTCCGAGAGAGAGGCGGCGGATGAAGGGAGGGGAGAGAGAGGCGGCCGGGATCGGTGTCGAGGAAGCGGCGGACTTCTCCTCAGTGGGTTTCTTCTCTGGAAGATGAGGGAAAAAAAAATTTTAGAGAAAATTTTTGTTTAAGTTGGTTTGTAGAAAAAATTGAAATTTATATAGAGAAAGGTAATTGAAGGGGATTAGTTGTGTTAGTTTCATGCGGATCGATGACGTGGTTTGGTTTAGTGCGTTGGATTGAGCTAAATTTTTGGGTGTTATTAACGGTTGAGATGAGATTTCACGCGGATCGGTGATATTTTTTAAAAAAACCAATTAGCGACGGCAAGTATGCCGTCGCTAACCTCTTTACTATTTTTTTTTTTTCAAAACCAATTAGTGACGGCCTACTTGCCGTCGCTAACCTCTTTAATGTTTTTTTTTAAACCAATTAGCGACGGCCAAATTGCCGTCGCTAATCTCTTTAGTGTTTTTTTTTTTTTAAATCAATTAGCGACGGCAACTAGGCCGTCGCTAACCTCTTTACTGTTTTTTTTTTTTAAAACCAATTAGCGACGGCCTACTTGCCGTCGCTAACCTCTTTAATGTTTTTTTTTAAACCAAGTAGCGACGGCCTCGGCCTAATTGCCGTCGCTAACCTCTTTACTGTTTTTTTTTTTTAAACCAATTAGCGACGGCCTACTTGCCGTCGCTAACCTCTTTAATGTTTTTTTTTAAACCAATTAGCGACGACCACCTCTTTAGTGTTTTTTTTTTTTTTAAAACCAATTAGAGACGGCAATTAGGCCGTCGCTAACCTCTTTAATGTTTTTTTTTAAAACCAATTAGCGACGACCTAATTGCCGTCGCTAACCTCTTTACTGTTTTTTTTTTTTAAAACCAATTAGCGACGGCCTACTTGCCGTCGCTAACCTCTTTAATGTTTTTTTTTAAACCAATTAGCGACGGCCTACTTGCCGTCGCTAACCTCTTTACTGTTTTTTTTAAACCAATTAGCGACGGCCTACTTGCCGTCGCTAACCTCTTTAATGTTTTTTTTTAAACCAATTAGCGACGACAATTAGGCCGTCGCTAACCTCTTTACTGTTTTTTTTTTTTTAAAACCAATTAGCGACGGCCTACTTGCCGTCGCTAACCTCTTTAATGTTTTTTTTTTAAACCAATTAGCGACGGCCTAATTGCCGTCGCTAACCTCTTTACTGTTTTTTTTTTAAACCAATTAGCGACGGCCTACTTGCCGTCGCTAACCTCTTTACTGTTTTTTTTTTTAAAACCAATTAGCGACAGCAAGTAGGCCGTCGCTAACCTCGTTAGTGTTTTTTTTTAAAACCAATTAGCGATGGCAAACTAGCCGTCGCTTACCTCTTTAGTGTTTTTTTTAAACCAATTAGCGACGACCTACTTGCCGTCGCTAACCTCTTTGATCTGATCTGATCTTCTTTGATCTGATCTGATCTTATTTGATATTCTGTGATCTTCTTTGATATTCTTTGATCTGATCTTCTTTGATCTTCTTTAAACTTCTTTGATCTTCTTTGATTTTCTTTGATCTTATTTGATATTCTTTGATCTGATCTTCTTTGATCTTTTTTTATCTGATCTTCTTTGGTCTTCTTTGATCTTATTTGATCTGATCTTCTTTGATTTGATATTCTTTGATCTTATCTGATCTTATTTGATATTTTGTGATCTTCTTTGATATTCTTTGATCTGATCTTCTCTGATCTTCTCTGATCTTCTTTAAACTTCTTTGATCTTCTTTGATTTTCTTTGATCTTATTTGATATTCTTTGATCTGATCTTCTTTGGTCTTCTTTGATCTTATTTGATCTGATCTTCTTTGATTTGATCTTCTTTGATCTGATCTGATCTTCTTTGATCTTATTTGATATTCTTTGATCTGATCTAATTTGATCTGATTTGATCTTCTTTGAACTTCTTTGATTTTCTTTGATCTTTTTGATCTGATCTTCTTTGATCTTCTTTGGTCTTCTTTGATCTTCTTCGATCTTATTTGATATCCTTTGATCTGATCTTCCTTGATCTTCTCTGATCTTCTTTGATCTTCTTTGATCTTTTTTTATCTGATCTTCTTTGATCTTCTTTGGTCTTCTTTGATCTTCTTTGATCTTCTTCGATCTTATTTAATATTCTTCGATCTTATTTGATATTCTTTGATCTGATATTCTTTAATTTGATCTGATCTGATCTTCTTCGATCTTCTTTGATCTGATCTGATCTTCTTTGATCTGATCTGATCTTCTTTGATCTTATTTGATATTCTTTGATCTGATCTTCTCTGATCTTCTCTGATCTTCTTTGATCTTCTTTGAACTTCTTTGATCTTCTTTGATTTTCTTTGATCTTTTTTGATATTATCTTCTTTGATCTACATTTAACTTCTTTGATCTTCTTTGATCTGATCTGATCTAATCTTTTTTGATATTCTTTTAACTTCTTTGATCTGATATTCTTTGATCTTCTTTGATCTGATCTGATCTGATTTTCTTTGATCTAATCTGATCTTCTTTGATCTAATCTTCTTTGATATTCTTTTAACTTATTTGATCTGATCTTCTTTGATCTTCTATGATCTTGTTTGATCTGATCTGATCTTCTTTGATCCTCTTAGATCTTTTTTGATCTGATCTTCTTTGATCTAATCTTCTTTGATTTTCTTTGATCTGATCTGATCTTCTCTGATCTTCTTTGAATTTCTTTGATCTGATCTTCTTTTATCTTCTTTGATATTCTTTTATCTGATCTTATTTGATCTGATCTGATATTCTCTGATCTTCTTTGAATTTATTTGATCTGATCTTATCTTCTTTGATCTTCTTAGATCTGATCTGATTTTTTTTTATCTAATCTTTTTTGATATGATCTGATTTTTTTTTATCTTATCATCTTTTATCTTCTTTTTATTCGAAAATGTGTTATTGGAGATTTTATCCAGTTTATAAATATATAGCGATTTTGCTTTATATAATTAAAAAAACAAATTCACATTTAGCTACGGTATTTTGACCGTAGCTAACAAAAAAATAATTTGTAAACATTAGCTACGGCCTTAGTGCCGTCGCTAATATAAAAATTTTAATATAAAAAAAAAAGTTTCATTGGCGGGATTCGAACCCGGGTCACCTAGGTGAAAACTAAGTCTCCTAACCGGGCTGGACGAAAATTTGTTATTGGTGATTTTATCCAGTTTATAAATATATCGCGATTTTGCTTTATATAATTTAAAAACAAAAAATCACATTTAGCTACGGTATTTTGACCGTAGCTAACAAAAAAAAAAATTTGTAAACATTAGCTACGGCCCTAGTGCCGTCGCTATATTGTTTTCTTAAATTTTTTTTTTTTTTAAAATGACATTAGCTACGGTATTTGGACTGTGGCTAACAAAAAAATTTGTAAACATTAGCTACGGCCCTAGTGCCGTCGCTATATTGTTTTCTTATAAATTTTTTTTTAAAAATCACAAAAACATTTCTAAACATTAGCTACGGCTGTATTGTCGTCGCTAAGTTGTTTTGTTATATTTTAAAAAAAAAAAATTACATTAGCGACGGCATGTGGACCGTAGCTAACAAATTTTTTTTCTAAACCTTAGCTACGGCCCCAGTGCCGTCGCTAAGTTGTTTTGTTATATTTAAAATAAAAAAATCACATTAGCTACGGCCCGCGTGCTGTCGCTAAGGTGTTTTCCTATAATTTTTTTTTTTAAAATAACAAAAACATTTCTAAACATTAGCTACGGCTGTATTGTCGTCGCTAAGTTGTTTTGTTATATTTTTTTAAATAAAAATCACATTAGCTATGGCCCTCCTGCCGTCGCTAAGGTGTTTTCCTATAATTTTTTTTTTAAAAATCACAAAAACATTTCTAAACATTAGCTACGGCTGTATTGCCGTCGCTAAGTTGTTTTGTTATATTTTTTTTAAAAAAAAATCACATTAGCGACGGTATGTGGACTGTAGCTAACAAATTTTTTTTCTAAACCTTAGCTACGGCCAAAGTGCCGTCGCTAAGTTGTTTTGTTATATTTTTTAAAAAAAAAATCACATTAGCTACGGTATTTTGACCGTAGCTAACAAAAAAATTTCTAAATATTAGCTACGGTCCGAATGCCGTCGCTAATCCTCGTATTAGCGACGGTTTTAAACCGTCGCAAAACGGTTAGCGACGGTTATTTTAATTTATGTACCGAAACCGTGGCAGAAACTATAGCGACGGTTTAATGCCGTTGCAAACCGTTTAAATAGCGACGGTTTTAAAAAACCGTCGCTAATTTCCGTAGCTAATTTTGGTTTTTTTTGTAGTGTTCGTTAAAGCAAGTACTTACATTCTCAAGTTCCTCCTCCACAGATCTTGCAATGTCATTCTTTTGTACAAAAACATCATCAAGCAGAAGCTTTGCAACACTTGCTCTGATCACTAAAATTTTTTAGAAGGCAAGGTAATTAGTAAACAGAAAGGCCAGATCTCATAACATATTGTGTATGTCACATCCAATTTTTGGTTTTTATCATCGAAAACATATGCTTGGATTTGCAACTTTGTATTGGTAAGCTTGTAAAAAGCTGCATTTGCCTTATGAGCCAAGGCACGGTACTGAAAGGATGCAACAATATTGACAGACATTGTACTGCAAAACAAAAGACATTAACTAGGTGCAGCAACGAAGTATCAACTGGTGGTTTCTGTCATCTGAACTGAATACCACATGGAAGCATCGACATGTTCATTTGGAAAAAAAAATGTGCTTAAGAGTGTAAACGAGGGACAGTAAAACAAGAATATTAAAGTTTTCCTGGGGATTCACTCATTTTCTAGGACATGGGTGTCAGTCATGTGATCACAAGCAAAGCCAACTCATAGTTCTGGGGTCATCTTGTGTTTGACAGAGGACACCACTATATGGATCAAAATGATAGTGAAAGCCACTAAATCATCTACAAAATGTAAAGAAATTTGCAACTCCATGTATATATCATTATTTACTCGTGTTCCACAACTCATTTCATAACCCAAGGATGGTCTTCCTACAAATACACAGTATAATATGATTAGACATATCCCAATTCCCAAGTAAACCAAGGAAACTTAAATAAAGGAAAACAAAATATAATAGAGGCGGAAAATTGTTGGTTTCCTACTGATTAGTAGAAGTAATAACTGGGGATTCAACAAAAATGAAAACAGAGAATGTCATGAGCAACTGAACAAGCATGCTGAGTCTTCAGCACAATCACAATCAAAGTACAGGCAAACCTTTGTCTTAGTCTCACACTTCACATCAAGTTGTTGCAACCGAAGTGACAGATGGCCAGCAAGCCGACTACCAAGGAACCATGGAAGACAGTGGCATCCTGGCTCTAGTACTTCTTGAAACTTCCTGAATCTCTCAGCAATAGCTACTTTTGACTGGTCCACTTGAACGCAGCAGCAGAGATTACCCATGGTTTCTAATCTGTAACATTTCCAAAGGATGTTCAGACCAAATAATAATGAGATAAATATCATGCTTCTGAGTCGACATACAAACATCTAGCTAGAAGAGAATGTGTAATTATGTCAGTGATGCTCTACATATACCATCTATGCTCATGACCTCCCTTGCAAGAATTAACATTTTCACCCGACATAAGGAAAATAAAGATTTTTTTTTCTTTTTTGGTAGGGGTTTGATAGGGATTTCTATTGATCGGCTGATCAGGTGTCAAGACTGTGCCAAGTAAAATTTACCTTTTACCATACTGGGCTTCGGATCTATCTTATTCAAAATTCCACAAAAGCTGGATCACATCCATTCCATTGACCCCCCCTAGGCACCCATCTTCAATTCGGGACGGGGATATAAGGGCAGAAAATGGAAATGGAAATACAAACAACAATTCATAAAAAGAAGAAAGCAAAATGCATGAAATTTCACATTTTGCACAATAATGTTTTCTTATAAGATTTCCAGCATTAATCTTTTCTTATAATTAGGGGTGGGCAATGTCGGTTAGGTTCGGTTTTGAGCCCCAAACCGATTTTAAACCGATTTCATTCGGTTTGCCCAAAACCCAAACCGAAACCAAAATTTGTATTTGTAAACCGATGAATTCGATTGAACCGAATTTTGGATCGGTTCGGTTCGGTTGGGTCGAAATTTCGGGCTCAAGCATTTGAAAGACTTTCATTAAAACATGCCCAATTTTTTTACATGCCCAATTTTTAGCCCAAAATTGAAAACTTTATGAGAAGGGGGGCGATTCAGTGCAACAAGGTGTACTGCAGTGCATTTGTTGCACTAATCAGGTATTGACACCTACATGTTATTTAGTTATTTATATATATCTAATTAATCGGTCAGTTCGGTTATAAATCGGTCGGTTCAAAACCATAAACCGATTTCAAACCGTTTATAATCGGTTCGGCTCGGTTTAAATTATTTTCTTTCTACTCATATATCGGTTCGGTTACCGAACCGAATTTGAAAACCGGTTCGGTCGGTTAACCGAATTTAAATCGGTTTTTGCCCACCCTTACTTATAATTCTCATAAAAATAACATCAACCGAATAAATAACAGCTTCCAATATAAAAACACCACCTGACTTTAAAAGAAAAAAAATCCTAAAAACTACAAACAAAAGAAGCAAACTAACAACCTTTTAAAGACAACGATGATATAACAACCCCTGAATACACAAGATGAGAGATAAAACTAAGAAAGCTTTTGAGCTCCTTATATAGATAATTCCATCATAACTTGCAAGAAAATAATAACTTTCCTAACGTATTAAGGATTTCCTAGAAAAAATTGTGTTCAGAGGTTTGTAAATAAGCCACAAAATTCAAAGACGGAAATCAACAACAATATATAACTAGATTTTCTTGGAATTCACAAAGTGCAGCACAAACACATGGTACAATAATATTGTCGCATAAAGATTTTAAACTTTTGAATAATGATTTCTCACAAGTAACTCTGAAATCAAAGGATTGTGATACTATAAAAGACTGTAATGTTAATTGTCCAAAGCTTTCTAGCGGAAACTAATTTCATAGTTAATTCGCTATACAATAAAAACATTACAAGTTTACCAAATGGCATGATTATCAATGAATGATAGGTGTAGCTAAAATTGCAGCATGAGAAGATACTCACTCACATTTCCAAATTCCAAACACAATAAATTTCAAAATTTCCTCTCAATTACTTAGACAATAACACAGTAACTAATTACACCAAGTAAGCAAAAATAGAAAAAAAAAATGATTTGTTGAACTCACACGGGAAGAAGATTTCATGATCTTTCCTCGCCGAGCGAAGCCCAATAGAATTCGATGAAGAGGATTGATGCAAGAAGAAGGGATGGAAGCAACGAGTATAGGCAAAATCCCTGCAACCCAAGCTGCCCTCAACAAATCTGAAAACCCCAGTTCCATGCAAGATTAAAATTCATTCGATTCGATTAAGAGACGAAGAAGAGATCATAAAAGAGAGAAGAAATACATGTTAATAAATGATCGAATTGTACCCGATTTGAAAGAAATGGGTACTTTTAGGAACACATATAAACCCTAATTAGCGTAAATTTACAATCTTAGAGTACCCAAAAGAGCAATTACAAAGAAAGCGGAGAGAGAGAGTACCTGTACGAGAGAATCTGCAGTCACTGATCGATTTTGCAAAATGGTTTGGAGGTTGAAGACGTCGAGCAAGGTCAAGTCCGTCACAATGAGTAGGGTTTTAGAGAGGGAAGTCGGGAACGAGGAAAGATCGAATCGCGAAGTAGGGAAGAGCAGGGAAGGAGGGGAGGAGGGAAGTCGAGGGAGGGAGCAGGGAAGTCGAGGGAGCAGGGAGGGTGGAAGTCTAGTGGAGGGAGCAGGGAAGGTGGAAGTTGAGGGAGCAGGTTTTATTTTTTATTTGTAAAACTTAGCGACGGCTAATATGCCGTTGCTAAGTTTCAAATTTAGCGACGACTTCAAACCATTGCTAAGTTATAAATTTAGCGACGGCTTCAAACCGTTGCTAAGTTGCAAATTTAGGGACGACTTCAAACCGTTGCTAAGTTTCAAATTTAGCGACGGTATTTCCTGTTGCTAATACTAATTTGCTGTAGCTAAAAAAAATACTAATGAAAAATCATTTTTTTAATGGAATTAGTTCTTTCTATTAATTTTCAGATT
Source organism: Berberis vulgaris (assembly GCA_963556465.1). Classification (NCBI taxonomy): domain Eukaryota; kingdom Viridiplantae; phylum Streptophyta; class Magnoliopsida; order Ranunculales; family Berberidaceae; genus Berberis; species Berberis vulgaris. Next base: position 68,430,308 of record OY747135.1, read on the forward strand.
TCTCATTGCCTTTTTTTTGTCATTCAGAAGAAACATTTCAAACTTGAAAAAGAGTAAAAGAGTACTAAAGCCAGTTAAATATAGATTCCAAAACTTACCCCATATTTTTGTAGACCAAGGAGTAAAAGAGTACTAAAGCCAGTTAAAAAAACCCAAGCCCATACTGGGATGTTAAAGAGTATATTGAGTGCAAAAGAAGTCCCTATCACTGCAAGAAAAACAATCAAATAAAAATTGAAAAATAGCATAAGTTATCTTCTTCTTTAGACCACTAGAAATTGCAATTATTTATGATAAATAAATATATAATACTTAACGATAACTTAAAGATAATATACCTTCGGGGATATCGGCAACAATGACAACCACCTCTGCTAACAACCATAAACAATACTCACTAATAATGGGTATTCAGCTTTACAAAGCTCCAACAAGTGTTTGCCTATCAACTACATTGAAGGATCAATTAAGCTCTAGTTCCCCAATTAATACTTAACTTTTCAATCTTATACTACAATCCATCCATCAAACATGTAAGTACGCATTCATGCATCAACATCAACATTAAACAACAACAAAAAAACTCTTCAGTAATCACTTCATAATTCAATCTCAAACAAGATTATAGAACAGTTCAAAAACTACTAAAAACACCCCTAAAATTAGAAGAGTTAGGGTTTCGAAATGTGACCTGAATTGCAAATTGTAGTTGCCGAAATGCTCTGTGAGCTTCTCATCTGTTGTCTCCCATGAAATCCCTCCGATGAAGAGCTTTCCCTGATCTGAATCCATGATGGGTTTTGGGTTTTCTTCTATGACTCTGAAGGAAGAAGAATACGCATAGAAGAGCCGCGAAGAACAAAAAAACAAAATGGGGAGAGGAGACGGAGATGAAGAATATGAAGAAGGATGGGTTTTCTTCTCTTCGATTTCTTCCCTCTCACAACTCAGCGATTTCTTCTCTCCCACAAAAACCCCAAATCTCTCACAAAAACACCAAGGATGGGATCGATTTCTTCGCGCCCAAAGCTTCATTTTTTTTTGTATATATATATTTTTCAATTAGGGACGACTTATACTGTAGCAATTTCAGTTTTTATTTGTAAAACTTAGCGATGGCATTTGCCCTTGCTAATACTAATTTGTTGTAGCTAAAAGAATTACTAAAGGTTCCCTCTAAAAAAAAAAACCCCCAAATCTCTCACAAAAACTTAGCGACGGCTTATACCGTAGCAGTTTCAATTTTTATTTGTAAAACTTAGCGACGGCAAATATGTCGTTGCTAAGTTTCAAATTTAGCGACGGTTTCAAACCGTTGCTAAGTTGCAAATTTAGCAACGACTTAAAACCGTTGCTAAGTTGCAAATTTAGCAACATCATTTGCCGTTGCTAATACTAATTTGCCCTAGCTAAAAGAATTACTAGAGCTTACGTCTTAAAAAAACCTCAATTCTCTCACAAAAACTTAGCGACGATTTATACCGTAGCAGTTTCAGTTTTTATTTGTAAAACTTAGCGACGGCTAATATGTCTTTGCTAAGTTTCAAATTTAGCGACGGCTTCAAACCGTTGTTAAGTTGCAAATTTAATGACGGCTTTAAACCGTTGCTAAGTTGCAAATTTAGCGACGACATTTGCCGTTGCTAATACTAATTTGTTGTAGCTAAAAAAATTACTAATGAAATTTCATATATTTTTAATGGAATTATTTCTTTCTATTAATTCATATTTCTCATTGCCTTTTTTTTGTCATTCAGAAGAAACATTTCAAACTTAAAAACAATTATTTTAATTTTCACCGTAAATGATGACTAATACACTAACCTTGTTCGTATAATCAATAACTTGTCCATCACAAAAAATACAATCCCAAACAACTGTATACTCTATCAACCTCAAATTGAAATTATATATCTATATATATATATATATATATATATATATATATGATTCAGGGGGCTACATAAGCAGAAAACTTACATGGATTTACAATCAAGGACACACTGAAAATGACCAATTTTGAATCAAGGTTTAACAAAAAAACAACAAAAAGGATTTTGGAAAGACTAATCCGGTGTGTCCATGCCTTTTCAATCTTAATAATTTTTTCTCCCCGTCCAAATTCAAAGCGTCTGCAAGTTTCATAGAAATCAAACAATCTTTTGGCCTACTGAAAAATGAAGGCACTTCAACTAGTCAGAAAGAGTAAAAAAAATGACTGGAAGGCGGTAAGAATATCAAAGAGAATATGGGTAAGATGTAGGAGATGAGTAAAAACAATTTTGTAAATCATTCTCATACCTGCAAGTAGCTTTTAACATGGGCAATGCTAAGTCCTCTCGCATTCATTAGTTGAAGGACTAATTTGGGAGTTTCTTCTGCAACAATCAAAAGAAAAGAAAATGATAAAGAGTTAGTAATCCTATTTATCCTTTATTATCTACCATTAACATTTTACTGATATGTTTTCTTTTTTTAATTGAAAATACTGAAACTTTGATGTATATGGATATCAAAATATTGCAAATGTTCATGAAAGAAATTCTAAAACTTACTTTCTTGTCCACCGAGCCTTTCAACAACATGAACAAAAAAGATATGAAGATCAGGAGTCCAACGTAGTCTAAGAAACTTTGATTGAATATATTGCCTTACTGAAGTAGCCCTTTGTTGCGGAGTCCCCAGCAGTACAATTTCCGATGAATTTAGAACAACTAGCAGGTGCATGGATCCCCAGGTTGTAAGCACAATTCGCAAAGGTCCATGGTTCGTTCAAGAAAATCCAACGCTTCACTTTGTCACCAAACTCCTTGAAACAAACCTCTGCATAATCTTGTAATAATTTATGCCTTCTTGGTTCACTCCATCCTTTCTCTTCCCATCTAAAGCCAAAATACAATTGTCACAACTAATTAAGTTTCTTTACCTTATAATCGTACAAATTGAGGCCCTTCAGAATAGTAACCAAGTCTTCAAGGACAATTTTAACTTTCCAAAATTGACCTATTAGTAATTCATGCACATCAAAATTATGCTTATCATACTACTCACTTGGTATAATTCTTGACCAAGAAACGAAGAACCTGTAAGTATCCAGTTCATTTTCTTCATTATCTTCACATCTTCCTGGAAATTATTGAAGGAAACAAAACAAAAAATGAGCAAAAACAGGTAGTCCAAATTCAAATAACACAAAATAATAGAGGAAAATTTTTAACAAATATAAAACTTTCTAGGATAAGACTACATATATCCATCCTTGATAATTGCCTTGCAAACAAATGAGTTGCACTAACTTAGCGAAAAATGTTTTATCTGTATATATATTTTTTTTCAAAAAAGTCCATTAGGGATAGTTTATACCGTAGCTACCAAATTTTATTTGTAAAACATAGCGACAACTAATATACCGTGGCTAAATGTTTTTTAATATATTTCTTTATTCAAAAAAATCCATTAGGGACGGCTTAAATATGTGTGAAGTTGAGTATGTTGCAGCAGTGACCACTATGTGTCATGCACTTTGGTTGAAAAAAAAATACTCTCCAAGAACTTCAGTTGCAACAAGAAGAACCAACAAAAATCTATGTTGATAAAATTTTGTTATTGCTCTTGCAAAAAAACTCATATATTGCATGACTGACCCTATAGGGTTAACCAAACCAGGTCCGAAGGCTCCAATATTGTTGTCACTTAATATCCTCGTCGCCTCCATCTCGCATAGAGACTTGCTGTCACTCCGGTCCACCGCCTCCACCTTGCATGAAGCCTCATTTTCGCTTCGCTCCGGTCTAGTCAATCTAAGTAGTTGCATTCAATACCCGAAGACTTATCAACGACGGAGCAAATGTGCTCCTAATAATCAGGCGAAAACTCACAAAATCCTAACTAGTGAGTCTCGAACTCGCGACCTCTCACAAGGAAAGTGGATGTTCGGCCAACTGAGCTACAATTGGTGAAATTTGTAACATTTAATTGTCCACCAATTGTAGCTAGTTGGTCGGCGTCCACTCTCCTTGTAAGAGGTCGCGGGTTCGAGACTCAGCAGTTAGGATTTTGTTAGTTTTCGCCCGGCTTGGTTAACCCCATATGTGCTCCGCCGTTGATAAGCCTTTAGGTATTGAATGCAACTGCTTAGATGGACTTGACTAGAGTAAAGCGAAAGCAATTCTTCAAGCAAGGTGGAGGCGATGAACTAGAGCGAAAGGAAGTCTTCAAACAAGGTGGAGGCGACGATGATATTAAGTGGCAACAATATTGTAGCATTCAGATCTGGTTTGGTTAACCCTATAGGGTCTGTCAGATAGTATTCGTACATGGATTAATAAATAAATAAAAAAAAGAGTGAATGACCCAATTTAAAAAAAAATATTTAATAAATAAATAAATAATTGTAACATTCTATTTTGTAAGCGACCTCTACAAAAGTTCTAATAGTATCAGTCAATACTTTTCTTATTTCCAACAATTTACTAATAATTGACTAACAATACTAGTCAATTATTCTTTTTTTATTTCCAACAAATAAGTATGGATGAAACTTACGTTCCTAAACATATATGGAGGCAACTGATAAAGGTGGACCCTATTTTGACCCAAATTGGTACCCACTCTAAAACCACCACCCACTTAATTTTGTGAAACAATATTTGAATCAAATAAACAAAACATTCAATCTCTAACTCAGAGTATTTTCTTTCTCAACTCTCAATTTTTTCAATTATACCTTTCTCCAACTTAATTATCTTTCTCTTCTTTCATCGATGTTCTTCTTCTCTCTCTCAATTGAAAATATAAGTTCATATAACCTCTATATATATACAGTCATTAAAGTTCCGCCAAATAATGAGGATCCAAAGATCAACAAAGATAATGTCATGTGTATTGACATAGTTGAAGAATATTGAATCAAGGCGGATCCGACCAAACTCATTTTGTTTCCATATGTACGTAAAAAGAATATCAGAATGAAGCCGACAAATTCGATCTAAAGAAAACTTAGTTGATTTCTTTGTTCAAGCATTGCCAAAGTCAAGTTTTCAAATACAAAAGTAAAATGTGTAGTTCAATCATCAAGACAATTGAAGTTTTACTCTAATGAGAGGGAGCATCTTGAAGTATACTAACTTCCTAAAATATACTAACATCTTGAAGTATGTAAACATTAAAGTTACCCGCGTTGTACTCTTTTTTCTTTTGATTAGGTTTTATCTAGGGCTGGGCAATTTTGACCGAAAAACCGAACCGAACCGGGAACCGACCCGATCCGAACCGGTTGGTTCGGTTTTATAATAGATTTTTAATTTTTGGTTCAGTTTTTAGGCCCGGCCCGAAAATTTCGGTCCGGTCCTCGGTTCCAGCAATCCTAAATAGTCGGTCAACCGAGCCCGACCCGTTGTTTAAATAGACAATAGCCTTTTAATAGCCCAAAGACTAGTCTGGTCCAAATCGAATGAAAATAATCAGGGGTCTGATCCCACCAACTAAAGTGGAACAAAGCTTTTATCCAAACAAATTAGAGGCTATAAATTTTATGATCTCACAATTAGGTCTATTTTTGAAATGGGAACTGCAACATTTTTTGAGGATGTTGAGTTTGGGGGAGAAATAAGGTAAGAGATATTGTCTTTGAGGCGGAATCGGTTTTGACTCCTACTACAGTTTTTGATAATGTACATGTTTCTGTACCTGTCATTAATCAAGAAGCAGATCTGGAAGCTCAACAAGATAATGTTTAACAACTCCCTGTTCAAATTGAAGTAAATTTTCCAGAGGAACAAACTCTACAACCTCAAGGACAAATGCTATTAAGGAGATCCACGAGAGAAAGAAGAAATGCTATTCCGGATAATTACATAGTTTTTCTCCAAGAATATGAGGAAAATGATGGATTGGTGGAAAATGATCCAATCAACTTCCATCAAGCCATGCAGGATTCTAACTCTCAAAAGTTGATAGAGGCTATGAATGAGGAGTACAAGACAATCAAGTTTGGGATCTTGTCCCATTACCTAAAAATACAAAGCCCATTGGTTGTAAGTGGATATTCAAAACCAATAGGGATTCAAAAAGTAATGTAGAGAGATATAAGGCTCATCTTGTAGCTAAAGGCTTCACTCAAAAGGAGGGCATCGACTATAAAGAGACTTTCTTTCCGGTTTCAAAGAAAGACTCGTTTAGGACAATCATGGCACTTGTTGCACAGTTTGATCACTTTGAGCTACATTAGATGGATGTTAAGACAACATTTCTCAATGGCGACATTGATGAAACAATTTATATAGTGCAACCAGAAAACTTTGTGTCTGGAGACCTAAAGAATATGGTTTGCAAACTAAAGAAATCCATCTATGGGCTCAAGCAAGCTTCCCATCAATGGTACCACAAATTTCATCAAGTAATTGTCTCATTTGGTTTTGAGACAAATGCAGTTGATAATTGTGTGTATCATAAGTTCAGAGGGAGTAACCATATCTTCTTGGTTTTGTATGTAGATGACATACTGCTTGCCACTAATAACAAAGACATGTTGTACGAAACTAAGAGATTTCTATCAAAGAAATTTGAAATAAAAGATCTTGGTGAAGCTTATTTTGTTTTAGAGATTCAGATACACCGAGATCGCTCTCGGGGTATTCTTGGATTATTGCAAAAGAGCTATATAGAAAAGGTGCTTAAAAGATTTGGCCTGCAAAATTGTAAACCAGGAGACACCCCTGTAGCTAAAGGAGACAAATTCGGTCTTAAATAATGCCCTAGGAATAAACTTGAAGTTAAATAAATGCAAGAGATTCCCTATGCATCAGCTCTTGGGAGTCTAATGTACGCTCTGGTGTGTACACGTCCAGATATAGCATTCATTGTTGGAATGCTATAGGCAGATATTTAGACAACCCTGGGATGGATCACTGGAAAGCAGCCAAACGAGTTATGAGATACTTACAAAAAAATAAGGATTACATGCTCACATACAAGAAATAAGACCAGTTGGAGATCATAGGGTATTCTAAATCTGATTTCGCTGGATGCCAAGATAGTAGGAAATTCACATCAGGCTACATTTATCTATTAGCTGGAGGAGCTTTTTCCTGGAGGAGTGCCAAGCAGACACTCATAGCTTCTTCCACTATGGAAGCAGAATATGTAGCATGTTTTGAGGCATCCAATCATGGATTATGTCTGCGAAATGTTGTCATCGGGCTGCAAATTCTAAGTAGTATTGAAAGACCACTAAAGTTATATTGTGACAACAACTCAGCAGTTCTATATACCAACAACAACAGAAGCTCATCTAGATCAGATTATATTGACATAAAGTTCCTAGTTGTGAAAGAGAGAGTACAGAATAAACAAATTTTCATAGAGCACATTAGGACAAACTCCATGATTGCGGATCCGCTTACTAAGGGATTACCACCCAAGGTCTTTTATGAGCACACTGCTCATATGGGTGTTATATCATTTGAGCATATTTTGGTTTAGTAGGAGTTTGTATATTTGATTGCTCTATATTGGATTTTGGACACATTTTGTGTATTTGGGTTTTTTCTGCAAAAATAAAGTATTCAGTTTATTCACACTCTGGTTTATTGTGTTAAAGTTTGATCTCAATAAAGTTTAAATTAGGACCAGTTGAAAATAGGCATGTTTAGATCATGTTACATGTAATTTCCATGCTACGCATCCATGATTGATTGTATGGGTATACGTGACAATTGATGGATTTAGTTGCGCTAATTGTGACGAAAGTTCCTTTAATCCTATACCTGTATAGTCAATGGACGAGATTGTTTGGAAATGCCTTCATATGTGATAGCAAGTTTTGAGCTCATTAGGTTATACACATTTTTTTAAGGTAACATATGTGGCGAGTGTTATAACTTCTGGGTTATGGTCCCCAGTTAAGCGAATGTTTTATTTCTTTTGAAATTCCCTTCTACAGAGAGATATACAGAAAAACATACGTTACCAACTGGAAGATCAAGACTCATCCCTTTCTTGAAGTGCTATCATGGATCAAGGTACGCTTCCATTTTGTTCTTGTTGTTCTCTTCTGATTGGTTCAATATGGAGAATACATTTGTGTCTGTAGGAAAATTAGATTTCCCATAAAATGAACAACCGAGTTAATTGAAACAACCTACTTGAGAATGTTTATGAGCTTTTCCAAACCAGACTTTTAACATTGAACAGATTGCAATTGGACAACACCAAAAACAATTTCAAAATGCTGCTAGAATCTCTTCTCCAGGTCTCCTTCTAAAAACAAATGTTTCATAGTCTTTACATTAGGTACGACATAACAGCTACAACGAGAAAGCAAAGGTACAAAAACTGACTGCAACTCACCATCAACTGATAAGGCATGATTCAGAATTTTACATACCAAAACAGAGATTTTTGCAAGAAGGAGAGGGTGACATAATTTCTAGAAAAGGGGGCCAATTCCACCTCTTTCCGAATAGCTTCATACTTCGATCTCGCTGTTAAACGCCCGTCTGAACAGGGCTTCCAAATCCTTTCGTCAACACTTACAGTCCTTCCTTTCAGCTGGTACTCATACACATCTAGCGCCCTCACCCTTGCATTGATTTGTAGCTTTAGCTCAAATTCAATTATTAACTGGCCTGTGATTTTGGCATTACAATCAATGGTATTTATCTTTAGACCCTACGGGGCCATATTGTCAATGAAATTAAATGTGAAAGTGCATTTACATATTAAATGACAAATCTAGTTCTTTGAAAAACAAATACAAAGCGTCAGTTCAACATACTAATGCATCTCTCTTTACTCAAACTGAGTTTTGAATTGTGGGTGTACTATTCTGAAATCAAATTACAACATACTTGAAGTCGAGATCACCAAAATTTTAACACAAGCATGCAAAGTTGAAGTACAAAAAGGCTCTTTCGCAAACAAGTGCATCCATGTTGATGACTTCGTCACTACGACAAAAGCCAACTCACATTTTATAGATTGTACATGTGCAATTCAAGTTACATTTCAAAAAACTAATATCTTACCAAGTTTGGACAATTAGTCCACTCCCTTTTTGACACAATGTAAACAATTTATCATGGATGCACTCCCAATGTGATCATTGGGCTATTTACCTTTTAGCCCCCATTAATTAAGGAGAAACTATACTTGAGTGCCATTAAATCCTTCTAATCCGTCCAACACTCATTTTGAGTGTTGACTGTTAAGTCAATGAGTTTTACTATAGAAAACCATTAGATGTTTTGAAATGCCAGAAATACCCTCATGTGTGAAGTACGTTATGGGTATTAAACAGGAATACTGTGTGTGCCAAGCAGTAAAATTTGGCCTCTTATTTATCTCTTTTTTCCTCCATTTCTCTCTGTTTCGCAACCGCTGGCCACCCCCTTCATTTTTCTCTCTCTCTGTTGTATTTGCTTACGCAGGACATAACGCTGTCTTAGAGATTCAAGCCAAAATCCCTTCAACACCTGAGAAACCATCCAAGAAACCATCCAAGAAACCTATGTGGAAGGGTGTGGTTGTTGCATATATCATTGTTGCTATATGTTACTTCCCCGTTGCACTCATTGGATACTATCTATTTGGAAACCAAGTTTCAGATAACATCCTCATTTCGTTAGAGAAGCCTACTTGGTTAATCGTGATGGCTAACATGTTTGTTGTTGTCCACGTTATCGGAAGCTAACAGGTATTACGATAGATACTGAATTCTATAGAGCTTTTAGTCTTGAACATGAATATTCTTACATAATCACCATGAAGCTAACTTTCCAAGTGTTTTTATCAAATGTTTATAGAATTTTCTGCATATGTAGATTTATGAAATGCTAGCATTGGAAACTTTGTTGGTGAAAAAGTTTTGTTGCACGCCTGGTCTTCCTCTTCGTTTGGTTGCACATACTCTTTATGTTGGTAAGTAATGCCAATCTTTCCATATGACATTTGTTCATGGTTTCAAAAGTATTTGTACTTAGTTTTCTTAATGGCAATTCAAATCTAAATCTTCACTCTAAGCAACATTTACAATGTTTTTTGCTATTTGCTTCCACTTCTTTGGAGGACTTCTTGGGTTCTTTGGAGGATTTGTTTTCGCCCCCACAACATATTTTGTAAGTCTTTTTCTATCTCATGTTCTTTCAAATACTAGCTTACTCATTGTTATTAATACTATACTTTGCCTCTTTTTTCCCTTCAAACTCACTTGCATCATGTGGCTCATAATAAAAAAGCCCAAGAGATTCAACTTATCATGGCTAACAAATTGGGTAACTTTGAAAGATTTTTTTTTTTGTGTTTTAAATCGTTAGTTCTTGTTAGGAAAAATGACGAAACTAACAATAACTCTCGGCTTTGTGTATTTTCAAATTTGTATCATTCTAGGATTTTTGTTGATGAACTTATCATCCATTAGTGCGCTAAGGAAGATCATTCTCAATGCCTCAACTTACAAGTTCTTCTCATCAAGTGCTATTAAATGACATTTTATAACACTGATCATGATTTCTTTAACCATAGAAGATAATATTGCATATATTATATGTAAAACATCCAAATGATCCAAAAATAGATATTAATCATCTCATAAACATAAGAACTATCATCACGATTTGAATACAATACGATAAAAATATTATCTCAATGACAACATTTGTCGCAAAAGTAATACAATATATCTCAATGAAAATTGATCTCTTCACTCCCACCATTACATGAATTTGACATAAAGTTGCTGGGCAACGATACCAACGCTTTGTTTAAATCTTTTCCATAGCCACCCATACCATTCTCAGTCTTCCATTCGTTTGGGTCAAGAATAGTGAATTTCTTGTTCAAGTCCTCACCCTTTCTTTTGCACTTTTTCAATGGCTTTGAAGTCTTCCTAGCTGCAACAGTCTTGATCTCCCTGGTCCGCTTACTACGTTTGGGCTTTGCCTCAGAAGTAGGCACTGGTATTGTCAAGGCATCAATAGTATGCACCTCCCTAGTATCCTTAGTATGGTAATTATCTTCTGCCAAGTGTGTTGGATGATGCACATACTGGTGCTGGTGCATGTGCTTTGTCCCACAAGAGGCTCCAAATTTTGTGTGGCAAGTGGGTGAACTACTACAATTCATGGTATCATTCTCCTGATACTCGTAAGATGCAATGGCATTGTCTCGTTCAATTAAAGCATTATTTCGCTCATTAATAGCTGCATCTCGCTGCAGGATAGCCATATCTCGCTCAGCTAAGGCTGCCCTTTTCTCGAACAGGGCCAGGTTTCATTTTTGTAATGCAGTGTCCCTTTCTGTTATGATGGCCATGAACTTAATAGATAGGGCATATTGACCCTTCATCATGTATGAAGGAATCATCCACTGCAGTTGTCAAACAAGAGACCAACTTAAATTACACGGAAGAAAAATGTTTACAATAAATCTAACTATTCATTCGCAACGAGGCAAGATATTTAGTGCATAAGTCAGTAATGCATCTACCAAGAACTTCACCTAAATGGCTAAATATGAACTCTAGATGAATTACTGCTTCATACCTGAGTGTGGACTCCTTTGTATTGATCTGTTTTATGTCTCCCATTGTCACGATGTCCTCTGCTATCCATGTTAAGTCCAACTTTGGTACTGAATCTACTGATTGAGGAGCTCAGACTTTAGTTTCTCAACATCCACAGGATTCAGTACTGACAAGCTTCCCAACTAAGAAACTTCTAATTTTTTGAGAAAAAAAGTACAAATAGGCAGAGCTGCTACTTCATAGTTCGGAACAATTTGCCATGTTACCTGTGCCAATATGAAGTAGAAATACAACAGAAATTCACACATCAATTTCATTTTGAAATGCTGATCAATAATTTTATTTTATTTTATTTTAATTTTTTGCAAAGAAAGGTATTATGTTTAAAATGAGTAAATTTAGCAAATTCCTACATATATTTGGCATGAGAGAACCTAAACCCAGCAGTTTGAATCAAATTACGCATGCATGAGCAAGGAGCCATTAGTGTCAATGATACAGTATGACGCGATTGTTAGACTCGTCTTGTCCAAGACAATGGCTAATCTAACTAAACCAATATGGTACCGGCAGAAACCACTTAGCCAGATGTCCAAAACCATAATCGTACTACCACTAATTCAGTACTGCAAAAGCTCAGTGTACTCAATTCGATCAACGTTCCAGCTTTAATACTTCAATTAATAGTGGTTCAAGGTTCATAAATTGGTCTTTAAAGAAACATTAGTAATAAGTGTAAAAAGGCGGAAGATCAAATACTTCAACTCTTAAAAGGATGGCGAAGTAATAAATGTGTGTATCTATGAGTGTCTATGTTTAAGTGGTTTCTGCCGATAACAAAGGGTAACAATAAGTGTCTATGTTTAAGTGTGTCGAAAATAAATGAAATATTTGGCATTATTAGGAGGGAAACAATATCAGAGGAAATGACCAAATTAAGGAGAGCCTCAATGACAAATGAAGCTAGTAGCATGAATATTTAGAACATAGAAACAGAAAACAACGATTAAGTTAGTGGCACCGGTTCCATCAATACCATATTTCTTTCCTGATACATAATGTTCTAGTTAACTTTTAATCATGAGAGTGGTTGTAGGTTCAACCCCCTGATAACTTTGGTATCTCCGCAAAGGCTCAACTTCACAACAGTGCTCTATTTTGGTAATGATATTTTCATGCAAAAACTTCTAGATTCAACAGAAACGCCTTAAAGGTATAATAAGACAACTTGAAGATTATCCTGTTATCTATAAGCCGAAAATCCTAATGTACACCTTAAGCTATTATAGAACAAACAAACTTCTATGGAAAGATTGATCCAGCTGCTTGGGATGATCGTCCGGTATCAACTCATCAATGACCCCAAAAGAAAAAGAAAATGACGCATAGAAGAAAAGAGAGCTTCGAGTACATGGAGCCATCTCAATCTTGGTCAAAGAAACTACTTCCAAAATAATGTGTCCTCCCTTGACCAACCATTGCAACCAACAAGAATATGGAGTAATTTTATACTTAAAAATAGTGCATGGAAGAAAAGGGAGCTTCAAGTAGGAATCTTATCACACCTGAACTTGGACATACATTTCACCTCTTAGCCATTGCCTTTTCACAACCAACAACCATAAGAAGAAGAAAATGCAGACCAACCCGAAAGATAACCATTATACATAGGCATTATACATCATCTATTGTCACCTGAACCGCCATAATCACCTCCTAACAAAAGTTAGGTCTTTTTGGTGAAAGAGGGTGTCTTTATTAACACATTAGCGTGAAGTAAAAGTTACAAGATATGCTAAGATGGCCTAAGGAAAGCTTGAAGACCAAAATACAAAATCATGATGTTCACTGTAACAACACCATCATCAAACGTCACTGGGACACTACCATCATACACAAACCCAGTGCCACCCTAATAAGTGTTGTGCCAATCAATCTCTTGAATTTCCTAAAACCGATCCTCCATAACTATTTGAATGGAAGATAGACTTAACAGGATGATATTTATCTACTCTTTCTGTCCATTCTTGTAGGAACACAACTTTCTCAAACTGGTTTGCAATACTACTTAGCATGATGAGCATATGAAAATTAAATGCGTAATGGAGTAAGTGCTCCACAGTCGACACCATTTTAATCATTAATATCTTCAAGAAATGTTTTCTCTACCACAAAGTAAAACCACCATTGACAATTATATATGTGAATCCTTTACCCACACTTTCTATGAAGAAAAATAGGAAACCCATCAGTTGTATCAGTAGGTTTATAATGAGCCCTCAGCCCTCCCCAAGAATTTTAAACTTGATCTAATTATTTGATGGTATCTGCTAATTGCCTAATTCATGAACACTTATGTAAAGATGACAATGAGAGGTTCCTTTACGATTTCACACCTATAAAGGAAAAACTCTATAACTTTGTGCCCCTTGCCATTCAGCAAGGATTGTGTGATTGTGTCAGAAAGAAAGGATATTGTCATTGATATTCTACTAGACCACATTTTGCCTATGAACTTAACGGGCTCATTTGTGTTTTTTACTTCCCAAGCAAACCCTTTGTATACTCCCTTGTATTGTTATTCCTACTATTGCATCTGCATTGTTATTCCTACTATGTAATTGAGTTGGATAAGATCTGTGTAGCTCTGAGGCCAGCTAATGAAGAACTCAAATTGAATTACACCCAAACTAACAATCCTTAGGTTTAGTCCTTTCATTCACCACCAACCTCACTCATACTAACCTGCCTCTTTTGCATTTGATAAAGTCTTTGCATGTGATCCTAGGCGAGCTAATGAACAACAAAATCTATTAAGCCCAAAATGGCATAAAAAACCATGCAATTACTTCTCAACTACTAAACTAAGCATAAATCAGCTTGAATCCAATAGTTTCTTCACTAGAGAAGCTTAAGGAAAGATCCAAACAAGTACCCCGTCAAACATATTCACCAGATAGTTGTTTCAAAGAAAAATGAGATAAATCAGGAGTCAACCTTGGATAAAAAAACACAAATATATGATCCCAGGATCCTTCACTCTTTGATATCAAAACCAAGATAGAGTTCAGAGCAGCACTAGAACTTACCTTAAAGTTGATGAATAGTTCATACACAGCTTCATTACCTGCAAAGCGGTAGAAACATTCAAAGGTGTTAAACATACAAACTACATATGGGAAGCACTAAGAAAAAACAATAAAAAGAAGGAGATAATGAGAATGAATAAGGGAAATAGCAGATTTAGAATTTAGAAATACGAAATACCTTGCGGAATCAGTTAATTGGGTTCTCCTCGTGTAATCACTACAAGAAAAATGTTGATTCATAGCGTTTCAAAAACGCTATGGTAGGATACCATAGCGTTTTAGTAAATGCTATGACAACCGGCGCTATAATAGACCCAGGGGCTATTATAGCGGTTTTAAAACGCTATGGTAAGTTTGGCTTTTATAGCGGTTTAAAAACGCTATGATAAAGGATACTATAGCGGTTTA
The DNA here is from genome assembly GCA_963556465.1 of Berberis vulgaris. Lineage (NCBI taxonomy): Eukaryota > Viridiplantae > Streptophyta > Magnoliopsida > Ranunculales > Berberidaceae > Berberis > Berberis vulgaris. The sequence continues at coordinate 68,445,326 of OY747135.1, forward strand.
AAAACGCTATGGAAGTCTACCATAGCGGTTTAAAAACGCTATGGTAAGTATACATAGCAATTTTTTTTTATTTTTTTTTTATTTATTTTTTTTTTTTTTACATCTCATAAGTTTTATGTCTAGAAAATAAAAATTTAAATGTGCCAAAGTTAAACATTTCCATGAATGGAGGCAAAGTAATGTAATTAATTAATAAACTGTATTACATCGAGTCAGGACTCTGTGTTTCAAAAATATAGTTTCATTTCTGCCAATGGACAACCGCTCAAACAATGTCCCAGTATGAGATCTATGAGACAGCTGATCACAGCTTAACTGACCACAGTTTCATTTCTGGACAGCTGCAGTTAAATCAACCCCACTGCTTCCTCGGTTTGTAGTATAGACAGCCCTCAAGAACCCCATCATGCGCAACAAATCTTCCAGCCGCTGTAGTGGCCCCTCCAGCTAAGAAACTGGAGTGTTGGAACAATCCTTTCTTCTTCTGCCCCACATACAGTAACCTTGAAGTGCTGAGACTGGTGCATGCTTTAACAACAGTTTCAGAAACAACAATTCATCTTTGGCAGCTTGGAAATTCTTCATCTCAAAAGTCTTCATGTTATCCAATGCACCTTCTAACTCATGGTCAAAATTAACTTCATCGAGATTTGGATAAAGTAGCCATTCTGCCCGCTAAAAAAACAAAACAGAGTATATTACAATTAAATTTTTTTTACGAGTAAACAATCGAAAATACTTGGGAAGCAGGATTTTGCAACCATTTGCAATCAGGATGACGTAGCTCGATCTGTAAGGATGATGTATTCCCTGAGAGATACGAGTAGACATTCCGGCCCAAATTGTGACACATCACAATCTGTTGCAAATCCGGATTGCAAAAGCCTGGTTCCCTAGCAAAGTTTAAAAATAATATCTCCAACAACAACACAATGAATTATGAATTAGTAATCTCATAATCTACACTTTAAAACTCGAGTTATGTATTATTTATGCTCACAGGTAAGAACAAAGCATTGCATCATAGCATGCTATAATAAATATGAAAGTATATGAGCTTACAGCTTCAAGCCAGTATTGCAAGGCCAATTTCTGAGCTTTCTCATCCTTGGACAAACCCTTTCCAACCTTAGCAGCCCTTTTCCTTGCTCTTGAGCATCGCGAAACAGCAGTTTCATGTTTTTCTATGTTGAAGAAAGATACCGAACTCTGCTTAAGAGCTGCAAAGTCTAATGCTTTCCACCTACAACATTTCAAACATACAAATCTATAAGACTATTGAAACTTAGTGACAAGTACCAGCACTCAAGTGAAACAAAGAGTTTAATGAGAGTACTAACCAGAGCTATTCAAGCCTATAAAAGACCATTGATTTGTAAGATTTTTACGCCCCAATTCAAGTGTTAATCAATAAGGTCCTCTCTTTATTTTAGTTCTTAAAACACAAAGAAGACAAACTAATTAATATAGGTTTCATGATGAAACAACAACAGATCAGGATAATGTGTACAAAAGAGACACTGGCTAGGTATGAAAATATAAAATCTAACTAATATAATGGAACCAAGCAGTGTTCTACCACAAGTACAAACTGGTAAGCATGCATCAAACAAGCAAAATAATAGAAAATTGAGCAGTCTCTTACTGGATCAGAAATGTACTTTTTTCGTGCTAATCTTTCCACGGTATAAGCTCCAAGGGGTAAGAGATTTAGACTGAGACTGAGATTTAGACAACGTAAAAGTCAAAACACAAAACATCAATGGTATGCCTACAATACATACATTACGAATCAAGGTACCCTCCCCCAAACATATATAAACATAGAATAATAAGTGCAAAGAGTGAAAATTGAGAAAGTGATAAATCTCACCAACACATAAAAAGTGGCCAGTCTCTTAGTGACTTTGAACTGAACCAAAAGCCAGCCCTTATCAATAGTCCATACTACAAAAACAGCTAACAATTAGCCATCCAAAATGACAGAACCTGAAACAAAACTAAACATCTAAGAAAATTAATTGCAAAAACGAAAAGGTGACGAACAGCCCAGCAATTTCAATCATACAGCGAGGAGAAAGAGGAAAACCTTCATTAAATTTTCAATGATGAGCCTGCTATTAACTGCAACAAGGACAACGACGCAGAGATTAAATAAACCTGCATGGCTCTGTGACAAAATATCAACTCAGAATCAGAAGTCCATATAAGCACCATATGCATAAATATTAAAAGAGTACGAAAATGTTGAATAGTGAGTATGAGTATAAAACAACATTTTATCTTGCAATTGTGAACACTAACTCCCCTTCAACACCAAATGACAGAGCCTGATGGTGTCTCAAGGTAGCTTGGGGAGAGAAAGGAGGAACTAGGATTGGTCCCACATACCTCTTTTGGAAAGCTATTTCCCAGTTGTTGAAATCGCAAGGATCCTAGAAATAACCACTTATTTTGATTTCTTATGTGACTGAACCTTGGGTTTGAATAAATAAGGTGTTCATATTCTAGGACGTTCACCACTTCCTAGATGTACTCATGCATCTTATATTGTGATTGTGCTACCATGGTATACAATACTATAGGACGCTCACTACTTCCTAGATGTACTCATGAATCTTATATTGTGGTTGTGCTACCATGGTATACAATCTTCTGCTACTGAACTATTGCTGCCATAGGCATAACAAAATGTTTGAAAACGGTAATTCCAACATCAAAATGATTCAATTAATCAAAAAAAATAACAAAAACTAAACAATAAAGATCTGATTTTTATCAAGAAAAAAAACACAGATTCAAACATTTTCCCTAAATCGATTGAGATTCGAAGTAAAACCTTCGATGGGGGTGTAGATCTAATGAAATCCTAAAAGACAAATGTAAAAAATGCTATTAGCAAATGCTATCAAAGATGATGTGTGGTGTATTGTTTCATAATCACTAAAGGACAAATCCAAGTTCAAGAATCATGGTATCAATGCATATCTTTGAATAAATATTCCGAAGACTTGATTTGTGAAGACATATACTTACACATGGGCCTGTTTGTGGCCACAGAAGCAATCTTTGAAAACGTGCCATGTCACAGGGTCTGAAACTAAATAAGATGTTTCTACTTAAACTAAACCAAAAAAAAAAAAAATCATATGTCCAAAGTAAGTACAATATATTTAAAAACGAAGTACAAAATATCATTTTCTCTAATCACTTCCTTTAGTTTCACAATATTGGGATGGTTCATCTTCCGCAGTGATTGGGAAAAACAAGTAAATAAAAAGATTAAATAATGAATCTTCAAGAGGTCATTAGTGAATAAAATAGGGGAAAAGTAAGGGTTAGAGGAGGAAGGGGGGGTCATTACCTTTACTTCCCTAAGATTTATGCATTCCTTCCAAGAATAATACTTTTTCATCTTTTTTATTGCGACCTATCAAGCAATGCAACATCTTCAATATAAGAGTAACCAAGGCCATAAGAAAACATCATTTATTACTACTTACAATTTTGCCTGTTTGTCTATTTATTGCTCGCCAAACACTTCCGAAAGTTCCATCTCTAACTTCCTTAATAATCTTGTACCTATAGTAGCAAAGAGAAATCATTATAAACTGACATCAAATGAAATGTTTCATTATAAACTTCCTTAATGTCATGCATACATGTTGTCCACTAATTGTACAATGTACTATAGTGAAGGATTGTCCATAATTTCAGCAGGTGGTACACACAATATCACAACATATTGGCGACAAATGCACACATAAAGATAAATTTGGACAAGTGAAACAACTTAATCCATCTCTTTCATCAAATGTGACTAAACTTGCTTTAAAAAAGGTGAAATGGCTGTATGTGATGCACCTTGGTCATGTTTTGAAACAACTCTATCAAAACTTGGTAGAAAAGACTCTTATTTTGGATGTTTTGGAAATCTTGGTGTTCAAACATTGAGGACTTAGCTCAAAACACAAAACATCCAACTAGTTCATTACCCCTAATTGAACCAAAAGTAAAGGTAAACTAAATAGATAAAATGTAATATGCAAATCTACCATAGAACCCAGGCTTGGTTCCGCACCAGTGAACACAAGGTATTTCACATTGTACCTGAAAAAAACACCCAAAACAAATGACCAATTCAGAAAACCAATTGAACACAAGGTGTTTGACGAAAAGACAAAGAAAGAACAAACGAAAAAAAAAATTGGGGTTTTGATTTTGAGTAAACAAAGAAAGAACCAACATTTGTCTTGTTGGAAAACCAAGATAAGCAAAGGAGTTCAATAATTGTTGAATGCAAAGAACAACAACTAACTCAAATAAGATTCTTATTATAAGCAGAGACAAGCATAATTCCATGAGAAGTCAGTAAGCTATGGGGATAGATCTTCTAAACTTTATTGATAGCACTTACAATTCACCAAAACGAGGAAAAAAAGCCCCAAATCCAAAATCAAACACCAAAACTCCTAAAACCTTTTGACAACCAAAATCACAAAAATCTTCATGTACCAACAAGACCTGAGAGTTAAAATCGAATCCCTCAGAACACTGAACCATAACTAAAATTCACTAATCTAGTAAAACCGAGAGAACAAAGCAAAAGATTTATGAATCGCTCACCTTGAGGAAGGAAAAGAATGGCTGCAGTAACCTATCCCCACCTAGTCGAAATGAAAAAAAGAATTGTGGAGATCGTAGTCAGTTAGGCGAAACAGGTTGGGCGTTGACTGCACAGGGAGATCAATCGGAGAGGGAGAGCGATCGAAGAGGGAGAGCAAAACGGTGAGGGAGATGAGAGCAGTCGGAGAGGGAGAGAGAGATGAGAGCAGTCGAAGAGGGAGAGGGAGATGAGAATTGGCTTCGGCTTCGGCTTCTGCTTCCTTCCTTCCTTCTTTCTCTGTTTTGTTTTTTTTTTTTTTTTTTTTTTTTTTGGTTTGGATCGAGCGGGAGCTTTGGCGCCCCCAGCGAATTACTCCCGCCCACATTTGAGAGCATTTCACAATTAACCAAAATCCCTTTCATAGCACTTTCTAAAAAACCGCTATTGTCATGTGCTATCTATCACCATTTGTGTTGTAGTGAATCAATATAATCATCGATTGCGTTTTCCTCTCGAAATCTACTGAATCAATGAAGTGAAAATGAGAATGAACAAAAAAACTCTGAAAATCGAAAATAAACCAAATCGAAGTTGTTACCTTGTTGAATGAGTCGATTGGGTTCTCTTGCACTCAATAGAATAGATTCAATGGTTGTAGTTTGCAGATTAAATTGATTGTATGGTAGATTGATTGATTCTGATGGGTGTGTAGCCCTAGATGAAGAAGAATGAGAGTTGTTGGAAGAAGATGAATGTTGTGGAAGACGAACTTGCAGTCATCATTGGAGACGATTCACTTGGAGAAAGCTTTCAGATAGGCGGGGGTTCTTCAAGTTTCAATCATGGAACTGTGGAAGTGATGGACCAGCCGCGCTTTGAGCTGCCAAGCGATGTTTAGATACACAGAGAGAAAAAGAGATCAAAACTGCAAGCAATCAAGCGAGATCGGATTGACTGAATAGAACAAGCCCTAGAAAGTATGGGAAGGGGAAGGGATGGCTAATCCAGTTCCACCTATGACCAAGTGTGGTGTAATTCCTTCACTTTCTCAGTTTTCTGATCAGGCTTGGCTTCACCAATAATAGTATCAATCCCAACTTCATTTGCAATGGAATTCGCTGTGCCCTAATTATCACCAGTAACCATAATGTTATTGACATTCATGGATTTGAGGATGGAAATAATGACTTCGTGAGTACCAGGTTTTAACGGATCAGATATGAATATTATTCCAACCAGTCTCCTCATTGTTCTGTCTCTCAAAATTCCCTAAAAACCTATTTAGATGAATTCAACTCCAAAAAATGCAAACTCAATTGACATCTGAAGCAGTGAAACGTCTTATTATGCAATACATAAACTGACATTTAACAGTATTCTACAGCATTCACTATAAGAAAACAGTAATTTAGCAACGGTGGCCAAAGGTATTTAGCGACGCTAGGTTTTAAGCAACCGCTGGCATAACTGTCGCTAAATACTATATAGCGACGGTTTAATATAGCGACGTTTATAACCGTCGCTAAATACAATATAACGACGGTTATAAACCATAGACAAAATTCGATGAACAATCCAACTTTTTGCCTTTTAGCGACGATTTGCAACCGCCGCTAAATTCCCATTGATAATTCAAATTTTTTTACCATATAAAAATCACATTTTTCAACCTGTAGTGTTTTCTTTTCATTGGGTGCAGATAATCTATCCAACATATGCACTACAACTTTTAGACTCAAATCAAAAATCAAATATAAACGACACTAAACTAAACTAAACTCATATGATACCATCATCATACATTAAGGGGAACTTTAATTTCATTTCAAAATCAATATTATACATGGTCCAGAAGAAAAATACAAATTAAAATTGTTACAAATTGTCAATGCTTACATCTAAGAACCAAAACCGAAGTTGTACAATGGTTGTCTCAGAGGCATTGTCTACAGGGCCTCACCGACCTTGAGCTCATCAGTAAGCTGCTGGCCAAGATTAAGCTATCTAAGTTTAGTCTTAAGATTGCTCATCAGAAAGGCCTGGAATGGAATGCCCTTGAAGTCTGACAATTTACAAACAATTGTATGTCAAGTGGCAGCCAAAAAACTGTTAAAGCAAAGAACAAGAAATAAATAACTGATCTAAACAGAACACCAATTCCAAGAAACTCAAGGCATGGACATAATCAAATTTTCTTAGTCAATACCATTCCTTGTCATCTCCTTCACTGATCAATGGAAAGAAAATAAATTGCATAGTTGAAAACATTTCAAATGAAAAGGACAAACTAAAATGACTTACTTTGCCAAATTGGATCAATTGACAGTTGAGGACGGGATAGCAAATCCTAGGACGGGATGGCAAATCTACACCTGCTGATGTCCCTGCCATATCAACAAAAAGTAAAAAAAACAGTGACGCTTTGAGTTAGTCTTTAGGCAAAAATCCTGTTGTAAACTAGATGTGTGCTAAGTTTGAACTCTATAGGACGTATGGATTGAATATGTAACACAAATCTTAATCAAGCATGAAAGCTGGACTAACAATCTTTACCATTGTCAATTGAATCACTCAAATTTAAGCCAAGATAATGATTCTTTTTTCTTTTCTTTTATTTTCTTTTTTTCCTGAATTGCTAGAAAATAAATTGATACACCCATAAATAATAATAAAAATATATAATATTTTTTTGACACCATACACCCAAATATGAATTAGAAATCCAAGCAAAAGGGAGCCAACAAAGATGATAACAACAAAACTGAAATGAAACGACATCAAAATAACAAGTTCATAATAAGAAATCTCCATTCAGTCAAAAAACAAAAGGCTTCCTACAATCGTCATGGTTCAGCAACTTTCAGAGCAAACAAATCAGGTAAAAAAGATGTATTAACCCTCAAAGTGAACTATTTCTTAAAGCCAATTTGTTTAAAATGTCAACTCACAGATATTAAAACACTTCCAAATCTTCCATATGCAGCTTCTCCAATATCAGGGTAGCTCGCGATGCCTTCTTTGCTTTCAAAACAGTATTTCAGAAGGACACCGGTGTAACAACAAACAACTGCAAAAAGGCCTAAGAGTGCCAAACTAACCCAACCAGCCTCTTTCACTATATAAGGTGTTGAGAGAAGCCCAACTCCAGCTAATACATTTACCCCTGTAAATAACAATTGAATGGTATGAAGAGACACGATAGTAATCCAACATGATATAAAATTACAAATGGAAAGGGCATACTAAGAAGCATATTCATTGTAAATCTCCAAAAATTGAGTATTATGACTGGTTAAACTGAAGTTTCATAAACTCTCATTTGTATGACATAAAGAACCGGATTAACAATACTAAAACAGTCTGAGTAAAACTACACCCATAAGTAATGTATCCTTCCCCTACTACTTCTTCGTGCAAGGGAGGTTTATCTTCTCCTAGTGCCCATGATGTTAGTCTGCTGAAAACTGGTCTTGAATCTTGTTTTGAAAGTACACTCCCATGCTTAGACAGCAATGCTTGACTCGCCACTACATCCTGATTCTGACTTAGAACACTTAAATGTCGAAGACTAGGTACACGAAGAATGTTTGCTAAGTTTGGCGATGTAGTGATTGTGAGAGAACCAATTGTTTCCCTGGCAGAAAAAAGGAATGTATGTAGACGTATGAAATAACATATTAATGCTTAAATGAATAAAGTAGCCAATAGACTACATTTCCTAACAGGAAAAATTGTGCATCTCTTAATTATGTTGAGTCGATAACAACAGAAAATTCGAAGACTATTTAGGTGGAAGAAGCACAAATCATCTTCGTCATGGTCAAGACCATCACTCGAAATCAAATCAGACAGATTCTCATATGTATTAGGAACTACCTCTTAGAATTAGCAAAACCCTTGTATGGAAGAAGAAAAAAATTTAATCAAACATTAATAATTAATGGGTCAACCTGTCCACAGCTCCACCACCACAACTGCAAAATTACATTAAAAAAAGGGTACTTTAATCACTATTTATAAACACTAAAGCAATATACCTTTCCACTCTATTTTTTTAATCGGTCATTTCCTTTAGTGAAGCGTCCATTGCGACTGTGCAATCTTCTCTTCCAGCAAAATAGTGACAACGCAAAGAGGTCATCCATTGTTTCAATAAATACCGACCCTCATACAGTAATAGCAAAGTTCCCTTAGCACTAATGAAGAGTAAAACAATATTTTGAATTCTGTGTTCAACAACTGAGACTAATGCATAGCCGATATGAAATAAAGATAATTACCTAGTACCTAGTTCCATTAATATGATTAGCCTCAGCAACCAAATTATGTGGAGCATCCTGGCTAGATTTAAGCTTGTTCATCTCACTTTCTGAGTACTCTAAACGCTGAAAAGATCCATTAATGGTTTCAACATCTTCATTCGAAACAGTGCCAACAATTCCATCCACCAAAAGTAGATGCCCCTATAAGAGGAACCAATGGCATATAAGAACATCAAATTAAGTCACAAAACACATAGTACTGAAAGCAAACCATGATATAAGAAATGTGCCTTGGCAATGACTTGAACCAGATCGCTTGAATGTACAACAAGCGTATCCACAACATCCCCATTTTCTAAGTTGGCATCTTTCTTCCCCTTCTTGGTCATCTTTGCTTTTTTCAAAACAATGCCTGAACAATAAACCATGCTTATGAGATCAAAATAATGAATCCATCTGCAAACCCAGACAATCAAATTCATTACACAAACATGAAAATTATGAAACTGAAAAGGGAATCAAATCCAATCCTTAATCCATCAGATCAAAACAAGCACACCTCAGTTCAATAGAAAAATCAAAACCCAGACATGAATTGGCATTCTAATCAAAACCCATCAAGCAATGCAAAAATAATCCAAACAATTATGAATTCACAAAATCTTGAAAATCCATGAAGAAACTCAAATACCCATTACATAAATCAGAAAAAAAAAATTCAAATTGCACCATAAATACAACAAAGGGATTGGATTTTAAGATATTCACCATAGTCCTTCTCAAAACAAGCAGTGTGAAAGATGCCAGAATAGATGGAGCCGTCCTTGACTTGAACTTCAACAGGAAGCCCTATAATGCTCATGGTAGTGAAGAGCAGAGCTTCTCTCACAGAAGGGTAATCGGGGATTTGGGTCTCTCCCGAGAGATCCCTGATTTTGCGACCCATATCTCAGTGGGTGTTGTTAGTCTCTCTCAGAGATGAAACCCTGGATTACTTTTCAAGAAAAAAAATCAACAAATGTGAATAAAAAAGGACTATTAGGGTTTATCGATCGGTTTGCTTACGAGTATGAGAGTGGAGCATAGATAGTGGAGGCTCTTGCCTTGTTCGAGTATGAACTCCATCGATGAGAAGAATCGATTTAAGCGGATTTGATCTATCGATCGAGGAAAAGAATCGAGTGAAATGTTGGAGGGGAGAGGATTGGCGGTCGTCATCAGAGCTTCTCTTCGTAAGCAAACAATGTTGGATGAGACAATTTCACTCATCGTCGTCGGTGGGGAGTTAGGGTTTGGGGAGGGGAGAGGATATGGGGAAGGGAGAGGATATGGTGAAGGGGTTGAGAGGTGGGGGAGGGACGGGAAATTAGGATGGATGGGCTCAGAACTGGACGAGCGAGCGAGTTTTCACATTTGTTTTAAAGAAATTGATGTTTTATTTATAACGACGGTTTAAAACGTCGCACTTAATTATAACTGTCGTTAACAACAATATTTTGCGACGGTTGAATAACTGTCGTTAAATAAAGTATTTAGCGGCGGTTTTTCCAGACCGTTACTAAATAGCCGCCGCTAAATTGCCATTTTCTTGTAGTGATTACAACATTACGCAACAACAGCATTACAACATTACACAACAACATTATAGCAGTAACAACAACATTACAACATTAACAATCCTATAACATACGTACACATGCATGGATACAAGTGGATCTACAAAATTGGTAGTAGTTCACCCTAATTTGTGTAAGGATTTCACCACTTAGGCTTATAAGAACCTATTTTTTATCATGAAATAATTGCTCAGTTTTATACTAAGACAAACATGTTTGAATTCAAGCATATATTCAGGAATTCAAGACCAAGAGAGATATTCATTCAAGCATTCAAATATATATTACAAGTCTCGATCAATGCTTACCGAAGCTCTAAATCATAACAACAATGTCTGCTGGCCATGCTACTGTAATAACAACTTTGTCTCCCTTGAAGTCATATAATCTCTTGCAAAATTTCTTCTTTAATTTCAGACCTTGAAAATGTTCAGGGAGCAGATGGAAGGTATGTTTTGCTTCCATGAGGTTGTGGATGCAAGTCCTTCCGTATTTGCATATCATGCAAAATCCTTACGAGCATTAACCCCATCTTTTGACTTTCCACAGTGCAGCATTGTGCCTATAATGCTTTCACAAACATTTTTTTCTACGTGCATTACGTCTAAATTATGACGTAATGGAAGTTCCTACAAAAACATGAAAATAACCATTAATACTTATTTTTTTAGACCATTACTGAATATAAAAAAACAAAGTGATTAAAGACATAAAAACTAACCTCCCAATATGGTAAATTGAAAAAGATTGACCTTTTCTTCCACCTTGATAGCTCATCATGATCATCATCGTCGTCATTGCCATCAACATCGTCATCACCATTATCATCAGCATCATTAGCATTATCATTTCTTTTCTTTTTTTGTTATGACATTTTCCAAAATCATTTGGAAAATTCTTAAGAGCAATAGAAATGTTCCAACCAGTCAAGATTCTAGGCTTCCTTCCATGTTCCACATTGTTATCAAACCAAACCTTCTTCCCTTGATATTCATGTGTAGGTGACAGAAATTTCTTATGACCCATGTAATGCAAATTTCTTACCGTGCGTTAACCATCTGTAATGGGTATTTTTTCCACAAAGAGGACATACCTTTTTACCTTTTTTACAGCATCTAGCGAGGTTTTCATATGCTGGAACATCACTTATGGTCCATAGCAAAATTGCTCTAGGATTAAAAGTATTTCCACCAAACTCATCATAGGCCTCCACTTCATTGTATCACAAATGTTGCAAGTCTTCTATAAGTGGATGTAAGTAGACGTATATGTCATTTCCAGGTTGTTTTGGACCACTGGACCCGGAATCAGTAGCGTTAACATGATATCCCCTTTTTTCATGCACAGCGCAGGAGGCAAGTTGTAGTTAACTAGCATCACTGGCCAACAACTGTATTTAGAGCTTAACATGGAAAAAGGATAATAACCATCAGTAGAAAGACCAAGTCTGAGATTGCGTGGATCAGCTGCAAATGATTCCCATTTATCATTAACCAATTCCCATGTTACGGAATCAACAGGGTGCCCATTTTTCCATCTTTGCTTTTATTATTGAAATGCCACCTTAAATCTGCAGCCATTTTTTCAGACCTAAACATCCTTTTGAATCTTGAAATTATAGGAAAGTACCTCAAAACTTTAACTGGAATACTTTTTCTAATCTCTTTGGTCCTCTTATTTTTCTTCCATCTTAAAGCACCACATTTAGGACAATTGTCCAAGTCCTTGTACTCTTTTCTAAATAGACAGCAATCGTTCTCACAAGCATGAATCTTTTCATAACCAATCTCAAATGACTTGAGAAACATTTTAACTGAGTAAAACGACTTCAAAAGTACATTGTCCTGTGGAAGCATGCCTGCCAATGTCTCAAAAAGCTCACTAAAACTTTTATCAGACCATCCACTTTGAGTTTTAAGTCGATATAAAACTACAATGGCTGATAGCTTGTTATAATTTGAACAGTTTGGGTACAAAGGGGCTTCTACATATTTTAGTTTTGCTATAAAATCATCAGCATGTATGTATTTAGTAGGCTCAATGTAGTCTTCATTAACCAACTGAGTAGGCTTCATATATTCTTCATAAAAAAAGTGAGCAGCTCTATATAAGTTGTATATCTTGTCATTCCACATTTTTTCAGGGAAATTGTCAATAATTATCTGTTCCCCATGTTCATACAAATCTTTACTTTGTTTGTACTTTGCATCCATTCCCCTTGTAACCAAATGTTCAACAACAATACTGCCACACTGATGCTCTACATTGCGACAATCTATGCAAGGGCATAAGATCATTTTAGGATTTCCTAAGTTGTTTGTAACCATTTTCACAAATTCCATGCTCCTTTCTCGTACTCGGGATTAGCTCTATGACAAGAAAACCTATTGTTCTAAGACCTCTGACTTTTCTAATTCTATAATAAATATCTAACTACGCACAACTAATTTTGTACCTGTGAAGACACGCCCAACCTTTATCCAGCATCATATATTCCTGTAGTACTCAACCCAACAAATTGTAAAATTCAAACAAATAACTACTTACACCTTCATGGAGTAATTGAAAGTTTCATATATATATAAACAGTACTTGAAGACAAGTCAAATTTCATATTAAATAGATATTCATAAATGTTAAACACAAAGACAAAAATTAAATTCAGACAACACAGTTAAATAGAGTACAATCAATCATTCTCAGACTACCCTAATATGTACCTCATATTTCTTAAACTCAAAGCCAATAATATCTCACCAGTGACCACATTGAAACTAAAACAATCCAGAAGTGTAATAGTTGGGCATAATTTAGATAAAGATCCAAGAATTTCTAAAAGACAGCGGTTAAGAACATCGAGTCCCTATAGTTCTTAAGCATAGAACAACTTAGATGATCTCCTTATCTATGAACAATGGCAAAAGAGAGCGGGAGAGATTGGGTGAGATGACGTGATGGTGAGAGGAGAGGTGATGGCGATATAAGAGCGAGAGAGATCAGCAAGGTGACAACGAGAGGAGAGGCGAGGTGACGGCGAGAAGAGAGGAGGAGATAAGAGGGAGAGCTAAGTTTCTGAGGGAGAGTTGCATTTAAGGGAGGAGATGAGAGCGTGGGTCAATAACACGCGGTCTAATTTTCGCTCTCCCGCTCACCTTTTTCACAACGTTTTAAATTAGTAACGAAATTAAACTTGGGTTTTTAATAGCATAAGTCTAAAAAACGCTATATGCATGTGCTATTAAAAAGCCCTTGTGGTGTAGTGTTACTTGCCTGGTTTTTCATTAGTTGTACAATTAAACTCTCCATATTGCTTATCTAGGTCTTCATTTCATTCTGTTGTTTTTCAAGTTGACTCACAAGCTTCTCCCTTGCTTTGTAAGAAACATTCAAAGGAAACACAAGGAATAAAACACAAAACAAAAATTGGATTTGTTGTTTTGATAGTTTTGACAAATACAGTAAACACAATTGCCTATCTGACTTATACAGAAAGCCAACAACTGCTAGTGGTCTTCACAGTTGGCTGCGAATTTATTGTTTTGATTGTTTTGGTCACCTATAAAAATATTGTCCCTGCCTCCACATATTGAGGAGAATATTGGATTTGTTTTGTGGTTGACCAGATAGAAATCAAAGTCGAAATTAATCAACAAACTTGCATAAGATTTGCACAGCTAGCTTGCTAGCTAGTTGAGTCGCGAGTAAAGAAAATGGCTTCAACAAAAGGTTCATAGGAGTTGAGTTTGTTGTGTGTTGCTTATTGGTTTGACTTAGAAGAAAGGCAAAGACATGAAAAGTTATATGTGGTTCACTGAATGCTCTACTCACATGTTGTACGTATCAACTACTCCTAAATGTGAGCGTGGACAGCTCTAGTATTTGCATTCTCATGCATCTCACCCTCCATCCTGGCCCGTTAAAAATTTGTGTAGTCAAACATCACCATTTGGCCAAGTTTGACGTCGACTTTTGGGGCTAACAGATAACTTGTAAGTTCTCAAAACAAGTTTAAAGTAATTAGAAAATGGATGGGGCTAACAGAAAACAAGTTTAAAGTAATTAGAAAACTCATTAACTGGAAACTAAAAAAGGACTAACTTCTCAAAATGGATGGGGCTAACAGAAAACCTGTAAGTTTAACAGATTATTTGGTACCATTGATTCATATTTGAACCCTTCAGAGTTCAGCCACTGAACAAAGGACTTAAAAATACAGAACAGAAACATTGGAACCTAATGAAATAAATAAAATCTCCATTTAAACACATCGAGAAACTTTTAAAAAACTTAGTACTGAATTCAGGCTTATTCTATTTTGTGTTATACTGGTACTCCTGGCAGTCAACTTAAATCAGCAGATTTCTTCTAAAGTCTGTGGTCTACCCCTATCGGCACCATTTTATTGCCAGCACTTGTACCAGCTATAAGATAGGATTATCTTGATCTTCCTCACACAGGAAAAAAAAGTGTACCATTGAAGTGTTATAGATGACCTGACCATCAATGTGTACTGATACAATTTATGACAGGCTAAACTAGACCATGGATGAAATATTCAGTCCAAAAAGATCCTAGCATTCAACATAATATATCCTTTTGCTTCTGGTGAAGTTTATAGCAGAAAAAATAAATATATAAATAAACACATTTCAACTTCAACACAGGGTATACAACTGAAATTACTATGCAGTAGGAAAATCGTGCTCATTAATACATGTTTTACCTCTTTATCTCTTACTTTGTAGTAGTAACTGGAAGATAGACTCCTTCCACTGCCAATCAGATATCACCAAATGCTTATCTCTTACTCCGTAAACCGGCATGTAAGCAGAAGTAATATAAACTCATGAAAATTTTCGATTGGAGAGGTTATCATACTCAGTTATAAAGCTTCCAGACAACCTAATCTCATTATGCAAATAGATAGACTTCATAAAGCATATAATAACAGAGAATTAACAGAACAAATAATAACTTAATTTTTCATCAACTTATCAAA
Organism: Berberis vulgaris; assembly: GCA_963556465.1. Taxonomy (NCBI): domain Eukaryota; kingdom Viridiplantae; phylum Streptophyta; class Magnoliopsida; order Ranunculales; family Berberidaceae; genus Berberis; species Berberis vulgaris. The sequence goes on from OY747135.1 coordinate 68,460,809, forward strand.
ATGAATACATGCTCCAAACATAGAGCCTCAACAAAAAAATTTTCAATCCTATAGTCAAAAACTCCAAAAAAAAAAAAAAAAAAATCCAGATGTCATTCATATATGCCCTCACAATCCTCCCTCACATTCCCACATTCCTCATCATTAGAATCATCAACATCCATCTCAACCCATTGTGGCGTAGAATGATTTAAAATGAATTAACTCATAATTACAAAATGATCAATAAAATATCAAGGCCATGCTTATCCAAAGAGACGGCATACTTATTTCATGTCTTGATAATAGAATGCATCATGAAGTTGAAACATAAATAAATATGACGGATATCTGCAGATCTAGCTACAAACTATTAATATCATTAAGAAAACAAAAAAAAAAGTATACTACACAACATAGCCAAGAAAAGACAATTTTTATTCAATCTTCATATATTTTTGTCTAGTTTGCCGCATCATCAATCCAATTCAGTTAATTGATGATCATCATGAACTAGCAATCAGATTTAATCAACTGCCAAAAAAGTACTTTATCTCTTGTTTCCTCCCTAAACCTCCTCCTTCATATTCAAGAATTCTAAATGAAAATCCAAAACAATTCTTCAAGATCTAGTCAAATACAACTTGAATGTTACTTATGGCACTCAAAACACCAACAAATTCACATAGCATTCAGTTCACATAAAAATGAGAAACAACCACTAGTCTTGAACTAGGTTTTACTATAAACTTCTATTACATATAAAGTTCAGATTTTCAATCTCAAAAAAAAATATTACCCTAGAACGCTCCCGAAACCAAACATCATCAACTTATTCAACCAAATTAGAGAAATTCAAAATTAAAAAAAATTACAGATAAAAAAAATGAATCAAAACACATAATTCAAGAAAATCCACAAATCAATCAAAAATTCCTGAAGATGTAAGTTGCTTCTATGAAAAATCATTATGAATATTATTCCATCTGCTGACATTCTCATAAACATCACATTCCATAACTTCAGAGAAATCCATAACAAAAAAATAAAATAAAAATGAAAGGTCTTACCTCACCTAAAGAAGAGAAATGCAACTATAGAGAAGAGGATCTAAGGGAAGAAATCTCTTTTGAGTTCCTGAAATGTGAAAAATAAGAAAGTTAAGGTTTTCGAATATTATTCCGTCTGCTGACATTCAAATAAACATCACATTCCATAACTACAGAGAAATCCATAACAAAAAAAAAAAAAATGAAAGGTCTTACCTCACCTAAAGAAAAGAAATGCAACTATAGAGAAGATGATCTAAGGGAAGAAATCTCTTTTGAGTTCCTGAAATGTGAAAAATAACAAAGTTAAGGATTTCGGTTTCAGTCCACTATAGATGAACAAGAAAAATGAAGACGGAATTCTAATTGTTTTCAGGTAAGTTCAAACAAATGTAATAATGCAAAGGCAAAAACATTGGAGGTCCAAGTTGCAAACATCACAAGCCTCTTCATTAGTGTCTGAAAAAATAGTTTGGTTGCTTATTTGTAAAAGAGAAGAGGTTGAGAATAGAAGCTATCTTTTTTATTGGGGAAGATATATAGACAAGAGATAAGGAAATATATATTTTTTTCCAAGGATAAAATTGCTTTCAGCTTGGAGCCATGTATTGTTTAAGAGATTTTGCAACGGTTATGTTTCTCTCACCCTTGAAAGAGGAATCTCTAATGACTAAGAAAAAAGGTGAGGTCGTTGCCTATAAAATTAGGTGGGTAAACTCCAATATGTCCAGCTTCTACCCTTTCTGCTGCATTTTGAATTTGATATGAGTTCTATTTTGTCGTTGAATAACAATGGTTGAACTGTGATGGATGTTCAAAATCAGGTATTTTTCTTTCCTAGCTTAAGAGGGTAATGATAATTTTAAAACAATGTTCTCAAATATAAGCATGGACAATGTTTATGTGTGCGGACCAACATATATTTTAATTACAATGTTGTTTCCTCAATAGCTGATAATTTCGTCCTTTATGTCTGGGGATGTATAATGTTAATTTGTGAACTGAGTATAGACAATGCCTATGCTAATGCCATATAAGCATTTCGTCTAACAAATTGAAGAACAACACAACTCAACCAAATTAATACTCTAATAAGGAAATCAAAGAGCGATCAAAAGAAAAAGAAAATTACCACTATCTGAAAAATTGATCCTTCAAAGCCTTCAATCTACCAATTCATAACATCCATAACTTCAAAAACTGATACAAAAAAAATTGTTAGGGTTTGCGGTGAAAGCAAAGCAAAGCAAGAGAGAGTGAGTGTGTTGAAAACCAGAGACGCAAACCTGAAACGGACAGGGAGAACACAGTGAAAGTTAGAGCACAGGTAGTCAGAGAGCTTGCACAGCTAGAGGGAGAACATATCGGAGAGGGAGAGCAGAACAGAAAGGGAGAGGGAGAGGGAGATGATAGCAGATCGGATAGGGAGACATAAAGGTAGAGGGAACTATGGCCTTTCCTTCTTTCCTTTGTTTCCTTCCTTCCTTCTTTCTTTCATATCTTTTTTTCTTTTGTTTCCTTTTTTTTTTCGATCGAGAGAGCACTTTGGCGCCCTACAAAATATATCTCCCGCCTACTTTTGATAGCATTTTAGCAATGCGAAGGGGGTACAAATTGGACAAATTTTGGCCTTTTCGTAGCACCAAGTGAAAAAAATGCTATTGTCATATGCTATTAATGAGCAATGGTGGTGTAGAGATATGAGTAGAGCAAATTTTGTAGTCGATTTTAATCAATGTAAGCCAGCTACAATACTTCCCACATGTAGGCAACCGGTTAGTGAGGAACACATTTTGCACATGTCGTACATTTTGCACATGTCGTAGTAGCTAGTTTTCAAAATGTATAGATGTGTTTTCCCATTTGGTTACAATTAATGTGAAATGTTTCTAACTTCATCCCATTCTTCAGTCAAATGCATCACTACCCAGTTGTTTATCCATTGTGTTTGACGAGTCGCGCCGACTTCTAATGTACTAATGTGAACATTTAACAAATTCAAGCAAATAAGTTAGGCTGGTTTCATTATCTAAGATTTGTATTTCCATAGAGTTTATGGAATGTATCTAAACTTGTTCAAATTTATTCGACAGCTAGTATAAAAGGATGATTAAAAGCATGTCACATGGTATCTAGTTAAGTTAACTTCCAAACGCATTAGTAACCAATGGTTTCCTTAAATTTTTTATGTACGATTAATGTGTGCCCATGCTCAACCATTTTATGCTCCGTAAATTCACCATAAACAACATGCACAATGAAATGCAAAGAAGAAATGAAAACGAAATTTCATGTATTTTCACTACTGTTAGGTTTGGTTGTAAGAAAAAAAAAATTAGAAATAGGGAGAATAAAAGAGAGAGATAAAAAAAAGAGTTTTGATATTGAAATCTACTATCTCTTCAAAGGGAGCAAATCGTTGATCACAATTTTGGTGGATTAATGTAGGAATGTGTAAAACCCCTTTGGGACACACCAACATAACGCGTAAGAGGTATTTACCTGTTCTGATATGTTTTTACTCAATCTAAACTTTTTTATTGTGTTTGTACAAGTAACAACAAGGACCGTACCATCCCCTAGCTAGGTTCATTCCTTCAATATGAAATATTATGCCATTGTTGTATTGCGATGTTGTAAAACAAAAATAGAAAGAAGGGAGAAGGAAGGGAGTGGTTGGTGGTGCGAAACAGAGAGAGAAGGGGGAAGAAGAGAGAGCGGATTAGATACCAAATTTTACCGTTTGGCACCCGGTACACATCACGTGCTTGGCATGTGAGGGTATTTCAGGCATTTCAAAACATCTAATGGTTTTCGGTAGTCAAATCCATTGACTTAATAGTCAACACTCAAAATGGGTATTAGACGGAATGAAAGAAATTAATGGCACCCAAATATTTTATCGTACATCCATTGGAATGTGATACAATTGTCATACATCAATTTAAACGTTGTACAATCTGAACTAATTAATTACAAGGAACGACAACTTCACTTTCAAACAAATAAGAAGTTGAAACTGTAAAGAAATAAATCTTACTCTAGAAAGTTTTTTTAATTTCCTAGCATAGATTTTTTATTTTTTTTCCTTTTGTTGAAAAAGTAATATTAAAGAGAAAGACACGGTTGTAACGAATGATTAAATGAAAAAGAAAAAATAAGGAGGAGGATAATTGTAAAATTAATCAAATAAAACCTTACATACAAAATCAGTCACAAATCTTGTGATCCATTACTGAAATCGGTTTTGGTAAACCCAAATAATTGTGGTCTATCTAATAAAAGTTGGGGTCTGAATAAGATTATCCTTTAAGTTAATAAAAAAAATGGGAGATGGTTACTGTTTCACAAGAAGCATGTTGCATGGAGTTAGAGGAATTCTAAATGTCGATGAAACGGGCGAGGAAATGGGCGAGGGAAGCGACGTGGCGGGGTGGAGACCGTCCACTCCGCTTGGGATGCGCGCACCAAAAACGATGGTACGCATCTCGAGCAGGGTGGACGGTCCCCACCCCGCCACGTCGCTTTCCTCGCCCATTTCCTCGCCCGTTTCCTCGCTGTGTAGAATCACTCATGGAGTTATGATGATCTCAGCGGAACCTAGAAAGTTCTGTTCCTCTCTTTTTCTTGCCTTTAATTATGGTTCATTATTTCCTTTTCTTTTTTAAGAAAATAGATCCTAACAAAGAAGTTGCAGATTGGGGAACAAACGTTTTCTCCAATGATGTCCGATTCCTGATGGAATCAATGATTTACCGAAACATAGAGTAAACCCTGTCCCAGGACTAAATACATTTCTTGATTGAGATAATTTTCGGTTATTGAATTATTATAGCTTTGATTTGATGGATTGTTTTAATGTGAATCATGTTATTTTGAGTGCTGCATGTGAATTCACTGTGGGTTTGTTTTGATTTGAACTGTTATGATGTGGAGGCTCGAAAGAATCATGATTTGGGGACTCTTGTGAATTAGTACATCAAAATGACGATCTTACTATGGGAAATCTTGAAGAAACCTTAACAACTTTGAAAATTAGATTTTCTCTTTTAACAGATCTAAAAAAGAGTGTTCATTAGGGCATCTTCAACAAATATCTTTTTTGGATTACCTTTTTTGGATTGCCTTTCTCAATTGGTCGGACATTCACTCTCCTTGTGAGAGGTCGCAGGTTCGAGACTCACCAGTTAGGATTTTGTGAATTTTCACCTGAATATTAGGAGTACATTTGTTCCGCCGTTGATAAACCTTCAGGTATTGAATGTAGCTGTTTAGATGGACTAGACTGGAGCGATGTAAAAAAAAGTCTTCAGGCAATGTGGAGGCGATGGATCAGAGCAACAACAATTATCCATGCAAGATGGAGGTGACGAGGATATTAAGTGGCAACAATATTGTAGCTTTCGGCCTGATTTGGTGAACCCTTGTCAGTTATGTAGCCTTAAAGCATGAATTACTAAATTAATAAAAAGGTCAACGACCCAATGTTTAAAAAAAAAAAAAGATATCAGTTAAACATGATCTTCACGAAGAACAGTCAAATTGAAATAACCGTTTCTATATGACATAAACATCCCCAATTGCACTTAGTTGATAATATGCTGAACTGAGCCTTGTGGTGATTGAACTAGCTCTTTCCTATTTTATTTTTATCAGATTTTGTTTTTATAGAACCCAAGCCTTCAACAACAAAACCAAGTAACGATTTAGTTCAGTGGTTGGCTCCGAATGGGTATCATATAATATGACCCTTTTTATAAGTTTTGGATTAAATGAAAATATTTTGTGGATAACTGATCTATTTTCTTTTCTTTTTCCACCTAACCATGTCTTGAATAACTGATCTACTCCCTTGCAAATAAATATATATATATTTTCAAAACTCTTAAGCATAAGATTAGAACTCTGATGATTTTTGGTTTCCACTTTGATTTTGGATAATTTTTGAAGATTTACTTTTAGGTTTTTGGATTCAAACTATCACCAACTAATTTTAATTGACACTTTCAAAACACAAACACCAACTAACTGACGCTCTGATACCACTTGTAAGGAAAAATACTAGCAAATGCAAATAATCCCAACACAAGTCCTAGACCTAGTTGGTGATAGTGAATGGCTAAAATTGTTATGCAAGTAATAGCAAAGAACAAACAATGTGCAGAAAATAAAGATGACACCGAGATCTACGTGGTTCGGTTTTGCCTACTCCACGGACGATGACTCTATAACTTTCTTATTAATATGGAAACACTTGCTTGAAGATTACAACGTTGTCAGACAACAAACCCAATCTCAAGCCAACAATACCGCCAAAAGATTGACGAAACTCGCAAACGAAGAACACCCGAAATCACTCGATTCCAATCCTTCTATTTGGCTATTGTTTCACGCTGCACACACACCGAATCACGCCCTTATCGCAGCCTATTTCACGCCCTTATCGCAGCCCGTTTAACGTCGCACTCACGCCACACTGCTGCTCTGTTTCAGCAATGTATTTGCAGCCAATCTGACGCTGCGTTGCTGCTGCGATGTTGCTGAGATTTTGCTCCAATGTTGCTGCCGTATTGCTTCTGCGTTTCAGCTGTACGCTCTGATTGTTATGCTGTGTTTTTTTCATAGCTGCCTTATATTTACTTTTTATACAAGTAGTTGTTGTATGCTTGCTTTAATTGGAGAAAGAAAAGGACATTGAGTCCCACATGAATTGTGAACCAAACACTCCATCACACAAGGACTCTGAGTCCCACAAGGACTCTTGTTTTGAGTCCTTGTAATTGTCTCACAATCTTCACCTTGGAGAACAATTTCAGGCCACCACCCAAGCATCACAAACAACCATATAAGCATCTCCACCTTGGCATGAAATACTGCCAAGACCCATCTCTCGGTCACGAGAATCGCAGTCATGCCCCTAAGGGCCCTGCCCCCTTGGGGCGTCAACACTGAGAGAGCCTGATCAAGTTGAGACAATGCTCAAACTTGATCCCTTGAACCGCTTTTGTCAACATATCAGCTGGGTTGTCTTTAGCACCCACCTTCTCCAAGAGAACCTCGTCATCCTCAATGATGTCCCTCAGAAAATGATACCGCACATCAATGTGTTTCGTTCGAGCATGATGACCTGGTTTTTTGCCAAATGGATAGCACTCTGGCTGTCACATAACACTATCACATCATCCTGCGTAACACCCAAATCGCTAACCAAGCCTCAAAGCCAGATGGCTTCCTTCATCGCCTCTGATAGAGCCATGTACTCTGCTTTAGTAGAAGACAAAACAACTGTAGACTGTAACTGAGACTTCCAACTCACCGGAACCATCGCAAATGTAAAACAATAACCTGTAGTCGATCGGCGCCTATCGAGATCACCAGCATAATCCGAATCTACATAACCTCGGATCATATTTGAGACATCTCCTCTCTCATATATTAAACCAACATCCAGCGTACCCCGAAGATATCTCAATATCCACTTCACTGCCTGCCAATGTTGTTTTCCCGAGTTTGACATAAACCTACTAACCAAACTGACTGCTTGAGCAATATCCGGATGTGTGCAGATCATGGCATACATAAGACTACCAACTGCACTAGCATAGGGAACCTGTGACATGTATTCCTTCTCTTCCTCCATGCTAGGAGACAACTTACCCGAGAGCTTAAAGTGAGTAGCCAAAGGAGTACTTACCGACTTAGACGTATCCATGTCAAAATGGTGAATAACCTTTTCTAAGTATTGTCTCTGTGACAATGTCAGTCTGCCCTTCTTCCTATCTCTCACTATCTCCATCCCAGGTATCTTCTTTGTTGAACCAAGATCTTTCATCTCAAACTCCATGCTAAGTTTCAACTTCAATTTATCAATTTCTTTCATGCTCTTTGCAACAATGAGCATATAATCAACATAAAGTAAGAGAAACACGAAAAACCCATCCCTGAGCTTCTGTGTGAATACACAAGGATCATACTGACTCCTCGCATATCCCTGCTCAATCATAAAAGTATCAAACCTCTTGTACCACTGCCTCGAAGATTGCTTCAACCCATACAATGACTTTTTTCAGTTTGCATACCTTTTCTTCCTTACCAACAACAGCATATCCATCGGGCTAAGACATGTATATGTCCTCCAAATCTCCATGCAAGAAAGCAGTCTTGACATCAAGTTGCTCGAGCTCTAAGTCAAACTGCGCTGCTAAAGCCAAAAGGACTCGGATAGATGTGTGTTTTACCACCAGAGAGAATACTTCATTGTAGTCCACACCTTCTTGCTGTGCATATCCTTTAGCCACCAATCTTGCCTTGTATCGTATACCTGTACAAGTACCCTTGGAATCTGGAATCTCGTCTTTCATTGTGAAAACCCACTTACACCCAATTGGCCTCTTTCCTTTAGGGAGTGTTTCAAGCTCCCATGTATGATTCTTCTGAAGAGATAGCATCTCCTCATCCAAAGCTTCCTTCCACTCCTTATTTTGAACACTTCGTAAAGCCTGCGTAAATGTGGTAGGAACATCATCATACCCATCAAGAACTGAAAATGCGCAAGCTGCGTCATCCTCATAACCAAATCTAAGTGGTGCATGTCTGACTCTAGGTTCTCTGCCTGCTGCTAAAGATGGTGTTTGTAACTGTGAACCTATTGTTGTGTAGGATCCATGTCCCCATCAGTAGGAACCTCATCTTCTGTCACTGTCTCATCAGGCATCATATATGTATCACCCATTTCCTCAGTAGAAGGAACGTCATGCTCTGTATGAGATCTAGGAGCACCAAGCTCCACCTGCAGAGAATCTCCAGCATCCTCATCTTCATCATAGCTATCACCCCTCCAAATAGGGGAACCATCTTTGCATCTTTCACATTTTGCATGTAACAAAGCCTCCTCATGGAACTTCACATCTCGACTAATCACAAACTTCTGCAAGTCAGGGCACCATAATCTATACCCTTTCACATTATTTGGATAACCGAGAAAAATAGCTTTCCTGGCCCTTACTCCAATTTTATCTTCCCTAACATGAAAATATGTTGGACAACCAAAAACTTTCAAGTTAGAATAATCTGAAGAAATACCAGACCATACCTCCATAGGAATCTGAGACTCAATAGCTGATGAAGGAGGGCGGTTAATGAGATAGCACGCCGTGTTTACTGCTTCATCCCACCATATTCTGCCGAAACCTGCATTGGACAACATGCACCGTGCTCTCTCCAACAGGGTACGGTTCATCCACTCTGCTACCCCGTTCTGCTGTGGTGTCGACTTCACTGTGAAGTGTCTTCTAATGCCATGTTCCAAACGAAACTACTTCAAGGGATCCTCAGTATACTCACCGTCATTGTCAGATCTCACTACTTTGATCACCCTTCATGTTTGTTTTTCAATCATGACTTTCCACTTCTTGAAGATATCGGTGACTTCATTTTTATGTTTCATGGTATACACCCATACTCTTCGGCTGAAGTCATCGAGAAAAGACACAAAATACCTGGAACCCCCTTGGATGCGACTCTAGAGGGTCCCCAAACATCAGTGTGGATGTAATCCACAATCCCCGCGGTGCTATGAGTAGCATCACTAAAACTAACTCTGCACTGCTTCCCATAGATGCAATGTTCACAGAAATCCAGTTTTTTCCATTTTATTACCGCCAAGCAAGCCCCGCTTGCTTAAAGTTCTTAATCCATTCTCACCTACATGCCCTAATCGCATGTGCCATAATTGTTTACGCGTCAAGCTTTTCTCATCAACAACTGTAGAAACCATAGCTCCACCTTCAATTATACTTCCATGAATGAAATACAAAATTTGCTTGCCTAACCGCTGTCATAAGCAACCTATCACCAAAATAAACACTGCAATATCCATTCTCACCAATATACTTGTAGCCCTAAGCTTCAAGCACCCCAAGAGAAACCAACCCCTTTGAAAGAGCTGGAACATGATGTACCTCGGTAAGCTGTCTACATGACCCATCTGCCAACTGGAATTTGACTGTACCAACACCCATTGTCTTGCAAGGCCGAGAGTCACCCATTTTAACTGAACTGCCCTTAACCTCGCGATAAGTGCTGAACCATTCCCTTACGGGACACATATGATACGAAGTTCCTGTATCCAACATCCAATCATCATACAAATGGTCATAAGATTTTGCCATCAGTGCATGTGCTAAGTCACCCCCGATTAAAATATCTTCCACCACATCCGGTGTCTCAACAATATTCACTGCCCTTACTCTCATTCTCTTGCTTATTGTGATTATCCTTCAAGTCCGGACAATTCCTTATATAATGGCCTTTGCGCTTACATTTGTGACATTCAACCTTAGACATATCTCTGTCTTTTGATTTAGACCGATTTCTTTTGTAGTTGTTCCTTTTGTAATTTCTTCCCCTTGTCAATGAAAGGCCATGTGCTTGAATCTTCTCATTCGAAGCACTCTTTCTGGAGGCCTTTGCAAGTACAGCTTGAACAATATCACTATACACAATTTCTCTTTCTTCAATGTTGTCATCTGATCAACAAACGGTTCTCATTCCGGTAACAAAGAAATTAACAAAAATAATGCTTTCTGACTATCTTTAAATTTAACTCCCAAACTAACACAATCTGAATATAAATATTCAAATTCATTTATGTGATCAGTCATGAGTTTACCTGGCTGCAATCTAAAAGTGAAGAGCTTTTTCTGTAGCTACATATCACTCATCTGATCATTATGAAGATACATAGCCTGAAGCTTATCCCAAATACCCTTAGCCGTCATCTCATCAGCAAAGTTGTAAGCCACATTGCGAGAAAGACACAAACGAATCGTACTACATGCTTTCTGATCCATTTTACTCCACTTCTCGATAACCTCAACCATTGCCTTATCAGATGATGGTTTCTTTTTTTTCATCTAGTGCATCAATCTGATCCAAACTAACCAGAATATCTTTATAATCCATCTGCCAAGCTTTATAATAAATTTTAATGACGTGTACATTAAGCATGTTGTGATTTTGAGTCATTAAAACCTATATATGTTGTAGTGTGACTAGATTCCCACTTCCTCAGCCGTTGTGACCCGCGCGGAGCGAATTAGGCTTTGGGAATCAGAAGTTGTCGTCATCAATTGCGAACTGACTAAGCTTACCTGGTATGTTTGGCGATCATTGTCTGTATTGAGAGCAATGATCCCTTGACGAGTTGTCGTCATCAGCGAACAAACACAAACTAGACTCCCACTTCCTTAGCCGTCGTGACTAGCATGGAGCGGCTTAGGCTATGGGCACCAGAAGCCGTCATCAGTCGCGAACTGACTAAGCTTACCTGGTAAGTTCGGCGACCATTGTTTATATTGAAAGCAATGATTTCTTGGAAAGTCGTCATCATCAGCGGACAAGCGCTGACTAGACTCCCACTTCCTCACCCTTCGTGACCCGCACAGAGCGGATTAGGTTTTGGGCACCAGAAGTAGTCGTCATCAGTCGAGAACTAACTGAGCTTGCCTGATATGTTCGGTGATCATTTTCTATATTGAGAGCAATGATCCCTTGGCGAGTCATCGACATCAGCAGACAAGCGTTGCCTAGACTCTCACTTCCTCAGCCTTGTGACCCGCGCGGAGTGGATTAGGCTTCGGGGAGATATTCAAGTTTGGTCATAGTCGGGTTGGTCGAGAGACGGCAGTGGAAGTTTCAGTAAAAGCAAACTATTTTATTGATAATATTTTTTGAGGTGTTTTACATTCCATGGTCGTTTTAGCTCTTCATCATCTACGTCTTCCAACCAGTACTTTCCTGGCCTATTGACCTTGGAAACTCTGTAAGGCCCTTCCCAATTCGGATTTACCTTTCTCGCTACACCTTCTTTGGTGTTTTGCTGGGTCTTTTTGAGTACCCAATCCCTCACCTTGAATTTGCGTGGCTTGACCTTCTTGTTATAGTATTGTGCCATACGTTGTTGGTAGGCGGCTGTCTTGGTGGAAGCTAGATCCTATTTTTCGACAAGTAGGTCTAGTCCCACACTTAAGGCCTCATCGTAACCTTCTAGTCAGAACTCTTCCATCCGAAAGGTTGGCACCTCTAGTTCTACCGGAACCATAGCTTCCGACCCGAATGCTAGGGCGAAGGGTGTCTCTTCGGTAGGAATTCTTTTAGTCGTTTGATACACCTAGAGTATTCTCGGTAGCTCTAGAACCCATTTTTCTTTGGCTGAATCGAGTATTCTCTTGATGGCCTTTAGGATCGTCCGATTGGTAACTTTCGCTTGGCCGTTGGCTTAGGGGTGTCCTAGACAGAGGTCGTGCTTGACTCCAAGACTTTTGCATAGTTCTTTGACCTTGCTACCTTCGAACTGAGTTCCGTTGTCACTGACCAATACTCTGGGGATGCCAAATCTGCACACGATGGTGGCCCATATGAATTTTTTGATCTGGACCTACCCTATTTTGGATAGGGGTTCTACCTCGACCCACTTGGTGAAGTAGTCAACGACGACTAGATGAAATTTTTTTACCAGCCGATGCCAGGAGCGACCTGACGATGTCCATTCCTCATTGTGCGAATAGCCATGGACCAGTCGTTGAAGTCAGTGGCTGGGCAAACATATGGGTATATAGCGCGAACCTCTGACATTTGTCGCACTTGCGGACGATATCTTTGGCGTCTCGCTGCATGGTTGGCCAATAATACTCTAGTGTCGGGGCCTTATCAGTGAGGGTTTTCTCGCCTGGGTGATTCCCGCAAATACCGCTGTGGATAGTTCCCAAGACTTGGCTTGCCTCTGAAGGCGATAGGTATCGGAGCAAAGGCATCGTCACCGATCTCCTATATAACTTATCGTTTAGGAGAGTGTATTTTGCTGCTCTGTTTTTAAGTCTTCCTGCTTCGACCTTCTCGGTCAGTAGGTCTCCCGACGCTATATATTCTAGTATCAGAGTCATCCAATTTGGCAGTGCTTTTGCAGCACAGATATCTTCGTGCTCATCCTCGTCGAGGCTTGACTTCTCGTGATACTCGGGCCACTGGAGACTTCGTTGGAGGCTGAGGCTTCTTTTGCAAGCTCGTCGGCTCTTTGGTTATCTTCTCGGGGGCACTGTGTGAGCTGGAAACTCTTGAATTTGCCTATTACGCCAAGTACCTTGTTGCGGTAGGCTATCATGCGGGTATTTTTGCTATTGAAATCTCCTTTAACCTGATTGACCACTAGTCTTGAGTCGTTGTATGCTGTTAGGTGATCTATGTCGATTCCAAAAGCTAGCTTCAGGCTGGACATGAATGCTTCATATTTAACCTCGTTAATTGTAGCGGGGAAGCCGAATTTGACAGCCTCTTTTCAGGGTGTAGCCACTAAGGGAGCGGAGTGTGATCCCTGCTCCATTTGCCCTATCTGTTGAAGATTCGTCGCCGCGCAGGGTCCATCCTTGGACATCTGACTCCGAGGGTTGAAAGTATACCCTTGGCTCTTCTCCTCCGGTAAATTTAGCAATGAAATTTTCAAGCGCCTGGCTTTGATGGCGATTTTTTGAGCGTAGCTTATGTCGAACTGCTTGAGCTCTACCGCCAATTTCACTATCGTGCCAGACAGCTCGGGTTTATGCAATACCGAGCGGAGTGGATGTTTGGTCAGGAAAGTTATGGAGTGGGCCTGAAAATAGGGGCTCAGTTTCCTAGAGCATATGACCAGTGCCAGAGCCAACTTTTTCAAGTCTGGATAGTGTGATTCTTTTTCTACGAAGGTTTTGCTGGTGTAGTATACTAGCCTCAAGGTTCTTTGGTCGTCTCATACGAGGGCCGAACTGACAGCGTGTTTGGAAACAGACAAGTACAGGTATAGTGTTTCACCTATCGTGGGCTTCGAAAGTAGCTCTGGACTCTCCATGTATGCTTTCAAGTTTTGAAAGGCTTGTTCGCATTCGTCGTTCCACGAGAATCCTTTGCTCCCTCTTAGTATCTTGAATAATGGAAGGCATTTGTCGGATGACTTTGATATAAATCTGTTGAGTGCTGCTATCCTCCCAGTTAGGCTCGGAACGTACTTGGTCGAGGATTTCATGTCGAGAAGAGCCTAAATCTATTTTGGATCGGCTTCGATCCCTCTTTTGTTCACCATGTAGCCTAGGAATTTCCTCGACTCGACTCCAAACGTGCACTTTTGTGGGTTGAGTTTCATCCAGTATTTCTTGAGTTGGTCGGGGCTGCAAAATCTTTTGACCAGCATGTCTTCGATGTATACTTCCATATTTATGCCGGTCTACTCTTTGAACACTCAGTTGACCAATCGTTGGTAAGTTGCCCTCAATTCTTCAAGCTGAATAACATTACCCGATAGCAATATATTCCTCTTTCCGTTATGAAAGAGGTTTTCTCTTGATATGGGGGTTGCATCAGTATTTAATTGTAGCCTGAATAGGCGTCCATAAAGCTGAGTAGGTAGTGTCCCGAAGTGGCGTCTACGATCTGATCGATGCGAGGGAGTGGGAAGTTGTCTTTTGGGCAGGCTTTGTTTAAGGTAGTGTAGTCTAAAATTCGAAATGAAAGAATTAGGAGATACTTAGGTGTACCGTCCATAGAGGACAAAATTAGAGAAAGACGTTTAACTTGGTTTGGTCATGTGCGGCGGAGACCAAGCACGGCGCCAATTAGAAAATGTTTAGATTGGCAAGTTAATGGAGGGTGTAGACGGAGGGGACGACCGTTGAAAACTTGGATGAAGACGGTGAATGAAGATATCATTGAGCTTGGATTAGACGAGGAAATGTGGGAAGATCGCATTGCTTGGAGAACCAAAATCCATGTAGCCGACCCCGAAAATCTCGGGAATGGGCTTTGATGATGATGATGATGATGATGAGTCTACTTACACTCTCCACTTCCCATTTTTATTTTTCACGAGAACGGTGTTTGCCAGCCAAATGGGGTATCGCGCTTCCTTGATCATGTCTGCATCAAGTAAACGTTGTACATCCTCGTTTATGAGGATGAGTGATTATCGACGGATCGATCCCCACCATATCCCGCATTATCCAGGCGAAGATGTCCTGGTTATGTTGTAGCAGCTACGTAAGCTGCTTCGCCACTACCTTGCTTAGGCGAGAACCGATCTTAATGGCCTTGCTATTTCGAGGGTTGTCGAGGTAGACCGTGACGATTTCTTCCTCTAACTGTTTGACATTGGGCCTTCCTCGAGGGCTTACTGGTGCCTCGTTACCCAGTGCCTATTGCTCTTCTCCTGTGTTTAGGGTTGTTTGGAGGGTAGTCTTGGTCGTTGGATTTGCTACCTGTTGAGGACTGCCGGGAGGCAAAATTGCCATGTATTGGCATTCCCTGGCTGCCAACTGGTATCCCCTCAGTGTACTGACCGCTTGGTTTGTAGGGTACTTGAGGCACTAGTGCATGGTGGAGACCATCGTTCCCATATGATGTATCCAGGGTCTTCCTAGAACTGCATTGTAAGCCGTAGGCGTGTTGATCACTGTGAACTCTTGAAACAGGGTTTTATGAGTTGGCTGCTCTCTCGCTATTATTGTCAGTTGTATCTTTCCCACAAGGAGCTATTTTTCGCCACTGAAGTCGGTCACTGGACAACTGTCAGAGGTCAATGCTGCTTCGTCTAGTTGCATGCCGCAGAGCGTGCGGAGGAACAAAACGTTTGTAACGACCAGATTCGCACAGTAACATATTGTCCGCTCTGGGCCCAACCGGCCCGCACGGCTTTAAAATACGTGTTACTATGGGGATCCAACCTCGCACATAAGTAGTACATCCCCCTCCCGCACCCAGGCGATGTGGGACTATCTCCCCATTTTGTAGCTTGCCAACCCTCTTGGGCCTGGGCCTATTGGGCTCCAACCCTCCCCCTCAGGTCCGCTCACACAAGGGTCTCCACAGTCCACCCCCTTTGGGGCCCAACATCCACATCGGCACACTTCTGGCTAGGTCAGGCTCTGATACCATTTTGTAACGACCCGATCCGCACAGTAACATATTGTCCGCTCTAGGCCCAACCGGCCCACACAGCTTTAAAACGCGTTTTACTATGGGGATCCAACCTCGCACATAAGTAGCACATCCCCCTGCACCCAGGAGATGTGGGACCCCTTTTGTAGCTTGCCAACCCTCTTGGGCCTGGGCCTATTGGGCTCCAACCCTTACCCTCCCCCTTAGCTCCGTCCACACAAGGGTCTCCACAATGTTCATTGGGCATCCAGTATCAACCAAGGACCATCTCACCTCCTAGCCCGCCAGGGAATATGTCACCACCAGGGCGTCGTCGTGCGAGAGTTGTACGCTTTGGAAATCCTTCTGCGTAAATGCCAACGGCGCGGATGAGCCTTACCTCCAATTGTATTGAGGCGGCTACTCGCCACGTATCGCGTGAATCCTCATAACTCGCAGAGCCCTTTTTCTGGACCTGTTGGATAGTTTGGACTCGAAACGTACTCCTTGAAGCACATGTACTCTGTTGACTGAAGGCTCCCCGGGTTCGGTTCCCGTTTGTCTTTCTCCCGGGACAATGAAGTTTCTTGTTTCCTTTGTCAGGTTTGCCATGCTTGTTGGAGGGTCCAATGTCAGACAGTTGTAAAACTTTCCTTTTTGCAACCCATTTATGAAGGCCAAGATGGTCGTTGTGTCGTTGCGTACGCGGACGATAGTCAGCCCGTTGTTAAGGCGGGTTAAACACATCTCTAGGGTCTCGTCAGGGCTCTGCTTCTTTGATTCGAGCGTCTTAATCATTGACAGAGCTTGGTGTTTGAAAAGAAATCGTACATCCGACCCGAGGTTCAACGGTGCTGCCGTTGGCGTGGGAGCATGAGTTGGCTGCCCGTGCAGGATCCGTCGAGAGAGGCGGTACAAAGACGGTCTGAGTTTCGGATGTGTCCCTTAGTTTTTTGTTGTTGCGTGACCTGGTGGTCACCATCTCTCTAGGTTTTGATAGGAGATGGCAATTAGTGTAAAGTTATGAACTATGTCGTCCCCACGGACGGTGCCAAATTGATGTAGTTTTTTTTGCTCCCTGCTTTTACCTAGTCCCGTAGACCTGCTGACTTGTACAAGTAACACATGTGAGCCACAAACCACTGTGGGGTGGCTGATGGCATTCCGTTGCTAAAGTCAGATAGGGCTCTAAAGAAAGTGTAATGTTGTAACAGGGAATTTGTGTGTGCCTTAGCTTACCTCATGTCTTATTTATAGTGCAAGAAGTTCTAGTTCTATTAGGCCATCGTAGGCGTAGTTTACGAAGGAGATCTTCTTTGAGATCCCTCCCTAATTAGGAGTCGTGATGTAGGAGGGAAGTTCCCTGTTAGTTTCGTACTCCTAGATACGCGGGAGATAGTTCTCAATCCAAGAGCAGTTCGTAGAAGGGAGTTTCCCTGTGTGGAAGATACTCTTGTGTTTGCTTCCTAGTTGGAAGCAGAAAATATCTGTAGTCGTCTGTCCGAAGCTGATCCTCGAGATACTTGCCTGAAGAGGGCTTACAAGTATTGAGGATAGATGTGAGAAGTGTGGGCCTAGCATGCTGTGAGAGTTCGGGTTCGCCTGGCAGACCGCAGTTAGGCGAGCTTAGAACCGCTTGGGATGACGCTTGTGGTCGTAGTTCCTCGAGATCATCATGACACGTGTACGGCTCCGAGGTGTGGCCATTTTTATGTATCATCAAGCCCCCTTCCCTTTTTTCTTATTTTTTTTTCTTTTTTTCCTCTTATTTCTTCCTTTTTTTCCTTCTCAACAGCAAACAACAAGAATAGCAACATCAACAACATTGCTGCCGTCGACCGATCCGCAATCGCCTCCCTCATTTTTTTCCTTCTTCACTCCCGCTTGACCCTCTGTGATTGTGGAACCAGCCTCACAGAGGGTTAAGCTGGATCGAAAAATAACTACGTATAGTTTATGAATAAAATGGACCCAAGACTCGAAATACCCTTTTTATAATAGCTATGCATAATGTATAATATCAAAAGGTATAATGTGCTTGTACGCACGTGCTACTATACTTTCCATCAAAAGTTTCATATCGAGTGATGATATATCAAAATAGACCGATCATCACGGCCATACACGTGGCAAAGAGCATCCACCACGAGGATATGGCGTCCCATCTACTAGGCCAACTCGTAAAACTAAAAAAGAATAAAGTCAACCACAAAAGCCCAGACAAGGCCAGCAATAAGAAGATATAATCAAAGCTTGAACCTAGGCCCAAACGAATCAAAGCCCAAATCTAGACCTGATACGAGTTCACTCATAAAGAAGAGGAACGTTGCACCAAAAAGAGTTGTGGAGGGAGTTACACCTCCACAGACGCATCTCCATCAAGGAGGAGACTGTTACGAGAAACATCCCATTTCATTGAGCCTCACATGCTTAAGTCACGCAGAGAATTAACCGCGACCATTATAAAAGTTAAAAGGAACATTCGACACATGTATGCAACTTTAACTGAGTTTTGTCCATATTTACTTCATTCTTCAAACAGAGTTGTTGACTTATGCATCAGAGTGCCTTCAACCCCCAAAAAGATGGTTATTGAAAGTCTCACATCTGTTTTGCATGTCAAACTCATAGGAGGACGATTTTTGGATACATCAGTTTGGTGCCGTCCGTGAAGAACAATGAGTTTCCTTTCTAAAAAAAAAATCCACAATGACAAAGCTCAGCACAATCTGATAAAATATCAACAAGTTGTCAGAACAAATGACACACCCTACAGATCTCCAACACAGTGATGACAACAACGACTTTCTTACTGGTAAATATGCATCACAAACAACTCACGAACAAGAAGCAGCCCGAATCATCAGACCGATGGCGCCCGAGAATCCGGATCCACAACACGCAATATGCCAGACAACCCAGACATCCGGTGACACTGCCACAGATCCTCGGGTAGACCTGCTTATGGCCCAGATGAACTACATGACAAAGATGCTGAAAAAAATCACCCAGGAGCGCATTCAGCCATCTGACCCTTTCAAGCACAGCCCCAACAAAACTTCGGCAACCGAACTCAAGGGAGTGACGAAGTCCCAACAGAACCCCAACAGGGAAACTTTGAAAGCAATGGGATGCCTCAAGGCAAGACTCCACAGTGTGGCGGAACGCTTGCTGAAATCCCGTTCAGAATAGGAGTCACGGATCCCAACGTATTATACGAGTTAGCAAAACCTCCATTCTCCGACGCACTCATGAAAACAACAATGCCAAAAAAGTTCGCTCTACTAAAGTTTAGAGTATATGATGGTATTACCGACTCAACTGATCACCTAAGACACTTCCACCACATGATGACCCTAAATGAAGCCCCGGAGTTGATCTTATGCAAAACATTTTTGACCAGCCTCGCCTCCACAGCGATGAATTGGTTCAACAGCCTACCATCGAGATCGATAAACTATTTCCAAGCGTTAGCCACCGCTTTTATCACCAGATTCATTGGGAGCCAGCGGATGTAGAAAGAACCACACTACCTCCTTCATATCAAAGCAAAAAATCGAGGAAACAATATGGGAATACGTCACTCGTTTCACCAACGAACTGACGATGATTGATGGATGTAGCGACTACACAGCCACCGACGTTTATCACCGAACTGAAGAGAGGCTCCTTCTATGATGTTCTTAACCAGGAGCCTCTAAAAGGCATGGCAGTCTTATTGAAAACGGCTCAAAAACACATTTTCTTCAATGAGATGAAGGCAGCCAAGAGGAAAATGACCAAGAAAGAGAGAGTATTTCAAAGAAACGGGGGAGAAAGGAAGAAAGGAGTCGGGATGACGGACAACTGGAAGATAGCATCCAATTGAAGAAACATCGGGATGGCAGAAGGATTGATTCAAACCAACAAGAACCCGAAAAGCTACAATCAGTGCGACGCCGACACGAGCGAGTATCAAGTGTGATGAAGAAGCATACAAACCATCACTACTACAAATATTAGCTTAGGTAACGCCACTTAGATAGCGCTTTTTTAAAGAGCTATCCAAGTGGGCACTAGGATAGCGCTTATTTGTCTTTAAAAAAAAAAAATCAAAAAAAAAAAAAAAAAAACGCTACAATAGCGCTTTTAATTTTTTTTTCAGTTAAGCGCTATCTTAGTTATGTCTTAGATAGCGCTTTAAAAAATGCTATGAGAAAAAACGTTACCAAAGCTACCATAGCGCTTTTAAAGTGCTTGCATAGCGCTTCCGAAGCGCTATGCTACTTACATTTAGGATAGCGCTTCCGAAGCGCTATCCTATATATCACTACTAAAGCGCTTATATAGCGCTATCTTAGTCTAGCAATTAAATCTCATTTTTTCAGATCTTGATACAATCGGACGGTTAAGATCACAAGCCCTAATATAAAACCTAAATCTCGTTTTTTTTGGTTTTGCTATTGCCTTATTTTTCAAACACACAGAGAGGCGAGGAGGCAAGGAACCGAGGCGAGGAGGCGAGGAACCAGAGGAGGCGAGGAGACGAGGAACCAGAGGAGGCGAGGAGACGAGGAACCGAGGAGTCGGAAGCTCAGGACCAGGTTCGTCTCTCTCGCTCGACTCTCACTCAGTCACTGTTGGTGTTTTGTGTTTTGTGTTTTGTTGGCAAAAAAAAAATCTCAATGACTGCGACAAAATGAGATGGAGAAATCAAAAGACATACTACTTCCATCAACCTCAGTGAGTACTCCAAATCCTAAGAGCATCTCCATTGAAATAGAAAGATCAGACTGAAATTTAAACATTTTCGACTAATACAAGTTCAATTAAAAGTTAAAATTAGGCTAATGGACTAATCAGTCTTTCAAAGTCTACTGAGGAAGTGAGCATCTAATGTTCGTCTCTCCATCTCATTTCGTCTCTCTTGCTTCTTCTTGCTTTTTTTTTTTTTTTTTTTTTTGTGTTTTGTGTGTGATTCACTGATTATTAGCCTATTTTTTGTCTACTAAGGAAGTGAGCATCTAATGCATCTTTTTATTGTTTTTGAGTTATTTTATGACATTATGTTAATAATTTTTTAATAAAATATAAAAATATAAATAGCGTTTTTGAGATAATTTGTTACCTAGAACTTATATTACCTAGAACTTATATAAGTAGTTTTCAAGAAGTTAAACTACTGCTATTTATATTACCTAGAACTGTATAACTCTAATTTTTTTTAAATGACATATGTAAGAAACCAAAACTTTGCACTGGTATAAATTGCAACATTACAATGTAGATATTTCTTTCTAACATAAAATATGATCCTGAAAAATTAAGGATTTATTGCAATGTGAAAGAAAAATACAATGAAACCCATATCAAAAAACAGAGAGAGGAAACAAAAACTCAGGGAAGACATGAATTGATTGGTACTCCCCTACCCTTACACGACGATGCTCAATAAGATCTCAAGCCCAGAACAGGATTACTAAATAGTATATGTTTTCTCCCCTAACCCTCATCAATAAGGCTAAGGCGTTCAAACCAGCCTCGTCCTCTGAGACAGAGCTATTTCTTCTTTTACGCTCCCCCTCCCTAAGCAATCTTAATTTGGGCAGGGAAATATTACCAAGGCTTGCTGTAGGTCCCAACTCTCTTTGGTTGTCTTCCGTTGACTGATCGAAATTCTCGACATATTGGCCTCTGCAGAAGCTTCCAACCTGGCAATAGCTTCCTTCCCACCTTCCCTAGATCAAACCCCTAGCATTTGAGAGGCAGACATTATATAGCATTTTAGCTTCATTGGAGAGGAATAACAATGATGAAAGTCCTCCCCCCTCTCTCACTTCCTTCTTAGTGAACAACATCAAAAACTGGATTATGGAATTCAACTTTATCGCGGATATTGATCAAATTATCATGTTTATGTTCTTATGGATATGAGCTTTAGTTACAGCTTTTATTTATCAGTTTACATGAGGATATTCATTACTAGTTCAAATGTGTAAATAGTTTTTGATGTCTCGACTAATAAGGCTAACTTTCTGGTCACCTCCTCCACTGCACCAATGCAAGCACAACTACGTAGTAGCTTACATGAACCACGGGAGGGAGAAAAGAGTTGACTAATGATAATTGTTGAGGTGTAGGATCACTTAGAGCATCTCCAGCAGCAATCACAAAACATCCAGTAAAAAGCTGCTTCTTTTCATGGTCTTGAGGCCATAAAGAGAGACAGAGAGTATTGATACCCCAAATATAGGTTTCGGACCACAAACACTAGAGGAAATAAGGGAAAGTTTACTTCAGACCCTATATATTTTTTGGTTCCTAATCTAGCATCAGAGTGCTCCCTATAAACAACTAAAATGGTTAAGCCAATTTGTTGAGGTATTGGTATCCTATTGGAGATGCATTTCGATCAAGTAATTAGTTGGAAGATATGATAGTAGGTATATGCCCTTTTCTGGAATTGGAATCATTTTGTTTTCTAATATTTCAATAAGAAAGTTGTAGTTAACTCTCAGTTTTTATTCGTCTTACTGTGAAACTTTTTTATTGTAGGCTATTCAAAAAGAAAGAGAAGAAAAACTTGCAAGGTCGCTAAGAGTTTTTCTTAATCAATATGTTCATGGTGACAAACAAGGATTCATCCAACAGGCTGAATCCGAAGCAAAACGTCTATCTCATGCAGGTTGGTTAAGTTGTTTTCTGGCTGTTTGCTCTAACTTAATTAATTAATAGTTTTAGATAAAGGTTGTGCTATCCAGATTTAATGCTTATTCGATCTATAAAGTTATATCATGGAAAAATTGCAAATGCATGTCACAATGACATTGCTCTCTAGATAAAACAACAAGACTTTTTGGTCGCATTAAAGTTTAGATGTAAATCGCCTTCAATGGAAAAAATAAACAAATTTTCTGGTGTTTGATTAGCCACATAGTTGAAAAATGTTTTTCAATGTTCTGCCTTCTACCCTCTTTTACTGCTACCTCCTAAAGAAAAATAAGAGTGTCGTAAGATCTTTGTCACACTAGCTCCCTGCTTAATGGGTTTTGGAGAAGTCTGTGTCATTGGAAAGCTCTTAATTCAAAACAATTAGGCCTCAAGAATTAGAAGTCAAGTCACAGTTAGTTGGTGTGCAATTTACAATCAAACATTTTAATGGGGTTCATTAGGTTATATATATATAGCTATAGCTCGTATTCATGAGCAAAAATGTGTACTGCAGTCTCATATCATTATTTTTGTAAGTGAACTCATTATGATCATCAAAGCTTAAGTTGGGAAAAACTGCTTTAAATTAAAGGGTTTATTCTATGTACATACAGCTTTTGGAGTTGATATTCTACGAACTATTGGCTACATATATGTAAGACAGGCAGCACAAGAACTGGGCAAGAAAGCCATATATTTAGGAGTGCCTTTTGTAGCAGAATGGGTACGGAATAAAAAACATTTCTGGAAATCACAAATTACAGCAGCAAAAGGTATAATTATCCAATACGCTGACTCTATTCATATGTTATAACTTCCAGTGCTATGATAGTATGATTAATACTAGAGATATTTGATCCAGGGGCTTTTCAGCTACTCCAAATGCAAGAAGATATCCGACGACAATTCAAAATGGATGGTACTGGCCCAGAAAATGATGTTGCGTCACATATTCTTTCAAACAAGGACACACTGATGAACTCTTTGTGGAAAATGAATGTTGTGGACATTGAAGTTACCCTTTTGCATGTATGCCAAATGGTAAAGTTCCAGAAAGCCATTTACTTTTAATAGTATTACTAACTCCATGAGAAGAAATTGCATTTATGTGCAATCCATTTCGAATAAGTAAAATAGTTTATTAGATTGCACTTACAGTGATTTATTTCCAGTATATGTCTACGATTGCTCTTACAGTATTTATTTCCAGTAAAATAGTTATTAGATTGCATGTGCATTTGTATTCCACGATTTCATTACTTTGTCTCTGACATATTTCCATTTTCAAAAACTTAAATTTTTTTCTTCTTTACCATTGAATTTTATATAGTTCCTTGCAGTATAAAGGTAACACTTTTTTCCTAAAATGTTGGCAGGTGTTACATGAAAATAATGTTAAGAAGGAGGAGCTTAAAGCCCGTGCGTCGGCTTTGAAAATTCTTGGCAAAATATTTCAGGTGCAATGGTTGACACAATCAATGCGATATTGCTATTCAATAAAGAACCACTTAAAATATATTCAAATGCCAAACTTCCCTTCTTGAGATGATTGGTTAGTAATAATTTTTTGTTTTCCTTCCATGAAGAATCAATCTTTTCATTTATCCCCATGTACCACAAACAATGTGATGGATATTTGTAACTACCTGGTACCTTGCTTTCTTTGATAGCTAGGTTTTTCCATTGTTTGACGAGTTTAGAAAGAATATTAGTATTTTCACTAGGGATGTTAATGGCTAGGGATATGGCTGAACCATGCACAATTCGGCCTGAATACATACCTCAATAATAGACAAGATGCATTAACCCTAAATCTGAGTAAGGTCTATGCTTACTCTCGACATAAAAAAAAAAAAACCTGTGCGCTCTGTTTTCAATCATGTGAAGCAAGTCTAGATCATGCTTATCGCTTTAGTCCATCTCTAAGCCAGGTTCAAAACGACATCAAGGAAACTGCTTATTGAGATCCAAGATATCTAGAGCATGGCAACTGCGCTATTAACTCTGTCCATTCAAATGACTGGAAAGCAGGCTTTACACAATACAAAGGATACAAAATGTATAGTTTTGTTCATAAATTAGTAATGGATGCACTCTTGTCAATTCATTGTTGATAATGTTCTCATGGTTTTGAAACTTCTATTAGCTTGAAAAGCACAATCAAAGCGGTGGAACATCAAAGAGGAGAAGTGTCTCCCATGCCTATGACGATGATAGCAGCTCTGACAGCAGTTCGGATGAGGATTCACCTAGAGGAATATCATATCGAGCTCCTCTAGTCACGCAGGCATGTGATATTTCTTAAAAGAACTGCCCCGTTACTCTTATTTGATGCATATGTCTTTTAGTCCTTATGTTTATGATTTTATCACGTTTCTTAAGGTTGCTTAGTTAGTTTTCTGCTATATACTAGGATTATATCTAATAGGATTCACAAATAGCAATATCTCACTACTTGCTCTAGTACCACCTGTTCCATGAAAATAAGGGACATATAAGTTATGTTTCATGAGGTTTGTGTTGCTGCCATATACTTGGTGCTATAATCTTGGAGACATGCCATATCATGGACTCTATTTTAAATTGTTGTGACATTTCAACTCTTCAGCATTGGTCTGCACAATGTTTCTCGTCATCTTCCATTCACCACCGTCTTGCTTTGTTTATCATCCTGTCTTCTTAATTAGTTTCCGGTTCAGTCGACTGAGTGAATTCAATCTGCAGGATTTGTTTTTTGTATTAGGTGTGCAGGCCTGTCGTTGGCCTTGCACTTTATACCTCGACTGTCTTCACTGTATTACTATCCCGCTTGACCTGGCCATAAAGTCATAACGCCTGTATTTTCTTAGAGGTTATGCCATTGCATTAGTTTCCCATTTCTCCCTGCTCTATTTTAGAAAACTTTATTTATTCTTATACATTGTTGATTGTTGAAGGTATTTGGGTGAAGTCTATCTATCCGAAAATGTCGAGTTAGCGGGGAAGTTTTCTTTTGTGTCGCCCCATATTATACCTATGCTAGGTAATGGGACATCGTCCAATCATTTGGCCGAATGTTTGTTGAAGCATACAGGAAAAGACCATCTATTATTGGTGCCGCATAATGTTGGGTGAGTTCAATATAAATAAGATTCAATTATGTGTTTATTAAGTATCAGGATGTCTAAATTTTTTGAAACATTATGCAGTCAACATTGGGTATTGATTGGTATCAATACCAAAACAGAGATGATATACTTTATGGATCCAGCTCCGGGTACGAAGATCGCACAACGCGTTGATTTGAAAAACTTTGTTGAAAGGTAAATACATGTTCTAGTTTTATTTTTACATTACAAATGTATACATATTACATATGTATAATATTACTTTATACAAAATAGTGCATTGAGAAGTTATCGGACTCGTCGAGGCGGCTCTATAACAAAGGCTGCAATGAACAGATTTAATTGGGCAAACATTCAGGTAAATATTTTACAGTACTAAAAATTATTTTATATAATAAGACATGGTAACAAATTGCATATAATTAATTGGATGTTATTTCTCATAGTGTCCAAAGCAGATTGAGATGGATGGCATCCATTGCGGTCATTATATTTGTTGCTATATTGAGGATCTCTTGAATTCTGGTGATACAAGTATTCCTGTTTATGTAAGTAAATAGTTTTATTGAATTACTTTATTTGTTGATTTGTGAAGTATTTGATATCATCTAACTATATATTGATTGTAACTTTTGTATTTGCAGTTTGTTCATAAACAGCCAGTCAAATTTTATTCTCCGAAAAAAATGGAGAATTTCGTAATCAATTGGTCAGGATACTTGTACAACCGATTTCTCAAGGAGAAAATGGAAAGCTGAAGCAAAACATTTTAATTATGCCTGTAGTTTAAGATATTTATTAGTATTGTGCTACGAACAAATATATATGATAGCATATTAACAATTTTGTATGAATGCTTAAATTATATTTTGAATGAATGAGAAACAGTTAGTTATCATGTTGTGTCTTTATTGATTGATTGAACGTTGTCATTATTATATTAAATATTATATTTAGCCCAGAAAATCGGTATCGAAAAAATAGAAAAAACAAATCAAATACTTTAGATAGCGCTCAAATAAGCGCTATCTAAGTTTAACATATATACTACAATAGCGCTTCTTTTAGCGCTATCTAAGAACAATCTAATTACTTCCATAGCGCTTATTTACGCGCTATCTTAGCAGATAAACAAATCTAATTTAAAAAATTCATTTAAATTAAATAGCGCATAAAAAAGCGCTATGGTAGTTAATAAAAAAAATTCACCGAAATTAAATAGCGCTTTCTTGAAGCTAATTAAAAAAAAATCAACAAAATTAAATAGCGCTCATCAAAGCGCTATTCAAGCTAATTTAAAAAAAAAAATTTGCGCTTACATAGCGCTTTCTAAGGCGCTATTGAAGTTAATTAAAAAAAAAAATCAACGCTTAGATAGCGCTTAATAAAGCGCTATCTAAGCGAAGCGCTATTCAAGTACGCGCCTTGCATAGCGCCTTTTTTAGCGCTATCTAAGCCTATGTTTAAGCGCTATGCAAGCCTATATTTGTAGTAGTGCATATACAACCTTGAAAACAAATTGAGCCAATATACTGAAGCACATAGCAAAATGGAATAACATCAATTGGCCGTTTAGGATGAGAGGAGACTCAAAAGGAAGAGACAAAAGCAAATATTGTTCATTCCATAAGGATCATGGGTACGATACCGAAAACTGCTACAATCTAAAAGATGCAATTGAGCATTGGGTTCAGAAAGGACGACTCAACGAGTTCATTGGAATGCCAGATAAACAATTCAAATGGAAGGAGAAAGCAGATATCACTGTGGGATCGAAAGAACAACCCAAAAAGCTAATATACACCCTACACTGCATAACCGGAGGAAGCAAAACAGTCAACCTAACAGAAGAAGCAGCTAGGAAAACTTCCCACTTGAATTAATTTATCAAAATAAGAGTACTAACGAAAACAGACAAGCCATTTTACAAATGCATAGAACATGGAGAAGTTTGCAGCAATCAACTAATGTGATTCAAAGACCCTACCGACGGATGCAAGCTCGACTCGAATCACCAACGACAAAATTAAGAACAACAGGCTCGATCGAACCTCGACGGCTGACACCAAACACGGAGCTAGCATAAGCATGATTGCACAATTTGGTGCTGATGTGAGCATGATTGGACAATTTAGTGCTGATGTGAGCATGATTGGACAGTTTGGTGTTGACATAAGCATGATCGGACAGTTTGGTGTTGAAGAAAGCATGATCAGACCGTTTGGTGATGACGTGAACATGATCGGACAAATCAATACTACTCAGCTACCGAATAAAAAAGCATCAAGAGTCTGTTAGCCACGACAACACATACGACGAACGAGGATTGATATCAATCAAAAAAAGACAAAGCAACAAAAAATCAATTTCTAATACGAGGACCGACATTAAGCAAAGGAAGGTAAAGCAAATCGCTCTTCGAACCAACCTAAATGCTTTAATAGTTAGGGTTGGTGAGAGCATCCAAAAAATAATATCAATACGATTACAAATTCAGAGTCATTATTTTATGTGTGGACGACAGAATAAACACGTTGAAAAATTAGCCATATAAAGCAATCAGCATACCTAGCAATAAGAAATCAGAACAAAAGTCGGATATGTATAAACTTATGGTCTAATCAACCACGAAGTAAAACTAGACAAACGAGTTAACTGAATACAAAAACTTTGAGTTGACTGAGATGTCGAGTTAACGAAGTGAAAGTTGAACAAACGAGTCAACTTAACACAAAAATTTTGAGTCGACTGAGACGTCGAATTAACGAAGTAAAAGTTTGACAAACGAGTCAACTTAACATAAAAACTTTGAGTCAATTGAGACGTCGAGTTAACGAAGTGAAAGTTGAACAAATGAGTCAACTTAACACAAAAACTTTGAGTCGACTGAGACATCGAGTTAATGAAGTGAAAGTTGAACAAACGAGTCAACTTAACACAACGACTTCGAGTCGACTGAGATGTCGAGTTAACGAAGTAAAAGTTGGAAAGACGAGTCAACTTAACATAAAAACTTCGAGTTGACTGAGACGTCGAGTTAACGAAGTGAAAGTTTGACAAACGAGTCAACTTAACACAAAAACTTCGAGTCGACTGAGATGTCGAGTTAATGAAGTGAAAGTTGAACAAACGAGTCAACTTAACACAAAAACTTTGAGTCGACTGAGATGTCGAGTTAACAAAGTAAAAGTTGAACGAACAAGTTAACTTAAAAAAAGAACTTCGAGTCGAGTTAACGAAGTAAAAAAGTTGAACGAACAAGTCAACTTAACACAAAAATTTCGAGTCGACTGAGAAGTCGAGTTAACGAAGTGAAAGTTGGACAAATGAGTCAACTTAACACAAGAACTTTGAGTCTACTGAGACATCGAATTAACGAAGTAAAAGTTGAACGAACGAGTTAACTTAACACAAAAACTTTGAGTCTACTGAGACATCGAGTTAATGAAGTAAAAGTTGAACGAACGAGTTAAATTAACATAAAAACCTCTATTCGACTAAGGCATCGAGTTAGCGAAGGAAAAAAGTTGAACGAATGAGTCAATTTAACACAAAAAACTTTGAATCGACTGATACGTCGAATCAATGAAATCAGAATTAAAAGATCAAATTGACATGATTTGAGGAACTATGGATCGGCCGAGCCAACAAAGCAAAAGTAAATTCTTTTTTGCAGTGCATCAAGAAGGATAATGTTGACCCATCTCTAGACGAATGATGAGCCAAAGCATGAGAGCAACTATAAAGGAATTTAAAGTAAAATCCAAGACAACTACAAATGAACTGAAAAAGAAAGTAATAACAAAGTTCCTTTCGTTGACAATGCTATTCTATCACTACACCAAAAATACCCATCAGCAACGGTTTGGAACCATGGGGGTAACCTATTATCACGGCTTAGAGGCCTAGACATTTGAGGCGTCGCCAAATCACCATTGATGGCTATAAACCGTGGTAACACATATTAGCAACGATTTTATGTTCGAGGACGCTTGATGATTTTCTGCATTTAGCCACGGTTTA
The DNA here is from genome assembly GCA_963556465.1 of Berberis vulgaris. Lineage (NCBI taxonomy): Eukaryota > Viridiplantae > Streptophyta > Magnoliopsida > Ranunculales > Berberidaceae > Berberis > Berberis vulgaris. The sequence goes on from OY747135.1 coordinate 68,490,594, forward strand.
GCCACGGCTACCTGGCATGGCTAGATGCTCCACGTTCCATAACCGTGGCAACATATATCACTTATTTTGAATTTCTTTGGTCTCATAGCCGTTGCAAGCATAATGGCCACGGTTTTAAGTCGTTGCAAGCATGATGGCCACGGTTTTAAGCTGTGGCAAGCATGAAGTACCACGGTTTTAAGCCGTGGTCAGTCAAAACAAAATTCAAAAAAAAAAGAAATCTGGTTTGTTGCGAGGGTTTGAAACCGTTGCAAATTAATATAATCGAAAAAAATTACATTTTTTTTGCTGCTGCAGCAAAATCACAGCCCCACACCTGCAAAATCAGTCCTTACTAAGATCGACCAGACACTTGCCATGTGGCGTGTACCCGTGCCTACGACACGGCTACCGTGTCATGCCTCCGGCACGAATAGGATTCCACAAACTATATGCTAGATAAATACAAAATCAATCGTAAAATGGAACCTTGGAATTGCATTCAAATGAAGCCAAGTATCTATTAAATTTGTAGAAGTGATGGACGCTACATTGACAAATCATGGAAGCATGTAACAAAAGAAACTTGTAGAAGAAGAATTCAATTAAAAAAATATGCTTATTGTGCTGCCTGCACAAATCATTGTAGTGCAAGAGCCGACTTTGGGTCAGATGTCGAAACTCTATCTATAAATGTAAATCTTAGTGTAGACCCAGGCTGCGGAGGTGGTAAATCAAGGACTATTGTAACCGCTTCCAAAGCTGTGTGTTTCCCATCGGGTCCAGCTCTAACAAGGTATGTCTGAAAAAGAAAAGAAACAAATATTTTCAAAAAAAAAAATATTGTAGTTATAAAACTGTTATGAACTAATTTGTTGTTGCTATGTTCTGCAGGATGGAAACAGTCCTATTCAGATCTACTGACAGATTCCAAGCAATAGATGGATATTGAACTTCTTTAACCATTTACAATGTAAAAGTATATTGAACTTCGTCTAAAAAAGGATATCTGTATTATTATCAACCAAACTCTTTAACTATTTCCAACTTAAAATTGTACTGAGCCCACTAAAGAAATAAATGCCGCAAGTGCAGAAACTATCACAGGAAATGTAATGATTTTTTAATCACTCAGAACAAATACTTATTTCCCTTACCATAACACCCTTGATTTGTTCAGCAGTCCCATGCTTCAAGCGCTCCAGATATGTCTCAACTTTACAGCTGATTGCAAGGTGCCAACAGGACCCTCACTCTAGAACTAAACTACATCAATATTCAGAAGACAAAGTGGAAAGACTTCAGAAGTGGCATATATTTTCTTCTCTATACAATCATAAATGGGAGCAACGTTCAAATTGCGTCTTCCCTGTTTCAGTTTGTAATGAAGCTGTAGTGGCATGGTCATGAATTGTAATGCTAGTGAACATGAACAAAATACATTGAAACAAAATACAAAGAAAGAAAAAATTGTATATACAGTTTGCAGACACGCTCTTCAAATTGTCATGAGTTTGCCCTCCCATGACCATACACCGGATATGACAGGTCCACCGCTGACAAGAGTGAGGTTTTTTAGGGAAAAATGGTTAGATAGATTATCAACCTATCTAATTTCTAAAGACCACATTGTATCTCTTTCGCCATAGGGGAAAATGGTTAAATAGATTATTGTTCATAACTTTTCATTAATTTTCAAAGCTTCACCATTTCATCATCTAAACAAGGGTGTAAAATTATTTGAGTAATACAAATGAGTAGAGTAATTAACAACACAAATGAGAACAAGCACAAGGCCGCCTCGGTGATCCGTTAAAATCTAAATGAAGAATCACTGTAACATGTAAAAAAATTTCGTTGCACAACTAGTTGCAGATTTTGGTACACTGGAAGTGATATTCTTATGCAAGAAAATAAAATGATTTATCTATTATCCCAATGTTCAACAAGAATAGAAGGATTCACACTCACCTAGTAAGATCGCGAGGGCATGCAAAGTTTATAACAGTTTGAACACCAATGATGTCAAGACCCTAGAAAAAAAAAAACACCAAAAAGCTTAATGGATTGCGAAAACTACATGAGTACATTAAGCACATGATAAGAACTGAAAAAATTCAAAACCATAGAGAGCATAGATGAAAGACCAAGCAGACAAACGAATCCACAGCCAATTCAAGAGATATCCAGTTAATTTTTCTATTATAGTTTCTTCCAAAAAAAATTGATGATATCCAGTTAAAATATTGTGTTTCATGGAATTGAGTGAGGCCACTGAAGAAGAGACAAGGCTACAGAAAAGGGCAGCTTTTCATCAACCAGGAGCAGAAATTTGAGTTGTGGGGACACACTAGTCTCATGTCACTGGTCGGCGCTGAAAGATGCAATGGCGTCCATCTCCTGCTTCAGAAGAAGAGCATCAATAAACACATCCAGATTCTCACCCTGCATGACATCACTTATCAAATGATGAGTGATCCCAACACGATGATCTGTGACACACCCTTGGGGAAAATTGTATGTATGAATGCGTTCTGATCTGTCCCCACTACCAATCTGTTCAAGATGTCAGAAACCCAATTATTCTAATTCTGATATGAATATGAACTGAAGTAGCAACTTGCAATAAATGCAGACCTGTGCCATTCGAAGTTTTGACTGGCTAGCCTGAACTCTTAACCTCTCTATTTCATACAGCCTTGCACATAAGACTTTGAGGGCTTTAGCTTTGTTCTGTAGATGTCCCCAAATAATTAACAAATATTAAGTAATGTAAACAACAGGCTTGTCGTTTGGTAATATAAATTGATACTGACATTAGAATTGTTGTTATCATCCAGAGATTCTAGATATTTGTGGAGTCTTATATGTTAAGAATCACTTACCATATGCTGTGATCGTTCATCTTGTATGGATACTGTTATCCCTGAAGGAAGATGTGTTATCCAAACAGCACTATTTGTTGTATTTGCATGCTGACCGCCAGATCCACCAGATCTATATGTATATATCCTCAAATCTTCATTCCGTAACTGGGCATCTACCTGCAGAAACCCTTAAGAGAATGAATGAAAGCTACCTTATCATGTAAATTCAAGTCCATAAATAATATAAACTACGTAAAATCACCCCTTTCAAATCAATCACCCTTAAGAGAATGAATGAAGGTGCTGATAGGATTTTTTCCTTGCAAAGTTATCTTTCAAATCAAGCATCAAATAATTAAAATGAAAAAAGGTCTAAGCACCTCATCAGCCTGAGGAAGGATAACAACGGAAATAGCACTAGTATGCACTCGTCCAGACTTTTCTGTTACAGGAACTCGCTGCCAATAGAGAGATCTTTTTAGTCAATGCTAGTTTCAACTTTCAACTTTAATCAGAGGGGATGTCAATCAAAAGCACCTGAACTCTATGAACTCCACTTTCAAATTTAAGCTTCCCAAACACATCAGATCCAGAAATTGCAGCACTAGCTCCTGAAATAGAGATATCAGGTCAGTATTTATGCAGAAGATGCCAAACCGAACATATGTCCCCACACATGTACGAAACGGGACTGCTATCCAACCCAGAAGTAGCCAATCCCCTGGACAAAGATTAGAGTACACTTGAAAATGGGCATCTGTACCACCTATAAACAGAGTTAAGTAATATAAAACAACAACAATAACTGCTTATGTTGGAGTTAAAATGTACGGATGTAGCAAACCATGGAACTAGAAATGGACATAGACCTTGAATCCTTTAAGATCAGACTCCATTATATCTACAACTTCAAACTTCCAACCCTGTTTGTGTGCAAATCTCTCATACCTGATAAATTGAAAAAGTCCACGTATATTCAGACATCTAAAAACTTTTAAAAGCAGGAATCATATAACCAGTGGCAGTAATTTACATTTTGAATATATCCATGGCAAACAAAGATGCCTCTTCCCCTCCAGTTCCTGCAAGATATCAAGTAATATCATCAAAGAGAAAGTGACAGCCATTGAATAGATAAATGTAAAGAAAAAGATGGTGGACCTTGCATTAAGATGCTCATGTATTACCTGCTCTCTCCTCCAAAGAGAAAGTGTCCCTTTCATCTACATCATCCTTAGGAAGCATGGACATGAGCAGCAGGTTCTGCAGCCTTGTCTCTTCTTCAGTGGCCTCACTCAATTCCTCAGTTAAAATATACTCCTCAGTCAATTTTTCTATTATAGTTTCTTCCAAAAAAAAAAAGGATGATATCCAGTTAAAATATACTCCTCAGTCAATGTTGCTGGCCGTTTCGTAGATGGATCGGCTGAAAGAGGCAAAGGCTTAGTTAGAGAAAGCTTGATTAGCTCATCAACTTCTTCAGTCATTGTAGCCGAAAACAGCATGGTCTGTCTCCTTTTGGGGCAAAGGCGAACCTATAAACATGACAGACCATATTCATTACTTCCTCCAATTAATACAGTTGTCCCATTCCTCTTGTTCATGTTGGTTGGCACGCATGCTTTCAACACCATACCATGTAATTCTTTTTATAATTTTGTCAAGTAAGCACGTTTCCAACAGTGCTTTCCAAAGATACTAAACATTTTACTTGGCCACTTATGTTATGGTGAGACCACCTTATTTATGTAGGTGTTACTGCATAGACATAAGCCACTGGACTATATATTTTTACTTGGCCAGTAACATCTATGGCACTGGACTATACATGGATGATACTAATCATAATGCCTTTTCACCTAAAAATAAATAAAAGGATCAGATCCACTAGGATAAGGGATCACCACATATCTACAAAAAAAATTAGTCGAACAATAAGATAAACAGCTTCTCAGTCAATAATTCGTCAAAAAAAGAAATGTACCCTTGATGAGCGCTTCGCAGTTGTGCTTCCTGACTTTGAGATAGTTTTCTCGACTGCTCTATTATGCTTTTTAGGGGTACTTGGCTGAAATTTTTGGGAAGAAAGATATAACATAAGCCACTACAACCATAAATAAATTCTTTCAGTCATCTAAAAACACCATAGAAGATAGCACCTGCTCCTTCTCTGCAAGTGAAGTGTTGGTTGTAGCATGAGGGGCCTCCAAAAAGTCAATCAGCTTGGCCACAATATTTTCCTGCACGTCAAAGTTCCAGGGTCATCTTTGACAGTAAAAGAAAAAATGTAAAATAGATAGTAGCCATGACAATATGATAAGATCTGAATTCTTCTTCTGATATTCTGCAGAATTGGAACAGTTCAAGCTCAACCTGCTAATGCAATTACAGAAAAGATTGGGAAATGATACTGCAGTTTCAGCAAGCAAGCCTCTGCTAATGCAATGACAGAAAAGATTGGGAAATGATACTGCAGTTTCAGCAAGCAAGCCTCAACAAAAGAATCACAGGAATGAAAGAATTATTTGATTAAAATGTAAGGGTTACAATGGTCTGGATAGACTAGAATGTAATAGGCAGAATTCGAGATTGCCAATCTCCTTAGAGAGCAATGTGCTCACTTGTACAAAGTGTTTACAAAGAAGAATGAATGAATTCCATTTCTGTTCCTCCTCTCCTATTTATAAGAGCAAATAGCCTTTATAATTCTGAATATAGCAACAATACAACAACTAGCTTACTAACCCCCTGAACCGCCTAACCATCCAGACTCGCAGTCCAACTTGCAGACTTGCAGAATATAGCACTACTTGCATTCTTCAAAGCCGAACCGCCTAACCATCCAGACTTGCAGTCCAACTTGCAGAATACAACACTACTTGCATTCTTCAAAGCCACTCATTGGTTTATTGATTTATATCTCTTCCTTGTATAAGTATATCTGACAAGAGGTCTATCACAATAAGAAAAACTCGGTAAAATAAACTAGACAGTGTAGTTAAAATGCACTTAGGAGCAGAGGTTGGCCCCATTACAGCCCAGACGCGCTCATGTTCAAGAGGTGCTAAAAAGGAACACTTTTTGCAAAAAGGCGCATGGGCGTTGTTTGGGTACTATTTAGAGATACTATTTTGTACAGTAGAAATTGTAAATTTCCACTGTTTTTACCCTTGTAACAACACGAAATATTAGAGATACTATGTAAATTTTCACAGTTTTTATATTTAGAAGGTAGTGTTGGACACATTGGCCAGAAAAACACAATACGAGATATGTACATTCTAGTATTATTTACTTTTTAGTAATAAGTTTTGAACTATTAGCATATTCATTCACTTGTTAGTCAATATTGTACTCATGTAATACTAACTTGCATAATATGCATGTAATACTAGTACATAATTGAAAATTTACCAAGATATGTGAAAAAGCGTACAATTTAAGCATGGCGTGTATGATGTTAGTTTCTGTGGGTGTCGACACAAGTATTTAACATGATACGTTTCAACACCCTTTTTTTGTAGAAATAAAGTGTCATTGTTCCATAGGTTTTGGTAGAAATAAAGTGTCATCGTTACATATGTTTTACTGTTCATACGCCTAGTCCTAGCGCCTACGATAACATAGCCATGGACTGATTTTGAACGCCATAGATTATATAAATGTTATCTATGGAGTACGGATTGATTCTTAACTCTATTTTTTTTAATGATGTAATTGACTATTTGACATTTTAGTTTAAAATCTTGGGTGCAAGTTTTATGGTTGACGATGTTATTTTTTTATCATGGAAAATTGTTGCTTTGTCTTACACTAGATATAAACTTTGTATTATTTTTCAGTATCTTAATTGGCATGCGCCTTGAGTGCACCTTTGCGCCCCTACACTAAACTAGAGTGTTGTCATTTGAACTATGTCAGGTGCATGACTGACCCATTTGGTCACAATAATCCCATAGCTTCTGTTTCACTGCACTACATGGATTAGCTACTATAATAAGTACGCACATGCAAAACCAAGACATAATGGGGAATATACTAGGAACCAACTAGAGGAACAAACAGTCCCCATTGCTATATATCTGTTGAAAGTTAATTAGTTAAACAGATGGAAACCATAAGAGAGTTGGGAGGTTAAGAAACACAACAATGAGAATGCTCTATAGCGTGGATATCTGACATAGTAAGACTACGAACCTTTCTTGTTGTGGCTTTCGCAAAGTGTATATCAAGCACATCACAGAATTCTACCAATCTTTCCTTGACACACTTATTAAACTTTTCCTTTATTTTCAGTTTTTGCTTCTCCTGAAATTAAACCACTGTTTGAATCAGGAAAGAGTAAATAAATCATGTAGCAGAATGATAAAAAATCTCAAAAGGCTCCCCTATTGCATCACATAATGGGAGGATCTTAACAAGAAAAGAGAAAAAAAAATAACCATTTCCAAAGTGGTAAAACTTTTACCTCATTTTCATGCCAAGCAAAGCAAGAAAACTGGGAGAGGTTGTTCTTCATAGTAAATGGCTGCAAACATAATACAGATTCAGAAAAGGTGTCATTTTAGTTTGTCTAACAGAAACATCCCTTCTTGACAATAGCAATAACAAGAACCAACCCAGAAATACAGAAGACTACACATTCTCACTGACCATAAAACAAACATCCTTGAATTGGGGGGAGACATGGATAAAGAAAGGTATAAGAGTGAATCGCTTATAAATTACTTTGGTTAATCATAAGAAATATAAGCCTGTTGCAGCTCAACTTGGAAAAAAAAAATGGAGAAAGTATGCAAATAAGAAGAAAAAAAGTTCAACATTAAATCTATGATACATGCGAAGTACTACTTGTAAAAAATCAAAACAGAAAAATAAATAAAAACAAGTTTTATAGGTTACCTTTCCCCTCCTTCCAAATAGAATCACGTGAAGTAGTACAAAGGTCTCATCCGTCTTCTTTTTAGTTAGTTTGTATGCCACTGAAACATCAATACAAAAATTATGGTTCAGAAAATGTCAAAGGATAAGCTTTTCATAAATTTTTCTGTTGCACTCGTAACACAATATAGCCAGCAACACAAGTATGATAACATGCCTAAGGTGTTCATTCAAAATGCCAACACTACAGCAGCTTTAATGAGAATGAAATTTGGCAACTGTGGTATTCATATGCAAGGCCAGATGCACGTTGGAACTTATCTCTACTACAAGATTGACATTGTTGCTGGATAAGTAACTCATATAAACAATTGATAAAATGCTCATTCTAGAAACTTTGTTAGCACTTGTACGGCTTCTCCAATGGGCTCTCCTTTGCTAGATTTCTACCTTGGCAATTTGGAGGCCTTGAAAGGTGTCCAAGTTTGTCTAATTAAAATACTATGTCAAGTATATCCCAAAACCCGAAAAAGTTATTTATCGAGTTGAATTTTCCGAACCCAAACCCAACAAGGGTTAGCTTGTGTCAAAACGATCCATCTTGACACAGTTGACATGGTTAACGGAGTCAACATCAACGATATAGACACAACCTAAACAAACCGCTTCAAACACAAAGAGAATTCATTTTTTATAGAATCCTTGCTACTTACAATTTGTTTGTAATTAATGTGAGACTAAAGTTTCTCAAGGCTATAGTATGAAGCAATGTGTAATAAAAAATTATAGTTCCATATTGAGTAGGGACAATTTCTAAATACATTTCAATGTTATAAATGCATCCAAAATCTTCTGTAGAAATATTCATACACGACAGTGGCAGTCAGTTGTGTTATGTGGTGTTGCTGGGATACAAATTGCCACCTATGAAGGTAACAACATAATTTTCATATTCATAATTTATTTCCTATTTTCCTTCTTTCATTCATCTGACCAGGAATGGAAATATATTACATATTAGTTTTTTGAAGGAAGAACTAGAAGTTTTATTCATTATATTCTAAGTACAACCATACCAAGAAATTTGCATTGTTCCAGACACTATGAAATGCAACCAACACAGGTGTCGGACAAATAAACTATGAAAACACAATACGGTGCCACGCTTGTACATTATATTATGTTTTTCATCAGTAAATTAGAATAGTATGAGTCATGTTTGTTAGCTTGTTGCAACACATGTACCACTAACATACCAAAATAATATGCTTCATAAAGTCATAATATCAAATTTATTGATGAAAAATCAATCTTGCAAATGATTCTTGTTCTACTTTGTTTAATGTTATATTTGAAAAATGCTAAATTGTAATTTGTGTTCCTTGCACCTTGGTCTTTACTACCAAATTATATGAAGATATCCATTAAACAGGGTATACCCATTCAAAACCATTGGTTCTTGGATGAGTTATATCACTTTGTAATTGTATAAATACCACTCAAAAGAATAATTACCATAATATCCTAACTGAAGCAACAGAATCCACAAGATTGTTTCTTAATTTTACTTATAAATTTATCTCGGTTTTGTCACTGTTAAATTGGTAATTACACAAGAGTTATCTAGTACAAACTTAATCCAATGGACACAATATTACAAATCTCAAAACACTCAATTTAGTGATTTACCATTAAAAGCATCTTTAGCTATTTCACACATTAACTTTCATAACATATTAGATTTATTCCTGGTTACACTCTGAATATATGATATGGAACGTCCATGAAGATATACTCAATAGGCACAAACATATAGCCACTGGGATAGGCAATGATCCAAATGCCCTTGTTATATATACCCTAATTTTCCAAGATTTGTTGTATCATTGTGTTGCACAACACCCATATTCGTGTCCATGCTAGACCATTGTAGATCCTATTTGTACCTATTGAGTACAAATAGGATCTACAATGGCTTTTCACTGGCAAATATAACAGATTTTCTATTTAGATATTCTAGATAGACATTGGCTTTTCACTGACTTTTCTAGATAGACATTGGCTTTTCACTAGCAAATATATTGCATGATAGAGACATTTTGCTCACTTACTGATTCAAGGACTGGAAAAAAGTTCAAAGTTTGGCTTGCATTAGATAAGTAGGAAAAACATTAAACCCCCATTTCGCTTGCAAGGCAGCAAATCCGTCTGTTATTTCAAGGAAAAAATCCATTTTGGCAACCACGGGATTTATAGATTTAGATTTTTATTGTTTCAAAAACATGCGTGTATGTAGAAGTGGATTTCAAAATGTTTTACCCTGGTATTAATGTTTTATAGCATTAGCTCACTAAAATGGGCTTATAAACCTTAGATGATAATTTGCAAGAATCGCAGCAGTAGTGAGCTGTATGTCCAAATCTTTAACTGACCCACATATTCCGATAAACAACAAATCTAAGAAAATTCTTCCAAGAGAAAGAGAATCAACATAAACTACTCATGCATTTACGACATATGAACCTTTATTAGAACTAAATCAAAAGTTAATAAATATACCATTTGGTATGTCCTTAAGTGCAGTACCACGACCCTGCAATTAAAGAGCAAAGCAACATTTTCAATACAAATACCATTTAAAGAATAGCTAAAAACAAATGAAAGCATGAGCAGAAAGGAATAGTAAAGAGTACCTTTCCAATAAAAAGTGCTCAAGGTTGTTCCTTCTCAATAGAGGCAACCAGCCGCTCAACAGACTTTCGCTCACGAACAGGTCACTCAATGGTGGGTGCAGCAGGTGTGACTGGTTCTTTAACTTTTCTCTTGCGCACCTCCTTTTTCTCATCCTTTTTTTCTCATCCTTCACTTGATCCCCAATAAGAAAAATTACTGAAAATTGAGTCAACGACCAATCACTGAAAATTTTCACAATAATTATTGCGATTTCAAAATGTATATATTGACCAAAGAGAAGGAAAAGAAGAAACTGAATCGAACAATTAGGTCTTCTTCTTCACTTAGTTGATCGAACAGAAAAAAAAAACTGAATCGCAGAGAAAAGGAAGAAGAAGTAAAAAAAAAAAAAAAAAGGAAAAGAAGAAACTGAACGGGGTTTTGATCATATCCGATTGATTGCTTGGCTATGGCATCTGGGTTTCTTACCGAACCCATAGTTTCGATTCTCTCTTAGGTATTCTTCTTCGTAAACCCTTCCAGTTCTTCTTATTCCCTTCGATTTCTTCTTCTTCGCAAACACTTTGATTTCTTCTTTGCAAACCTTTTGATCGACTGAAGTGGTATGTCGATAGAAGGTCTGGGGAGTGTGAGAGGTATGTTGATCGATCAATTGGAATGTAGAGGTCTATCAATCAACTGGTGAAGGCGGAAGATGGGCTCAATCGACTGGAAGATGGGTTCGATTGACTCTGTCGATCGACTGATGCTGAGGGTTGGAGGGTTTTGGGATGATTTGAGTTGCGATCTTCGTCGATCTTGGTAGCAGGAGGTCGACATGGTGGGTGGGATCGTCGTCTCTCTCACTCCATTAAACAAAAGGTACCCATACATGTCTCTCTCACTCTGAGTCTCACTTCTTTGATGGTTTTACTCTCATCAACTCCAACTCTCTGATTTGAAACGAAAATAGAGCTCCTCTGCTCCAATTTTTTTCGCAAGACCGCGAAATGTTTTTGCAATGGCACCAAAGCAAACACAGGTGCATTTTATTTTTATAGCCACGATTTTAGGATCTAGCCACGGTTTTGAGCCGTGGCCATCTCCGTGTAGCTAATCAAGCTTTTTGGTGTAGTGATGGTTTTAGGCTCCAGCCACGGATTTGGGCCATGGAAAATAAACTAACGGTTTTGAGCCGTGGCCATCTCCGTGTAGCTAATCAAGCATTTTGGTGTAGTGTATTACATCCAAAGAAGGATATGAAGGAGTAGTAGAAGAAACGAAGGCAACTACAAGGTTATCATCCACGGGGGCAGGCGAAGACCTCTCTTCGGAAGGGGAGAAAGCAATGACTCTAGCGCGTTCGAGGGTAGAGGAAGCAATGGCTCCTCAACTACAGGAGTTGCTTCTTCACCATCATTGTCTTCGAAAACTTGATCAACCAAGTGATGGTACCTAGATAAATCCGCGCTGAGACCCTCGATTTAGTCAAGAAGCTCAACCCATCCATCAACAACTTGCTTCCAATCTCCAGCTTTGATAATGCAAAGCCTATCCTTGGCAGTAGCGAGTTCACTTTTGGCCGTGGCAAGCTGTTCTTCAGCGGCGATAAGCATAATGGAAGTATCTGCCTTGACCTCCTCGAGCGCGGCAGTCAACGGTTTCACCCGCCTCTCAGCGATATCACAAATAACGAATTGTTCAATTTCAGCACAAGAAGCTTCATTCCAAGATGCCTTCACAGCAGATAACTCTTTTTCCACATCATGTAGACAGGCACGAACCCCATCCAACTTGGCTTTGAAGACTCAAGCTCAGTAGCAGATTTATCCTGCATACTTTCCCCCTCAATCAACAACTTTCGAGCAGCCTTTGCAGTTTTCTCCGAATCTGCGCATTGCGCTATCAACCCGTCAAATTGGGAAAGAACGTGAGAAAACACTAGCAACGATGTTGCCAACCTCCTCTCCAAAGAAGCCACTTGATCACGACCAACTCGATAGACCAAGCTCATCACCCCTGCATAAGCAAGATGATTCATCCCATCCATTATCTGCTCAAGAACATGATCGAAGTGATCACATGGATCAAGTACAGGCATCGAAGGCCTTTCCACTAATCACTTGTGCCACTCATTTATCAACCTGCGTGCACCGTCTTGCACATCAAGTTGAGTGAACCAACAAAACTTGTCATCCGAATTGATACAAACATCTTTTGGGCTAGGGTCAATCCAACCAACTTGTGGATGAAGAACACGAGGATCCGGAAGCACTGAAGAACCACCTCTGATAGTTGGAAGGGCAGAAGGAATAACAGTGACAACGGATAAACCGCTTTTACCCTCCCACTGAGAAGCAGCCATGGTAAGAGCATGACTAGCAGTAACGACGAAGGTAGGAGAATCCAGTCAGATAGGATAAGAACCAAGAACCCGACCGCTTCACTGGCGTCAATAGAATGAGAAGGGGGAGAGTGAACCTCGAAACTCTGACCACCACCAACATCTTAAGACTGCTTCACTGCTGACTGAAACCTTTTATCGTTGATAGCCCGGGGATCATCATTAGACAACTCAGCAACGTTCGAAACACCATAGGTAGAAACAAGCCTCTTTTCATTATCGTCCAACGGACGAGTAGTCTCTTTTTCGCTCCTTTCCAACACCAGCCTCATTTCCTCAGCCTCCTCGAGAGATTCGTGATCCCCTTTTACAACATCTTCACAGGAAGGACTTGGGTGAAAGGGAACCTTTGTAACATGCTGAACAGGATTCAGATGGGATACAATCCGAGCAAAACCACGAGTAAAAAGTCATTTCTTCCATGGAACTCAACTAGGATCTATCAGCAGTCGCCTCGATGGACTAGTATACCTTGCAAGCTTTCTTTTTCTGAAAGTCGAAACTATGACATTAACAGGAGCATCGAGATCAATAACACGTCTGTCCGAACTCACTTCCCAATCAATGCTAGCATCACTAACGCTAACACAAGGATTGAGAGCAACAATATACTTAGCACGAGACTTAATAAACAAGACTCGCTCCGCTTCATTCATAGTGTACAAACCACTACGCTCCAAGATGACCTCGAAAATAAACGCCTCCACAGGAAATTGGTGAAGCTCCAATAATTAGTCGCTCATCATCCGCTCCTCAACGGTTAACCAAAGATTCTTTCATCTATTGGGAACTTGGAATGATCGAAAAATCAGACGACCTCGCAATTGGAAGTAGTCAGAGTTCACAGAAGCGTAAAACCAAGACCTTGACCAATAACGGATGTCATCGTTAAGTTTCTTGAAACAAATAGGAGAACGGAGGAAGCAGATATCCTTGCTCACCAGTAGACCAGCTACCAAATGCAAAACCCTCACAGTCAAAGGAATACCGGACAGAATAGCCCTCGCCTAAGAAGAAACCATTACTTTCCAACCATTAAGACCCATTTGGGCAGGAGGAATGCCCAAGAAGTTTAGATAATCCCATAACAACTCTAGAACTGGGAACCAAAAGCTAAAAGAAAACATGCACGAATACAGTGTTATTGTATCAAGGCCTTGGATTACAAGGACTGTCATTCTATCTAGGCAGGATAATCTTAAGGTCGAGGAAGATTATAATCAGAACGAAGGTTGTCCAACGTCACCAGAGAAGCTTTCTTGGGAAAAAATAAGCATCACCACATAGCTAGCGACTTGCCACTTAGTTTATCACCAACAGACATCATTACGGAACATAGGAGCAAAGAAAATGAAGAAGGCGAAGGAAGGAACAAACCCTAATTTCAAAGATAGCGTAAAGAAGTAAAACAAATTTATCACATCTCCTTTTATAGAGCAGAGTAATAAAGGGACTGCTCATGGGATAGCGTGCATGATATGATGGCTATGCGAAATCCCAAAAATGTGCGTAAAAATGAACGAGCAAGCAAAGAATCAAAACGCTAACCCACGAAAAGTTATTGACGGCATTAAATACAAGGCAATGATGAAATTGAAAGGTAAACCATCACGAAGTTAGTGGCCACATCAACATAACCACTAACTAAAGGGGGAGTAGCTAATGATATATCAAAATAGATCGATCATCACGGCCATACACGTGGCAGAAAACATCCATCACGAGGATATGGCATCCAATCTTTTGGGCCAACTCGTAAAACCCAAAAAGAATAAAGCCTACCATAGAGGCTCAGACAAGGCTTACTATAAGAAGATATAAACAAAGCCTGAATTTAGGCCCAAACAAATCAAAACCCAAATCCAGGCCCGACACGAGTTCTCTCGTAAAGAAGATGACTGTTGCAACAAAAAGAGTCGTGGAGGGAGTTGCACCTCCACGGACGCATCTCCATCAAGGAATAGACTATTAAGAGAAACGCCTTCTTTCGTTGCGCCTCACATTTTGATATTCAATTCCCAGTTCCAGGGTTGTTTTGGAAATATCTAGATTTTTTGGGCATTTCTCCTGCTCAAATAGGTCCTAACGATTGGAGGGTTATGGTTTCTACTTATGAGAGAGTCATTCTCTCTGACATTCCCTTGATTGTTAGGGTTCTGCATTCGGTGGCTGGTCTGCTGATGACCAAGGACATTTGTTTCTTCCACTCTTCTATCTGTTTTGGGAAGCTCAATAATGATATCAGAGCAGTGTTCTAAAAAAAGGTCTAGGCAGGGCCTAGGCACTAGGCGTCTGGGAGCCGTCGTTTTATTATTATTATTATTATTATTATTATTATTATTATTATTATTATTATTATTATTTTATTATTATTATTATTATGATTATTATTTTTACTTCTAGTTCGGAAAAAATAAAATTAAGACTTAATTTTTTTTATACATTTTGCATATGTATCTTGGCATTGAACTAGAAGTAATTTATATGCTATTATGCTGAATTTTTATAAATCATAATAAATAAATAAATAAATAACCGCCTAGTCTTCTGGCCGCTAGTCCCCTCTTCGCAGCTCGCCCACCGCCTAGAATTTTTTAGAACACTGTATCAAAGATTGGTCGAGGTTTTAGTTTTATGCTTCCGTCAGCTCTGGCTACTTTAAACTGTGAGGTCGTCCGATTGTGCGGTTGTTCCGAGTCCCTAACAAACGAAAGAGATAAGAGGATCAGTGACCAATTCTTGAAGCTTCATGTGTTTCCCATAGAGGCATTTTTCTCTGAAGACATCTTGGAGCGTAGTGGCTTGTACAAAATGAATGAGGCGAAACGGGTTTTGTTCATTAAATCCCATGCTGAGGAGATCGCTGCTTGTGCTACTTTTGCTGGTTTTAGTGATGTTGGCATTGATTGGGAAGTGAGTTCGAGAAAACATGTTAAGGATCTTGATGCTCCGATTAGAATCAGTGCTCCTGGCTTGACTTTCAGGAAGAGGAAGCTTATGAGGCCTGCTAGCCTGTCAAAGCAACTGTTGGTAAATCTCGGTCGTGTTCCAAAAAAGAAATGACATTCTACTCGTGGTGCTGCTCGGACTGTACCTCGTCCGAGTACCTCTAATAAGGAGGTTGTGAAAGAAGATCGCTTATCCCTCAAGGAAGTCGAAGAGATAAACTTGGCGCTGGAGAGGAGCGAGAAGGAAACTACTCATTCGTTGGACGATAATGAAAATATACTTCTTTCCACTTATGATGTTCCCGACATCGTTGAATGGTCCAACGACGACCCTCGGGCTATCAATGTCAAGATGCTTCAGTTGGCGGTGGAGCAGTCTAAGGAGGTCGTTGACCATGGTCAGAGTTTTGAGGTTTTTCCTCCTCGATCTCCTTACATTCATGTCAATGACGCGGCTGGGTTCTTAGTCTCTTCTCCAGCTCATTTGGATTTTATTGTTCCTATTATCACTACTACTTGTTCTATTCCTGCTACAACTACTTCGCGCGGGGAAGGCAATAGTTTTTTTTTCTGTTGTCATCGTTATTCTACCTGCTCTTCCGATTGTTGGGGGTGGTTCCTTTGTGCTTCTGGATCTCCGCGTCCTCCATCCACGACTTAGTTGGAAGGAACCCATCCCGGAAGACATTCGTATCGAATCGGATGGAATGTTTGGTTGGTTTACTCAGTTTGACATGCATGATGGTGTGCATAGGTTGATCAATGAATGGCACAGGCGAGCGTTGGAACAACCTTCGATGCTAGTGTTGGATCCTAGCACTCATCTCAATTATGGTATTAATCAAATAATGGACAGGATGAATCACCTCACTTATGCTGGGTCAGAGTATAAAGCTGGTCATGGCTAGGTGACTGCTCTTGAGAGAAAGTTGGCGGCGTTGTTGTTACTTTTTTCTCTCGTCCTTCGCCAGTTTGACGTAGTGAAAACGCAGTGTGCAGAGCAAGAGAGGGCAGCTGGGGTTTCCCTTGCCTCTTTGAAGGAAATGGAAGTTGCGCAAGATCGGTTTGATGCGGAACTTGAGTCTTCAACGGCTGTTTTGGACGGGGTTCGCGCACGGGGTTTTCGCACGTCTAGACGAGTTGGAAAATGAGCTATCTGTCGACATAGTTTGTCATGATGAGCCTTTACTTTCTGTAATTGAGCTATTTGTCAGCCATAGAATTGCTGAGGGGTGGGTGGAGCAGTTAATAATTGCACTTGATGAAGTTACGTCGGACATCTCTGCCATGCTGACCACCACCGAAGGGCGTCTTATTTCCACTAGGAATAAGCTTGCTGCGACAAAAGACAAGCTGAAGATTGCGGAGGCGGAGAATTGGAAGAGTGTGCTTGATAGGCGTGTCGAGCTTCTTGACTATATTGAAGGGTGTGGCGTTGATTTATCTGAGTATCGCCATCTGGTCGATCAAGTCTTCGAGGATGATGATGGTGAGGACAATACCCCGTATCTTTTAAATGATCTTGTAGATGAACAATTGTCATTTCCTCATCCTTCAGTACTAACTTCGTCGTCTACTCTCGTTGTTGAGAAGATAGCCTCGTCTCCTCCTGTCACCGGTGCGGTTGCTTCTCTTCCATCTGATGTTTTTGCCGCCTTTAACGTATCTTCTCCGACTTTTTAATTTCTTCTCCAAAAGTTCCATCTCCTTTTTCCAGATGTACAATATGATTTTATGAATGAAAATACCTTTCCTTTTGACAATGTTTTATTGCCTTTTATATTCTTGGGCCATTCATTATGACTCAATTGTATATGATGCATGTGTTCTCCTTATCAAGTCATCTATAGTATAGTGGTAAGTATTGTCGATCTAGGCTTATCCGTATTTTTATTTTTACGCTTTTTTGTCAACCATCCGAAGTTTTTATTTCTTTGTTCTTATAAATCAAAGGATTTTCCTCATTTAGATCCTCAAGTATTCGTGTCGTGGTCGGATGTGTTGGTTGCTCCAAAGGATTTATTGTACACCAAAGTTTTTCGTGTTCCGACGTATTGGCTGGTTTTGGATGGTCTTGTGACTCGAATTTTTTTTTTACTTTTTGGTTCGTCATGGTCCCTGAAGTAAATCATATTGTGTATCTCTAGCTAGAGGGCCTCTACGGCTACATCTTAACTTATGTGTTTGGATTTCCTAATCCGATATATAGGGCTGAATAAGTTGACTCGTTCGTCATTACCTCGTTGATCTGATGTGTTAGTTGACCTGAGGTTAATTTGAGTAAGTTGACTTGTTTGTCCCAACTTTTACTTCGTTGATCCGAGATATTAGTCGACTCGAAGTTTATTTGAGTACGTGGATTTGTTCGTCTCAACTTTTACTTCTTGTTGGTCTGACGTATTAATCAACTCGAAGTTTACTTGAATAAGTTGACTTGTTCGTCCCAACTTTTACTTCGTCTATCTGACGTGTTAGTCGACTCGAAGTTTATTTGAGTAAGTTGACTTGTTCGTCCCAACTTTTACTTCGTTGATCTGACATGTTAATCAACTCAAAGTTTATTTGAGTAAGTTGACTTGTTCATCCCAACTTTTACTCTGTTGGTCTGAAGTGTTAGTCGACTCGAAGTTTATTTGAGTAAGTTGACTTGTTCGTCCCAACTTTTACTTCGTTGGTCTAACATATTAGTCGACTCGAAGTTTACTTGAATAAGTGGACTTGTTCGTCCCAACTTTTACTTCATGGTTGATCAGACCAGAAGTTTTGTGTCTGACTTATACGTCCTGACCTTTTGTTTGTGGCTTGGTATGCCAATTGATTCTCATTGTCTTGCTTTGATGCCGCAATTTTGGGCATAAGATTGAAAGTTTCGAACTCAAAATTTTATTGATAACATCGTTTTGGGTGGTGAACAATTTATACTAGTAGTAGTTACTCCTTTCTCATAAAGTTATGTTATGTTGTGGCATCTGCATTGTATCTTTCTGACAGTTGCTCGATTTGTTCTGCATGAGTTGTTTTTGAAGTTTTAGCTTTAACTTCTTTCATGATTTTTTGTAATTTTGGTTTTTGTATGTTGTTGTCATAAGGTAGCTAATAAACTCGGAATATTTCTTGATCGAATCATTGGGTGTGTGCCACTGACAGGTTGGTTTAGACGAGTAGAATAGAATGTACTCCCAAATTATCCAATCATGCTCACATCAGTACCTGCTGCCAAGGCTTCACTTGTCGATTCATAGAATTTGTATGCATTGTCTTCGTTGTTAGTAATGTAAGAGGCAGTGGTGGCCTTGTCGTGGATATTGGTCAAGCTTGTAAACTTCTTCAAATTTTGTGAGTTGGTTGACCCCATTTGAAATGCCAATTTTCTTTTCGCTATTCGTTTGTGAGTTGTCATATTGATTTATCTGGTCTCGTTTGATAGCATTGGCACTCCTGGTTCTACATAGATCAGCTCGAGTGGGAGATTATGTTGGTTGTCTCTTCGATGAGCTTGACTTGTTGCTTTCTCCGGTTACGCAATGTAAGGCGTGCATCAACTCTCTAGGTTGTTCATTTGATCCCGTAGTGGTGTCTGCCTTCTCCTTTCCTTTGGGTTGTTTATCAGGTAGCCTGATGAATTCATCGAGTCGTCATCTTTAAACCTAGTGCTCGATTTCATCTTTTAGGTTGTATCAGTCTTTAGTGTCGTGCCCGTGATCCTTGTGGAAATAGCAGTATTTGCTATTGTCTCGCCCCTCCGAGTCTCCTCTCATCTTGAGTGGCCAGTTGACATCTTTCCATTTCAGTATGTTCGCTCGGCTGGTCTGCAAGGCTATATATGGTTTGTATGTTTTTTTCGCCACGCTTGTCACTCTCTTATGTCTAGGCCTTGTCGATTGCAACTTTTCGGATTCTGACTGGTTGAACTTGAACCTCCCATTAGTTCGGTGCTTCTTTGACTAAACGTTTTCCTTTCGGCGTCTGTCGTCTCTCCTTCTTTCTTCCCTCCTTTCTCGCCTATTTGAACGGGCTTACCTTTCGGATTCATTCCTCTTTCTGGCGGCTATCATCTCATCAAAAGTGTTATACTTTTGAGCGGTCTTCAATAGAATCGCCATGTTCTTTGGGGATTCCAGGTTCAGAGCATAAAAAGAAAGGGTCATCTTTTCAGTCCGGCGTTGAAAGTAGTGTTGGCCATGTCGTTGCTACATCCATCGATCAAGGTTAACTCGTTAGTGAAACTAGTAACATACTCCCTTATATTCTCCTCAGGCTTTTGTTTGACGTGGAGTAAGTAGTGTGGCTCCTTCATCATCCGTTGACTGCCGATGAACCTCGTAATAAAGGCGTAGCCAATGTCTGGAATGAGTCTATCGACCTTGGTGATAAGCTGTTGAACCAGTTCATTACTGTGGAGGTTAGACTTGTCAGAAACGTTCTGCATAGGATGGATTATTTGCTCTCCTTTAACGACGTCATGTGGTGAAAGTGTCGTAAATGGCCAGTCGGATCGGTGGTACAATCGTAAGCTTCAAACTTTGGTGGGGTGAATTTCTTTGGCATAGGGGTCACCATGAGTGTGTTAGAAAATGGTGGTCTGGCTAGTTCATACAGTATAATTGGGATCTATGACTCCGATCCTGAATGGGATTTTAGCAGGGATCCCGTCTCTTTGGGGTCCCATTATAGAGTGGTTCGCTACTTTCGAGATTTATCTGTAGAGGTTATGTAGGAACTTCGTTGGCTGAGTTTTGTTGGGGTGGCGCTTGGACAGCTTCGGAAAATTGCACATGCTCTTGGGTGAATTTTCCACCATTTTGATCATACGATCCATCTGGACCATGAGTACCTCTACACGAGGGTCCGTGGTGGCGCATGCTTGGGATGTTTGAGCAATTGCATGTTGTGGTTCTCCATTGTCACGCATGATTGGCCCGGTGTTCTTCACTAGGTTTGAAGTGTGTGCCATCGAGAGTGCAGCTTCTCCGATGGAAGGATTTCTTTGATTTTTGTCAGATTAATGGTCTGTAGAATGTTCCATTTGTTCTAAGGGCTCCTTAATCGTCAATCAAGCTGAGGAAGTTTGCTACTGTATACTATCTTTTTAAAGGAAAACTTGTCATTCCCCATGGACATCGCCAAACTGATGCATCCAAAATCCAGTCTCCAATAAGTAAATCCAGCAAAACAGATGTTAGATTCCAAAGACCACCTTTTTGGTGGCCGAAGGTACTCCGATACTTAAGTCAATAACTCAGTTGGAAGTGGAGATAAAACTAGACAGAACTCAATTAAAATTGCATACCTTTGTCGAATGTTCTCTTTATATTTTATAATGGTTGTTGTTAATTCCCATGCGTGACTTAAGCATGTGAGGCACAAAGAAGGGAGACGTTCTTTGTAACAGTCTCCTCTTTTATGAAGATATGTCTGTGGATGCGTAACTCCCTCCACGACTCTTTTTCTTTGTAACGTTCCTCCCCCTTAAGGGATAACTTTATCGGGTTTGGATTTGGGCCTCTGATTACACATTGTTATGTTGGGCCCTGTTTGGGATTTTATGACTGGATTCGTCTTCTTTGGCCTTTATGAATTGGCCTGGTCTTGGGATATTTGATCCTCGCGATGGACGATCTTTGTCACGTGTGTGGCTGTGATGATGGTATTATTTGATGTATCATCAAATACCATGCTTCTTTTTTCGTACTATCAACTCACATATTGGATAAAGTTCATTTATCACTGTTAGGCAGGGGTGGATCTACTAAGGAGCGAGGGGCCCCTCAACTTTCAAAATATTTTTAATAAATACTTAGCTTTACAAAAAAATCAATTATAAAATGTATAATACAATATAAAAATTATTCATTCAAATTTTTCTACATGTCTTTGTTGGTGTTGTAGTTGAAAATTTAATAGTTTTAGTAAACGACCCGAGTTCGACACTCTTCGAGCTCGCCTAAATTTTTTTTTTTAAAAGCGATTTTATTCGTAATTGCAACATTAAAAAAAATTGTAACTTATATTCAATCCTCTTGGAGCGTATGATTTTTTTTATAGCTATTGACAATTAATATTTCAGTCATTATGACCTGCCCCTATTTTTTAGTTTCAATGCAAATTTATATGTAATTGCAAACATTAAAAAAAAATGAATTGTTAGTTCACAAGTGGTATAAAACCTCCAAAAGTATTTGAAATTAATATCTAAAATAATAACTAAATAATTCAATGAAAATATATATCATTAGCCAACTCATAAAAATTTGAGGCTCACACAAACTATTTTTTCTGTGAAATAGTATTAGGATCTTATTATGTTTGCAAATTTCAGATTTTTTAAAATTCAACTAGATTATTATCCTAATTATTTTGTGATTTTAATGATATATTCTAGTTATCACGCTCATTTGCCATTGCTAAGGTTATTGATATTGTGACCTTATTTTGGCTTAAAAATTGAACTATGTTGGATTCAATTTGTTATGTTTGTATTTTTTTTATTAGTTACTAGCTCGAGTAGAAAAAAAAAATTTTGCTCTACCCTTGATAACTATTACCAACTAATAATTATTTGTCATTTTACCCCCTTTGACTAAAATCATGAGTCTGCCACTTCTATTAGGGGACTGCCTATAGTAAGGATTGGACAAGAATAGCATGCCTTTTCTTCAAGATGTAATGCAAGATAGAACAATGACTGATCCAAGTTGTTCTGATGTCATCTTTTATACTCATTTTACACTGCATGTTTACTCACTTGATTTTATATCAGGAAGTATAGTTGTAAATTTCAACTAATCAGGTTGATAATCTAGTTAACGGTTGTTTTTTTCCTAGCATACAAGGCATATGATTCTCAACATTACTTTGAAATACATTTTTTTTTTGTTTAACTTCTTTGGGATCTCCAAATCACTCTCTATTCCGAAATGGTGTTTTCTATAATTCAAATTTAATTTCTCAACAATACTGTAATGCAGTATTCTTAAATGTTACTTAGGCTGCCTTGATTGTTTTCCTAAATTTGATGCTAGTTTGAGTGTGCTTCTTAGACCTAGTTGAAAGCCAACGCACAAACCTGATAGACGTGGAAGGACAAATGGCAAAAGTTTGAGATGTGCCAACAATGTTTTAGAAGGCAAGCAGATAGAGTTGGAGATATGGAAAGCAAATTATGTAAGGGTCGTAGAAGTATATCCAGAAACATAATGCTAGATGTGGGAAGTTTGGAAGGACAAGGCGGAAAAAATTGGAGAGGTGGACACAAGTATATCCAGAAACATACTGCTAGATGTGGGAAGTTTGGGAGCACAAGACAGAAAAAAGTTGGAGATGTGCAAAGCAAGTGATAAAAGGGTAGAAGTATTGAGAAGCATGTGCACTGTGGCCAAACCGTTAAAAAGAAGAATAACCAGGCAGCAATTGATGTGAGCTGGAAGAGTTTTCTCGAGGTTGTTGTATCAAGTTGATGCATCAATAGTATGCTAATTGAGGTGGGGATTTTTGTAGCTTTTGGTAACCATTTAATTGTAACTTATCCTGGGTTGTGTAATTGTAATGATCTCTATGATAAATGGTAACATGATGACATTTGTATATACCTGAATAGAAGATCCACAGTATATGACACTTATCTTTTAAGATGAAAACCCCTTCAGGGTTCTGTAAAATTTTCCATGCTAATCACTGAATATAAACTTTGCTAGGATTGACGAACAATATATGTGTCCAAATTTAGCAAGCGTGCTATTTGAAATTGTCATCTTAGCTTTGTTAAATGAATTCAGATTGCTCATTAGTTTTGGAAAAAGTTGATTCATTTACAACTGCATCTGTGGAAAACATTTGGATTTAGCTGAGATGATTCTACAGTGGGAACTTTTTTTTTTTACCTTCTAACTTAAAGAAACCTAATTCGGAGAGGTCACCTGGTGAAATGTATATGTCAGCACACCTTTTAACCATTGAATCTAAATATCTAATTTGCCTTCATGCCCAACTGAATATTACAGTTAACATGTGGGAATTGAGCGAAGAAAATGTTTTATTGTGATACTTCATTCATAGATAGTAGGGGACATTTTGAGTAGTATAATATAATTTGAAGATTAGATGTGAAATAGGATGTCTTTTGAAAAGTAAATGGTAATTTGTTTGAAGGGTCATTTCCACTTTGCCTTCTATTATAAATAGCTAATAAGAGATCAACTCCCGAATAAATTCGTCCCCCCCCCCCCCCCCCCCCCCCCCCTCTCCAAGACTAGCAATGTGCCTTGACTGTCAAGGCACGAGCTAGTTTCAAAATGGAAAAAATTTACTGCCTTAAATACCCTTTAATGATCTGAGAACTAAGATTCAAAATATAAAATAGTCTAATGCAATTAAAATATCATAATCTCAGGGGTAAGCTTCAAACTGCCCATTAACTGTTAAGATAATCGACGGGGAAGATGAAATAGTGGTTGGCTTGAACAAAAGGTTTTCAAATTCAAAGTTTCCCCTGAAATTCGAGTTCCTCACGTATTATTTCACGATAGATGAAAGGTATTTGAAGTGGGAGAGCTTGAGCAAACCCAAGTTTCGAAGTTAGGGTTCATCACATAATGGTTAGACAAATCCTTAGATCTGAGTTATTTCATCCATAGATTTCAGTTTAGAACACCACCATAGGGGTAAGTCAAGTCAGTTGTTTTCATTCCATCATTTTTGTGGACATTTGTTTAGAGTTGCAGGTCATCTTCAACCTCTCGCAGGTTTGTTTTGTTTCAGGGGCAATCTTAAATTCAAATTTATTATATGAGGTTAAGTTACTGTCAGTAGTTTATAATAAGGGGGAAGTGTAATAACGCTTAATTTTTTTTCTTGCAGATCCCATGTTGTCATCCGCACAAGGACGTTTGATAGTATGCAAGATTTTGAAGGAGTACACATGTAAAGTACACAATGTATGTTCTTGACAAGCCAAGTTCATTGGATGTACATATAAAACACAATGTAAATACATTGGATGTTCTTGACAAGCTAAGTTCATTGGATGTTCTTCCAACAAAGTTTGACATAGCACATTATAATCAAATACCATAACATCTTTGCAAAACCTGATATAACACAATTCAATTCAAATGACACAACATCCTTGCAAAACCTGACATAGCACAATGGTCATTCAAATGACACAACATCCTTGCAAAACCTGACATAGCACAATGGTCATTCAAATACCTTAAAATCCTTACAAAACCTAATAGCACAAATGTTAATTAACATCTTGATATAGCACAAAACCAACCTGAAGTTACAAACAATCAATATCATACCAACCTAAAATGCAATCCATTCAACATAAGTCGTAAAAGTGTATTATTAACATATCATACCAATAAGTCTAATAGCTATAAGTATGACATAACAACCAACTGTATCGTACAATCCATCAAACAACAAAAAGTGAGAATGTCATAAAAAACCAAATGTGATCACATGAAACAGTCTCCAAACAAAAAAATAGTCTTCTACTAACGTATATGCTTGGTTCTTCTTGGTCAATGGGTCTCTTCCTCCAAGTGTCTTGTCCCCTTGCAAATTGAGTTTGTCCCTTCACACCCCTACCATTCCCAGCCTAAAATACTGGATTCACTGGCGGGGGCCTAACTCCTTGTGCAAAGGGCTGAATTGGGAGCAAAATGTATGAATGTTGTGCATAGTTGGAGTTGTGGGCATTTCCTTTGGAGGTTCATTTATTCCTTTTCAATTCCACAACGTGCACCAGTACCACTTCGGACTTGTTTGTATCCCAATGGGGTGTCATCTGCCAGAATACAAACTCAAGAGTCTCGAACGACTAGCCTAACACAAATCAAACTCAAAGGCGTTGGGAGAGAAAGCGCGTAATCTTCTAAGCACGTCCTCCGAGACCCGTCCTACTGCACTCTCTAGTGGCAAGCGCGTAAGGGAGCTCACCGCACCTCAACAAACTTGCCACATGCAATAATATCCACAATGTCTGTAGGTGCGAGTCATCTCAAAGCACCACAAAACTCACGATGTGAGCAAGCTTCTAAGCATCGGCACAACAGGCATTACAGCGATGTCTAGACACTTACACTAATGTAGCATGCATGTATTACGAGACTATACAGAGTCTAACATAGCAGATGTGTTACAATAGTCAACTAGACACACAAGTCCACAACTACAATAGGGTCCTAACATGACCTAAATCACAACAATAATGTCCCTCGAGTCGAACAATCATAAAGGTTCTAGACTCGGGATTCTATGGTAAAACACACGGACTGATGTTACAATGGTCAGACTGGACAACATGACGTGCCAGTACTAAAACGCATGTAACTTCCAAACTGTAAATCGTATGTGAGAAAGCTAGGACAATTTGGAAACTATTCTTGAATACGAAACTAATGGGATAGGCCTTATATCCACATTATTTCAGAGTCAACACAGTTTTACAAATGAAATCAGGTCATTAAATCTGAACAATAGTCTGACTAACTCATACAAAACATGCTCTAAAATACTGCTTATAAGCTCAAATGGTGTTCTACCAAAGCCTAAACACATCTACATTCAGAAACGCAACTAAAGGTCTAAGATTAGTTCAAACTGTTGGGTTTTGATGGAAAATAAGTTGAACGCGGATTACTTGCTTAAGGAGAAAGAAATGAATTCAAAACCTGAATAAGAGATGTAACAAGAATACCTTGAAGTTAATAATCCATTGAAAACAGAAAGCTTACATTTATAGAGTCTTGCAAAAACTGAAATTAGAGATCATGGTGATTATGCTCCTACAATTACGCCATGACTCAATACACAAAACAGAATATAATAACTTCTACCAACATAAACAACACGTGACATATTTGCAGTCCTAAGCAACTAACTAACTCTCCTCCTTGCATTAGGAACTGCAGACTCCAAGTTTTTGTCTTAAAAAGTCAAATTTGCTGGCTGGTAGAGCCTTGGTGAAGATATCAGCAACTTGATCGTCAGTCTTTTTTTTTTTTTTGGAAAGCAAGCTGGGTTTTTATAGGATCCCATAACCTATCAACAAGGTGCGACCTACAGGTCAACACCATAAGAAAGTAACCATGCCGCCGGTGGGTCTCGAACCTAAGACGTGGGGGATAAACCCACACAGCCCTAACCTATCGTCAGTCTTGCAGTAGAGAAGAGTCATTGCTCCACTCTTTTGCACTTCTCTTAAGAAAAACAGCTTGATATTGAAGTGTTTAGTCTTTCCATGAAAGACTGGATTATGAGAAATAGAAATTGTTGATTGATTGTCCACAAAGATCTTGGTGCTTTCTTCTTGCTCAAAATGCAAGTCACTCAGAATCTTTCTTAGCCATATGGCTTGATTTACTGCTGCAGTTGCTGCCACGAACTTTGATTTTGCAGTTGATTGTGCAACTATCTCCTGCTTTTTTGAACTCCATAAAAAACACCTGAACCGAGACTAAAGCAATAGCCAGATGTGCTTTTCATGTCATCAACGGAACCTGCCCAGTCACTGTCTGAAAAATCGAGCAGATTGAAATCCAAACATTTCTTGAACTTTACACCAAAGTTGATTGTTCCCTTGATATATCTTATAATCCTTTTTGCAGCTTGTAGATGTGTCTCACTTGCACAATGCATAAATCGAGACAGAATACTTACAACACTTAGAATATCTGGCCTAGTTGCTGTCAAGTCTATCAGACATCCGATCAAACTTCTGAAATAAGCTTCATCTACCTTTATTGTTCCATCTCCTTTGATCAACTTTTCTTTTTGATTCATGGGGGTATTCATAGCCTTGCAATTTTCCATTTGAAACTTCTTAAGAATTTCTCTTGCGTATTTCTTCTGGCAAATGAAGACTTCATCCTGACTCTGCTTGACTTCCATTCCAAGAAAGTAAGTCATCAAGCCAAGATCTGTCATCTCAAAAGCTTTCTTCATCTCCATCTTGAATTGATCAATCTGATTTGCATTGCTTCCTGTCACTAAAAGATCATCTACATAGAGAGAGATGATAAGAATGTCAGCACCATTATCCTTGACATAAAGAGTAAATTCAGACAGGCTTTTCTTAAAGCCTAAACCGATTAGGTGATCATCTATTCTGCTGTACCATGCCCGTGGTGCTTGCTTCAGACCATAAAGTGCCTTTTTTAGCAAATAAACTTTGTCTTCTTTTCCCTTTTCCACAAAGCCTTCAGGTTGCTCAACATAAATCTCTTCTTGTAGAAATCCATTAAGAAATGCTGACTTGACATCTAGCTGAAAAACTTTCCAATTCTTTTGGGCTGCAAGAGCAAGAAGTAGTCTGATTGTGTCGAGGCCTTGCCACAGGTGCAAACGTTTCTGAGTAATCAACTCCAAAAACTTGAGCATATCCCTTGACTACCAGCCTTGCTTTATGCTTGTTGATAGAGCCATCAGCGTTTAATTTTGTTCTGAACACCCACTTGACTCCAATTACTTTTTTGTCTTGTGGTTTATCAACAAGCTCCCATGTATTGTTTCTTCTGATCATGAGCAACTCTTCTTGCATGGCAGCCATCCATTTTCCATCCTCCTTTGCACCTTCATACCCTGCGGGCTCACACACAGCAACATTACAACTTTCGTAAATATCCGAGAGTAGTCTTGTGCCTCTGATTGGAGTATCATCTTCAATCTCATTTTGCCATGAGTCATAAGAATGATCCTTGAGAGTTCTGTCAGACATGATGCGCATGGAGTCACTATGATTCGCCCTTTTTGGACTCTCCCAATTCCATTGTTCATTTTCAATAAAGTGAACATCTCTAGTAACAATTATTTTACCAGATTTTGGTTGAAAGACTTTGTAAGTCTTTGATATTGTGTTGTATCCCACAAAGATGCCAGGAAGAGCCCTTTTATCTAGTTTGTCACGCTTGACCTGTGGGACATAGGTAAAGCATAGACTACCAAATATTTTAATAAAGTTTAAGGAGGGCTTGTATCCATACCATGCTTCAAATGGAGTTTTATCCTTGACTGCCTTGGTGGGGAGTTTGTTTTGCAGAAATACTGCTGCGTTTGCAGCTTCAGCCGAAAAACTTTTGGGCAAATTCTTCTCATGCAGCATGCATCTTGTCATGTCTAAGATGTATCTATTTCTTCTTTCACTTACTCCATTCTGTTGTGGAGTATAGGGAGCAGTAAGCTGGTGCTCAATGCCTGCTTCCTCACAGTACATATTAAATTTCTCAGAGGTGTACTCCTTCCCATTGTCTGATCTCAGAGTTTGGATCTTACAACCGCTTTGATTCTCAATCTTTTTCTTGAAGTTCCAAAACACTCCAGCAACGTCTGACTTGCTTTTCAAAAAATAAATCCAACACATTCTTGTTAGATCATCAATGAAAGCAATGTAATAAAGACTACCTTTTAAAGAAGGTGTCCTTTGAGGGCCAACCAAGTCAGTGTGGATAAGCTGCAACTTGTGTGATGCCCTCCATGTTGCTTTAGGAAATGGTTGTCTGCTTTGTTTACCATAATGACATGCTTGACAGTTTGGAGAAGTTTCATCTAGAGCAGGTAAGTCTCTGGCCATATGCTTCATTTGCATCAGAAGGTGATGATAATGACCAAGCCGTTTGTGCCAGACTTTGGTGGCCCTTTCCATGGCTGAGAAAGCAGTTTGCTCCTCTTCTATTGGATCAAATGAGAAGCTTTTGCCTCTCATTTTCACCTTGAACAGATCCTGTCCAGAAGTATCTTTAATCAAGCAATATTTGTTTTCAAAAACTACCTTGAAGCCTTTTTCAAGAAGTTGACCAACACTTAATAAGTTTTGGTCAATTTCAGGGACATAAAGGACATCTGAGATAGTCTTTGTGCCTGAGCAACTTGTGATTGCTATGGTCCCTTTGCCTTTCACTGCAATGTGCTTGCCATTCCCAATTCTGACTTTGGTAATTTGTGTGGGCTCCAACTCCTTGAATAGATTCTTCTCATGAGTCATGTGGTTGGTACAACCACTGTCAATCAGCCAGCACTCTCTTGAAACATTGCTGGAAAAATAGGTTGCTACAAAGAGTTGATCCTCCTCCTCTTCATCAACTATCTGAGCATCTGCTTCTTGATGCTGACCTTTGTCCTTGCAAATGACAGCTTCATGCCCAAGTTTATTGCATTTACTGCACCTAGCATCAGGCCTTCTCCAACATTTGAAGGGTGGATGACCTTTCTTCCCACAGTGCTTGCAAGGAGGGTAGTTTCCCTTCGAGCTTATTGCTTTGTTTTTCTGGTGATTTCTAGTTGATCCTTCTCCATTTGTTGGCAGGATCTTCTTGTACTTCTTCTTCTTGTCATTGTCAGCATTTTGGTGCCTGGCTGGTAGAGCTCCCTCGACTACACCCTCTTGCCTCATTTGTCTTCTTTGCTCCTATGCCTGCTAGGCAGTTAATAGCTCTGCCAAGGTAATCTTGGACATATCTTTAGTATTCTCTAAAGTCGTAATTGTTGCTTCATATCTTTCAGGCACAGTTACAAGAATTTTTTGTACGATTCTTGAATCAGAAAGTGTGGATCCAAGCAATCTTACCCTATTAGCAATGCTGAGAAGTTTGTCTGTGTAGTCTTTTATGGTTTCAGACTCCTTCATTTTTTGCAACTCAAATTCCCTGATTAAATTCAAAACTTGCATACCTCTTATCCTTTCATCGCCTGCATATTCCTCCTTGAGATAATCCCATATTGCTTTTGCTGTCACAAGGGACATAACTCTGGTGAAGATAGTTGACGATAAGGCAGCAAACAGACATGCTTTTGCTTTCGATTTTTTGGTTTTCCTTTCCTTTTGCATTTTGATCTGAGCCATGGTAGGATTGTTTGGCAAAAGAGGGACTTCATAATCCTCCTCCACTGCTTCCCAGAGATCCAAAGCTGCCATGTAAGTCTCCATTCTCACAGCCCAAATTTGGTAATTTTCTCCATTGAAAACAGGAGGAGAAATTAATGAAAAACTGGTTTCTGCTTCCATTTGGTGATTTCACTCTAAGAAGATTGCTCTGATACCAATTGTTGGGTTTTAATGGAAAATAAGTTGAACGCGGATTACTTGCTTAAGGAGAAAGAAATGAATTCAAAACCTGAATAAGAGATGTAACAAGAATACCTTGAAGTTAATAATCCATTGAAAACAGAAAGCTTACATTTATAGAGTCTTGCAAAAACTGAAATTAGAGATCATGGTGATTATGCTCCTACAATTACGCCATGACTCAATACACAAAACAGAATATAATAACTTCTACCAACATAAACAACACGTGACATATTTGCTGTCCTAAGCAACTAACTAACACAAACTGACTAGCATAAGCCTGCCAGAACACCAATACAACACAATAAAACTTCTGTCAGAAAATTTGGACACAATTCCGACAGTGACATACAAATCATGCTCTAAAACACTGATTACAAGCTCAAATTGTGTTATACTGAAGGCTAAACAAATTTACATTTAGAAACACAATTAACGGTCTAAGATTCGTGTCAAACCGACAAGTATAAGTCTGCCAAAAGAACCAATATAAATCAGTAAAACTACTGTCAGAAAATCTGGACACAAGTCTGACAATGTCACACTAATCATGCTCTAAATCACAAATTATAAACTGAAAAATGGAGTTCTACGAAAGCCTAAATATGTCTACATTTAGACAAGCAACAAACGGTCTAAGATTTGTGTCAAACTGACAAGTATAAGTTTGCCAAAACACCAATACAAATCAAAGAATCTACTGTCAGGAAATCTAGACACAAGTCCAATTCAATTCAAGATTTTAAATTAAATATTTCTCAAAGTATCTAAGCAAAATGGGGTTTCGGAACCCAAATTTCGGCGATAATCCTCCGAGAACCACCCTACGTAGGTCTGATCAGCTCCAAACAACACAACTTGCCAAAGACTGGCTGAAACAATGCCATGAACCCATAGACCAAAGAATCACAACTCATTGGCGCAATTACCGCTCGAATCCGCGCCAAAAAACCTCCCTAACGAACATGCACAACCTGATTTTTTTTTATGAATTTCTAGCCACCATGCAACACCCTCTGCATGTAGGGTTTCTACCCTCTAACCGACACAACAAACCCCCTTGAAAGAGCTGATCGAAGCTACGCTACCCGATCATTCACAACCAGTTCCGTCGAGCGCACATGCTCTGATTTTACTGTTTTTTAGCAGGGAATCAAGCAAGAAATCAAAGGAGAAGGAAGAGGAAGAGAAACAGTGCAAAGAGGTGATTTGGCGAAGAAAATGGCAGAGAAAAGTCGTTAAAATCGGTCGCAGACTGAGAGCTGGGCTCTGCTCACGCACACAGGGAAGAAGAAGAAGAAGAGGAAACAGAGGAGAACTCTTTTTTATAAGTGGGTGGCTATTTGGCATCCCACCAAAACAAATCCAGAAAATAATTTTGAAAAACATTCAGAAAATTTTATGAAAATCATTTAAACTCCAAGAACTCTTAAATCATTGTTTTTAATTCAAAAACTAAAAAATTTACCAATAAAACAACGAAAAAACTACATGTGTTACATCATACACACCTCAAAAGAGATCTCGTCCTCGAGATCAAACAAAACAACAACAAAAAACACGAGGTGAAAAGCTCAGGGTATTCTGCCTCATCTTATCCTCCATAATAAGTCATGTCACCCTCCCGGTGACTCCACTGGATAAGTCAACTTATCTGAAATCTCCAACTCAGCGACTCCTCAATTTGTGACTGGTCTGCCAAACACGTTCGCAGCATGGATACAGGAAACACATCGTGGAGACAGGACATACTCTGTGGCAAAGCCAATTTGTATGCTACTGATCCAATCCTCTCAGTAATCTCTTGCGGTCCTACATATCTCGGTGCAAGCTTCTCTCAACCTTTGAATCTAACAACTCCGCGTATCGAGGAAACTTTAAAAAGACTCGATTGCCAACTGAAAACTCTAACTCCTTACGCCTCCTATCATCGTAACTCTTCTATCTGCTCTGGGCTGTAAATAAACACGCTCTAATCAGCTCAATTCTCAGTAGTTTCTCTGATTGCATCCGGCCCCATCACAGCTGACTCTCTAATCTCTGCCCAACAAACGGGGGACCTACACAGTCGTCCGTAGAGTGCCTCAAACGATTCATGCCAATACTTACATGGTAGTGTTGTTGTACACAAACTCGCACAACAGTAGGTGATCTTCCAAACTGCTTCCAAAGTCTAAGATGTGTGCACTAAGCATGTCTTCCACTACCTAATTCACTATCTCAGATTTACCATTTGTCTATGGATGAAACACTGTACCCATGTCCAATCTGGTACCCATAGCCTGTTGAAAGCTCTGCTAGAAGCGGGGTGTGAAATGTGGATTTCGATTGGATACAATCAACACAAGTGACCCATGAAGGCAGACTATCTCCTGAATGAACAACATTGCTAGACTGTCTGTCGTCCAATGCGTACTAACAGAAATGAATT
Source organism: Berberis vulgaris (assembly GCA_963556465.1). NCBI lineage: Eukaryota > Viridiplantae > Streptophyta > Magnoliopsida > Ranunculales > Berberidaceae > Berberis > Berberis vulgaris. The sequence goes on from OY747135.1 coordinate 68,523,850, forward strand.
GTGCACACTTCATCAACCGATCAACAATGACCCATATCGACTCATGACATTTCCTCGACGTGGAAGTCCATTGAAAAAATCCATGGTGATATACTCCCCCTTCCACATTGGGATCTCCAACGGCTGCAATAACCCAGACGGTCTCTGACGCTCGATTATGATCTGCTGACAAGTCACACACCGTATCACAAACTCTCCAATGTCATTCTTCATATCGCACCAGCAGAAAGAACGTCTCCAATCTCGATACATCTTAATTCCACCGGGGTGAATGGTGATCTATGAGCTTTTTGTAAAATATATCTTCATAGCTCCTTATCAGGCGGAACACAAAGTCGTCCATGGAACCTCCACCCCCCATCCAAACCAATTGACCAATCAGTAGGGCACTCATCTCGTGTGTCCACTAAAAATCTACTATATACCTCAGAATGTTTGTCTCTTCACCACTCTTCTAATCAACGGTGGATGAATGGCTAAACTCGCTATCATGCTATCTTTTATACTGGAAGTAGGTTGAAGTACAAATGAAGCTAATGTCTCGAGTGTTCGATACTCCTGAATCATCATGGTTGTCATTACTACATGTCGTCTACTCAGAGCATCAACAATCACATTGGCTCTACAAGCTGATATTGTATCTCAAAGTCATATATGCTAAGAAAATCAACCCATCGTCATTGCCTAATATTCAACTCTCTCTGAGTGAATAG